>CM035840.1:37696329-38896329 GCA_020510985.1 Pholidichthys leucotaenia | reverse complement strand
CTGGGTGACCAGATTTAAGGAGAATATAGAATGAAATGGCTTCCCGGTGGTTGCCGGAAAGAAGGATGAACACAGGTTGTTTTTTTTGTTTTTTGTTTTTTTCGGAAATAGTGGCAACCCTTTCGCCCGATAAAGTAGTGACTTTTAGGGACACGGGCAATTTAGTCTTGGGGATGCCTACATCCCACACGAGACACGCTGAGATGAAATTCTCCTCCGCCCTGAGTCAATCAAAGCATTAGCTCTCCTCTCGACCCCCGGCAATTGAATGAGGGACGAAATGGAGAAGTTACCGGGGAGATTATTGGATTTCCCACCCGTCAGATCCCCCACGGCTACTGACGGGCCGCATCTTTTGGCTTCAGCTGGCAACCTTGCAGAGTATGCTTGAGAGAGCCACAATACATGCAAGCGCTGATTCTCCTTCGCCTCTGGCGTTCCTCCAGAGTCAAATAGATCCGGCCAAACTCCATTGGCTCAGAAGAAGAATCGGCTTCAGCTGTGTCATAAGCTGAAGGGGATGCACGCGCACCGGGCAGGCGAGAGGAGGCTTTGTATTCCCTCGTGCGCTTGCGGTAATGGTTGTCAAAACTGACAGCTTGGTCAATTAAACAATCCAAGGAGGAGGGAGCCGCATGAACCGCTAGGTCGCCCCAGAGGTGTTCGTTTAAACCCTGGAGGAAGTCGCTTTGTAACGAAACGTCATTCCATCCCGTGTCCGCCGCGACGACCCAAAACTCTACAGAGTAGTTGGCAGCTGACCGGCTACCTTGACGGAGTGACAATAAGTGGCTCATGATATTTCCCTTGCTTTCTGAACAGTCAAACGCACGGGTGAATTCGGCCACAAATCTCTCAAAAGTATAGGTGGGTCCCACCAAACCGTCGAAAATAGCTTGGGCCCAGCTGAGGGCCCTTTCTCGCAGTAGGAGGGTCAAAAAATGAATTTTAGAAGTGTCATCCGGATATTTTCCCCAACCTGGCCCAAATATAGCCAAACCTGGCATAAAAATCCCCTACATTTCCCAACCTACCCCGCGTACGGGGCAGGTGAGGGAGCGGAGGTTGTTTGGCACACGGTGGAAGGAATCAGGGCAACAGTTACAGGGGGAGGAGACGGCTGAGACAAGTGGCCCAAATGTTTGGCGACCGTGCCCATCTGCTGCGTAATAGTTTGTAGCTGCTGGGTAAGCACGGCCACCTGTCTCTCTGTGGCATCTAAACGATCTAAAGCGGAGTGTTCTATGAAGCCGCTCCCGCTGAGCTGGCACTGTGGCTGGCTCGTTCAGTCATGATTGAAATTAATCGACAGCTCACGTGCAAGGAATAGCAACAGAGGAGCACACAGTGACACAGAGAGCAAATTTGAATCAACTCTATTAATGCAAAAGAATGCCTCCGCGAAGGAAAAGCACCAATCGCCAGGTGAAAAACACAGCCTGATAAAGAGATGAGAGCAGAGGCTTAGGAGGGAAACAAAATAATGAGACAATGAGACTACACTCACATGGGAGAGAAAGGAGAACCCAGCAGAAGAACCCAGCACTTAGGGCGAACATGTGGCGAAGCAGGATGGCAGGAGTTGAGCTGGGTGAGGACTCTGACCAGGTGAAGACGGTCGCTGATGTGATGGTGATGGTGATGATGAGGCAGGTGAGTGCACAAGTACCCCGAGAGACACACCACAGAGGAGGTAGCAACCTGAACGAGGTAAGCAGAATATTACAAGGTTTTCCAAATAAGTGGAGAAACAAAACTTACTGCTGCAGCAGGTAGTTTACCCAATGAGCCAGCGCCCAAGCATTGAAGAGAAGATCTATTTAAGCGCTGGCAAGTCAAAGGAGCAGGTGCATCCCATCAAGCAGGTGGCGATGATTGCTCTCGAAGTAGGTGAAAGTTTAGCCGAACGGGCGGGGGAAGAGCACGCTCACCAGAACATGACACAATTATGATAATCGATTAGAATTATATGGTGCTACACATATGAAGTGACATCTCAAAGTACTACAGTGAGTCCATTATTCCTTTACTCTAGGCAGACACTGATAGTGGTAAGCTACTTCTGTAGCCACAGCTGCCCTGGGGCAGCCTGACGGAAACATGGCTGCCAATCCACACCAACAGCCTCTCCGACCACTACCAAACATTTATACCCAGTGTCATGGACACTGGAGGTAAGGTGGGTAAAGTGTCTTGCCCAGAGAGACAACAGCAGGATGACTGGAGAGAGCAGGATTTGATCCACCAACCCTCCGGTTATTGGACGACCCGCTTTACCTCCTGAGTCACTTCCACCACAATTAGGATACAGCTATAAAAAAAAAAAAAAACATAGACTCCTAATCAAAATTTTAAGACCGGGTAAAAATTACAATTATTCACATTTTGCACTGGTGGATCGTAACCAGGTTGTAAGTACAGCTTCAAAATACAAAAAGAGGAAATAAGAGCAACAGACAAAAAATAGTGAGTAGGCAATTTATTGACAATTGCATTTAAACTAAACAGGCTGTTCATCAGCTGATCAAAAGTTTAAGACCATAGCCGTCCCCCCCACCAAAAAAAAAAAAAACAGAACTAAAAGTGTCAAAAAGGACTCATTAGTGAGTAGCACCACCATTCTTGTTGATCATTTCAAAAATTAGTTTAGCCATGCTTGATGTGAGTGTTTCCAGGAGGCTGGTGGAAACGTTGCTCCATGTGGCGAAGATGGTTTCACGAAGGGCATCCACAGTCTGGATCTGACATCTGTTTTTGTAAACTTCCCTTGTCACTCATCCTCAAACGTTCTTAATGGGATTTAGATCAGGGAAACAGACAGGATGTTCTAAAAGAACCGAGCCGGAGGATCTGACGGGCTGTCCACGAAGACACAGGCCGATCCTCAACCCAAATTAATGCCCTCACTGATGCTGACTGCAGTCCAATAAGATGGCATCAACAAAAGAAGGGCTTAAAGAACAAAAAACGTCTTGAACTTTTGAACAGCCTGAGTTTAAGTGTAGTTTTCAATAAATTGCCAACTGTCTGTTTTTTGTCTCTTGCTCCTGTTTCTTCTTTTTGCATTTTGAAGCTTTACTTAGAGCCTGGTTATGATCCACTAGTGCAGAAGACAAATACTTCAAATGTTCCCCCCGGGCTTAAGATTTTGATCAGAAGCGTATATTGACTGCCATGTGTATACTTTACAGGAATGGATTTAAATACAAAAATTGCACAAAAAACCCAACTCACTGCCATTTAAAGGAAAAGTATTTTGTTACAATCACTGAAATAAAAGGAGTTCATTTATTTATGAGCAAATATAAATCTTGCAACTGATTACTTCCTTTATAATGAAAATAAAAGCATTCATCTTCAAATGGTAATAAGATTCAGACTTTTACAGTGTCTTCCCTAGTTGAAATCAATATTACCATCTCATATCTACTCTTTTGTTTTACATTTCATCAGTATTTTCCTAACAGATCAAATAATGCATGGCATTGTTGTACTCCAACATTAAAAATACTTTAATAAAAAAAATCAGCTAGAGTAATCAAGACTTCATTAGGATCAGTCATTTCAAATGTAAGCACCTTTTAACTGACAAATCAGTTTGCACAAACTAATCTTTTTGAACAAATGTTTTTAGTTATTTTTCCATTAATCACAATCAGTAATTCAGAGCCTACTCATTTTACTTTGTTGGACAAACTGTTGGTGGTGAAAACATGTTTAGAAAATCAACAGCTCATCCGACACGTCAATCTCATCCATCTCTCTTCCCACTCATTCTTTCATATCAGCTGCGATCAGAGTATCTGCAAATTCAATGTCACCGTCTGATATTTTTAGGAAACTTATCATTCTTCAACTGCTGACAGAATCTGTCTGTTTATCATCATTCATATGAGAAGGAAAACATTCCCTGAGGTCCCTCTGTGTCACATATCATTATTTTGTTTTGCAGACAAAGACATCTATGGGCTTAAGCAGATGAAATTGCATATTCTGGCCAGTCCAACTGAGCAAAACATGTTTTACTAGTCATATTGTAATTGCTTTGTCAGATACTTTTGTTAGTAGTGTGTTCCCACAAGTCTGTTCTTGAAGGTTTTTGTTTTGCTTTTGTTGAGGTTTGCTGACTCAACCAAATTCAACCTGTACATGTTCTGCTGTTGCATTTACCTTCCAGCTATTGTGACTGATGAAAGTTAGCAACATAAAGTAAAAATCTTCTTGTATTTCTGCTTTCTGTTTATATTTTGAAACTATTGTTCTTCTTTTCTTTATTGGGTAGGACAGCTGTAGGAATCTTGGTGTGCTACATATCAGTTTTACATCTTCACAAGTATCTCAACAACGGCTGAGCTTCTACTCACTCATTGTTTCATTATCTCTCAAGTGTTCCACAACTTTGTTCCATTCGTCTTATGTGCTATATTCAATAGTTTCTGCAGCATATTTTCAAAAGTGTGCAAGTGAAAATAAAACAAATTCCTCAAAGGTCATGCACCCAATTTACTTGAACTTAAGAATGCTTCATCTACAGATGTTGATAGTGAAAAGTTGCTAAAATGATCAAAGTCTGTCAATCCCTTTAGATTTTACAGGCCAATGAATTTGCATAGTTTCTCTTTAGCCTGTATCTTCTGATGTAGTAATCCAAACTTAATGAAATTTCACATTCACACTCACAACTACATTCTTTGGAAGCACACCAAATTTCATGGAATTCTGTTCATAGTGTGTGCCAAAATCAACGTTATATAGTGTCTTGACAGACATTGATAGCCGGTAAAATTAATTTGTGTTAGGGAAGTAAGTAGGGGTGGGAATCGCGAGGGACCTTGCAATTCGATACGGATCGCGATACTTGGGTCACAATTCCATCTTATCATGATTCAACAATAATCACAATATCCCGATAATAGAGTATCATGAGCCCATATATTTCAAATTTTTTCACCTTATTCAACCTCAAATCATGTCCCAAAGTAAAACTGTTTGTAGTGTTGTTCTTAGGACTCATTATGGTGTAACACGGGTGGTGACGTCACACGGAATATAAGAGGGCTGTGCGCTAGAGGGGTGGTCTCTTCGACCACCTCTCAGCATAGCACGAGCGTCTCTGTATCTGCAGTGAGTCTATAATAAAGTCCTGTGTAGTTCACCATTCGCCTCATCATTGTTCCACATTTTATAGACATAATACTGTTTACATCTCTTTCCTATAATAAAGTATTCTCGGGGCTTCATTTTCCATGGAGACACGTCTCTGCACACAGGGAGGGCGGTGGACGGTGCAGTACTGTTTGGAATGACTCCCACTCCAGATATGTTTAGCTGACTCTGTGGACTCTTTTAAAAAGCAGCTGAAAACTTTTCTGTTTAACAAGGATTTCCGTTGAGTTTCAACTGCTTTTTAATGGTAAGTCTGATATTTTTAAATTATTTTAATCTTGTATTTTAACTTGTTTTTGTATTTTTAAATTTTTTTTCATCTATCAACTTCCTTTTATTTCATTTTATTGTTCAGCGCTTTGTGACTATGTCTCTGAAAAGTGCTTCATAAATAAACTTTACTTACTTGGCGCTTGGAGAAAAAGCTCCATACCGGTGTCTCTTTAGCTTAGCTGTTGCTAATGCTGCTCCGAGACGTGCGTGGCCCGTCGTGTTCTGAGTGTTTTTTCTTTATTTTGTGCAGCGCTTCTTGTGGGTTGTGTGTGATGTCAAGGTCTTTCCTTCCATCTGTGTTATAAAATCCCCAAAAAGGCCCGACATTTGAGCTAACTTTGAGCTAACTGCTTCCTAACTTTCAAAGCTTTGAAAGCTAGTTTGCGCCATCTAGTGGACTGAAAACACCATTGATTAACTGATAACCCAAAAGTATATGTGTGCACATTTTTTTTTAATAAAAGACCGATCCATGCGTTTATGGATGGATGCATTGTCGCCAGTGCCAAGTATCGCAATCCATCACTGAATTGATCTTTTTTCCCCACCCCTAGAAGTAAAGTTTAAGCTAAGAAAGCCCTGTAGTGTCATGGGTTAAGGCTTCAATGTGGTATGCTAGAGGTTCTGAGTTCAAATTCCAGGGAAGTCATGTTTCTGTAAGTGCATATATTAAAACTTAAGAGTAGTACACCTTAAGCTTTAAATGGTGTGGGTAAACAGTATAAAACATACTGAAGCATATAGCTGCTTGGAACCTTGTGAAAGTTCTCCAGTTAAGATGACTTTTGTTGGGGAAAGGGGTAGTGACGTATGAATCATGGTGGTAGAACGGGAGCATTTCAGTGTGTAGCTACTAGCAGCTGCTGATCTGCCATGTCCAGGTCTGAGGTGCTTATCAATAAATACTTCCAGTGAGGTGGATAACAGGCCATTTGTCCCCAGTAGAATGTCTTCAGTTTTTATGGTGCAGCTGATTGTTGTTATTGTTAGCTCTGAAGCTAACGAACCTTGGACTTGGAGAAACTCTGGGCATGGACTGGAGCGATATGATTGCCAATAGCACCACGATGGAGGTTTCGTTTTTGTGATGTAGGAAAATGTGACCCAGAAAAGCTATACCAGCTTCTGCCAGAGTGTGTAAATGTAATCGTTCTAAAGTAAACAGGGGTTTTATGGTACGATAGTTGGATTTATTGAAGTTTTGCCCCGCAGGCTCCATGGCATAAGTTACATGCATAAGATTCTCCTTGATAGCTCGAGTGGCCTCACAGCTCTGTCTCTTTTTTGTTTTTTTTACAAGGCTGTTCAGTGATTGTGACTCAGTTTCCCTGGCAGACTTATCTGTGTCAGACTGCTTGATTATCCATCTGTCTGCCTGCTTTTTAATCTGCTTGTACACCTGCCCATCCGACCGCCAGTTCCATCCTTGTACTCGATACAAGAGCATGTGTATACAGAAATAAAGATTAAGCATCACATGCAGGCACTGTAAATGTTATCTTTTTTTCCAGGTGATTACGTGCCATCTACCACACATCATTTTTCTAAGACAGTCGTAAAAAAACTGCTTTTTCCTTTTAATTTACTGTTATTTTGTTTTATTTACACGTTCCTTTACGCATAACCTCAATGTCTCAAAAATAAAGCAAATGTGGATGTACCTCAAACTTGTGCTCTTTTTAATGACCAGCAGGTAGTCAGGTCCTCAGTTTAATTGATGAATGAAGGTTTTAATTGCTATTTTCAAATTTTATTCAACACCATACATGTTCAGTATTTGCAAATTACAATTCAGTATTTATTGATTTGGGTGAAAAGTGAATATGGATTTTATCATGGCAGGCTTCAGCTGGAACCAAGTGGATTACTTACTTTCGTGCCCCTTTTTTCTTTGATGTCTTTGGAGGACAAAATGGAAGTAAAGAGCAGGGAGCACATCACCCAAGAGATCTGCAAATTACACAAAAGGGCAAACGTCAAAATCGTAACTTTTGTGTTATTTAGTTTGAACGCAAGGCCTGGCTAACAGCTAGCTTAACTTATTCCGTTCCCCCTGCTTGCCCTTCAGAGGAGACACAGCTTGGACACAAGGTTGTGGATTTGAAACACCTTTCTGCTAAAGTTGGGAAGCATGAATGCAGCACATGTCACAGTGGGAATTGTGTAGAGGTGTTGATGCTTGGTGAAGTGAATGATGCTTGTCAGCTTGATGAGGGCCACCGTATCGCTGTACAGAGACACAACGAACAGGTGGAAAAAAAAATAGATGCTCACTTTCAAGGATTGTAGACTCTATTAAATTTTGTGGGGCACATGAACTAGCCCTGCGTGGCTCAGATGAAAATGCAAAATCATTTTATTGTTGAGTGTTTCTGGACCTCGATGAAAAGATGTCTTTTTTGAATAGTCGGTTTGCCAATCATCTATCCAACGCCCAAGCGGCCAAATACACCCCCATAACAACGGCAGAGTCGGAGAGGTGTTTCAGTACGCTGAAGCCGATAAAATTCTTTCTCCGATGTACTATGGGACGGGAGAGAGTGAATGTTCTGGCTGTGCTGGCCACTGAATGGTGAAAAGACACCGGACTTTAAAAACAAGGGGATAAACTTGTTTGCTTCTCAGAAAGGCCATCAGTGTGAGGTCATATGCAAACAAGGTAGGCAAAGCTCCTCTATCAAGCTCCTCTCCTGTGGAATCAGCTGCCAATCTGGATTCGGGAGTCAGACTCGATCTCTGTTTTTAAGAATAGGGCTAAAACCTACCTTTTTGATATAGCCTACAATTAGGGAGGGATCATGTGTTTCTGAACCCTCCCTTAGTTATGCTGCTAATAGTTTTAGTCAGCCGGAGGACCTCCAGTAATGCACTGAGCCTCACTCCTTTCCTCACTCTCAATGAAATATTTTTTTTGCTGGTCATTAACATTTGTTTGTTCTCTCCCATAGATTGGGTCCCCATCGTGCTGTTTGCTCTCTACATGTCTCTTCTTTTCTTCTTCTCCATCTCCTCACCCCCCAGCCAGTCGCAGCAGATGACTGCCCCTCCCTGAGCCTGGTTCTGCTGGAGGTTTCTTCCTGTTAAAAGGGAGTTTTTCCTCTCCACCGTCGCCAAGTGCTTGCTCACAGGGGATCGCCTGATTGCTGGGGTCTTTCTGCCACTGTGGGGGTTCCCCCTACAGTTGATAGTGCTATGAGATGACTGTTGTTGTGAAATGGCGCTATATAAATAAAGTTGAATTGAACTGAATTGAATTCAAAGAAGAGCATGTGTTTTCCTTTGTCTTTGTTTTAGCACATGTGATTAGAGGCGATGTCTGGCAGCACGTGAGAGAGAGAGAATGATAGGGATGTGTGAGAGGGAGAGATGTGTGTGTTTTTAGAGACTGAGAGAGTCGTTTATGTTAGAGAGAGAGAGGGTGTGTGTGTGTGTGTGTGTGCATGAAAGAGAGAGAGCACGAGAGCATCTATAAAGGGAAATATGAGGACTCATACTGTTTGTCATTATTGGGTACCTTGAAAGTGATGAAGTTCAGAAGGATGTGACTATGCACACTGATGTGCACTGAGCTTTATATGCCCACCCTCTGGAATTCCTATTTATATCAATTTCTAAATACTGATAATTAGTAAACAGTGATGCAGAAAAAAAAAATTCATTTGACAGGCCTGGTCCCCTCTTGATCTCAGTAATTTTACAAAGAGCCAACTGAATTTGTTGCATTTTTTTATTAAAAAGATGTGATAAAATAAACAGTACATCATTATAAAATAATAAAAGTTATTAGAGGCCTTTTTTTATGATATACAGGCATACCTTGAGATTTTGGCTTGCTCTTGGGTGTGCAGTTGGTAGAAAAAGTGTACAAGCAATTGATATTTTACACCTCTTAGCTCCCCATTATCATCGCCAGCTGTCACTGTGTTTCTATCCATGTTTCTAGTAATCTTAATCCAAATTCTGTGTTGATTTTTTTCACCATTTTATCATTATTCAGCCAGATGGTTATTGTGTTGTTTAGCTCTTAGAGTTTACAGATTTCCTCATTTGCTGTGGCTCACTTCTCAGATGAGACAAGCATTTTCAAAACATGAAACTCAGATCATCAAACAAGTAGTTTACCTTTCACAACTGGTTGAATTTCTTATTAAATCAAGCAAATTGCACTGATTTAGTATAGGCAGGCAAAAGCACTTCTTTGAATAAAATCGCTTGTATATAACTAACTGATCAAAACTGATCAGTTGATTCATAGTAAAATCGTCAGACCCTTCACAGATTATAAATATTCTGTCATCATTTGCCATGAATAACTATGGCATGGAGTGTTTGTGATATCTGCTAAATTGGACAAAGACTGGCCAGGTGAGAGTAATTACAAATGTGGCAGATTTTATGTTTACCTTCAATAATTTCACATGAAAGATTTAAAATTATTTTAAATTACAGTACATGTTTAAAATTGTTACAGCAATGAATTTGCAGTCTGCATACAAAAGGACATATTGATGATTTAGAAAAATTATGAGAGCAATACAAGAGTAGTCCCAGATACAACAATAGCACATGTGTACTGTTTGTCAGAAGCACTAAATTTCTGAACTGTCCTCACAGAGAGGCGCTCCCAAGTTCATAACCGGGTCAACATTAGTTTTTCATACTTTGGCCTGAGAAAGACTTACTGACTTTAGAAGATGTGTGATCAGAATGGCAGTGTTCTTCTGCTGTGCAGGCAGTAGCAGAACCTCTGCACAGGGTTTTCTGTGGCTGAGGGTTCTGCTTGACTGGAGCAAAAGATCCAGGCAAGGTGACGGGCAGAAAGGCAGAGCAGAGAGTTGACTGACAGAGAGGCAGATACTCGGGTAAGAAGAGAGTCTAATGGAGTTGGAATGGACTGTCAGAAAGACGGTCACAACCCCGACAGTCTGACATAATGAAGAGTTCTCCAAAAAACCAAGCTCAAGTCCAGAAAAGACCCTGGGCTGCGTAGATGGAAGTGTCTTATCATTGCCATTACACAGTCATTTCCTCGGTGAGTGTATCTTCCACTTCTGTGCATTGTCCCCTTATCACACCTCCGCTCTCTGCTTTAGAGATCAACATCAAAGCAGATTTCACAAATCTCACAACTAGTGCGCACTAGTGCCTCTGAAATGTATTGATTATAATATTTTTATTTTGGGGAACTGGGGAGTGCTTTTGAAAATCTATTTCTAAATTGCATCCTCTGGCTGTGAGAGCTGCACTGAAATGTTTTAAACATCAGACAGCTCTGAAATTCTGTTGCCAATTTTGCCACCAGGGGTCAGCCTGGCATTCTTGCCTGCTCTGAGTAAGCAGTCCAGGAGGAAATGTCTGTGCATTTATTTTTAAACTGTGCTATGATATGAACTACTGTATGACATGGATTACTCAACTATGAGTAAAAGTATTCATCAAAAAGATTACTTGAGTAAGAGCAAGAAAGCATGTATATGCTAAAAAT
Source organism: Pholidichthys leucotaenia (assembly GCA_020510985.1). Lineage (NCBI taxonomy): Eukaryota > Metazoa > Chordata > Actinopteri > Cichliformes > Pholidichthyidae > Pholidichthys > Pholidichthys leucotaenia. The sequence goes on along the minus strand of CM035840.1, from coordinate 38,885,405 downwards.
TTTACTTGAGTAATAAGAACTTTGTTCTCATAAATATGTAAGGGAATATTTCAGTAGTTCAACTGAGCTACTTAAATAGTTCTTGTGTTTTTCCTTGCAAACACCTGAAAGTTTGTTAGGTTTAAAAATAAACACAATTTGCAAAGGAGGCTGAAAAATTTTAGTGCAACTGTAAGAAACAAAGTAAAGGCAAATTTATGAGTGGAAAACTTGACTGTGCCCTCTCATAAATTGCTTTTTTGTTGTAAAATGGTGCCTTTTTTGTATAAAATAAAATAAGCCTTTATTAGTCCCACAATGGGGAATAATTGTGATTTTAAAAAATGTACTCCTGTTTTCTTATTGTTTTTTGGTAAATTGATGAGGTTTTCCTTTTTTAAACTTTTTCCCTTAAATTTGAATTTTTCCTCATGCGTTTGCAGTTTTAATACAGATTTGCATTTTAACCCCTCAGTCTCTAAAATGCTAATTGTCGTCACCCTGTCGGGTGGATTGGCGGTGGGGGCGTCAACACCTACCTTGTGAATGCAATAACTAGAGCAGTGTTTGTCAATCAGGGTTCTGTAGGCATCCGTACAAAACAATGGCAAATTATTTTCTATTTTTTGGACCAATTAGGAAGTGAAATTAGAAAATTTGCCACAGAAACCTGAACGTTCCAGGGAACCCTGGTGGAAAAACACTGAACTAGAGAAAGAAATGACGTAGGCTTTTCAACTCAATACCATAGTTGTATCGATGAAAAATCTTGCACATCTTCGAATTTGGGTGACCTCTGACCTTTAGGTCGAGGTCAGAGGTGAGTTTTCCCTAAATCTTGCGAACACAATAACTAGAGAAAGAAATGACATAGGCTTTTTAAATTGATACCATTGTTGTATCTGAGACAAATCTTGGACAAGTTCAAATTTGGATGACTAATTTTTTGGAGTCAAAAGTTTAAAGGTCAAGTTTATCATTCCATTTACACTATTACTACAGAACAAGTAAAGCTAGTGTGACAAAACTTGGTACACAGTTTGACACTGAGACCCTGACCTCTGACTTTGGCTTTGGGATTGCATAGTCAAAGGTCAAGGTCATACACTATATCTCAACAGCAAAAACCCTGAGAGGTACCACTAGCAAAAAATGTATAAATTTGTGAGCTCTTTCTCATGAATTTATTTGTTCTATTTAGGCACTCGTTTTAACCCAATGACTGCCCCAGGTGCTCCGTTGCGCCATAAGCCCCTAGTGGTCAAGATTTTTTTCAAGAAAATATTCATTTCAGATGTCAGAGATTTCCAAAGCTATAACTTGAAAGTCGTAAGAGATAATGGCTTACTGTCAGTTAGAAAGCTGTAGAATATGATACAAAATTTCAGATAGGAGTAAATTTACGCATCTAATTTGCATAATGCCATGGCAGCCATATCGAATTACATAACTTTCAGTCAAAAGTGGACTTTGGACATATTTACACAAAACGGTTTTGTTTTTTGTCACCGTTTTTTGCTTTGGGCATTTTGTTATCTTATCTTCAAAGTATATGAACCAGAAAATCAGTACAATGTAAACAAACAAATAAATTCGTCACTTACTGCTGGCCGGGCGGCTCTCTCGCTTCATCCTTTTGCAGCATCCTGGTCGTTATTTTCTCTTCTGTTGGTCATTTTATTTTTCCCCCTCACATCCAGAAACTGTTATGATTATTCCACCTCAATTTCGCTTTTATCCTGCCACTGTTTATCTTATATGATGACATGGAACTGGCACAGTTGTTCTCTCCAGTCACATGGCGCTGGGGGCAATGGCAGGTGAACATCAACCAGCTTTGCACACCCTCTGTTATAACAAAATGCATACATTTACCTTCATAAGCTAAATAATCTCTTTTTTATAATCATAGTTGGCAAATTTGGGAGCAAATGCCTCCTCCTTCTTGCGATGGTGGTGGCGAACATCAACATTCGTTTACAAACTCTTCTTCTGTGGTGTCCTGAAGTGAGGTTTTAGGATGGTTCTATGCCCGGCATCAGTCCTCCAAGGCAAGAGCAGTAAGTTATACGTGTCTGCCACCTTGTGAGGTGGAATTCTTTGTACAACTTAAATCAACTGGGGAGTTTTTGGCCACATCATATAACATCACATGACAGGTGCAGCGCTGCGCCTGTGACAGTGGGGGCACTATCTGTCCATGAAATCTTGCCACAAGAAGGGTTAATAACCTGAGATTCATCGATGATGCAGTGCTACTTTGCACCAGCAAACAAGATTTGCTGAATTTGTTAGATTTACTGAAGAAAGTGAAAGATAGGAGCAGCGACAAAGGTGTCTTGCTATATACAGAAAAAAACAAAGGTTGTGGTTATCGATCGAAGAAGGACTAACAGGGAGGATTTTGTCCTCGATGGAGAAAGAATTAAGGAAGTAGATGAGTTTGTGTATCTAGGCTCCCTTATTAACAACAAAGGCACTTCCATGGCCATCGGGCAAAGTGCCACACAGAAGATGATCAACATCTGGAGGAGCAGAGGAGCTAGTATGGCCCTGAAAGTCAGACTTCTTCGTGTCATGGTGTGTGACATGAATGAATGCCCAGGACAACAAATGCTAGCTTACTAGCCATGTTAGCACGTCCATGGCAAGAATCTGTGGGTAAATAACTCCAACATCCCAATGCAGCTGAAGAGCTCCCGATCCTTCTGTCTCCAGGTAAGTGGCAGTCTCATTTTCAGCAAGTTTACTCTCCAATGTTGATACTTTTACTTCGGTGATGGCAGAATCTCAAAGATAGCGCTATCCCTCGGATGTGAATGTGCAAATGAGCAATTTCATGTGTGCTCACCTCTTTCCATTGACTTTGTATATATTCGTGCCACCCATTCGCGTTTGGTGTGAAGGCACCTTAATGGTCTCATGGTGAGATACAAGGATGAATCAGTGGGTCCTACAGACATGGACAAAATTGTTGGTACCCCTCTGTTAATGAAAGAAAAACCCACAATGGTCACAGAAATAACTTGAATCTGACAAAAGTGGTAATAAATAAAAATTCTATGAAAATTAACCAATGAAAATCAGACAGTGCTTTTGAATTGTGGTTCAACAGAATTATTTTAAAAAAAACAAACTCATGAAACAGGCCTGGACAAAAATGATGGTACCCCTAGAAAAGATTGAAAATAATGTGACCACAGGGACATGTTCAACCAAGATGTGTCCTCTAATTAACATCACAGGTCTTTACAAACTTGTAATCAGTCAGTCGGCCTATTTAAAGGGTGACAAGTAGTCACTGTGCTGTTTGGTGACATGGTGTGTACCACACTAAACATGGACCAGAGGAAGCAAAGGAGAGAGTTGTCTCAGGAGATTAGAAAGAAAATTATAGACAAGCATGTTAAAGGTAAAGGCTATAAGACCATCTCCAAGAACCTTGATGTTCCTGTGACTACAGTTGCACATATTATTCAGATATTTAAGATCCACGGGACTGTAGCCAACCTCCCTGGACGTGGCCGCAGGAGGAGACGGATAATACGAATGGTAACAAAAAAGCCCAGAACAACCTCTAAACACATTCATGGTGAACTCCAAGGTCAAGGTACATCGGTGTCAGATCGCACCATCCGTCGTTGTTTGAGCCAAAGTGGACTTCATGGGAGACGACCAAGGAGGACACCACTGTTGAAAACAAATCATAAAAAAGCCAGACTGGAATTTGCCAAACTGCATGTTGACAAGCCACAAAGCTTCTGGGAGAATGTCCTATGGACAGACGAGACAAAACTGGAACTTTTTGGCAAAGCACATCAGCTCTATGTTCACAGACGCAAAAATGAAGCATACCAAGAAAAGAACACTGTCCCTACTGTGAAACATGGAGGAGGTTCTCTTATGTTGTGGGGCTGCTTTGCTGCATCTGGCACAGGGTGTCTTGAATCTGTGCAGGGTACAATGAAATCTCAAGACTATCAAGGTATTCTAGAGAGAAATGTGCTGCCCAGTGTCAGACAGCTTGGTCTCAGTCGCAGGTCATGGGTCTTGCAACAGGATAATGACCCAAAACACACAGCTAAAAACACCCAAGAATGGCTAAGAGCGAAACATTGGACTATTGTAAAGTGGCCTTCTATGAGCCCTGATCTAAATCCTATTGAACATCTGTGGAAGGAGCTGAAACATGCCGTCTGGAGAAGGCACCCTTCAAACCTGAGACAACTGGAGCAGTTTGCTCATGAGGAGTGGACCAAAATACCTGCTGAGAGGTGCAGAAGTCTCATTGACAGTTACAGAAATCGTTTGATTGCAGTGATTGCCTCAAAAGGTTGTGCAACAAAATATTAAGTTAAGGGTACCATCATTTTTGTCTAGGCCTGTTTCATGAGTTTGTTTTTTAAAATAATTCTGTTGAACCACAATTCAAAAGCATTGTGTGATTTTCATTGGTTAATTTTCATAGAATTTTTGTTTATTACCACTTTTGTCAGATTCAAGTTATTTCTGTGACCATTGTGGGTTTTTCTTTCATTAACAGAGGGGTACCAACAATTTTGTCCACGTCTGTAAATACGTAGGACTGGGACAGGAATGGTGGATGGGAATTGCAGAACAGAAAATGGGTCTCTTTGGACATATAATAAGACAAGACAGAATTGAGAAGAGACGTGTACAGACTACAGTAAGCTGTCCACATCGGAGAGGAAGACCAACACCATCGTGGCTACAGGACATCTGAGATTGGACGGGTGTGGGCATGGCAGCTGCCTCACATCTGGCGGCCGATAGAGAAGGCTGGCGTGCAACCATGAGGGCCACAGCAGCATGGTTTTAACGCTCTCTGATTCAGGTAGAGGGAAGAGGATTTCGGCTTTCTTATAAATTTGAGGGGTTTCTTTCCTTATAAATTTGAATGTTTATTTCTCTTGTATTTGTAACGTTTGTCTTCTAAATTTAATTCTCAGAAATAAGAAAGGTTTTTTTTTTGTCAAAGCCATAAGGATTCACTGGATGTCAGCAAAAGAGCCACATGGTCGTTCAAGCCTATAGTGCCTCATTCTTGTCCCCCCCCCCCCCACTAATTCAAAATGTCACTTTTACTTCAATAATATAATGCTGTTTCTCAATTGTGTTCAACTTTCCAATAATTGTGCTGAGGTGTGGGACAGAAATTAAAAAAAGGCAGTGCATATTTTTAGGGACTGCCCTTTTTGTTGCAGATTTTTAGCAGCTGTAACAGTAGACATTACAGAAGTAGTGCATCTAAGATCTCTAAAGAGCAATTTTCTGACATGTTACTCCTCATAGAGTCTGGGAGGGAACACTCTGAAGAGAGGACAGAGAGAAGGATCAAAAAAATGATAAAGCATAAAAGTTGAGGATATATCTCTAATTTATGCACTCACACTAGCATACACTCACACACACTTGCACAAATGCACAGCATGGTATGGCTTAATGGAGGCTGAGCAGTACTAGCCACACCTCTACTAAATCCCCTGAGGCGTGAAGACATTTCTGACTCACACGCTTATAAAAACACATACAGACACCACAGGCTCTTTGCTGAGAGCCCACACACTTGTTTTCACAAATGCAAATACTGTATCTTTAAACATGCGCACACATTCTTTCTGTTTAGTATATGCTATACCTTGTGTTTACATGGTCAAATGAACCCATTTATTTACAGATAAATTCACACACATGCAGACAAGATTATTCCGACGTGGACGGAGTGACAGAGTGCTGGATCTGCCTCTATGTGATGGCCAATAATGCATGACAACGCTGCACATAGAAGACAAAAAAGGAGAGTGAATGAATGAAAAGGAAATATTCAGAGATCAAAGCCGTGCATATTTTGTTGAAAAGTAAGGAGTAAAAAATGCAAAGGTGTGAAGGACCTTGAAAGGAAAATTTTTAATATTTGTTACTGATGTTGAAATTAGAGGTAGAAAAACTTTTAAAAAATATATGGACAAATCATAGAGAACAGCTAGCAGCGGTGCAACAAAGTGAGGAGAGGAAGTCCACGGGGAAGAGGAGGAGGACAGAGGAAGATGGAGGGGATGAGGGATGAGAGGAGAGAGCCATGGGGAGCGATGCAGAGGAGGGTGGTTTTTTTTGGTTTGGCTCTTTGTTCAGGTAAAATGCGGGAGACTAGCCAGAATGCATAGACAAAGGAGGAAAAAAAATGAGAGTGAGAACAGGAGAGGATGAGAGAAGGTCATGCAGACAGAAGCACAACCACATGGGCTTACCACAGATTTAACCACAACCATGGGATCTGAATTTGTGTACTGTGCACAGTTACAAGTTGCCATTTTTTTTTGTTTCATTTTGCATTTTATAGTCATTACTTATTCACCTTTTACTATATCATTTTGTCCTATTATTTTATCGCACTTACAGTAAACATGTGTTTAAAGCAGTTTAAGACATTTTGAAAAACATAAGTACTCTTTGAAATGAGGCTATAACAGGCATTTGAGACTATAAAATAATATATGTTTTAAAAAAAGGCTGTTTAAGGCCATTTCGGACTGTTGAGGTGTGAAAAATCAGTGACACAGATTTCAGAGTTCCATTTTCATGTTATTTTGCCCTCGGGTGGTAGTCCTTTAGGTAATATTTTTGCAAGTATGAAACCCTCTTGGACATTTGAGCGTCTTAGCTTATCTTCCTATAGTGAATGAGGCCCAAAAAGTTATTTATGACCACTAGATTTGATGCCTGTGCTAGCTGTTGGGGCTAATACTAGCACCTTTTTGTAAAATCACATTACTTTTACAAGTCAATATTAGCAACATTACCAAGCCCTATTTTGTCTTTGATCTCATTATTCAAGTACTTGTACCACACGTTCTATAAAATTGAGTGTTTTGGGGGGGGGGGGGGGGGGGTTCCCGACAATTTGTCCACCTGAAACAAAGGATGTCACTGGTCCAACATATTTATCACATCAAGGCCCATGCGGATATTTTTTCAGTCTCATGAATGTCCTGCAGTGGGGTTCATAAATTAACAAGAATCCACTGAATCTGTTCAAAAATAACTTCCATGCATTTTGTTTTTTCTGACAAAAATCTGAACTTGCAGTGAAGTAGCCTTAAAGTAAAATACAGTACGTGACCTGCAAATACAGAAAAGAAGCCTGCAGGTTAAAATGAGGGAGAAATGTTGGGATCAAAAACAGAAGCAACAGCAACCACCAGACAGAGGCCAGAGTGATGAACGGGGCTGGAACATGGAGGGGAGATGGAAATCTTTGTGAAAAAGACGTTTCTGAGAGGTGGGTGAGAGAACTGAGAGTCAGAGTGTAAACAAGGAGAGAATTCATTAGTTCTGAAGGCAAGCCAGATGTGTCGCATTCAGGTGCTACCAGTCAAGCACATCTGAATGTCAAAATAAGGAGGGGGAGCCGCAATTATAATTAAGACAGACAGAGAAAAAAGAGACCGAAAAGTCAGAGATGAGGAATTGATTCATATGGTGTGACAGGTACCGGATTTGAAATGTCAGTGCCTGCAGTGTAGCATTAGAGTATGTTCCAGTAACTTTGGTTATGATAAATGATGTCAAGCATTCAATTCAGTCCCGCTTTGGTGGGATTAAATTTTTCAGAAAAACTTTGAAATTGTCATATGACACTGCCGTTTGACAGCTACAGTGCTCACCAACCAAACGCTCCAAAGCACACTGGGAACCTTGGGCTACAAGTTTATTGACTAGTGACTTGTCAGTCATAAGGTGGTGTTGCCCTGCTGTCTTTTTATATTTCACTTCAAATTAGCTGATTCAGCTGCTTTGGCACTCAGCTACAGCATGATGCTGTGATGTAGCGATGCAGTGACTTTGTCCCTGTCATCGCATAAATTCACTTGTTCACCTGGGTTTGATAGTCACATTGGCTTGGAGGTGAAGCCAATAAATACCTACAGAGAAATACTTGCAGAGTCATTTGACCCACAACTGAACACCAAGTAAATGTGCTCCTATCGCTGACAAAAGCCGGATGTTGGTGCGTTCATGCAGGTTAAAGAACGGTTTGAAAGGGGCTTTTGTGGAACTAAAAACTCTGTCCAATTTCAGAAATAGTCTGTGTTTATAAGCCCATACTATATCCCATCCTCTGGTTTACATTCACACTTGAAACTATGCATTCTCCTTGGGAAATTATGCATATTTTCAAAATTGACAAAGTTTCAGGTGTTTACAAAAAAAAATCAAACAAAAGAGCTCCCATTGGCAGAACCCCCAGAGGCGTTAATGAAATGTGACATGCATGGATCAAAACTTCAGCAGGATTTAATTATTGTGGCAAAATTTTACACAAGGGGAAGGAGCTCTCCTCAAAACAGGCTGCGATGTGGCATGCTGCTTTAAATAAGATAAGATAAGCCTTTATTAGTCCCACAATGGGGAAATTCCAGGATTGCAACAGCACAGGGATAGCAACACTCAGAGCAATAATTAAGAAGATACGAAAAATATAAATAAGAGCAGTGGATATACATACGTACACATAAATATATAAATATATATAATGCTAATGAGCCCCGGCTCACCCCACATCCCCTCTTTCGCTGTTTTCTCCGACTTCCCTGTTTTGATGATGGTGCCATGTTTGAAGCTAGCATTACCTTTTAGCTTTGGTTGTCAGACTGAATAACTTCTTTAATATTTTCCAAACTTGTTAAATTTACTATTCTAGAAGCTCATATTCAGTCCTTCACAATGAAAGGCTTTCTAATTTAATTGTAGTCCATGCTAAAACTTAAAACAAATTAAAATGTGCTGTTTAAAGAAAATTCTACAATTTTATTCACTGCTGTATGTGTCACGTGCTGAGCACTGGAAATTTCTGCCATGCTCAGTCTCATGGCTTTTTCCTCTGTATTTATATTTATTTGTTGTATTATTTTGTGCCTTTTTGAGTTTCGGTATTCTCGTACTGTTTTCTGTTTTTCTGTCATGTTTCAGTTTTGTTACGCCCATGCTTTATACCATTTGCAATTATTTACCAGTCAGTATTTGGTGATGCTATTCTTTATATTCTTACTGTGGTGTTCTTTCCGGGGTCGACAGCTGTCAGGTGGCGTTTCCGGGTTGGTGCTCTGTGTGGGCGTCGCCCTGTCAGCTGTCAAGTCCAGTCGTTTCTCCCTCATTTCTCCCAGCTGCCCCAGATTACCAATCAGTGTTTTCTCCTGCCCGCTCAGATTGCCTACACCTATTGCTTCTTATTTTAGTTTGTTTGTAGCCTTATTTAAGGGTCTGTGCACCATTGTCAGGCGCAGCACCCTACTATCAACTATTTTCTACACATGTAAGTGTCTTTGAAATTGCTCTTGTTTTTCTCCTAGCGTGCACTCCACTGCTGGTGTTTCCAGGTTTAGCTAGCGACTCCCCTCACTATTTTTGGCTTACCTGTGTCTCTTATTTCTGCCAGTTTTTGGTTTAGTCTTGTTTTTTCACTATTTAAAATCTGCAAACTCACGGCCGGCGTTTGGAGCCTTTATTCAGCCCTGACAAGGGAATTTTTGACAGTATGTATATGTGTGTGTGGATTTTTATTAACTCTCATTTATACAGAGAAGATCCATTAAGAAGCAACCTCTCTTTTTCAAGGACACCCTGTTCACACTCACACCTGGAAGCTGCCCAGTGGCCACTGAGCAGCTCCACTGGAGCAGTTGGGGTTAAGGGCCTTACTCAGGGGCACCATAGTGGGGTTAAGGAGGGAGGGGCAAACACTATGTTTTCTGTCCCACACAGATCTGATCCTGCCATTCCAGGGATTGAACCAGCGACCCGCTGGTCACCAGTCCATATCCCTAACCATTAGGGCACCACTGCCCCTACTTACATCATCACATGACAGTGGCATTATTATAGAATCATGTGATGATCTGACTTGATAAGATTCTATGAGTATAACCAGCCCACTGGTGTTTAAGATTTTTACTTACTAGAAGCAAAACTAAAAAAAAACAAAAAAAAACAATACAGCTCCACAACTGTTGATTAAATTTCCCACTTTGACTGGCATTCTACACCTGGAGATGAAATTTCTCAATGTTATCAGTTTGTTCCCCTTGGAGAGGCAATGTCCCAGTTTGGTGAGGTTTTTTTTACAGCCACAGATGAGATGTCTGAGTCTGAGGGCAGCTTTACAGCTGTAAATGAAATATCTCATTTTGGCAAGCTTTTTACAGTTGAAGAATGAATGTCTCAATGTTTGTCACATTTGGAGAGCCTGTGTCTTAGTATCGCGAGTTTTTACCTGTGCAGGTGAAATGTCTCAGTTTAACAAGCTTTTTACAGCAGATGAAATGTCTCAATGTTACCAGTTTGTCACACCTGGAAAGGCAATGTCCCGGTTTGGTGAATCTTTTACAGTCGCAGAATAGATGTCTCAGCAGGATGCCAATTTTACATGCTCCTGTTACTCCAGTCCTACCATCATGCACCAACTAACTAACTAACCTGCACTTATATAGCGCTTTTCTAGTCACAAAGACCACTCAAAGCGCTTTCATTAATACTAACCCTCTATTCTAAGGGCCTATAGGAAACAGATATCTAGGGACAATTTAGAACAGCCAATTAACCTAACATGCATGTTTTTGGCATGTGGGAGGAAACCGGAGAAATCCCGGAGTAAACCCACGCAACACGGGGAGAACATGCAAACTCCACACAGATCATTGTTGGTCGGGGGCTGGGATCGAACCCACGATCCCACGATCCCCACAATCCCCCGGCCAAGGGTAAACTGTGCTGCCACAGTGCTAACCACTGCGCCACCGTGGAGCCCAAGCAGGAGAGTTTAACTATATTCCTCTTACTAATTTTTCTCTTTTAGTCGTGCCTTATCTCTTGAGTGATCCATAAGAAAAACTCAGACCAAGACCAGCTCCACACCATCTATAAATCACTTTCATTCCATGGCCATACTCAGGGCTTTACAGAAACTCCAACCAAATTCCATTGGAGGGTGCTGATTGTCTGTGGCCTCAACCGGAGTGAAAGGTGTGGCTTGTGGAGGTCAGCATTGAATCCCACCTTGAGATGATGGAACAGATTGTCTTTTTCTCCTTTTTCCTCAGATTTCACATGTATGGCCTCAATAAACTTTCCAAACAGGCCTGTGGGGGACACAGGCTCATCCAGCTACAAGGAGCGTTCTTGTCCAGGATGTCAGAGTTTAAGACAGAGGTGACATTGTACACCATTTGTGTACACCATTGCTCTTCCATTCGATGAAGCCATAGCTCTGGAAGCTCACAAAACTTAATCCGCTGTCACTCATATCTGACATACAGTGGTGTGAAAAAGTGTTTGCCCCCTTCCTGATTTCTCATTTTTTTGTATGTTTGTCACACTTAAATGTTTCAGATCATCAAACAAATTTAAATATTAGACAAAGATGACACAAGTAAACAGAAAATGCAGTTTTTAAGTGAAGATGTTTAATATTAAGGGGAAAAACATCCAAACCTACATGGCCCTGTGTGGAAAAAGTGATTGCCCTCTTAGCAGCAACAACTGCAATAAAGCATTTTCGATAACTGGCAATGAGTCTTTTACAGCCCTGTGGAGGAATTTTGGCACACTCACCTTTGCAGAATTGTTGTAATTCAGCCACATTGGAGGGTTTTCAAGCATGAACCACCTTTTTAAGGTCATGCCACAGCATCTTAATCGGATTCAGGTCAGGACTTTAACTAGGCCACTCCAAAGTCTTCATTTTGCTTTTCTTAAGCCATTCAAAGGTGGACTTGCTGGTGTGTTTTGGATCATTGTTCTGCTGCAGAACCCAAGTGCGCTTCAGCTTGAGGTCACAAAGAGATGGCCAGACATTCTTCTTCAGGATTTTTTGGTAGACAGCAGAATTCATGGCTCCATTTACCACAGCAGGTCTTCCAGGTTGTGAAGCAGCAAAACAACCCCAGACCATCACACTACCACCACCATATTTTACTGTTAGTATAATGTTCCATTCTGAAATGCTGTGTTACTTTTACGTCCACAGAGTATTTTCCCAAAAGTCTTGGGAATCATCAAGATGTTTTCTGGCAAAACTGAGATGAGCCTTTATATTCTTTTTGTTCAGCAGTGGTTTTTGTCTTGGAACTGTGCCATGCAGGCCATTTTTGCCCAGTCTCTTTCTTATGGTGGAGTCATGAACCCTGACCTTAACTGAGGCAAGTGAGGCCTGCAGTTCTTTGGATGTTGTTGTGGGGTCTTTTGTGACCTCTTGGATGAGTCGTCGCTGGGCTCTTGTCGTAATTTTGGTCAGTCGGCCACTCCTGGGAAGGTTCATCACTGTCCCATGTTTTCGCCATTTGTGGATAATGGCTCTCACTGTGGTTCGCTGGAGTCTCAAAGCTTTAGAAATGGTTTTCTAACCTTTTTCAGACTGATAGATTTCAATTACTTTCTCATTTGTTCCTGAATTTCTTTGGATTGCAGCATAATGTCTAGCTTTTGAGAATCTTTTGGTCTACTTCACTTTGTCAGGCAGGTCCCATTTAAGTGATTTCTTGATTGAGAACAGGTGTGGCAGTAATCAGGCCTGGGTGTGGTTAGAGAAATTGAACTCAGCTTTTCAAAGATGTGATAAACCACAGTTAATTTATGTTTTAACGGGGTCAATCACTTTTTCACACAGGACCACGTATGTTTGGATTTTTTTCCCCTTAATAATAAACACAATTTAAAAACTGCATTTTGTGTTTACTTGTGTTATCTTTGTCTAATATTTAAATCTGTTTGATGATCTGAAACATTTAAGTGTGACAAACATACAAAAAAAATTAGAAATCAGGAAGGGGACAAACACTTTTTCACACCACTGTATTTCAGAGAATACACCCAAATGCAGACACAGCAAGGAGACCACTTTACAACTTTGAACAAAGTTTTATTGAATGTGCAAAAGGTAGTTCAGTGAGAATCTGGCAACCCTGCAGTGGAAGAGAAAAGAGGATTGTGGTGAGTATATTGTTGATTCAGTAATGTTAAGAATATGCAGTCTTTGATTTTAATCTTACAGGTGCAGATACTTGTGGCAGTGGTGAGACAGAAGCAGGGTGGCTGCAGATCCTTGCACAGTCGGAGATGATACCATCTTTAATTCAGTGTTTCCTTTTCAGAAGTCTGTGGTGTGGATGAGAGGGTGCCTAGAGCTTGAGGACTTTGAGGTTAAGATATTGCAGTATTTAGATGATGACGTACAGTGGTGTGAAGAAGTGTTTGCCCCCTTCCTGATTTCGTTTTTTGTATGTTTGTCACACTTAAATATTTCAGATCATCAAACAAATTTAAATATTAGACAAAGAAAACACAAGTAAACACAAAATGCAGTTTTTAAATGAAGGTGTTTATTATTAAGGGAAAAAATCCAAACCTACATGGCCCTGTGTGGAAAAGTGATTGCCCCTTAAACCTAATAACTGGTTGGGCCACCCTTAGCAGCAGCAACTGCAATCAAGCATTTGCGATAACTGGCAGTGAGTCTTTTACAGTGCTGTGGAGGAATTTTGGCACACTCACCTTTTCAGAATTGTTGTAATTCAGCCACATTGGAGGGTTTTCAAGCATGATCCACCTTTTTAAGGTCATGCCACAGCATCTCAATCGGATTCAGGTAAGGACTTTGACTAGGCAACTCCATAGTCTTCATTTTGTTTTTCTTAAGCCATTCAGAGGTGGACTTGCTGGTGTGTTTTGGATCATTGTCCTGCTGCAGAACCCAAGTGGACTTCAGCTTGAAGTCACGAAGAGATGGCCAGACATTCTCCTTCAGGATTTTTTGGTAGACAGCAGAATTCATGGTTCCATTCACCACAGCAAGTCTTCCAGGTCATGAAGCAGCAAACAACCCCAGACCATCACACTACCACCACCATATTTTACTGTTGGAATGATGTTCCTTTTCTGAAATGCTGTGTTACTTTTACGCCAGATGTAATGGGACATACACCTTCCAAAAAGTTTAACTTTTGTCTCGTCAGTCCATAGAGTATTTTCCCAAAAGCCTTGAGAATCATCAAGATGTTTTCTGGCAAAACTGAGATGAGCCTTTATGTTCTTTTTGCTCAGCAGTGGTTTTCGTCTTGGAACTGTGCCATACAGGCCATTTTTGCCCAGTCTCTTTCTTATGGTGGAGTCATGAACACTGACCTTAACTGAGGCAAGTGAGGCCTGCAGTTCTTTGGATGTTGTTGTGGGTTCTTTTGTGACCTCTGATGAGTCGTTGCTGTGCTCTTGGGGTAATTTTGGTCAGCCGGCTACTCCTGGGAAGGTTCACCACTCTTCCATGTTTTCGCCATTTGTGGATAATGGCTCTCACCGTGGTTCACTGGAGTCCCAAAGCTTTAGAAATGGTTTTCTAACCTTTTCCAGACTGACAGATCTCAATTACTTTCTCATTTGTTCCTGAATCTCTTTGGATTGCAGCATAATGTCTAGCTTTTGAGAATCTTTTGGTCTACTTCACTTTGTCAGGCAGGTCCTATTTAAGTGATTTCTTGATTGAGAACAGGTGTGGTAGTAATGAGGCCTGGGTGTGGCTAGAGAAATTGAGCTCAGCTTTCCAAAGATGTGATAAACCACAGTTAATTTATGTTTTAACGGGGTCAATCACTTTTTCACACAGGACCATGTAGGTTTGGATTTTTTTCACCTAAATAATAAACACCATCTAAAAACTGCATTTTGTGTTTACTTGTGTTATCTTTGTCTAATATTTAAATTTGTTTGATGATCTGAAACATTTAAGTGTGACAAACATACAAAAAAAAAGAGAAATCAGGAGGGGGGCAAACACTTTTTCACACCACTGTACTTGAGGGGAGAGCTGGAGGATTTCCGGGTCCATGATTCCTGTCACGAGCCGAGCCGGCTTGGCCTTCCCTGGCTGGGCCCTGATCTCTCAATGGGTTTTGGTTTTACTGTTTATGTGCATTTTGTGTATTTTTGTACTTATTCCATATCCATAGCCACTGCCTGACTGGCAGCTGTTAGTCAGCCTCGGTGACCTACTTTCTCCCACGCTGTTGAGTCTGTTGGTCCAGCCATGCCCCCTCACTCTTCGTCTGAATTCCATCAGCTGTTCCTAGCCCCGGTGATTATCTTTCCTGTGCCTTGTCCAGGTGTGCCCAATTTGTGTGGCCAGCGGTGTTTGTATTTAAGTAGCTCTTTGCTAGACAAACAACGCTGGACCATTGTACGGGTTAGACGGTTATTCTCCACCGTCTGACTGTCACGTCCCGAAGGATCTTTCGTGTTTGTGCTCGCTGTCAGCCTCGGATGGTTCGGACTACTCCTGCACAGTGAGTAAGCGCTTTTCCTCGTTTCTGTCTGCAGTTGTGCTGCTACGCTTGTCTGTAGCGTTTTCCCTTGCAGCACAACTGCTACGCTCGGTCACTGCTGCCCGGCTCTTCTCCCGTGCCAGTCGAGCATCCTTGAGAACTCCAAATTTACACGAGCATCCTGTCCTGTCAGTTTTTGTGGCCATGGTGCACAGTGGTCTGCCTGCTGCATGCTATTTGTGTCAGCTGTTACGTGCACAGCTGTTTCATTTCTGTTAGTCTTTACTTTCTGAACCTTTTATGTCGATAAAGGTGTGTTTGGTGAACCCTGCGCGTAAATCCTCATCCATCCTTCTCTTCCTCCGTGCGCTGTGGAAAAGCGCACGGGGAAGTTTATGACAGTCCCACCAGGGGGAGAGTCCAATCTGCCAAGGTAGCAGTAATGATTCCTAGGAGATATGAAGTTAGAGTTTTGCAGCAATAATGATGTGAATCCTTATTGTTTCCAGAGTTGCAGAGAGAATGGAGGAGGAAGTTACAGGAGCAACCAGGTTGCAAACAAGAACAGAGAGCACACTAACTTGCTGGCTTGA
Organism: Pholidichthys leucotaenia; assembly: GCA_020510985.1. NCBI lineage: Eukaryota > Metazoa > Chordata > Actinopteri > Cichliformes > Pholidichthyidae > Pholidichthys > Pholidichthys leucotaenia. The sequence goes on along the minus strand of CM035840.1, from coordinate 38,869,507 downwards.
GTACCATTCTTGTACTACAGGAGGGGGCCCCGCCCCCTAATAATGACTGCAGGTGATGAGAAACATGTGGTGAGTAGCAGCTGTATAGAATTGGCTAATCAGCAAGGGGAAAAGTATGTGCAGTCCTGGAATACTACAATATCTTGTTCAGAAGTCAAGTGTGGTGGCTGTCAGGCAGCAAGGCAGAGGTGAGCTTGGCTGCAGTGTATGGTTGAGGAGCTAAACCTTGGGGTCACTCCTGCGTGAGTACGGTAATCAGCATGGGTTCGTAGGGAGGACTGAGATGCTGGATACCCCTTGGTTGTGCACGTGGGCAAAGTATGCCACCAGTGTAGGTATGATGACAACAGGAGGTTCTTCCAGGTCACTGTCACTTCTAAGATGAGGTCCTTCCAAGCTGTCATCTTGTGGGATAGCGCAAAGCCCACAAACTGGGATGTCATCTTAGAAAAGGAAGGGTTCAGCCACACTATCTGCAGCAACCCGGTGGTAAGGAGTTGTCTATCGCATTAGCAGGCCCTGTGGTGTGCCATTGGGTCAAAGGAAGTTCTTCCTGATCCTCCTCCTCCAAGAGGCCATGTTCATCGAGGCTGATATCTAGCATGTTACTGTCTTTGCGGCAGGGAGCTAGCTTATCCTCAAGGGGGATAGCCTCACAGTTAGCATTTTTTGAGAGTGACTGATTAGCTAGCCATACATTTTCAGGGACAGGTCCATGCTCTCCATTTGATCTTCCTAGTTTTCTCCTAGAAAGTCCTTGTTGTCAGAGTAGGACAGAGTTGGATCTTCAGACAGCGGAGGCTGCACCGATGGAGAGGTATTGGATGGCCCCTGGGTCTTGTCAATGAACTACAGCCTCTCTAGGGTTGACTGGCACAATCTGCTACACGGAAAAGATTGACTACTATTCCTATGCACCTGAAAGAGTCCTAGACAAACGTAACAGGTCTTGTGGAGGTCTTAGAAATGTCAAAGCTGCAGCCCATAAGGCATTGTTGAGTAGATCAATGTTTTTCAACCTTTTTTGAGGCACAGAACCCTTTTTACATGGAAAAAAAACCCCTGCAGAACCCCTAAAATCTAAAATGTTATAAAGTGACACATTATAGCCTAACACAGCATATCTAGTAACAGTTTAGCCTTTAACATTTTGTAATGTACTAAACATGGGGCGATTACATACAAATTCAATGGAAAAACACAAACACACTAACATTTTCTCAGGGCGACGTGAGTGCATGCAAGTTTGCATGCGTACGAGTTGGATTTTGTTCAATGCGGGTCAGGAGTTCACGTGATGCTTTCAACATTGGTGTTTGAATTAGTTTGAAAATGAGACAGCCACTTACTGGAGACATCTCTCCAGGATGCAGCTTCAGGGGGAGGTGTAACATTTTGGCCATCCAGATAGTGTTGTAAGCTTAAAGTACTGAAAAACTGAAACTACTGCAATCCTGAAACTGCTGCCACTGGTTGTGCAGGAACTCGGCTTAGAACAAAAAGAACAGGAAGAAGAAGAGGAGGGATTGTGTTCATGCTTCCACACACTGACATGGAGAAGCTACTGCAGGCAGCAGTGCACAACAGCAAGTTGTTTGCAGTTGTTGAACCAATTAAGAAGTGAAGTTAGACAATTTCCCACCCTGAACGTTCTCTCACGGGCCTCCTGGGGTCTGAGGACCCCAGATGAAAAACAAGGTAGTAGATGTCTTCTTCCCCTGAGTAATAATGATGTTAAGCTCCACAATTAACCAGTCCTCTGTTGGTAGCTGTGCTGACATGAACTGGCAAGCTGTTTAGCCAGCTCATCACCAGTGGACAGGTCTTTTGGGACGGCAGTGGCTCAGGAGGTAGAACGGGTTGTCCAGTAACCAGAAAGTTGGTGTTTTGAATCCTGCTCTCCCCAGCCATCCTGCCATTGTGTCCCTGGGTAAGACACTTTACCCTCCTTGCCTCCATTGTCCATGACACTGGGTATGAATATGTATAATTGTTCAGTAGCAGTCGGAAAGGCCGTTGGCGCAGGTTGGCAGCCATGTTGCTGTCAGTCTGCCCCAGGGCAGCTGTGGCTACAGAAGTAGCTTACCACTATCAATGTCTGTGTGGAGTGAATGAATAATGGACTTGCTGTGAGCACTTTGAGATATCACTTGACATGAAAAGTGCCATATGTGTAAATCTAATCCATTATTATTACCTCCGCCAAGGAGGTTATGTTTTTGCCGCAGACGTTGGCTTGTTTGTTGATTTGTTTGTCCGTCTGTTAGCAACATTACTGAAGAAGTTATGAACGGATTGTAATAAAATTTTCATTAAAGATGTGTAATGGCATGGGGAACAGATGATTAGATTTTGGTGATGATCTGAGAGTGCATACCTCCACCAAGGGTTTTGTTTATATTTGTGCAGCAGGATTACACAAAAACTACTGGATACATTTTGATGAAATTTTCACCACAGGTGGTTCTTTGACTACAGACGAACCCATTTCATTTTGGTGATGATCTGAGAATGCATACCTCCACCAAGGTATTTATCTTCTCACAGTGTGTTAGCAACAATACTCCAAAATTACTGGACAGACTTTGACAGACTTTGATGCAATTTTCATCAGAAGGGACTCTAGGCCTACGCACAAACCCATTACATTTTAGAGGTGATCTATGAGGGATGGAAGGAGCCTTAGCGGAGGTGTGTGCTCCCTGAGTGCTTTTGTATTTATTATTTTTATCCAGACCCAAACCAACAGAGGTCTCAGTGAGGTGAAAAAGCACCAAAACTCAATGGGATGATCCCACCAGATGGTGTGATTGGAGGTTTCGATTCAATTCAACTTTATTTATATAGCGCCATTTGCGATGGACTGGCGATCTGTCCAGGGTGTACCCTGCCTCTCGCCCAAAGATGCTGGGATAGACTCCAGACCCCCCGCAACCCGAAAAGGATTAAGCGGAAGAAGATGAATTTCAAAACAACAGTAATCTCATAGCACTTTCAACTGTAGGGGAAACCCCCACATTTGCAGAAAAACCCCAGCAATCAGGCGATCCCCTGCGAGCAAGCGCTTGGCGACGGTGGAGAGGAAAAACTCCCTTTTAACAGGAAGAAACTTCCAGCAGAACCGGGCTCAGGGAGGGGCAGTCATCTGCTGCGACTGGCTGGGGGGTGAGGGGATAGAGAAGATGAAAAGAACAGGCATGTAGAGAGCAAACAGCACGATGGGGACTCAATTTATGGGACAGAACAAACAGATATTAATGACCAGCAAAAAAAAAAAAAAAATATTTCATTGAGAGTGAAAAAGAAGTGAAGCCCAGTGCATTATTGGAGGTCCCCCGGCTGTCTAAACCTATTAGCAACATAACTAAGGGAGGGTTCAGAGACACATGATCCCTCCCTAATTGTAGGCTATATCAAAAAGGAAGGTTTTAACCCTATTCTTAAAAACAGAGATCGAGTCTGACTCCCAAATCCACATTGGCAGCTGGTTCCACAGGAGAGGAACTTGATAACTGAAGGCTTTGCCTCCCATTGTACTTTTGGAGATTCTAGGTTACAAGTAATCCTGCATTTTGGGAGCGTAGTGCTCTGTTAGGATAATACGGTAGTATCAGATCTCTTAAATAAAAAAGGGGCCTGATTGTTTCGAGCTTTGTAAGTAAGAAGAAGGATTTTAAACTTAATTCTAAACTCTATGAGAAGCCAATGAAGGGAGGCCAGAACTGGAGAGATATGATCTCTCTCTCTAGTACCTGTTAAAAACTCTCACTTCCATTCCAAATTACTAGTTAATGTAAAGCAAAAAACACATTATCATTCCTTTGAGGGCCTGGTCCTCAGTATTGGGCATTTTAGCAATTTTAGGCTAAACCTAATTTTATTTGCCATAGTTTATCGTCCTCCATCAACCTACTCAGAGGTTTCCTGTATGAAGTGCGAACACACATCCCATACTGCTGTTGCACTGAGTGGATTGGCTGTGGGGAAACATAGTTGTTGATTTTTTTTTTTACATGGATAATATTTATGTATTAAATAAACACTTGCATTTCCAACTGTACACTAAACCCCAAATGTTCTGGCTCACATAATATCATTAATGGACTACTTGTACTGAACCATGACATCTGGTTGTGGATAATCCAACTTCTCCATATCTGGTTTCTGTTCATGAGTGTGCATACAAAACGTTTAAGTTGGATCATTTGTAAGGACGGGAGAGAAAATATTCCAAGTATTGCTTTACCCTGCTTTGCTCAGAATCATAATGTTATCACAGAGATTTTAGCTTTTACGACTTTACGCCGATCTGCTCTGTTAGCTGTTAGCATACACGGCTACGGTTTACCGCAGAGAACTTATGTTGTTTTAAATTTTAGTAGTCAAGACTAATGATAAAAACAGCTTCTGCAAACTTGCCCCAGATCTACCAGCAAAGGAAATAACAGCTTATTGCATACAAGTTATACTAATAGAAACAGACTTTTTTTTTTAAACTGAATGAATGATAAACCAGTTGACACCTAAAGATAAAGCTGACTTTACCAAGTATGCTTTATTTAAAGACATCATTGTTATGTGTGGGATTTGGCCCTCGGGGCTTGCCATAGCCTGGCCAAGGGGGGTAGGGGTAATGACGTCAGGCGGGCTATGGCTATAGTATATATTGTGTTGTTGGTGATAATAAAGGGAGTTCAGTGTTCAGTTGGCACACCAACTACACCATGGGCCCGTTGGAGAGAAATGTTCGACGTGTATGTGGCTGCGGCCAGCCTGAGTGGCATCAGCAAGAAGAGACAAAGGAGCCTAATGGTTCACTACCTCGGTGAGAAAGGCCAGTGGATATTTTTTGGGCCGTGTGGCAGCGGTTCATGGAAAGACGGTTTAGAATTAATGGCCTGTGTTTTCGGAGACCATTCCACAGTCATGGCGTGGAGATATGAGTTTTTTGACTGCCAACAGCGAACAGGTGAGTCCACTCAGTCCTTTATTACGGAGCTCCGCAGCCTAGCAAGAGAATGCGCCTTCGGGCCTATTAAGAAGGAGCTGGTCCAGGATAAATTAGCCCACAGTACTAACATGTGGCTGAAGAGCAAGCTAAAATTAACTAAGGACACTCTCTTGTTGGAAACGGTGTTTGAACTGGTTAAGCAAAGTGAGTCCACGGTTCACCAGACAATGTAGCCTCCCAGGTTTTCCCGCCGAGCACAGCCGTTAGCAGGGTAGCTAATTCTCAGAGGCGGAGTTCCAGGAGGCAGCGGAGTAGGGCGTGGGACAGAACCTACACTATCACTGCTAAGCCTTCGGCGGCGGAGTCCAGAGACACGACACGGGTGTGTATGGCATGCGCGAAGAGGGGCCCGTTGAAAAGGTACGTGCTAATACTCGACGAAGTCGACGTGCCGCTTATGGTGGACTCGGGGGCCGGCAGGTCCATATTGAGCATGGCTACTTTGAAGAGACTCTTCCCAAATAAAACCATCAATGCTGGGGCAGTGAAAATGTTTGGATTTGGCCACGCTGAAATTGAAATGGCGGGTACGGTCGACTTGTCAGTGAAATGCGGGTTGAAGATGGTCCCCGCGTTCACTTTCCAAATTACGCGCCAGGGGGCAGACTTGCTAGGGATAGATCTGCTGGCTGAGTTGGGATTCTCCATCAGGGACCCAGAGGGCTCAATGGTACTGACAGTATATGCCGAATGGTATGTCTGCTGGCCGGCGCTGTTCAGAGGCCTGGGATGCATCGGCGCATTCCACCACCGCCTGCTCATAGAGCCAAGTGTGACGCTGAAGATTCAACCGCTACGGCGGCTTCCCCTCGCCCTACAAGATGATGTCACAGCGGAGTTGAACAAACTGCTGGAAGCTGGCATCATCGAAAGAGTGGATGCTTCACCCTGGATATCTAATATCGTGGTGGCCAAGAAAAAATTGGGTGGCATCCGACCATGTATCGATCTCAGGATGGTGAATAAAGTGATTGTCCCGGACAAGTACCCACTTCCATCAATGGAGGAACTCACTGCAACATTCAGCAGTTTGAAGGTATTCATGAAGCTGGACCTTCACCAGGGTTATCTGCAGGTGCCCCTTCACCCAGCCAGCAGGAACCTGACAGCGTTTGTGACCCACATGGGTGTGTTCAGGTACATTCGTATGCCGTTTGGTCTGAGCTCAGCACCCAGCCGTTTCCAGAAAATAATGTCCACAATTCTGGCCGGCTTCAAGGGTGTGGTAGCATACCTGGATGACATCGTGGTTCATGGCACGTTACGAGAGGAACACAATGATCGGTTGGAACGGGTGCTGACGGTACTACAGGAACACGGGGTCACCCTAAATGGAGAAAAGTGGATCTTTGCGGCAGATTCCATAGAGTTTGTGGGGTTCCGGTTGATTGGGGGGGGGGGGGCTGTGGCCCCTGCACTCAAACATGGAAGCCTCCCAGAACCATTGACACCTGCACAGATTTTCTCGTTTCTGGGTATGGTGAACTTTTATGGGTGTTTTATTCCTCACTACTCAGAAACGATTGGACCCCTCCAGGCCCTGTTGAAACAGGACATGCCGTGGCAATGGACCCCAGCTTGTTCAGCAGCGGTTGCTAAGCTGAAGTGTCAACTTACTTCCCCTCCGGTGCTGGTTCATTTTGATCCAAAGCAGCCAAACGTTGTGACCTGTGATGTGTCTAACTCGGCGGTGGGGGCGGTTATGTCCCAGGTGCAAGATGGTAAGGAGCGCTCAGTGGCGTTCGCATTGAGGTCTCTCTCAGCAGCTGAACAAAAGTACACCATGGGTGAAAGAGAGGCGCTCGCCTGTGTCTGGGCGTGTTAACAGTGGCATATCTACCTCTATGGACGCCATTTCACTCTGCGGCCGGACCACCGAGCGCTGATGACATTACTGGAGACGTCGGGTTCAGGACACAGACCTTTGCGGATCCACAGGTGGATGGAGTGGTTGAGGGCCTACAATTTTACTACCCAGTTCACTCCCGGCAAGGACAATGTAGTGGCAGATCTCCTGTCCCGCGCCACGGCCAACTCTGTACAATCGGACAACGATGATGATGACAATCCAATGGAGGCGGATCTGGTTTATACACTGCATGGGGCCCTACGGGATATGGTATCCCTCCAGGAACTTCGGACAGAGTCGGAACAAGACCATGTGCTGTCACAACTGTGCTCGGTGATTAGGGAGGATTGGCCCGCAAAGGTACAGGGCGAGTTGGCACCCTTCCACTGGTTTAAAGACGAACTGAGCTGCTGAAATGAAGTGTGCATGGCGAGGGGGCACTGCATGCTAATACCGGTGTCTCTGAGGTCACGTGTCCTAGTGATGCTTCACGAGGGCCACCTGGGCATGGTTAGAGTAAAGCAACGCTGCAGGGATTCAGTTTGGTGGCTGGATATTGATAAGGACATTGAAGCTATGGTGAAAAACTGTGTTCCGTGTTTGGAGAGCGGGAAGACCGGCGGCTCACCCCCTCCACCCCTGCAGCCGCTGTCATACCCAGAGGGCCCTTGGAAATACATACAGTTGGACATCTGTGGCGAACTGCATGCAGCACCCCCGAACAGCCGGTTCTTGCTTGTGGTCTACAACTTGTTCTCAAAGTGGCCGGAGGTGCTGCTCACCAATTCAGTCACAACGGATATGGTTACGGGTTTCCTCTCGTCACTGTTTGCCAGGTGGGGGGTCCCGAATGCAGTCATGACAGACAGTGGCCCGTAGTTCACCTCGGGGCCGTTTGAAGAGTTCTTGAACACTAGGGGCGTGGAGCACATTAAAACCGTGTTCTACCATCCCCAGGCCAATGGGGGCATTGAACGTTTTAACAAGACCCTGAAAAATGGACTGAAAGCCCACTTGGCGGACGGCTTCGTATTCCCGGACGCCCTCCAGAGCACGCTGCTCCACTACAGGGCAACGGCCCATGATACGACGGGATGCTCCCCAGCAGCTCTCATGCTGTGACGTGAACTACTTCTGCCTTTGGATCAACTGAGACCACCCACAACCCCTGCTCCAAGGAATATGAACTCTTCACGAGACTGAGTCGCTGCGCGACAGCGTGAAATGAAGCAGCGATTTGACAGGAAGCACAGGGCAAGAACCCACGGACTGAAGGTGTCGGATCAAGTGTGGCTCAGACACCCTAACCGCACACATAAGTTACAGCTGTTCTGGACAGGGCCCCTGCGGATCATGAGGCAATGGGGTCAGGACACGTTCGAGGTGGTGGATGGGTTGCGGTGGCACTCCAGTAGACTCAGAAAGTTGCCACTGGAACAGAGGACTAGAGCTATGGCGAAGCAACCTGAGATGGGACTTGTTGGACTGGAGTGGTGAGAACTCACAAGTATGGCCGATGGTACCTGGTGCAGGGTCCCCGCCCAGGGGACGCCCAGCTAGAGTTAATCAGAGGCCCAGGTACGTGGAGGACTATGTATTAAAGACAGCAATGGCTAATGCGTGTTGGGATTAAGCGGCAGAATAACCCGCTCCAACACGGTGTGGCATTTTGGTAGTCTACCCAGACGTTCGTTTGGTTGGTTGAGTTTTACTTTCTTAGTGTCATATATATATATATATATATATATATGTATGCAAGTATGTATGTATGTGTATATATATATATATATATATATATATATATATATATATATACACTACCGTTCAAAAGTTTGGGGTCACCCAGACAATTATTTTGTGTTTTCCATGAAAAGTCACACTTATTTACCACCATGAGTTGTAAAATGAATAGAAAATATAGTCAAGACATTGACAAGGTTAGAAATAATGATTTGTATTTGAAATAATAATTTTTTCCAGATACTCAACCTGCTCAAAGGAAGGTCAGTTTTATAGCTTCTCTAACCAGCTAAACTGTTTTCAGCTGTGCTAACATGATTGCACAAGGATTTTCTAATCATCCATTAGCCTTCTGACGCAATGAGCAAACACATTGTACCATTAGAACACTGGAGTGATAGTTGCTGGAAATGGGCCTCTATGCACCTATGTAGATATTGCACCAAAAACCAGACATTTGCAGCTAGAATAGTCATTTACCACATTAGCAATGTATATTAGATATTAGAGTGTATTTCTGTTTAGTTTAAAGTTATCTTCATTGAAAAAACAGTGCTTTTCTTTCAAAAATAAGGAAATTTCTAAGTGACCCCAACCTTTTGAACGGTAGTGTATATATATATATATATATAGTATATACTGTATATATACTATATAGTATATATATAGTGTATATATATATGTATATAAGGAAAAAAAAGGGAAGATGACACTGTTTGTTTTTGCTGTTCTGGGGAGGGGCTCTTTGACTTTGTGGGGGAGAGTGTTATGTGTGGGATTTGGCCCTCGGGGCTTGCCGTAGCCTGACCAAGGGGGTAGGGGTAATGACGTCAGGCAGGCTATGGCTGTAGTATATATTGTGTTCTTGGCGATAATAAAGGGAGTTCGGTGTTCAGTTAAGAGTGGCTCCAGTCTCATGTTATTCTGTCATAATAATCATGTCAATAGAACCAAGCTACATATTGAAACAGAGTCATTTATGCATAATAATTTATCATTCATTATTTATATCTGTCCGTTATATCAGTTCCAAATTAAGGCTTTATTTAACATCCAAACTGACAATAGTCTTCACATTAATTAATTAGAAGCTTTATTATCCTTTTGGAAATTTTCCTTGTGTCTGTGGTTATAACTGGACCAATGCAATCACATTGTACAGAAGAACTGTTAATCACCATGACAAAACACTAACAAAATCAATTTTTTCATTGATTGTTAGCACAACAAAAGCTAGCATTAGTTTAAACTGATCCGATAGCCATGTTATGTTCCCTACTATCATAGCAGTGACTATATAAAGCCTTACTAATCATCTGAAAATTACAGTTGTTGGTAGTTCTTATCGGCTTTCTCATTCATTTTGCTTAAAACATGGAAGTGTTTGAAGTCCATAATAGAACAAACAGCCCCACACAGCTTAGACTGCAAGCAACTCTGACCATGGACTATTCCTGTAATTGCATTCTTATAACTTATTACACCCACAAACTGCTCAGATAGCATGACCTTAAAGGATGTTTCTCATGGAGGCCAAGCTTACAGGTGACATAAACATTTTCCCAATAGCAAAAAAAACCTGATACACATTGCCAGCCTTCCTTCAGTTACCTCCTGTGAAAACAGTTTTAGTCACATTTCAGGCATTGGGCTACCAGTTTAACTATCACGTCCTTTCCTCATTACATTTTCACCATGACACAACAGTCTATCTGAATCTACTGAAAATTCTTCCATCAAACACCAGACATCGAGCTCCAAGTCTCCAATCTCCAGTACCAATCTCAATATTTTTCTGGCTAAATGTCTGCTCCTAAATAATATTAAATGTTTCCCTTTTCCAAAGTATCTGAAAACCTGACACCATCTCCGCTGCTTCAGGAACCTTCCACCCCTCAGCACAATCAGGCACATTACCATCACTGACATGGCTATTTCACTTTATATCTTCCCCTTCAAGAACAGCTTCCTCAAGACTGACAGCACCGAGCTGCCATCGTTATATACTCCTTGCTGCATCTTCTGGCTCCAAGACAGCAGCTAAATTCCCCCCTTTTATCGTGCTGTTGTCAGCTTAAATTTCCGTCACCAAATGGTGGTCCTGATTTATTGCTAACTTTTGCTTAAACTTTGGACAAGCTTGAGTTTCTGACATCCCATGTCTACAATCCAGTGGGAAAAATGCAGCTCACATCACAAGATAACATTTGAGAAAAGAAACAAATAAACCACTAATTTTTCAATAATACCCCTCTTAGATAGCCATATACTAACAACAGGCTGCACGGGTGTGAGGACGCAGGTATGGGTGACGTCATCATGCCGTGCCGATATTAGGAGGCCGACGGCGGGAGCTCGGTCTCTTTGGTGCTCCGTATCTGTATCAACTGCAGCCTGTTCCAAACCCCAGCTAGCATCTGTTGTAACACGTTGCCAACAGTGTGTGAGCTACAACAGCAAATCCCGCTAGCTCATGCAGTTACCCCAGTAGAAGTACCCGTTAACACCACAACTCGCGTGGACGCCAAGGTGAACGTTACGGGGCAACAGAACATCATGGGACACCATTTGTGCGGTAACTGCGGCTCCCCGACACACCGAGAGCGAGTGTGATCTTCCCTGGCCGGGGGCAGCGACCCAGATGCTGCGGCAAGCTCAATCACTTTGCCAAGGTGTGCCGATCATCACGACGGACATCAAACCAGCCACCCAGTTCAAAAGAACCACCAACAGCCGCCATCCACGCAGTGGGCCCCAGAGGGGCGACGTATAAGTGGCGCACGGTGAGGTTAGACGACGTCACCTTGCCGTTGCTGCTGGACACTGCCACTGTGAGGTCAGTGATGAACTGGGTTACAGTGAAAAAATTCTTTCCCTGCCATCCTATTAGGAAGAATCCAGCAGGGCTGTTTGGCTACGGGCACACACAGACGTCAGCGTAGTAGGGACTGTATCACTGGCGGTTCGCTACGAGTCAAGAGTCCTCCCGGTGTTTGTTTTCCAGAGGCTCTGTGGGGACGCTGATGTTAGGAGCGCAACACACCCAGACAGGGATACAGCCACTCTGATTTTGACACCACAAGGAGAGGACAGTGAGGAAAAGCGGCAGAATCCGGACTCGTCTTGTAGCCACACGCGGCATCAGCAGCAAGGAGCCGCCGCAGTGCTGTTGGATAAAGAGTTCGTGACCCAGCAGGATCCAGCGGGACAATGCCAACCGGAGGCGCATCCTGCTGCCAGCATGAGAGTCACGCCGCCACAGCAGCAACCAGCATCCAGAACGAGAGAGCAGCAGCGCCGAGTGCATCCGGACAGTTCATCGCTCACAGTGTTTGATTGGGTTCAGATCCGCCGGTCCAAATGCCCAGATGACCTACTGGTGTTTGTGTCCCCACCGATGCAGATCGCCGCGCAGCTGGGGCCAACCACCTTCCAGATCAGAATCAGAATCAGAATCAGAATCAGCTTTATTGGCCAAGTATGCACAACACATACAAGGAATTTGACTTTGGCTAAAAACTTGCTCTCATTGTTCAGGTGGAGGATTTAAATAAGGATTCAATGACAACAGAGTATGTACAGTAAATTACAGTCTGTCCACGTTTCTATAAAAGGATGCAAATATATACAGGAATATATGCAGTTATTTACTCAGACTAACCACACTTTGCAGAAATATATGAAAAAATATATAGTCACACAGTATTTCAATGTGAACTCAGATTCAGTGATATAATGTGAATGAAGAAAAAGCAGTGTGAGAGTTATGTGCAATGTAATAATGGATGAAAAGTCATGAGTACAGCAACAGGTAGGACTAGGTGAATGTTAGGAGTTCATCAGAGTGATGGCTTGAGGAAAGAAACTGTTCCTGTGACGGGTGGTTTTGACCTTCAGTGATCTGTAACGACGACCAGAAGATAGAAGTTCAAACAGTTTGTGGCCGGGGTGTGATGGGTCAGCACAGATGTTTCCCGCCCGTTTCCTGGTTATGGACCGATATACGTTCGCAATGGAGGGTAGGTCGGTACCAATGATCCTCTCCGCAGACTTAACGATCCGCTGCAGTCTGGTCTTGTCCTGTTTAGTGGCAGATCCAAACCAGACAGTGATGGAAAAGCAGAGGACAGATTGGATGATGGCGGTGTAGAAGACAACCAGCAGCTCCTGAGGCAAATCAAACTTCTTGAGCTGATGCAGAAAAAACAACCTCTGCTGGGCCTTTTTCCGGACAGTGTCTATATGGGAGGACCACTTCAGGTTCCGGGAGATTGTGGTACCCAGAAACTTGAAGGAGTCCACAGTGGACACTGTGCTGTTGAGGATGGTGAGTGGGGGGAATGAAGGGGGGTGTCGCCTGAAATCCACAGTCATCTCCACTGTTTTGGCTGGGTTAAGTTCAAGATGGTTCTGCCTGCACCAGAGGATCAGCTGCTCCACCTCCTGCCTGTATGCAGACTCATCATCATTCCGGATCAAACCGATGACTGTGGTGTCGTCCGCAAACTTCAGGAGCTTCACCGAAGGGTCCTCTGAGGTGCAGTCGTTGGAGTAGAGGGAGAAGAGCAGTGGGGAAAGGACACATCCTTGGGGGGCGCCAGTACTAATTTTTCGGGAGCTGGATGTAAATCTCCCTAGCTTCACCTGTTGCCACCTGTCAGTCAGAAAGCTGGAGATCCACTGGCAGGTGGAGGGGGGCACCTTGAGCTGGAGGAGTTTCTGATGAAGAATGCCTGGGATGATGGTGTTGAACGCTGAGCTGAAGTCGACAAACAGGATCCTGGCATACATCCCTGGGGAGTCGAGGTGTTGCAGGATGTAGTGTAGTCCCATATTCACTGCATCATCCACTGACCTGTTTGACCGGTAGGCAAACTGCAGTGGGTCCATCAGGGGGCCTGTGATGACCTTCAGGTGGTTCAGCACCAATCTCTCCAAGGATTTCATGACCACAGAGGTCAGGGCAACAGGTCTGTAGTCGTTTAATCCTGTAACAGAGGGTTTCTTGGGAACTGGAATGATGATGGAGCGTTTGAAGCAGGAAGGCACTTCACGCAGCTCCAGTGATCTGTTAAAGATCCGGGTGAAGATGGGGGCCAACTCGTTGGAGTAGACTCTCAGGCAGGACGGAGACACACCATCAGGTCCTGCAGCCTTCTTGATCTTTTGTCTCTGAAAGACCCGGCGCACCTCCTCTTCACAGATCGTTAGTGCTGGTGGGAGGTCAGAGTGGAGGAGGGATGGAGTTCCTGGGGCTGCAGATAATCCTTTTGTGTGGGTGGGAGGTGAGAACTGTAGGTTCTTTTCAAACCTGCAGTAAAAGCTGTTTAGGTCGTTAGCCAGCTGGAGGTTTTCCACAGGGTGGGGGGATGGTCTCCTGTAGTTGGTGATATTCCGTAGGCCTCTCCAGACAGAAGCAGAGTTGTTGGCTGAGAAGTTTTTTTGTAACTTCACACTGTAGCTCCTCTTAGCAAGCCTGATCTCCTTCGTCAGCATGTTTCTGGCCCGCTTGTACAGAGTCCAGTCACCAGTCCTGTAGGCCTCCTCCTTGGTCTGACGTAGCTGCTTCAGTTTAGGAATGAACCAGGGTTTATTGTTGTTGTATGTGCAGAAGGTCTTGGTCTGCACACACATGTCCTCGCAGAAACAGATGTATGACGTCACAGTGTCAGTGAGTTCATTTAGGTTAATGGCTGCAGCTCCAACTCCAGCTGCAACTCCAGCTTTGATTCCTCAGTCCATTTCTTCACAGTCCTTACAACAGACTTGGAAGTTTTTAGTTTCTGTCTGTATGTTGGAATAAGATGGAGCAGACAGTGGTCAGAAAAACCCAGAGCTGCACGGGGGACGGCATGATAGGCGCTTCTTAAAACTGTGTAACAGTGGTCAAGTGTATTTGTGTCCCTGGTGGGACATTTAATATGCTGTCTGTATGACAGATGACCGATGGTTCAAGATGTTACCCAGGTCCACTGCATCCAGTGCCTCCAGGGCCGTCCCCACTGCTGGCTTGCCTGAGGCCCTTAAAGTTGAACTGTAAAATGACTGTTTTAATGCATTTAGCAGAGCATGACTGGTTCACAGTGGCAGAATAATCCACCCAGTTGTGCAGGGTCAACCGGTGGTCCACCCGGTGGCCCAGGTTCTGTTTAAAAAAAAAAAAGCTGTTGTGAGTTTAAGGTTTGATGTGCTCATAATGTTTTGGGTTTTTTCAAAGGGGATGTAGATGTTAGATATTCATATACTTACAACAGGCTGCACGGACGTGAGGACACAAGCACGGGTGACGTCATCACGCCATGCCTCTATTAGGAGACCGACAGTGGGAGCTCGGTCTCTTTGGCGCTCCGCCTCTGTACCAATGCCAGCCTGTGCCAAACCCCAGCTAGCATACCGACTATCTGTTGTAAC
The DNA here is from genome assembly GCA_020510985.1 of Pholidichthys leucotaenia. NCBI lineage: Eukaryota > Metazoa > Chordata > Actinopteri > Cichliformes > Pholidichthyidae > Pholidichthys > Pholidichthys leucotaenia. The sequence continues at coordinate 38,854,496 of CM035840.1, read as the reverse complement.
ACGTGTTGCCCAACAGTGTGTTTAATAAAACCATTGTTCAGTCCAGTCACCGCCTCCGCTGTCCTCATTCTACAGACACAACAACCCCATCTCTTATTTATAAGACAGGACAAGTTTATTTTTATATAGCACATTTCGTGTACAAGACAATTCAAAGTGCTTTACATAAAAACATTGAAGCATTACAGGAAGTTGCAAAACTAATACATAAGAATTTAAAATCGAACTACAACGTAAATTAACGAGAAACAAAAACAAGTTAAAATAGAATAAGACAGAAAATGTGCAAGAAATAAAAGTTACAGTACATTGTGGGAGATTAACAATTGTTCTATTGAAAGTCCACAGCAAATAGGAAAGTTTTTAACCTGGATTTAAAGAAGCTGAGAGTTTCAGCAGCCCTGATGCTTTTTGGGAGTTTGTTCCACATGTGAAGAGTATAGAAACTGAACGTTGCCTCACCATGTTTGGTTCTAACTCAGGGCACAGATAGTAGACCTGACCCTGACGACCTGAGGGCTCTAGGTGGTTCGTAATGGACCAGCAGATCTGAAATGTATTTTGGCCTTAAACCATTCAGAGATTTATAAACCAATGGCAGTTAATTTCAAAAAACTGCCATTTTGAAATTTATTCTTTGACAGACAGGAAGCCAGTGTAAAGATCTGAGGACTGGAGTTATAATCCACTTTCTTGGTCTTAGTGAGCACTCGAGCTGCAGTGTTCTGAACCAACTGCAGCTATCTGATGGACTTTTCAGGGAGACCTGTGAGGACAGTGTTACAGTAGTCCAGTTTACTAAAGATAAATGCATGGACAAGTTTTTTTCTAGATTCTGCTGAGACATCAGACCTTTAATCCTTGCCATGTTCTTAAAGTTAGGTTTGAGTCCAGAACCACACCCAGATTTCTGGCTTGGCTGTTGATTTTTTTCATCACTGATTGAAGCCGAGTACTAACTTTGAGTCTTTCTTCTTTGGCTCCAAAAACTGTTCTTTCGGTTTTGTCTTCGTTTAACTGAAGAAAATTCTGGCACATCCACTATTTAATTTGACCAATGCATTTGATCAGGGTTTTAATTGGACCATAGTCTCCTGGTGAGACGGTTATGTAGATTTGTGTATCATCTACATAATTATGGTAATGTGGCGGCATGAAATAATAAGGAGGCGAACTGACAGTTTTTGGGGGAGTTTATTATCATTCATCCCGCCATCATAGAACTCACTCCAGCCCCTGTGCAGGCGGGCTGGAGCGGGTCCTCAGGCTCTCGTGAGGAGACACAGAATGCGTATCGTCAGAAGCAGTGGTCAGAGAGAGAGGGTTACAGAGCAATGCAGTATTTATACCCCACTACAGACAATACATGAAAGGCATGTTATCATCAAAGAACTTGCAGGAAGGCATGGGACATTTGCATTTGAGTACAGAGCAGGAAGTCATACATAACAGCAGGATACTGGTGCCTGAATTCGCCTCTGCTCCGGAGCTGTAGGACAAAAGAGGTTACAAGGCACATCAACATATTGTTATCAGTCCATAGATCACACTGCTATGTTAATTGCTCCCGCTGAGCGCTCTGCTTGTCCGTGGCTGTTGTGGGGGTTACCCATAGTAATATATTTTGTAGCTTTTTTATGATTTGAGCTTGTGGAAGCATGTAGATGTTGAAAATGTTTGCTAACTGAACTAGCAGCAGATGCTAACATTGAGCTGGAGGGTTTCCACATGATACGGGCTGACCGAACACCAGACAGTGGCAAAGCTAGGGGCGGTGGAGTGATAATGTATGTTAACAACAACTGGTGCAGACCGGGACATATCACTGTTAAACAACGACACTGCAGCAAAGACATTGAGTTGCTAGCTGTTAGCATGAGGCCTACATATCTCCCGAGAGAACACTCACACGTGATCTGCATTGTTGTTTATGCAAATCCGACGGCGAACGCTGGGACAGCGCGTGACGTCATCCATTCAGTAACCAGCAGGCTGCAGACAGAACACCCAGATGCTCTTCTCCTCATCTCAGGCGATTTCAACCATGTTTCACTGTCTCCCATTCTACCCACGTTCACCCAGTATGTCACATGCCACACTAGAGACAATAAAACAATGGACTTATTCTACGCAAACACTAAGGAGGCGTACACCTCATTACAACTCCCCCCACTCGGGAGATCGGATCACAACTTGGTTCATCTCCGGCCGGTGTACAAACCCCTGGTGCACAGACAACGTCCGGCCATGCGCACAGTGGAGTTATGGTCTGAGGAGACAATGGACACTCTAAAAGGCTGTTTTGAAGCCACCGCCTGGAAGCAGCTCTGCGATCCACATGGTGAGGACATCGATGGCCTCATTCACACCTTCACGGGCTACCTCAGCTTCTGTGTGGACAAATCCGTTCCCACCAAGACCATACGGTGTTGCTCAAACAACAAACCCTGGATCAACCCTGAGATTAAAACACTTCTGAGAGAGAAGAAGAGGATCTTCAGGTCGGGGAATAGGGAGATGCTGAAGTCCGTACAGAGGGAGCTGAGGAGAAAGATCAGAGAAGGCAAGGACAGCTTCAGGAAGAAGATGGAGGACAAGTTGCAACAGAGCGACATCAGCGGGGTCTGGAGAAACCTCAAAACCATCTCTGGGCTCCAGAATACCTCGTCCCAGGTCACGGGGGGCAGGAAGTGGGCGAACAACCTGAATCTGTTTTTCAATAGGTTTGACCAACCGCCCTCCCCCCTGACTGCACAACAACCACTGCTGCCTCTAAAGAAATCAAGTCCTGCTGCCCACTCCCCACTCCACCAACACCCCCCCACCCCCAACACACAGCCCCCCATCCTGACCCTGACCAGGACCCAGGTGAGGACGGAGCTGAGGAAGATCAAGGCGAGGAAGGCGTCGGGACCGGACGGCATCAGCGCAAAGCTCCTCAAGTCCTGTGCAGACCAGCTGTGTGGGATTGTGACGTACATCTTCAACCTGAGCCTGAAGCTGGGGAGGGTACCACAGCTGTGGAAAACATCTTGTGTGGTACCTGTACCAAAAACTTCCCACCCCAAAGACCTGAACAGCTACAGACCGGTGGCCTTGACGTCCCACTTGATGAAGACCCTGGAGAGACTGCTCCTTGCTCACCTCCGCCCCCTGGTGGAACCAGCGATGGATCCACTCCAGTTCGCCTACCAGCATGGCATTGGGGTGGAGGATGCGGTGATCTTCCTCCTTCACCGTTCTCTGTCCCACCTGGAGAAGCCCGGGAATATGGTGAGGATCATGTTCTTTGACTTCTCCAGTGCTTTCAACACCATCCAACCGATGATCCTGAAGGACAAGCTGCTGCGCGCAGGGGTGGACCAGCACCTGTCATCATGGATCCTGGACTACCTCACGAACCGGCCTCAGTTTGTGAGAACCCGGGACTGTGTGTCCGACACGATCATCAGTAGCACGGGGGCCCCCCAGGGAACGGTGCTGGCTCCCTTCCTGTTCACTCTTTATACTGCGGACTTCTCACACAACACAACACACTGCCATCTACAGAAGTTCTCTGATGACTCTGCGATCGTTGGCCTCATCTCCAATGGAGATGAAGCTGAGTACAGAGGGCTTATCCAGGACTTTGTAGACTGGTGCCATCGGAACTGCCTCCAGATCAACGCAAGGAAAACTAAGGAGCTGGTGGTGGACTGCCGCAGGCATGGGCAGTCCCTCACAGCACCAGTAAATATACAGGGAACAGACATCGAGATGGTGACATCCTATAAGTACCTGGGTGTTCATCTGAACAATAAACTAGACTGGTCACACAATACTGACGCACTCTACAAGAAGGGACAGCGCAGGCTGTTCCTGCTGAGGAGACTCAGGTTTTTTGGTGTACAAGGGGCGCTGCTGAAGACATTCTATGGCACGGTGGTGGCATCAGCCATCACTTTTGGAGTGGTCTGCTGGGGCAGTGGCATTACAGCAGCCGATAGGAAGAGACTGAACAAACTGATTAAGAAAGCTAGCTCTGTCCTGGGGCAGCGCCTTGATCCGGTGGAGGAGATAGGAGAGAGAAGGACGGTGGCTAAACTGTCATCTCTGCTGGAGTCCGAGTTCCACCCTATGCAGGACGTACTGAATGCACTGAGGAGCTCATTTAGCAGCAGACTACATCATCCCAGGTGCACAACCGAGAGGTTTCGTAGGTCCTTCCTACCAACGGCTGTCAGACTGTACAACCTAAGCAGGGCTGCTCGCAGAGATAGCAAAAAGACGTAACAAACTAATAGTTTTTAAATGCAAAAGATGCAATAGACTTACACAATGGTCCCCTCCGGCATACAACTAGGAAAATACCGGTCGCTATGGAGGGTGAGAATATGTATGGGCACATAATCATACCATGTAGGATAACTAAGTAGACAGTTATGCTGTTTCATCCCATCTAGCAACAATGCTCTGCACTGTGTGTGTTTATATATTTACATATTTATTCCATCTAGCTACAATGCTCAGCACTGGGTGTGTTCATATTTATATATCTATATATTTATTCCATCTAGCTACAATGCTCCGCACTGTGTTTTTATATATCTATATATTTATTCCATCTAGCTACAATGCTCCGCACTGTGTGTGTTTATATACTTACATATTTATTCCACCTAGCTGCAATGCTCCGTACTGTGGGTGTTTATATATTTACATATTTATTCCATCTAGCTACAATGCTCTGCACTGTGTGTTTATATATTCATATATTTATTCCATCCAGCTACAATGCTCTGCACTGTGTGTCTGTGTGTGTGTGTATATATATATTTTATAGTAATATGTACATATGTATATTAGCTGCTCTTGCTTGCTTGTTTTTTTTTCTTGCCTTCTGATTGTTGCTCTGAGTGTTGCTATCCCTGTGCTGTTGCAATCCTGGAATTTCCCCGTTGTGGGACTAATAAAGGCTTATCTTATCTTATCTTATCTTATCTTAAAACCAAAGGTCCCAAAATGGAACTTTGGGGAACTCAAATTTGTTGTTACTTATCGACACAAAATAGTCCGTCTTTTAAATAGGACTCAAACCAGCTAAGTGCTGTACCGGAAAGTCCAACCCAGTTTTTCAGCTGGTCTAGTAAGATGTTATGGTCGACCATGTCGAATGCAGTGCTGAGGTCCAATAAAACCAAGACTGAAATGTTGCCATTATCTGTATTGGAGTGCATGTCATTAAGGACCATAACTAGAGCTGTCTCAGTGCTGTGGTGTGGCTGAAAACCTGACTGGAAGACATCAAAACAGTTATTTAATGTCAGGAAGTTGTATAATTGTTGAAAGACAGCTTTTTCTATTATTTTTCTAAGAAAGGGGATGTTTGATATAGGCCTATAGCTCTTCATGAGTGAAGTGTCTAGGTTGCTCTTTTCTAGAAGTGGCTTGATAACAGCTGTTTTTAAGCACTAAGGGAAGACACCTGAATGCAGAGACATATTTATGATCTGTAGTAGATCTGAGGCCATACAATATGAAACATTTAAAAAAAAAACCTGTTGAGAAAGTATCAAGGCAGCAGACAGTGGATTTCAGGTGGCATATGATGTCATCCAAGTTTTTATGATTGGGGAAAAAAACATGGAAGGTAATTCACTCTTAGAAAGTGTTTACCAACAAACTATAGTAATCAGGATATTCTAACATTGCTTCTGTTTTTGGATTTGGAAAAGGCTCAAAAAAAGCATTAAGGTTTCTCAGTGTCAATTATGTTTAAATCAGATACACATCTCCATTAGGTGAGACATTCGAAGCTTTCTTTGTGCACTCACTGAGAACTAGATAATTGTTGCTCCAGGGGAAGGTTTATAAATGATCCCTTTGCAGTTCATCTGGTAAATGAAAAAAAATGTAAATTACATCACACATATTCATCACAAATACTTATGAAAGCGTAAAGACAACAAAGACTGACAGAGAAAAAACAGACAGACAGTACGGGAGCCAGCAAATTGAAAAAAAAAAATGCTAATGTTGCGCTTGATTCTCTATCAACACACTCTTAATTGCTCATCTTGTGGTGTTGTATTCCCCGCTTAATAAGATTTCTTTTGCAGCTTGCCTGAAGACTCACTACAACAGCCCCTTTTTGCACTGGTCTGTCCCTGCCTCATTTTATGTCTCGCTGTCTGTCACACAAGTATACGCACAGTTATAAACAGTCACACGAATTGGCTTATGTTCAGTTCCCTTTTCTTTTTCCCAAATCAGTTTTTTTTTTTTTCTTCTATCAATCACACCGAAACACACATCCAGGCAGGCATCTCCCGGGACTCGCTTTCATTCATTTGTTAGAATCTAAGGTGGGCAAGACACAGTGACAGCTCCTTTGGTGCAACAGATAGAAAGTTAAATGGAATTTAATATTTAAAGATGATTTGTCTATATTTGTCTGACTACTTGTCTCTCTGCGGGAAGTGGAAGGGAGAGGAAAGGGGAGGACTATGATTGGAATGGAGAATTTAATATCTTGCTAATGACTGAAGGGCAAAAATAGGGAGACAACAGAAGGCTGAGTGCAGCTGCACACAAAGGCTACATTTACACATACAAGCAAAGTAAAAGTGTTGCTACAGATTAAACAAAGATGAGAAATACAGTATTTGAAGGGTGACAAATGATGAAAAATAGAAATGTGGAGATCGGGAGAATAGATTGAGTGGCAGAAATAGCTAAAAGCTGTTTAAGATGAAAGATGGAAGAGCGAGTGGGAAGGAGGGAGGGCGATGTGGAGCAAGATATAAAAGCACTGGCAACGAGAATATAATGAGAAAATGGGGGACAGACAAACACGAGACAGAGATGGTAGCAGGAGAGAGAGAGCGGTAAAACAGTGACAGCTAAAACACAAGGCAACGATGGAGAGGATGAGAGCATGTCTCTGGGGTGGAGGGGTTGATTTGGACATGATTCTGATTGGGTTTGGACTCTGCCTGCAGACCCGAGGTGACTCACCAGTCTCCCACACACAGAGACACACGCCAGGCTGTATGTGGCATGTCAGACAGAGTTACTTCTTTTCTGTCAGCGTTCTGCAGAGGTTAGCATATGTGCATATTGTATATAGCTCATGATTTGGGCACATAAATTTGATCACTAAGACACTGTCATGAACACTCAACTCACTTGACTTGCTTTAGGGTGCTTGCGCACCTGTAGGCTTTAATCTAGTTCAGTCAAACTTTAGCTCCTTTTCTTCCTTGATGCGGTTCCCTTTCGTCTAATGTGAACACATGGGTCTCAGTCTGATGTGGTCTCCCTCATGAGAAAGAATACCTCACCAAAGCAGGACCAAAAGCTAGAAATCACATGATTTGAGGGCATTAGATCATGGGTAGATGTCATGAATCTGGGCATGATCATAGGATCATGCCCACGCTTTATGTTTATTTGTGTCTTCTCTGTGTTCCCCTGAGTCCCTTGTCAGTGTCTTCTGTGTCATCCCCTGTTTGGTCCTGGGTCTGTGTGTGTACCTGTTCACCTATTGTTCTAACTCCCCATGTTTTATGCACCCATAGCCACAGCCCTCTCTGTAATACTCCTGTATGGTCGTCCTGTTTCATGTGGATCCCCTGTTTGTGATTATCTGTACAGCCCCGCCCATCCTGTCTCCTCACCTGCAGCCACTTCCTGGCTACCCTTGATTGTTCCCCGGCTGTCTCTTGTCTGTACACAGTTGTTACCGTATATATACCAGTGTTTAGTGTCTGTCTAGTGTGGTGTCTTTAACGTTGTATTGCTGTTCTCTGCCAGTCTCTATGTGTTCCTGTATAAGTGAGTTTTGCTTTCCACGGCTCTTTTGTGCCTCAGCTCCCATGCTGAATCTTCTGTTTCATTATTTGTTAATAAACCATCATGCTACGCTGGAGTTCTGCCTGCATATTTGAGTCCTCTCCTCCAACCGTGCCTACTGGAGGTAGCAGCACGTTACATAACAGAAGATTTTATTTAATTTCATTTGTACACCTGAAACATGGTGCACGATGAATCGTGGACAAGCATGGAGGAGTTGCAGACTGGTCAGATGATTAGATCCCTGCCCAGCTATCCACAACACACAAAAACACCAAAATATACAAATGGCTCAGATTGGGCAGGGCAATCTGACCTTAAATCGGCATCAGTTGACCCTTTCGTGTCATTTTTTGTTTTTTTGTTTTTTTTCTCTCCCTTCTTCTTACTGACAAGGCTCTTAATATTACATAAGAGTGTGGTATCATGTCACTGTGGTGCAGTAGTAAATGAGCATAATAGAATAAAGAACAGTCCTATTGTCATTTCACACACAAAATAAACATTGTCCAGTGTTTACAGCACATACCTCTTGAGAGTGTGTGGGTCACATCACATGCACGGCAGCTAATTAGCTTGCTAGCTGTGTTGGTCTATTCCGCACCCATGATTGTGTTACCGCCACATAGTGATTATGAGTCTTGTATTGAGTTCTTAAATACAGCTTTTGCTTGTCCATTCCCTCTGTAGAACAATTGAGATAACATGGATAGCTGCCAGAGGCTAATAGTGACTTAGCTTCTGCACCTTTCAGTGTTATTATCCACGCACTTTGCTCACTTTGGCTACGGTCACACTGCAGGTCTTAATGCTCAATTCCTATTTTTTGCCGAGATCTGATTTTTTTTGTGTGTGGGCATTCACATTATAATTTAAATGCGATCCCCATCAGACTCCAGTGTGAACGGTCTAAAGCTATGAAGTGACCCCCATGCGCAGAAGAAAACATAACGTCAGACACAGCATTGTGTTTACGGAAGTAAATATGAGCCTATAATGATTGAGGGGGCCAGAGCTTCTTCACCTTGATGCAGAGCAGCAAAATAAAATGTCAAAAACATTCAGAAATGATTATGCACAAAATAAATATGAGACCAGCTTCATTCCTCTGCACGCCAGATGACTGCTGTGATCAACTCTGCTTTAACAGAACTGATCGATTAAACAGCTTTCTTGAAAATGAGACTCCATGTCTCAATGGGATTACCTGCATAAATAAGGTTAATAATAAATAATCCCAGTGATTACAATAGGGCTCTCACCCCAATAAACAGCACGGCTCATAGCAGCGGCGTAACACCGGTCCTGCACAGGAAGGAGAAGCCGCCAGAGACTCCCCTCTCCTGGACTGTGTGTTTTCATATGTCCCTATCTGGTCATGCCGCTCCACAGTCATGTCGGTATTAACTTTAAATATTACAGCAGGCAGGACTGTGCTGTTTACAGGGAAAAAGGAATTTGCAGCATCCAGTAAATGTGTTGTTACTTTTTTTTTTTAATGTTTCATTACTGTGCACCTGCTTGTCTGACAGTTTCAGCCACGCCCGCCCCCCCCCACACACACACACAATTTTTTGCTGTGTTTGCCATGCTTGCTGCATCCTCCACCACAGAATGGTCACGTCTGTCTCACTTCAGTGAGGAAAAAGTCGGATGAAATGTGACATGACCGTTCAGACTGAGGTCGCTTTGGAAAATATCAGATACGTATCCGAATTAGGACCACATATGAAAGTGGCCTGGGTCTAGTGTGAAAAAATCGGATATGTGCTGTTCAGACTGTCATTAAAAAATCAGATATGGGTCACATTTGTGCAAAAAAATCGGAATTGCGCATTAAAACCTGCAGTGTGACCGTAGCCTTTTTCATGTCATCTTCAGATGAAATAAAGAGTTAATCATCACATACTATGTATATGGAGGTTGCATTTGTTTTCATACAAGCCGTCTTTTATTGTTCTACCCGTGTTCTGCTGCACCTGAACAGCACTTACTTTGTTGCTTCCAGAGTTGTATGCCCATGCTTGTAACTCCGCAGGCACATTTTAAAGGGGCAGTGCATGAAAAGTTCTTACATGCATGCTCACAACAGGGAGAGGGGGGAAACCAAAAAAGCCGACACAAGCAAGATTACATTGGTTCTACACCCCAAACGTCAGTTCCAGTTTTATGTTGATTAATCATCCAGCCCTGTGGCTCAGACAAAAGGGATTCAAAGGTCTGCTGCAAATTGCCAAACTTAACCAGGAGTACATTAAAGATGCACTGAATCAAACCGGGAGTTCTGCTGTTACAATAAAATCTGTGACCTTACCTTACTGTAGCTGCATAATAATTAATTCAAACATCAAAATAATTGTTTGCATCGTCTATCCGTACTTGTTAACCACGCACATGCAGATAATGGGCAACATTACCCTGTGCAGTGACTGCAGTTATAGATTCTCATGGGTCACAGATTCCAGTGTGACACTAGCAAGAAAAAAGACAACCTTGCTTCATTTATTTATTTATTTGTTGTTCTCCTGGCCAACACAATCTAAATACACGATCGCATGGTTTGAAGTGACACATTTTGGTATGTCAGGATTTTTTTTTCTATTGGAGAAGAAACTAAACCAAGAGGAAAATGCTACAACTTTTCAAATTCATCAAATTATCTGTGCCAGAGCAGACAAATTAACATGGTCTGAAGTGTCTTGGGCTGTTCAGCATGAGATGCCATGCATGTTTTAACGAATGGCAGATATTAGCATGAGTAAGTGATGAATGTTGTCTTTCTCATCCATGGCGAGCACATCGGTACACTGGAACCGCCATCCTGGCATACTTACGTCATTATCACCAAAGTTATGGCTCGTCTTTCCCTTGAAGCATTAGCAGCTCACAGTTTGACAGTTAAAGTTTTAACTAGAGATGACAAAGAAATTTAAAAAAAGGGGCTTTCCTTGAGGGGAAAATCCTAGTCAGCTGGTAATTCATCCTGAAGCCCGCGACTAACGTAACTCTTGCTGTCACTGGCGGATGTCTCTGTGGTCACAAGCAGCCCAGCACTCATTCATCATTTGACAACCGAACTTGAAAACAGATATAGATGTGAGCATAACAAGACTGTGGAAACTTGATCTATTTTTAGGGACAAAAACTAACCACATTTTAGTGTAGAGACTTAATTTCAGGTGAGAGCATGTCCCCAGGGAATCAGTAAAAGTTAATGTAATGCTTTCTGAAGAGGTGGAAACAAGCCAGACACAAGTGCTGAAATGAAGGGAACAGAGTCGTGTGTGCGTGCGTGTGGTTATCCTGTGTGCAGCCTACTGGGAGCTGCCACTCTTAATAACAGATAGCTGCTTCCAGATGCTGACTGTCCCCCGTTGATTCACTGCCTATTGTACAATGCTATTGTAAAAGGCACACGCACAGACATTTGAAATGAAATAATCTGATTCTTGGGTTGTTAAAGTCTTCCATTATCCCGAGCGCCAGGCATCTTATCCATCTCGGTAACAGGATTTTGTATAACACACACACACACGCACACACAGATACACAACCAGTAATTTAGCTGGCATTAGCAAAAGACAAATTTAAATTTATCAGCGCCGTTGATCTCCAAGAATACATGTTAGATTTCCCATAATTGCACTTCCTCTCTGAGAGGCATCTCATGCAAATTTCAGAGAATTAAATAAGCCAAAAACAAGGCAAGCAAAACAAATGACGAAGCACAGCAACGCTGACTGCTCATGCATCAGCATTATCCAGAATGGAAGAAGAGCCTCCACTCTGATATGTACCCTTATCCGTATGCTAAAAATATACAAGTGGCAATAGAAGTGAAGTGTAATGTCTGCATACCTTCTTCTTGGATGGTACTCACTTCCACTAACTCTGTCAGTGTATAAATGTCACAATCTTTTGGAAGGTCTATTAAACTAACAATCTGCCCGAGCGAACAGATGAACAGTGAATATAAATAGCTTCCTATCTGACGCGTGTGATATTTTAATTGTGCTTGCGCGTTTGTTCCTGCAAAATATCTGGTTTAATGACACATTAACGTGAACTGGAACAAAGCCCTTCATCATTATCTCCACTCGCATTTTGGAACGTGAAAATCTAAACCGAGTGAACGTTTCACAGGGGCGGGAAGGAGAGCTGGAAGAATAATTTGATTTTTAAAAGATAATTGGGGTGTAGTGTAATCAAAGTGAGATAATTGTCCCCTTTTTTGTTTTCTTTTAAAATTCAAAGCATACTTTATCTTCTAAGAGAGACTTCAGATAAGTGATGAGACATTATTGAAATAGAGAAGGGTCCAAATAACAGGTTTTCAAGAGAAGTCCACAAAAAATCACCATTCTGGGTTCTCCTGATTGCACCATTGGCTTCTGGATGTGTGTGATGTGAATGGTGAGTAAGGAGATGGCAGTGTTGAAAACAGGTTTTGCTCGGTCACTGTTAGTCTCAGCAATTGCCTGTCTGGTGCTGAGACCCTCTATCATGGAAGAAGAAAACAAAAATAAATGCTTGTGAATGTGTTTCTGTTTATACACATTTCCAGATGACTGATGTTACCACAGTATATGGTGTTACTATGCTTGCCTGCAACTGTGTCCCTTTTTAATGCATAATTTTCCATGTAGTTTATAGCCTTATAGATTTCTACAAGCAAGTTTCTCTGTTTGGACAGAGATTAATGTGGTAATTACTGGAGAAGTAAGGGGAGTCAGTGCATCTTACACTTGAAGGAGATCTACATAATCAAATCTATCACTTTGTGCTTAAAATGTTTTTGCTATCTTGTACTGTAAACTGCAAGCACTAACCTATTTTCCTCTTTGCCTCTGCTCTTCAGATCATTCCATAGATTTTCAATTGGATTCAGGTCAGGTGACTGACTGGGCTAATCTAGCAGCTTTATTTTCCTTCTCTGAAGCCAGTTTAGAATTTCGTTGGCTGTGTGTTTGGGATCATTGTCTTGCTGAAATGTCAACCCTCATTTCATCTAAATGAGAATTTCCTTGGCTATGTGTTTGGAATCATTGTCTTGCTGAAATGTCCACCCTCATTTCATCTTTAGCATCTTGGCAGATGGCAACAAATTCTTATCAAGGATGTCTCTGTACATTTGCCCATTCATCTTTCCTTCAATTAGATGAAGTCTGTCTGTACTATGTGCTGAAAAACACCCCCACACCATGATGCTCCCACCTCCAAACTTCACTGCTGGCATGGTGTTTTGGGGCTGATGTGATGTGCCTTTTCTCCTCCAAACATGCTGTGTGTTGTGGCATCCAAAAAGTTCAATTTTGGTTTCCGCTGACCAGACTATATTCTCCCAGTAGTTTACTGGCTTGCCCAAATGTTGTGCAGCAATTTTTAAACAATTTTCAACATGCTTTTTCTTCTGCAATGGAGTCTTGCGAGGTGAGAGCCCATGTCAGTTGAGTGCATTACTTATTGTTTACTTTGAAATAGCAGTACCTGCTAACTCCAGGTCTTTCTGGAGCTCTCCGGGAGTGGTCTTTGGCTCTTCGATAACTCTTCTGATAATTCTTTTGACTCCTCTGTCAGAAATCTTGTGATTAGCTCCTGGTCATGGCTGGTTTATGATAAAATGATGTTCTTTCCACTTCCGAATGATAGCTCCAACAGTGCTCAATGGAACATTCAGCAGTTTAGAAATGTGCCTGTAACCAATGCCATCATTATGTTTTGCAACAATAAGGTTGAGAAGGTCTATAGCAGGGGTCTCCAACCTGGGGCTCCTGGAACATTCAGGTTTCTGTGGGAAATTTTCTAATTTCACTTCATAATTGGTCCAAAGATTTGCAAATAATTTGTCATTGTTGTGCATATGTTCTGTAGGCACCCATGCACAACAACAGCAAATTGTTTGCAAATCTTTGGACCAATTAAGAAGTGAAATTAGAAAATTTCCCACAGAAACTTGAATGTTCCAGGAGCCCCAGGTTGGAGACCCCTGGTCTACAGAGAGCTCTTTGCTTCTACCCATCATGAGTTCTTTGTAGTGTGACAATCTGATAGTCACAGACCCTTTTAAAGGCTATCAGTCAGGACTTAACCAGCCAATTTGTACTGATGGGGATGGGATGGCTTCCTAACTTCTGATGGATTTCAGCTGGTTTCTTGGCTTTCTATGCCTTTTTGCACCTTTTTTTCTTCATGTGTTCAATACTTATTCCCTGAGTCATTCCACTTTATTAAATATAACTCGTGAACACAGTTGCCTTGATTTCTTTGTATGTATGGATTACTTGGGTTGTTACTGATATCTGGTGAAAATCTGAGGTCAGTGGCTCCATCAGAAATATGTTTAATGAGAAAAATGTTGACGTGTTCAGTACTTATTTTTTCTACTGTATGATGGTCCAGTCCAGGTGAAAGTCAGTAATAACAATCATCATCATCATCTTACACAAATGCAAAAATTCAGTAAATTGGGAGAAGAAGCATGGTTGTGTAGTGGTTAGCACTATTGTCTCACAGTAAGAAGGGTGTGGGTTCAAATCCACCAGCCAGAAGGACATTACAGAGACATTATGGAACTCATTATGGAGTTTGCCTCCTCATGGATCGTCACCTTATCGTGGTGGGGGGGGTTTGCATGCCCCAGTGATCCCAGGAGCTATGTTGTCCGGGGGCAATTTGCCTCTGATAGGGTCTCCCAAGACAAACTGGTCCTGGGTGAAGGGCCAGACTAAGAACGATCCAACAGACTCTCATGATAAATTGTATATCAAGGATTCAGTGTACCCCGCCCGGTATGGGGTTACCGGGGCCCCACCCTGGAGCCAGGCCTGGGGGAGGGGCTACCAAAACTGGCTTTTGGTACGTGGAATGTCACCTCTCTGGTGGGGAAGGAGCCTGAGCTGGTGTACGAGGTTGAGCGATACCGGCTAGATATAGTCGGCCTCACCTCAACACACAGCTCCGGTTCCGGAACCAGTCTCCTGGAGAGGGGCTGGAGCTTGGCCTTTTCTGGAGTTGCCCCGGGTGAGAGGCGACGAGCAGGGGTGGGTATTCTTGTATCGCCCCACCTTGCTGCCTCTATATTGGAGTTTTCCCCGGTGGATGAAAGGGTTGCTTCCCTGCGCCTTCGGGTTGGGAAACGGGTCCTGACCATCATTTGTGCCTATGCACCAAATGATGTTTCAGAGTACCCACCCTTTTTGGAGTCTGTGACTGGGGTGCTGGAGGGTGCTCCTCCTGGAGACTCCATTGTCCTACTGGGGGACTTCAATGCGCACGTGGGCAACGACAATGAAACCTGGAGGGGGGTGATTGGGAGGAATGGCCTGCCCGATCTGAACCCGAGTGGTGTTCAGTTATTGGACTTCTGTGCTAACCACAGTCTGTCCATAACGAACACCATATTCAAGCATAAGGGTGTCCATATGTGCACCTGGCACCAGGACACCCTAGGTCGCAGGTCGATGATCGATTTTGTTATCGTATCATCAGACCTGCGACCGTATGTCTTGGACACCCGCGTAAAGATAGGTGCAGAGCTGTCAACTGATCACCACCTGGTGGTGAGTTGGATCCGATGGCAGGGGAGGAAGCCATTCAGACCTGGTAGACCCAAACGTATAGTGAGGGTGTGCTGGGAGCGTCTGGCTGAGGCCCCTGTCCGGGAGGTCTTCAACTCCCATCTCCGGAAGAACTTCAACCACATTCCGAGGGAGTCTGGAGACATGGAGTCTGAATGGGCCATGTTCTCCACCTCTGTTGTTGAAGCGGCGGCCCAGAGCTGCGGCCGCAAGGTGGTCAGTGCATCTCGTGGTGGCAACCCCCGAACCAAGTGGTGGACACCAGTGGTGAGGGGGGCCATTAAGCTGAAGAAATCACCCTTTTATTGTCATTCAACTGTACAACCAATCATGTACAGTAGAACGAGATTGTGCTTTACCTATCTACTGTGTTAATCACACACACCCCAAGTGTAGAATCAGAGGGCTGCTGCCATGCAAGGCGCCACCACAAATTTCCCTCCTCCATTCCATTATTGCTGAGCACCAAGCTGGATGGCAGGAAGTTCCACTTTTATATGGTCTTTGGCATGACCCGGCCGGGATTTGAACCCCTGCCTCCCGGGTGTGGGGCGGATGCTCTACCAACTGAGCCACCACTCCGGTGGTGGCTCATTTGACTCCAGAAGGAGTCCTATCAAGCTTGGTTGGCTTGTGGGACTCCCGAAGCAGCTGAGGTGTACCGGCAGGCCAAGCGGAGTGCAGCTCGGGTGGTTGCTGAAGCAAAAACCCGGGTATGGGAGGAGTTCGGTGAGGCCATGGAACAAGACTTTCGGTCGGCTTCAAAGAGATTCTGGCAAACTGTTCGGCGGCTCAGGAGGGGAAAGCAGCTCCCCGTCCACACTGTGTATGGTGCGGATGGGACACTGTTGACTTCGACTGGAGATATCGTCGGGCAGTGGAAGGAATACTTCGAGGATCTCCTCAATCCCACTGATACGCCTTCCACAGAGGAAGCAGGGTTTGGTGACGAGGGGGATGACTCGCCTATCACAGGGGCTGAGGTCGCCAAGGTGGTTAAAAATCTCCTTGGTGGCCGGGCCCCAGGGGTGGACGAGATTCGCCCTGAGTACCTCAAGGCCCTGGATGTTGTTGGGTTGTCATGGTTGACACGCCTCTGCAACATTGCGTGGAGGCCGGGGGCAGTGCCTTTGGCATGGCAAACCGGGGTGGTGGTTCCTCTTTTCAAAAAAGGGGACCGGAGGTTGTGCTCCAACTTTAGAGGGATCACACTCCTCAGCCTCCCTGGGAAGGTCTATGCCAAGGTACTGGAGAGGAGAGTCCGGCCGTTGGTCGAACCTCGGATTCAGGAGGAGCAATGTGGTTTTCGTCCTGGCCGTGGCACATTGGACCAGCTCTTTACCCTCTCGAGAATTCTTGAGGGTTCGTGGGAGTTTGCCCAACCAGTTTACATGTGCTTTGTGGACTTGGAGAAGGCATTTGACCGCGTCCCTCGTGGATTTTTGTGGGGGGTGCTTCGGGAGTATGGGGTATCGGGCTTGTTGTTACGAGCTATTCGGTCTCTGTACGACCGTTGTGAGAGTTTGGTTCGTATTGCCAACACTCGGTCGGAGTCATTCCCAGTGAGAGTTGGACTCCGCCAGGGCTGCCCTTTGTCACCGATCCTGTTCATAATTTTTATGGACAGGATTTCTAGGCGCAGCCAGGGAATGGAGGGTGTCATGCTTGGTGACAACAGGATCTCATCTCTGTTGTTTGCAGATGATGTTGTCCTGTTGGCTTCATCCAGCAATGACCTACAGCTCTTGCTGGGACGGTTTGCCGCTGAGTGTGAAGTGGCTGGGATGAGAATCAGCACCTCCAAGTCCGAGTCCATGGTCCTCAGCCGGAAAAAGGTGGAGTGTCCTCTCCGGGTTGGGGACAGGCTCCTGCCCCAAGTGGAGGAGTTTAAGTATCTTGGGGTCTTGTTCACGAGTGAGGGGAAAATGGAGCGAGAGATCGACAGACGGATTGGAGCAGCATCTGCAGTGATGCGGACGTTGTACCGGTCTGTTGTGGTGAAGAGGGAGCTTAGTTCTAAGGCAAAGCTGTCGATTTACCAGTCAATCTACGTTCCTACTCTCACCTATGGTCACGAGCTTTGGGTAATGACCGAAAGAACGAGATCGCGGATACAAGCGGCTGAAATGAGCTTTCTCCGTAGGATTGCTGGACTCACCCTCAGAGATAGGGTGAGGAGCTCAGTCATCCGGGAGAGGCTTAGAGTAGAACCGCTGCTCCTCCACATTGAAAGGAGTCAGTTGAGGTGGTATGGCCATCTGATTAGGATGCCTCCTGGACGCCTCCCACTTGAGGTGTTTCAGGCACGTCCCACTGGAAGGAGACCCCGGGGCAGACCCAGGACTCGGTGGAGAGACTATATCTCCCAGCTGGTCTGGGAACGCCTTGGTATCCCCTCTGAAGAGCTGGAGCAGGTGGCCGGGGAGAGGGAAGTCTGGGCTTCTCTGCTTGAACTGCTGCCTCCGCGACCCGGACCTCCGGAAAAGCAGTAGAAGATGGATGGATGGATGAATGGATTATGGAGTTTGCATGTTCTCCCCATGCTTGGCTGGGTTTACTCCCGGTGCTTCAGTTTCCTCCCACGTTCCAAAAACATGTAAATTAGGTTAATTGGAGACTCTAAAGTGGCCCGTATTGCACAGAATGATTGTTGTGGTTTTGTCAGGGTTCATAAAATGTCACACAAGAGCTTTAACCCGCTTTCTTGTTGAAAAAAGGGGGCAGCTGCAATTGTTTTCAGGGGTTTTTTTTATCTCAGATTTTATTTTTGTAACAACAAAAAACAATTCAAACAGGTTGTGACCCTAAAAACTGTTGGTGAACTGTTGTGCAACCTTTTATGAACCCTGACAAAACCCCAACAATTACAACGTTCATGAACGTTCCTCAGGATTCACTGCTCTGTGAAGAGATTGGCGCTGCACTGCGGCTGTCTCATCCAGTTAGATACCCTTGAATTTCCCTCTGGGATTAATAAAGTATCACAAACAAACAAAGTGATCCAACATTCCATCAGATAAACATCACTGTCTCTATTCCTTTACAAAAAAGTAGGATGTACATCACTAAATGTCACTTTTGTGAAGCTGTATATTTATATATTAAAGAATATTGTAAGGACTATTTAGCCAAAAATGTATTTCACAAAAAAAGTTCTTCTAAGGCAGGGGTCTCCAACCTGGGGCTCCTGGAACATTCAAGTTTCTGTGGGAAATTTTGTAATTGCACTTCTTAATTGGTCCAAAGATTTGCAAATAATTTGCCGTTGTTGTGCATGGGTGCAAGGGTGCCTACAGAACACATGCACAACAGTGACAAATTATTTGCAAGTCTTTGACCCAATTGAGAAATTAAATTAGAAAATTTCTCACTGTCATAATCCTGGGCATGGGTGGGGGCCTTGCCCTGTCTCCTGTTTGAGTTTAGTCTGTTTCTGTTCATTGGTTTTTTGTTCATTATTTTCTGCTGTATTTGGTCTCTGTTTGTGTATGAGTTGTCCACCAGACAAAGAGGAGGTCAGCGATTCTGGAGGATCCGGTCCCTGCAGTGCCGGCGTACCCTGGACAGGAGAGAAGTGGCCCCTGTGGTCCGAAACCTGAGCTGGCTTGGAACCCCCTGGTTTTGGCATCACAGGACCCAGTACCTTCGGTGAGGTGAGTCCTGGCTCCGTCAACACCGCGCTGGAGTTCCCCCTGCTTCAGTTGCTACGTCGGAGGGTCCGTCAGCATTTGCCACCAGGTTGGGAGGTCCACCATTGCCCGTCGCCTCATCCGGGGTCCCGCCAGTGGCAGCTGCCATGCTTGGAGGGTCGCCAGCTTCCTCGACCACCATGCCTGCTGTCTGGGCCGCCGCAGCAGGTTCGCCGGAGTCCTGGACAGCAGTGGAGCTTGAGTTCAAGCAAGTGCTCTGTTCTGGTTTAACATTGTGAAATTCAGAGAATTGTTGTCTGGCTCATGGTGGGGGGAACCAAGTGCAGCCGTTAGTCGTACTTGGGCTCCCCTCGCCAGACTCCACTACTGCCGGTGACCCTGACCCAGTGTTTGTCTGTTCCCTATTTGAGTCTTCCCTGAAGGTCACCATGGGTCCTCCATTTTTGTCTGAGGTCACCACGGGTTCTCCATCTGTGCCTGAAGCCGTCGGGAGTCCCCAACCTCCGCCAGAGGTCTCTGTGGGTCTTTCCTCCCTGCCGGAGACCGTCGCAGATGCCCCGCCTCTGTCCTCCGTCTGAGACTACCGTGGGTGTGACGCCTCTGTCTGAGGCCACCATGGGTGCAACACCTCCGTCTGAGGCCACAGTGGGTGCAACACCTCTCTCCGAGGCTGCCGCGGGTGCTGCTCCCCAGTCTGGGGCCTCCGTGGGTGCTGCTTCCCCTCCGTCCGGGGCCTCCATGGGTACTGCTTCCCCTCTGTCCGAGGTCTCCGTGGGTGCTGCTCCCCCTCTGTCCGAGGGCTTTGTGGGTGCTGCTCCCCCTCCATCCGAGGGCTCCGTGAGTGCTGCTCCCCCTCTGTCCAAGGGCTCTGTGGGTGCTGCTCCTCCTACATCCGAGGTCGTAGAGTGTCTCCTGCTACCACCGCCGCCTGAAGGTGTGGAGGGCCTTCTGCTGTTGCCTGAGGTTTTTGTGGGGTCCCTGTCTTCTCCGGATGGCTGCATGGGGTTGTCACTTCCCTCCTCCGGCCTTCAGGTCAATCAGCTATTACATTTGGCAGTCCCTGCGGTCCACAAGTGGTATGGGCTCCAGCTACCGCCTCCTGGGGGGGGGCGCGTCACGCCCTGCAGCTCAGTGGCTCAGGGATGCTGGGAGGCCGCCCAACAACTCGTTTAGTGTAATCTGTTGGTGTTGGGATGCTGGGAGGCCTCTCGAGGGACTACACCTTCTGTTTGGGTGGCTCAGGGACATGGGAAGGCCATCCAACGCATTTCTGCTCACCACCTGGTGGTCCTGGGACTCAAGCAGACCACCTGATCTGCCTTACCTCCTTGCTCAGTGGTTTCTGAGTCTCCGTTGCCACCTTACTTTTTCTTCTGTTTGTGGGTCATGAGTGAACAGCTTTTGTTTTGCTTCGGCCCCTCCGTGAATGGGTCCCCCCCCCCCCCAGGGTGAGTTGTTTTTTCTTGTTGAGGGGGGAAGGGTCTTTTCCTTATTGACGTTGCCCTGGGGTGTCTGGGGTCCACCACCTTGGGGGGGGGGGGGCGCTGTCATGATCCTGGGCATGGGTGGGGGCCATGCCCAGTCTCCCATTTGAGTTTAGTCTCTTTCTGTTCATTGGTTTCTTCATTATTTTCTGCTGTATTTGGCCTCTGTTTGTGTATGAGTTGTCCGTATTTTCTGGTTTGTCGTGGGTTTACTCCGGGATTTCTCCAGTTTCCTCCCACATCCCAAAAACATGCAAGTTAGGTTAATTGGCATCAACAGGGGATTCTAAATTGTCCTTAGGTATGACTGTGACAGTGAATGGTTGTCTGTCTCTCTGTGTTGGCCCTGCGATGGACTGGCGATCTACCCTGCCTCTCGCCCAAAGATGCTGGGATAGGCTCCAGCGCCCCCCCCCCCCCCGCGACCCGAAAAGGATTAAGTGGAAGAAGATGGATGATTGGATGGATGGATGAATGGGTTTCTGGACATTCTTTTCTGGCTTAGTTCCCAACCCATGCAGGTACTGTGACAACTCGTGCGTCATTTCCGGGTGTCAAATTCTGTTCACAGGCTGTCACAGCTGCCTGCAATTATTCTCACTCTTGATCCCACAGCTGTTGTCTATCAGTTGGCCCTATTTAAGCCGGTT
Source organism: Pholidichthys leucotaenia (assembly GCA_020510985.1). Classification (NCBI taxonomy): domain Eukaryota; kingdom Metazoa; phylum Chordata; class Actinopteri; order Cichliformes; family Pholidichthyidae; genus Pholidichthys; species Pholidichthys leucotaenia. The sequence continues at coordinate 38,833,302 of CM035840.1, read as the reverse complement.
GTGCCGCTTCCCAGGCACAGTGGCATTAAATCTTTCCAGTCGAGAATCCCCCGGTCATCACAGCAGCTGTAAGTTATTGCATCATCATCATCATTGCAGTCTTTCGTGGGCGACAATGACTGTTTCATTTAGGTCTGATCAGATTCCTCCACACAGCTCTGTCCTTAGCCTTCCGCTGCCAAGAACTCCTGTCTGTGTCTCGAAGGTGTCTCATCATGTACGCGTGGAGTTTCTTCACCTGCACTCTGTAGACAGTCCAAGTTTCAGCACTGTGCAATAGAGTAGCCAGTACTGTCACTCTGTACACTTTGCATTTCACACGGATAGACACATGTCGATTGTTCCACAGTCTCTCCCTCAAGTTTCCAAACACAGCGCTCGCTCTTCCCATTCTGAGAGATAGTTCATCCTCCAGCCTAGCATTCTCTGAAACAGTACTTCCTAGATACTTGAAAGTCTTGCACTTGACTAGTGGCTCTGTACCAATGCTGATCTCTTCTGGTAGTGATGTTGATAATTGGAACTTTGGTGGTTGATAAAGGCACTCTGTCTTCTTGATGTTGATTTGGAGGCTGAAGTGGCTAGCTGCTCTTGCAAATTTCCCTACTAAAGATTGCATATCTTCCACACTGTGTGCAACTAGAGCACTGTCATTGGCAAAGAGCATTTCTCTTACTACCTTTATCGATGTCTTACTCTGCTTTAAACTGTGCCACATTGAACAAGTCTGCTTCTTTCCTTGTTTGAATGTATACTCCTTCTGAAGTGTCTTTGAAGGCCACCTCAAGCATGGCTGCCAGATATAGCGAGAAGAGTGTAGGCGCCAGCACACACCCTTGTTTAAATTTAAATTAAATAATGCAAACTCACAGTCTGCGATCGGAGTCTCTGTTCGCCCTCGGAGAAGGCGGTTTATGATACTCACAGAAACTTGAACGTTCCAGGAGCGCCAGGTTGGAGACCCCTGTTCTAAGGGATGTGATAGAGAATAACAAAGACAGAATGGGCCCAGGGTGATGTTTTTGAAGGAACATACTGCAGTAAAACAGTAGTTAATTGTAATTTTACCCAGTGTAGGGAAACCTCTGTCATGATCTGGACATGGTTTTAGACCTTGTCCACGCTTTTTGTTCATTTTGGGTTCTCTGTGTTTTCCTTTGTCATTATTACTTTCATTATTGCCTTCTGTGTCTCCCTAGGAAGCAAGCAAGCAAAATTTATTTAATATAGCACCTTTCACAGACAGAAGTTGTCAGGACGTGGGATAGGTCTCATGCCCTCATCCTGATTTGTAGCATCTTGTTTTCAGGGCATGGGCCTCAAACCTCAGCCTTGCTTTAAGTTCATTTTGGGGATTTTCTGTATTTCACTCTTGTTATCCTTTTCCAGGTTTTCCATTATTATTCTTTTTTGCATATTTATTTTCTCCAAAGGTCATCCTTAGTTTAAAGTTATCAGCTTTGTTTACTATTATCCTTGTTTCATGGTCCTGTCCCCCCTGGTTCCTCTGCCCATGTTTGGTCCATCCTCTGTGTGTGATTGTCTGCTCAGCCTCGCCTGTCCTGTTCTCTATAACGATGCACTGCTGTGTCTGTTTACTCCTGATTGTGCCCACCTGCTCTGTATTGTGTTTGACTTGTGTACCTATTCATATCAGCCCCACGTAGGACGGAGGGTGTGCATCCCCACGTATGGAGTCGCTCAGTCAAAATATGTAATTTTTATCAATAAAAGTTTAAACACCGCTCTGTCACTGCTCTATCTCTTCATACCCTGGCTTCAGGAAGTGTGGTTTGAGGTTTCGGATTGACTCCATGCCAATTGGACAATATGCGGCATCACGACTATGCTGATTGGTCGTGATGCCGCTTATTATCCAGTCAGTCACCACAGTGTTCACTGAGCAAAACAAAGAAGTGAAAAATGACAAATTTGACTCAAAAAAAAACAATACTGAAGATTTAATGCTCAAAAAATTATACCATAAAGTTGCCATGAATGCCTAAGTCTAAAGGATAATTCGGCATATGTGGAGAACACGAGGTGCGCGAGTAGACTGGGCGGAGCATCAGGGGGGACCCGGGTCTGACAAAGAACACCAGTGTATCCAACACAGAACATTCCAAGAAAACCAGCAGCCCGACACGACCTGGCTCAAAGGCATACTAACTGGTCGCAGTTTTTAAAAAAAAAAAAAAAAAAATTAATAAAGGGGGGAAAAAAAGATAATGCATGGTGTGTGCTTTTGCCAAGAAGCGCAGCCAACAGCAAAGTATGATTTATCATGGAAAACAGTTGAGCTCTGCTCTTTGAATGATCAGCTTGGCATATCTATCAGAACAGCACTGGACAGCTGATGGTATAGACTGCTGTCAAAGGTAAAAAAAAAAAAAAAAAAAAAAAACGGGGGGAGGACTAAACAGCGATTTGGATCTTTATCCTGTAGCTTGAAAGTGCTCAGACACATCCCCGACAGCTCCCATTATACAAACAAGTATGTGTGTTTAGCTCTTTGTGTGTGTGTGTGTGTGTGTGGTGTGTGTGTAAGCTGCACCGCCTCCTGCCATAAGACGCTACAACGTACAGTGAAAGCAGCCAGCAAGATCATCGGTGCCCCTCTGCTCCCCCTCTCGGACATCTACCTCACCCGCCTTACCGGCAGAGCCATCAACATTGCAGGCGACACCTCCCACCCCTCACACTCCCTCTTCAGCCCCCTGCCCTCGGGGAAAATGTACCGAAGTCTCCGGGCCCGCTCCACAAGTCTGATAAACAGCTTTGTTCATCAGGCCATCAGGAACCTGAACTCTGACCCCCCACCCCCCACCCTGGATCATAACACACTCACCCGCACAATAACTACCTCAGCTGTTGGCACTGAAAGGCTGGCACACCAACAGTAATACATTTGCTGCTGTCGTCTCTTCACTTTACTGCAACTATTTGCACAAATGCCATATCTGCTGCTGTCTGTCATTGCAATATTGATCATGTACAGTCCTATCTGTTACTATCTGCACCTACACTACTGCGTTGAACTTGGTGCTACGAGTATTACTGCTCTACTTTTCTGTATATAACATTGCTGGTCTCATCGTTTATCTTTATTTGCACTATGGGAGGTCTGGGACCATCTTTTTGTCGCCATTTGCACTACAGATAGCATTACTGTATATAGATTGCTGTTGTTGTTTTTCTAGCCTTATTCCTTTTTCTTTTTTATATTGTGCACGCCACTGAAGAGAGAGAGAAACGCCATTTCATTTCTCCTGTATGTCCTGTATGTATAGTAGTATTGACAAGTAAAATCTTTGAATCTTGAATCTGTGTGTGCATGCACGCTGCAGGCAACAGCTGAGCAGAGCTCTGTATGAGTTTTTCTTGTGAACCAATGCTGCAAATATGCCATTATAGGGTAGCTGTAAGTTAGAAACCCATTCAATAAGTTACACATGGTAGCAAAGTGCATTACTCGTATGTTAGAAATAATTTTGAGTAACTTGTGGAGGAAAAATAAGTTCAGGCGAGATGCGACAAGCTGGAAGGTTTCAGAGTTTTATTTCCTCCATCATCATGAGACACGCTGTAGCGCTGTGTTGTGCTGTGTGTGCTATTGAGGCATGTATAGCAAGCTCTTTTATACATGTTATACAAAGAGAGAGAATGAATGGCACATTTGCATATTGATATACTGTACATATCAGTCAATACATATCAATCGCATGACCAACTGGCGCCCGGACTTCCTCTCCTTAATCCAGGGATGTATAACAATAGTCCATTGTTCTGATTGTCTCCTAGGGGCTCTCTGTCCGTATGCAAATTGTCCTCTGCTTCTTGCCGGCTAGCTGAGTGTGAAGATTGAATGTCCATGTAGATTGTGATGGGTCACCACAGGGCTCCCCCCAGAACACTCAGCAGGGGTTGTGACTCCCCCCTATCCCCGTCGTTTGGCTCCAGCTCCAGATTCCAGCACGCTGAATGGCCGTGGATCGTGGGCGCACGGGCCGGTGCGTTTCGTGCGTAATGGAACAAGACAGCGATCGGCCGGCTTTAGGGAGTCAGGTGCAGGAAAAGCGCTGTGGAGGAGGGGGAGGGGGTGGGAGTAAGTGAGTGCCGGCCTGGGACGTCAAAGGTGTCTGGGCCACGCAAAAATTGTGTGTGGATCCGCGATGGTGAGGGACTTTCCCGGTAAACCTGGCAGAGATCCACAGCGGCTGTGAAAAAAAAAACATTTTATCTGACTCCTCTCGCAGCTCGATCCAGCAAGGATGTGGGGAAGACGAGCGGCCAAATTCCCCGAGGATGCGTAGCGGCTGTGAAACCACTGCAGCTGTGTGAGGGTGTGAGGCGGTTTGGCTTTTAGGTGCGGGAAGCAGCCCTAAAGTCATCAAGGAAAGCAATCGGCTAAATTCCCCTTGTGCGCTGTGGCTGAGAAACCCATACAAAGTCCTGTGTGCGGGCTGCACGTCTGCTCCAGGTGCGTGAGCAGCCCTGAAAGTTCCGAGGGTGGCGATTGGACGTTTTTCTCGGGCATGTGCAGCGGCAGAGGACGATGTATCAGTCTGTGGAGCCGGTTCGTCTCTGTGTGTGGTGCGCGCTTGGCGCCGTGACCACATAACTGGCAGTTGCGCTGTCCTCGTAATCCTGCGGTGTGCGTGTGGGGCTTCTGTGTGCGGGAGGTCCGCTGTCCGCAGTTTGGTCAGAGTGGGGGAGCTCGGTGGAAATCAACGCAGTCGGCGTCGATGATTGCCCCCGTTCAGGCTGCTTCCTTCGTTCGCTCGTGTCGTTCATGGTGCGTTTTGGTTCCAGCGCTGCGCTCCAGAGCACGTGCTCCGGAGAGGATGAAGAGGTTGCAGGCGTTCTCTGGTCCTCTGTGTCCACAGCACGGTTAGAGGGAGCAGACGATCATTCTCTCTCGTCATGTCACCAGTGTGGAGGGAAGAGATCAGGCGAGGGTCGCACCATGACGCATGCTGGGGCTTTCCCGGTCATCTCCGGGATGTTTGCCTCGTGTTCCATTCTTTGTCAAGGGTCACCAGTGTGGAGGAAAAATAAGTTCAGGCGAGGTACGACGAGCTGAGAGGTTGCAGAGTTTTATTTCCTCCATCATCATGAGACACACTGTAGCATTGTGCGCTGTGTTGTGCTGTGTGTGCTATTGAGGCATGTATAGCAAGCTCTTTTATACATGTTATACAAAGAGAGAGAATGCATGGCACATTTGCATATTGATATACATATCAGTCAATACATATCAATCACGTGACCAACTGGCGCCCGGACTTCCTCTCCTTAATCCGGGGATGTATAACAATAGTCCATTGCTCTGATTGTCTCCTAGGGGCTCTCTGTCCATATGCAAATCGTCCTCTGCTTAGTGCCGGCTAGCTGAATGTGAAGATTGAATGTCCATGTAGATTGTGGTGGGTCACCACAAACTATGACTTTTGAGTAACTATGTCGCTGACAAGTAAAATGTGTAAAAGGGTGCATAACTTCCCTCCAACCTTAGCTCCGCAAATGTGAGATGTAGCAACCATACACTGGATACAGTGGAAAATTTTCAGCATAATTTTCAGAGGAGCTTAGTGAACTACGCCGTATACCAGCATGTTTCAGCGTGCTTCAGTGTTCTTCAGCATGCTCTTAACTTAGACAAAACTTAACCATAACTGATTTGACAAATACACCAGCGTATTCTCCAAATTTTTTATAGATTTTACAAACACTGCCTAAATCGTCTAGGTGTGACAGGGCCTAAATGCAGGACACAAAAATGCCCAAATAACAAAAGAAATCATTTTTAGTTGAATATTTACTGACAAATGGGCAACACTGATGCAACGGTTGCAAACAGGCCCGTCTGCTGTGTATAATAATGGTGTATGTTTTGTAGTTAATTCGGTTTATTACAGTTTTAAAAAACCTTTTAATAACAAAATATTGCGAAAGTATAAACTGATGCACTATAATGGGCCTCAAATATTTGTAAACATGGCCCGTTATAGTACTGCATGAGTTGATTGTTGATACACAGAAGAAATTCAATATTACACTGAATTCCATCACTGAACAGTGATAAACTGAAATAATTATAATGATGACTGAACAACTCTCATTCCCCAAAGTGCAAGATACATTGTTATCTTGAATATACAGTAAGTGATAAAAGATCACACAAATAAGTGATCTGACAAACAAATAAACAAGGGATCTGAAACAGTTTCCAATAGTGGATGTCCCATTCATTTTCAAGATTCAAAGGCTTTATTATCGTGTGCACAGTTAAGAAATGCTACATTTCCTGAGTAATGAAATTCTTACTTTGCTCTCCGAACGAATGCCAAGGTAAAAGGTACAGAAACAACAATTCTAATAGGTCATGACACACTAACACAGTAACTCAATCCTAACACTAATGGATGCTAATAACACACACACCAACGTGCAGTTATGCAGTAGAGGAATGAAATTGAAAATTCACTTTCAATATTAAGATATTCTGTAATTAATATTCACACAATCAAATAAATCTTAGTGCCATTTAGTCTGTTTTGTCAAAGTCTAACATATGATTGCCGACGTATAACCTACACAACTTTCAAAACACAGCCTACATTTGGGCCTATAAAGCCTAATTAGGATACCTATTTCAGACAGGAATACTTGCATTCTATGGGCAATGCACTAGCGTGTGTGTGTGTGTGTAATTAAAACAGTCCTCTTAATAATATAATTGCTACAGAATCACAGAGTCATTAAAAAACTCTCTGAAGCCCTCTGGGTGTTAATACAATGTTCTCTCATCATTGCAAACTGTGCAAAACCTCATATATGCAAATAACTGAAAAGTTTCCTTTAGTGAAAATGAGTGTGTTTTGTAGCTAGCACTCAGACATTCACAAAAAATGAGTAGTGCCTGCATGTCTGCACCGTCTAGAGGACAGCCTGACAAATGAAGTCAATGAAGAGAAGTATTTGGAGCCAACTTGGACAATGAACAAGGTTACATTATGCTGAACGTGATGCAAGAAGGGCAAGCAGCTGAGGGGTTGAAATATCTGAGCAATTTCTACATGGCGCTTTGATTATCATTCTTGGGAAACTGTATTTTCAAATTGTGTGTTGAACCTTGACAGACAATAACCTTGGTTTGCCTAAGATCTCAGTTAAACAGAGAGAGCACGCACACTCGTCTTTTTCTTGAAAGGTTAAAGCTGAATTACCCAGAGCAGTCTGTTTACATTTGTATGTGATGGAGCGGAGGGAAGTGATGATCCCTGCACATGTTTATGGTACTGTCTGCCTCTGTCCTTTAACGCACGTGAAAGTGTTTGGCATCATCAAGCGCCATCAACTCACTTTCTGTCTGCCAATGAAAGCGGCTGTCTTTGAAAGAGTTTAATATGGAAGACACCCACAGCTGCAGAGCTGCAGATCTCCTCTCCCCACAGCCTCCTCAAGCCTTTGGCCCCTGCAGCAATTCACCCAGGCCCCCCACTGCCATCTCAAGCCCATGCTTGCCACTCATGGAATATTAAACAACAGACATGTACCTGAATGTCAATGTATGCAGTTCTTGAAGTTATGTATTTTGTTTTTCTCCTTGTTCTTTTTTCTTGACCATCTGATACACAAACAAACTTTGGGTCAGTTTCAGACAATTATCCCTCAGGCAGAACTGAAACTTTGACTCTGGAGCAAAAGCAAAGCTACCTTTTTTAGATTGAACATTAACCTCTCTAGATTTGTCATACTTAAATATCAGAAGCAGATGTGAAGTGGAACTTAAGGACGGCACATATTTCAATTCAAGTGTAAGAAATTTAATTGACACTGACATTTAACTAAAAAAAAGTCATTTTAATGCTCTGATTTTTATCCCCCAGCAGTCAAAGATCAAAGGGGGGTTATGTTATGGTGATGACCATCCATGGGTACCTGTTTTGTGCAATCAACCCCTCCTATAGTTTTGTTCTATAGGTTTTGGTACAGGGGTTTGATATACGTTGATGATGTGCATATTGCAATTTGGCTCCAATTGGATAATAATTGCAGGATTTATAACCCCTGACTTATTATGTCCTGCTTCACCTCACCTAATAGTGAGTAACTGTCTTGTGAAATCAACTCCTACAGTTTTGTTCCAAATGTTTTAAAACTCGGTACCAGGATTTAATATACATTGAGGATGCTTATGGAAAAGTTGAAAACTGTTCTCTGTGGGCGACCCCCACAGCCTACAGACAAGCAGAGTGCACAGCTGGAGCAATTAACAGAACAGGAAGCATGAACACCTGCATTTGAGTCACACATATCAAAGCAGAATACTGGCGCCTGAACTAGACAAAGAGAGGCTGCCTATTGATCTGACTGCACGCATTGCCTATCTGCTGGAGAGCCTCCGGGCTCGCTCTGGCGCGCATGCACGGCGCCGGAGTGAGTTCTCGTGATGGCGGTATGATTAATAAAATCCCTCAAAAACTCTCAGTTCGCTGCCTATTATTTCATGTCGCCACATTGGTGACCCCGAGAAAGCACACGCTTTGTGCAACGCAACCTTCTGGTCTGGACAGCGAAAGAACACGCTGACAACGAACGCAGCACCCGGCGGTGATTCTCCGACGACAAGCGAACGCAGCAGCCTGACGCAAATGGACTGCCCTCCCTTCTGCTACAGGGAGACCTCGACGCAGAGCCACCACCAGGCTAACTCTCCGGAGATCACCCACAACCGGGAAAGCAGCAGAAAGCTTCATGGTGAGATCTGCACGCCTGAGATCTGCACATCCACGCTGGGACCAGCCGCTCTCACAGCTCCTCCACACGAGAGCGCACGCACCTCGTCCTCTCTCCACGATGGCGACCTCCAGGGCCGACGGAGAACACAGCGCGTGGACCTGAACGCACCATGACCGAACTACAGCAAAAGCTTACAGAGATGACCATCGGCGCCGACGACGCTGATCTCCAGCAAGCTCCCTGACCCTGACTCGCCTCTACAGCGGTCCTGCCATGCACCGAACCCCGCACGCACACTGGGGGGTTCCGAGGACAGAGCACCACGCACGGGACAATACCGGCTCCACGCAGACCGCCATCGTCCTTCGCCGCTGCACACAGAACCTTCAGGGCTGCTCACACACCTGAAGCACGCACGCAGCTCGCTCACAGGATTTTCTAATGGTCTCAGCCACGGCGCACAAGGGAATTCAGCCGTCAGCTTTCCCCGAGGACTTTAGGACTGCGCGCACACCTAAAGTCAACACGCCAAGTCCCACACTGCTGCAGCTCCTTTTTTCTTCATGGCCGCGAGAGGAGTCAGTGACTAATTTTTTCTTCTTACAGCTGCTGTGGACCTCCGCACGTTCAACGGGACAGCCCCTCAACATCGCGGATCCACAGGCAATTTTTGCGCGGCCCAGACAATTTTGCCGTCCCGGGCCAGCACTTGCTACCCCCACCCCCCCTTCCTCCACCGCCGCCTGCAGCGAGCTTTCCTCACAGCTCGCTCCCAAAGCCGGACTATCGAGGCCTCAGCTTCCCGCTGAGCCCTCTGGGGGGGAGTGTATTGGTAACCCCCACAACAGCCACGGACAAGCAGAGCGCTTAGCGGGAGCAATTAACACAGCAGTGTGATCTATGGACTGATAACAATATGTAGATGTGCCTTGTAACCTCTTTTGTCCTCCAGCTCCGGAGCAGAGACGAATTCTGGCCAGTAATCTTACTATTGTTATGTGTGTCTCTCAAATGCAAATGTCCATACCTACTGCTGTGAATGCATTGTCTGTAGTGGGATATAAAAACTGCATCGCTCTGTAACTCACTCTCTCTGACCACTGCTTCTGACACACGCATTCCGTGTCTCCTGATGAGAGCCTCCGGGCTCGCTCCGGCGCGCATGCACGGCGCTGGAGTGAGTTCTCGTGATGGCGGTATTTTTTTTGTTTTGTTTTGTTTTTTTTTTTGTTACTTATTTGTACCCGTAGGTAGATTTGGTTTGCAGTCTGGTGACAAGCCACCGGCTGCTGGTCGCTGCGTGCGCGAGCGCCCTAAACCTACATGTTTTTGGTGTGCGGGAGGAAACCGGAGAAATCCCGGAGTAAACCCGCGCAACACGGGGAGAACATGCAAACTCCACACAGCTCACTGTTGGTCGGGGGCTGGGATCGAACCCACGATCTCATGATCCCTGCGATCCCCCGGCCGAGGGTAAAACTGTGTTGTCTTGTGTCATGAAGATGTTTCTCTCTTGACTAGATCACCATGGTAACTTAAGGTTTACCCTAACCCGTTTTGAAACATGCTTCAGAATCAGAATCAGAATCAGAATCAGAAAAGATTTATTGCCAAGTACATTAACAGATCACTGATAACATACGAGAGAATTTGACTTGACACAGAAAATGAACCTGCATTTCCAGTGACACGGCTGCATCGGGGACGCGCCTGCCAACAGGATAGAGGGTACAGGTAGCATAAGAATAAGAATAATACGAGGAACAATAGGAAGGAGCAAAAAAAAACATTGATTCAGAATACTGGTTGCATAATCAATCAATATTATGATTACAAGGAAAAAAAAAAAGCTCTCGATGCACATACGCAAGACAGGATTCACAGGACACAAGACACAAGAGAGCAGTGTGTGTATCTTTATTCAGTTCATGGATCAATGTGTGTGCGCTGTTGAAGCAATGTTGATGATAATAAGAGAACAACAAGGGCACTTGGCAGGAGATGTTTTGTCTGGCTGCCGCCAATCGTCCTTGCAAATATCTGGGCAGGCTCTCCAGATGGCTGTCCAAGGCCTTGTGCTCGATGATTTTGAAAACACAGACTGCAGACAGCCAGGAGGAATTTTCATGGGGAAATTGAGCCAAATCGGACTGATCACAGAGAAGGCTTTTTATTTCTTCTGTAGATTCAGTACTTAATCCTTCATTGCGGGGCTTTAAGTCCATCGTGGAAAGACCTAAGCGAGACCATGATGTAATCCACCTTCCGAGACAGTTCTCCATTTGTCGCTATCAGGGTCTTCTCCAATTTTTCAATTTGACAGATGCACCTCGCCTGGCCAGCATTTTGATAGGTTGTATCCATCTTCAGCAATTTGCGGTACACCAGGACAATCCCAGTTCCAATCAGAAAGATCCCGATCACCATTATCACGAAGACATACAAATCTTCAATATCTTCGATAGAGAGATTAGTGAGACACAAGATCTTCCAATTACTTGTGTCACGTAAATAGCTCGCTGGAGCCGTTCCTGCGGGGCAGACAGCTTCCCCCGGAGCACTTTTCCTTGTTGAAAAAATAGTGTCAATTGTGTTCAAAGCCCAGCTTATTAACTCCATAATTTCTTTCTTTCGACGGTCGCAGTTAGACGCAGACAGACAACAGCAAGCTGGGATCCAGTAGTTGGGGGGGGAAGGAAAAAAAGTCAGAGCAAGAGAGAAGGAAAAAGCGTCTGCTCTCTTGGGAGGGCGGAAGTGAATTTTCAATCAGAGATTGAAAATTCCAGATTGTCCCTGAATATTAGAGCAGGGTTAGATTCTGAGCTGAAGGAGGTTTATGTTGAGCTGCAGTAACACCACCAAACACACCAATCAGATACATTCAAGGTATGAAATAAAACCCACTTAAAAACCCTCGGTTCGCTACCTATTATTCCATGCCGCCACACTGGAACTGTGGGCGACCCCCACAGCCTACGGACAAGCAGAGCGCACAGCTGGAGCAATTAGCAGAACAATGACTGAGATCAATAGGCAGCCTCTCTTTGTCTAGTTCAGGCGCCAGTATTCTGCTTTGATATGTGTGACTCAAATGCAGGTGTTCATGCTTCCTGTTCTGTTCTGTGATGCAAATGTGCCTTTCATGTATTGTCTGTAGTGGGGTATAAAAACTGCATATGGTCTGTAACTCACTCTCTCTCTGATCACTGCTTCTGACGACACGCATTCTGTGTCTCCTCATGAGAGCCTGAGGACCCGCTCCAGCCCGCCTGCACAGGGCTGGAGTGAGTTCTATGATGGCGGTATGATTAATAAACTCCCTCAAAAACTCTCAGTTCGCTGCATATTAAACCATGCCGCCACATCTCCACCAATAAGATATTGGGATCTTCAAAGGAAACAGAGGCAGGGGATATTGCACTTGCCTCAGGCCACTCTTGTTTTAATTGCAGAAAGGAAGTTTGGTTAATGAGCCTTGGTTGAAATGTGTGGTTTTTTCTGTGTATACCTTTGACATATAGTACATAAAAACATAAAGGTTGACATTTGAATTACTCTGAGCTGAGCAATTCAAAGAGTCAAAGATTTTTATTTGTCAGTATTTCTATAAGTACAGGACATACAGGAGAACTGAAATGCCTTTTCTCTCTCTCTTAGTGGTGTACCGTACGCAATATATAAGAAAAGAAGGAATAAGGATGAAAAACAACAGCAGTCTTTGTACAGTAATGCTACCCATAGTGCAAATAAAGATAAACGAGAAAACCCAGCAATCCCATATACAGAAAAAGTAGAACTGTAATACCCACAGTTGCAAGTTCAGTGCGGCAGTGTAGGTGCAGAATGCAACAGACTGGACTGCACATGCTCAATATTGCAATAAAAGACAGCAGCAGGTACATCATTTGTGCAAATGGTTGCAGTAAGGTGCAGAGACATACAGCAGCAGATGTAATTACTGCTGGTGTGCAAAGTCCTTCTGTGCAAACAGCTGAGATAGTTATTGTGTGGGTGTTACAGTCAGGGGAGGGGGTGGAGTGGGCAGCGTTCAGGGTCCTGATGGCCTGGTGAACAAAGCTGTTTAGCAGTTGTGTTGAGCAGGCTCGGAGGCTCTGGTACCTTCTCCCTGAGGGCAGGGGGCTGAAGAGGGAGTGTGACGGGTGGGAGGTGTCGCCTGCAATGTTGATGGTTCTGCGGGTGAGGCGCGTGTGGTAGATGTCCGAGAAGTGGGGCAGAGGAGCACCGATGATCTTGCTGGCTGCTTTGACTGTGCGTTGTAGTGTCTTCCGGCAGGAGGCGGTGCAGCTTCCATACCACATTGTGATACAGCTGATGAGGATGCTCTCAATGGTACCCCGGTAGAATGAGCACATGATAGGGGGTGGGACTCGCGCTCCTCTCAGTTTGCGGAGGAAAGAGAGGCAAGTTTGAGCCTTCTTGGCCAGTGATGTGGTGTTGTTGGACTAGGAGAGGACCTCAGAGATGTGCACCCCCAGGAACTTGGTGCTGCTTACCCTCTCCACAGTTTCTCCATCGATGATCAGAGGGTGATGCTGTGTGTGTCGTCTCCCGAAGTCAACCACAGTCTCCTTGGTTTTTCCCACATCCAGGAAGAGATTATTGTCTTTACACCACTAGACCAGTTGGCTCACCTCATTTCTGTAATTGGCTTCTTCATTGTTGGTGATGGGCAGCATGGTGGCGGAGTGGTTAGCACTGCAGCAACACAGCAACTCACCCTTGGCTGGGGGATCCTGGGTTCAATCCTAGCCCCCAGCCAACAGTGATCTGTGTGGAGTTTGCATGTTCTCCCCGTGTTTGCGTGGGTTTACTCCGGGATTTCTCCGGTTTCCTCCCACATGCCAAAAACATGCAAGTTAGGTTAACTGGCATCAAACTGGGGATTCTAACTTGGCTTTAGGTATGACTGTGAGAGTGAATGGTTGTCTGTCTCTCTGTGTTGGCCCTGCAATGGACTGGCAATCTGTCCAGGGTGTACCCTGACTCTCGCCCAAAGATGCCGGGATAAGCTCCAGCCCCCCGCGACCCGAAAAGGATTAAGCGGAAGAAGATGGATGGATTGTTGGTGATGAGGCCCACTACCGCCATGTTGTCTGCAAACTTGATGATGTGGTTGGTGCTGTAGACTGGTATGCAGTCATGGGTCAGCAGGGTGAAGAGCAGCGCGCTGAGCATGCACCCTTGTGGGGCCCCTGTGCTCAGTGTGATGGGCTTGGAATTGGAATCTTGGTGATGGAATTGGTCTTGGTGATGGAATTGGAATCTCTCCAGTTCTGGAATGTGTATATATGCATGTGTGTGTGTGTGTGTGTGTGTGTGTGTGTGTGTGTACAGTGCATCCATAAAGTATTCACAGCTCTTCACTTTTTCCACATGAATGAATGAATGAATGAATGAATCTTTATTTCGGATAGTACAGGTTAAAAGAAACTGAATAATATAACAAAGGGGGAAAGAAAATCCAACAAGGTCAAATTAGACAATAACTCCTCCGATTATACAGTTCAACATGTTATCCGAAATGGGTGATGGCTGAAGCCGCAGCTTATATTGCCCACCCATATTCCATCCAAGAATTCAAAAGAAAAAAAAAAAAACAAGACAAGAGCGATTACAATTCAGAACGAAGCTAAGACAAAATGTGACAGAAAAAAACTAGGCTACAACACAACACAGGCTGGATATGACAATCCTTATGTGATTTTACATGTCATCTTGTATATATGTTTGGAGTATTTCTTCCTTTAGTTTTTGTTTAAATTGTCCAAGCGTTGTACATGATTTTAATTCAGGTCCAAAATCGTTCCATAACCTGACTCCTTGCACTGAAACACAGTGTTGCTTGGTGGTAGTTCTCACTGGAGGTTTTTGAAATATACATGTTCTGCCCTCAGTAGTGTGTGTTTTACAGAGTTAGAAAAAACAGTTCATAAGTTCATATTAAAATATCATAGTCCTTTTGTAATAATTCATTTGTAGTAATTCCTGTTAAAAATGGTTATTGTGTTAAAAGTGATTTTTGTATAGTTATTAGTAATTTGTTTGTACTTTATATTGAAAGCGCAGCCAGTTGCCACTATGTTTTATGGGTAGAAGAAACGGACTTTGGTAAGGGAGAAAGAAAAAAGGCAGAAGTGCTTAACCTGCCCGCGAATATCTGAAACGTTCCTCCTGTGTGTTAAACCCCTTTTTTACACCTCCGAAAGCAATGGCTTTTCACTCGGGCTTTTCAACGAGCTTCGAGCTACAGTTGTAAGGTTCTGTAAGCTGTCTTAAGGAGACTGAATAAAGTGAACAGGACGCTCGGTTTCCTGGCTCGTGAAAAACGAGTTTGGCTTGCTGTTGATCTGCGTTAAACATACTCAGTGTATATAACACGTAGTGATAACAGTACAATACATGTTCCTCTAAAATGATATTGTTTCTCCCTTATTTGGAACAACTTTTGGATATTTGCGGGCAGTGATAGATTCTTCACTTTAAACATTATTATTGCAGTTTTAAAGTCAACCAGATCTTTCAACTTGAGAGCTTTTAATTTAAGAAAAAGTGGGTTTGTTGGTTCCCTGTAAGCTGCTTTGTTTATTATTCTAATAGCTCTCTTCTGAAGCATAAAGAGTGGATATATGTTTGGTTTATATGTATTTCCCCATACTTCATTACAATATGTCATGTATGGGAGTATTAATGAATGGTACAAGGTGTACAGTGTGGGTTGATTCAGCAAATATTTCACTCTGTGTAATATTGCAATTGATTTGGATATTTTACCTTTAATATAATTAATATGTGACTTCCAACACAGTTTATTATCAATTATTGCTCCAAGAAATTTAGTTTCAGATACCCTTTCAATCTCTACACCATTTACACTGAGTTTAGATACTGAGTTGTTGTGATGGTTGTTAAAGACTATAAATTTTGTCTTACTTAAATTGAGCGTTAATTTGTTTGAATCAAACCACAGTTTAGGCTTTCCTAATTCCTTTCCAAGTGTATCCAGAAGTTGTTCCAAATTGCTTCCACTGCATAATAGATTAGTGTCATCGGCAAACAATATTAAGTCCATTTTTTCTGAAACTTTACATATATCATTTATATACATATTAAATAACAATGGCCCCAAAACTGAACCTGTGGGACTCCACAAGTAACCTTCAGTAACTGTGAGTTTTTGTTACCAACACATACATACTGATAGCTATTCTTTAAGTAACTACTTAACCAGGACAGTGCTACCCCCCTAATACCACAATTTTGTAGTTTCTTTAATAATAAATTATGATCCACTGTATCAAATGCTTTTTTAAGATCCAGGAATACCCCAACTGAATACTCTTTATTTTCAATGGCAGTTGATATTTTTTCTATAAATTCCATTAGAGCAAATGCAGTTGTCCTCTTGTGTCTGAACCCATATTGCTGCTCACACAATAAATTATTCTTCAGTATGAAGTTGTCTATTCTCTCATAGAATATTTTTTCAAGTATCTTGGAAAATTGCGGCAATAGTGAAATTGGTCTATAGTTTGAGAGTTCCCCTCTGTCACCCGTCTTGTATATCGGAATTACTTTAGCTATTTTCATTGCATTGGGAAATATACCTGTTTGGAGAGACAGGTTACAGATATACGTCAGTGGTTTCACTAAGCATTCAATAATAGTTTTGACTAAGAGCATGTCAATACCATCACAGTCCGTAGATGTTTTACTTTTAAACGATTTAATAATTTCAATGACCTCTCTCTCATCTGTGTTCTTTATGAAAATGGAGTCTTTTATAGCAGTGTTATTGCTTATTGTATCACCTGTAGGCGCCGTAATGGGTATTTCTCGAGCCAAATTAGGACCAATGTGCTGTCCTCACAGCACGTTTCTCTGTGCTGCTAGACAGCCAGCGAACCATTGAAGAAAACTTCGCACACAAGGCTTGCTTTTCTTGTCTTTATAAAGTTTTCTTGCATGCGTGTGTAGCATGACGCGGTAACTGAAACATACAGAACAATGCAATTACTATCTACATATTAACATGCGGTATGCTAACACAAAGAGCTAATACACGTAAATAACTAACAGAAACATCATCACTTAACAAAACTCATTCACGTAATACTTTAGAGCATCAGCGATCTCTGTCGAGTGCTTGTACATAAAAATACTCACAAAGACAAAAATTTCCCAAGACTCAAACGAAGAAGAACAACACAGCGTACTCAATGAACTTTTTAACTTTGTTTCTGTGTGGCTAGCTGACTGTAGCCGAGGGAAAAAACACATCAAAGATCATCTATATACGGAAGAGCACACACTCTGCAGTAACAAAAAACAATCCTTTAAGGAAAAGATGTCTCACTTCGATAACTTTTTAAACACAGGTTTTGACAATTTTATCACTCATTTTAACTTATTTATTCCTTTTAACCAATTTATTAACTATAAATTTATCAATGTATTTTACCCAAAGACATGACACTCCCCGCTTGATATAATCACATTATATCATCACAAATACCAAACACAATAAAACATTTCCAGTGTTACATGACATCAAAATACAGTATCACTCAGTCTTTGAAAGTAAGACTATGACCTCTGAGATGGGTCTCAGGAATACTTTTGCAGTCTGCAGGCAAGTCTGCCATTTTCTGGGCTTGCAGTTTGCCTCGGAGTTTACGGCAAGTAACACAATTATATATGATAGAAGACACAAGTCGTTTACCTCCAACTATCCAGAAACCAGCACCACGGACAGCTCCTTCCGTAATGTGTCATCCCTGATGAGCTGAGCATTCATGGAAGTGTCTTACAAGAAGTGTGGCAACATGGCTGGCAGAGGGGATGATCAGAGGGTGCTTTTCATTGTCTGTGAGATCGGCAGAGGAAAGACGTCCACCGACTCGTAGTAGTCCATCTTTGTCTACAATTGGATTGAGCTTCTTGAGTGTGTCATTTTTGGAGTTTACCTGTTTTCCTTCTTTTATCTTTTCGAATGTCTCTTTGTATGCTTCCTGCTGGACTGAGTGAATGATAACGTTCTCGGCTTGAGTGAGTTCTTTCATGTTTGTACATTCTTTGAGACTTTTCCATCCTTTCTGTCCACTGGACTTTTGTTTGAAAGATGCAGTAACATGAATAAGTTTGGCTACCGCCCTGCATAGCGTCGTCCAGCTTGAAAATCTTTTAAACCGCTCAGAGCTCAACTGTGACACTGATACTGCTGTTAACAGTGTTTTTACTTCTGGACATATTTCTTTGTCCTTTTCAGGTTCCACTAGTGCATACAGATTGTCTTTGTGTGACTTATCAGGATAGTCTGTATACAAAAAGTTTGGGCCTGTGAACCATTTACTGTTTTTGAGTTCAGCGGCTGCAACAGGTCTAGTTGCCTGGTCAGCTGGATTTAGCTCAGTTGCAACATAATGCCATTGGTCAGGTTGTGTGGATAGACTAATGCGTGCGACACGGTTGGCTACATACATGTAGAATCTTTTGGAGGTATTGTGTATGTACCCCAACACAATACGACTGTCAGTGAAAAACTTCACATTGTCTATTTTTATGTCTAACTCGCCTGTGATTAGCTCATACATCTCAACCGCAAGTACAGCAGCACAAAGTTCGAGCCGTGGTACAGTGTGTGCGGGACGAGGAGCAAGTTTAGACTTTCCCATCACAAAACCCACATGGTACTGGCCGTCACTGTCTAAACAGCGCGAGTAAGCTACAGCTCCTATTGCTACAGTAGACGCATCAGAGAAGATATACAGTTCATTACTTTTCATAGTACTTAATGAACCTGGACTATAGCACCTTTTGATTTGCAGATCTTCAAGGGCTTTTAAAGAGTCTTTCCATGTGACCCACATCTCCTCCTTTTCTGGAGGAAGTGGAGCGTCCCAGTCTCTCTCTTCAGATGACAGTTCTCTGAGTAGCACTTTGCCCTGCATGATTATGGGAGCAACAAAGCCCAAAGGGTCATACAGGCTATTGACTGTTGACAGCACTCCCCTGTGTGTGAATGGTTTGGTCTCATTGGTTACGAGGTAAGTGAAGCTGTCTGTCTGTAGATTCCAACAAAGTCCCAGACTCCTCTGAACTGGAAGAGGATCTACTCCAAGGTCCAAATCTTTTAAATCCTTTGCACGGTCCTCCACAGGAAACGCTTCCATAACTAGGCTATAGTTGGATGCAACCTTGTGAAGTCTCACATTAGATTCAGCTAACATGTTTTTGGTTCTTGTCAACAGATCAACAGCATTCTCTGGCGTGGCAACTGACGTGAGTCCATCATCCACATAGAACTGTTTCTCAACAAACTGTCTTGCGTCAGTGCCATGTTCTTTCTCACCCTCTTGTGCTGCCCGTCTCATACAGTAAATGGCTACAGCGGGTGACGGGCTGTTACCAAAAACATGAACTTTCATTCTATATTCAACTACACCCTTAGTGATGTCATTATCCTCAAACCACAGATAGCGAAGATAGTTTCTGTGTTCTTTGCACACCTCAAAGCAATAAAACATTTGCTGTATGTCTGCTGTCAGGGCTACGGGCTCTTTTCTAAACCTCAATAGCACCCCTATCAAAGAGTTGTTGAGATCAGGTCCACTAAGGAGCACTTGATTTAGCGATATGCCGTCATACTCTGCACTAGAATCAAAAACAACTCGTATTTGATCTGGTTTCTGCGGGTGGTATACACTAAATGTAGGCAGGTACCAGTGTTCTTTACCTTTTGGCAGGGGTGGTGCAATTTCAGCTTGGTCATTATTTAACATTTTCTGCATGAATTGGATGTAGTGACTCTTCATTTCTGGTTTCCTTTCCAGAGTTTTTTTGAGTGAGTACAGGTGTTTCAGGGCTTGCTCTCTATTGCTTGGGAGTCTCCTTCTTGGGAAGCGGAAGGGCAGAGGAGCAACCCAACTGTTCTCTTTGTTCTGGCTAACTGTATTATCCATAAGAGTTAGGAAAGCTTTGTCATCTATGGACAGTGCAACTTTATCATCTGATTCAGATCTGTCAAACACAGAGTGACCTAGCTTGTCTGTGTTGTGAGCAAAGTCAATTGTGTCTTTACACCTTATGACTGACTGAGTGTTTTGCTCTGACAGAATGCCATAGTTTTCTTTAACTGTAATGACGTTTGGGCATGGCTCAAAATAAGATGTGCGACCACTGTCTAATGTGTGTGTCTTGTAAACATTCACCTCTGATGCGCTATGAGTCTTTCCTACACACACCTCTCCTACAATAACCCAACCCAAGTCCAGTCTTTGTGCATAAGGAGCGTTATTTGGCCCATTAATCTGCTCGCGTACCTTATGTACCCTGAAGATGTCCCTTCCCAGGAGTAAGAGGATTGGAGCGCGGTGGTCGACAGGTTGGATTTTGTTTGCGATAGGGAGCAGATGGGGATGGTGCTGAGCAATCTCAGGTGAGGGTATTTCAGTTCTGTCGTCCGGCACTGAATCACATTCGATCAAGGGAGGCAGCCGGATATCTGTTTTTCCATCCATGGATTGTATGAAGAAGTTCACAGCTCTCCTGCCTGCAGTTTCAGCTTTGCCAGAGCAGGTTTTTAATGTGTACAGTGCAGGTGTAGCTTTAATGTCAAACAGGCTGAAGAACTCTGTCTTAGCCAGGGACTTATTACTTTGTTCATCAATTACTGCATACATGTTCATTGCTCTGTCTTTCTGACCTTCTGGATAGGCTTTCACTAAGCAGCTCTTAGAGCAAGAGCGTGGGCTATTACTTTGACCACACACCTCTGTGCACTTGGAGATGACTGAAGGAGAGCTCTCCTTTTGCTCTTCACCTTTGTTTTGTTCATCACTTCCTGATGTGGCACTTTTCAAGACAGGAGCAGGACCTGGATGAAGTGCTGATATGTGCTTGGGACTGCTGCACTCACTACACATGACTGCCACTTTACAATCTTTTGCGATGTGCTGAACTGAACCACAACACCGATAACAAATGTGATGCTCTTTGAGAAAAGCTTGACGTTCTTCTATAGGTTTATCTCTGAACAGCTTACATTTTTTGAGTGGATGTGGCTTCTTGTGAATCGGGCACTGTCGATCTGGTTCTTCTACTTTCTTAGTCTCAGAACCACTTTTCTCTGCGACATCTGTTCTGTGTACTGGCACGGTGGCTTTGCGATTGTATGGAGTGGGCTTTTCTGAGCGCGTGGAAGCTTGACTGTTACAGCTAGATGTAGCAAAGCTTGGATCATTTCTCATTTTATCTTGTTGCTGAACAAACTGCACAAAAACAAAGAAAGGGGGAAATGACACACTATGAGTCTCTTTGTATTTCGTCCCCACAGTTGTCCACTTTTCCTGTAGGTTGAAGGGAAGTTTTTCAACTATTTGTCTTACCCCTCTAGCTGTGTCTAGGTATGCTAGCCCTGGTAGTGCACCATCTACTTTGGCACACTGTAACTCTAAAAGGAGGTCACCGAGTTCTCTTAACCTGGCATTGTCTTTGTTTGTTAGCCTTGGAAAGTCCTCTACCTTTTTTAAGAGTGCGTCTTCGATGGCCTCTGAGGAGCCATAACACTCCTCAAGGCGCTGCCAGACCATTATCAAACCTGCAGAGGCATTAAGGACATGTACTGCACGGATCCTTTTGGCCTGCTCTGAGGATTTTGGCCCTAACCACTTTGTGAGCAAGTCTAGTTCCTCTCTTGCTGACAGATTTAAGTCTTTTGTTGCACTAATAAATGAGGCTTTCCATGCCCAATAGTTTTCAGGCTTGTCATCGAAATGCAGTAAACCAGTACTGACTAGTTCTTTGCGGATGAGATATTTTGCGAAATCTTGTCCTTCATTAAACTCAGCCGAGTTATTGTTAAGAGGTTGAAAGGTGTGAGCTAGAGGGTTTAACAGGTGGGTGTTTGTCAGACCCTTGGTTACCTTTTGCTTTTGTTTTATGCCTGTATTCATTGGAGGAGGTACATACTGGGTTGTAGTTGTTAGTTGATCAACTAACTGATTGGTGGCTTGCACTTCTACTGCATTGTCTCTCATTTCAAGGGGCTGCTGTGGCCTTTTGGAAGCTTCTGAAGAGAGTAACTCACATTGTTGTGCAACATATTCGCTGGTGCGCCATACTGTATCAAGAGGCTCAGTTTCAGTAGGGGGCCCTATGCTTCTCTCCCCGCTCTGATTCTCTGCTTCTTCGTAGGCCGCAACTTCTGCTTCAGCTGCTGCTATAATTTTATGACATTTTAGAATGTGGAGGCTAGCATCTAAGTCAGCCTTTTGTTTCATCATATTAGCCTCTTTTTCAGCAAAGGCTAGTTGAGCTTTAGCCGCTTGCGCCCTGGCGTAGGCCTTTATGGCTGAAGACCCTGTAGACGATGTGTGAGACTGCCTGCTGGTAACCCTGGACCTGGTGTCGAATGGCGGTGATGGTGGCTGCATGTCCGACGTTTGGTCTGCGGCGTCTGGCTTCTCCACGTCCACGTCTGGTCATTGCTCTGTTTCGTTTCGCAGCTCATAGTTTTTCAAATAGTTTTTTCCTGAACGTAAGCTCATGTCTGCTTAATGTTGCTCTGTGTTGCTTGAATCCGCCTAGAAAACGTCCCGCCCCGGACGTCTTTAATGTCTTTTTACTGTGCTGTCCTCACAGCACGTTTCTCTGTGCTGCTAGACAGCCAGCGAACCATTGAAGAAAACTTCGCACACAAGGCTTGCTTTTCTTGTCTTTATAAAGTTTTCTTGCATGCGTGTGTAGCATGACGCGGTAACTGAAACATACAGAACAATGCAATTACTATCTACATATTAACATGCGGTATGCTAACACAAAGAGCTAATACACGTAAATAACTAACAGAAACATCATCACTTACCAAAACTCATTCACGTAATACTTTAGAGCATCAGCGATCTCTATCGAGTGCTTGTACATAAAAATACTCAAAGACAAAAATTTCCCAAGACTCAAACGAAGAAGAACAACACAGCGTACTCAATGAACTTTTTAACTTCGTTTCTGTGTGGCTAGCTGACTGTAGCTGAGGGAAAAAACACATCAAAGATCATCTATATACGGAAGAGCACACACTCTGCAGTAACAAAAAACAATTCTTTAAGGAAAAGATGTCTCACTTCAATTACTTTTTAAACACAGGTTTTGACAATTTTATCACTCATTTTAACTTATTTATTCCTTTTAACCAATTTATTAACTTTATAAATTTATCAACGTCTTTTACCCAAAGACATGACAACCAATGTTAACAAAAAAGTTATTAAATTCATCTGCAGGTGAAGCTGCATTCACACTCTGAGTCGTTTTTGAAAAATCGGTTGGGTAGCTTGTATTTCTGCTTTTATTTCCAAGAATACTGTTAAGTATTGTCCATGTATTTTTGATATTGTCTTTGTTTTTCTCCAGTTCTTTACTGTAATAGTCTCTCTTACTACATCTTATTATATATGTTAACTTATTTTTGTATGTTTTATACCGCTGCTCTGCTTCTTTTGTCCTTTTCTTTAGGAAAGCTTTATATAATAAATTTTTCTTTTTACACGCCTTTTGTAATCCTTTGGTTAACCATGGCTTATCGGCAAATTTATGTTTAAGCTTTTTTTTTTACTAATGGACAATTTTTTTCATAAAGAGTGGTTACGATGTTTATAAATGTGTCATAGGCTTCATTTATATCTGGTACATAGACTTCTGTCCAGTCTTGTTTCAGCAAGTCCTCTTTAAAAGAACTGATTGCATTTGGTGATTTGTATCTGAATGGTTTTAAATTTTTTTCTGTATTGCCCCCCGTGTGGCCATGGATAAGTGCAAAGGTTGGCAAGTGGTCACTTATATCATTTATCAATAATCCACTTTCTATTTTCTTATCAATAATATTAACAAACAGGTTGTCAATAAGTGTAGCAGTGTGAACTGTGATTCTACTGGGATGTGTTATTGTGGGATATAGACTCATGCTGTACGTAGAGTTCATGAACTCTGTAATTACATTTTGTTGATGTGGATTTAGTAAATCAATATTGAAATCTCCACAAATTACTACCATTTTCTTACTAGTAATATTATTGTACAGCTCAACTAATTTATCTCTGAATGTCTCAATGCAAGTTCCCGGCGTTCTATATATACAACTTATAATTAGATTTTTTGTTTTATCTTGGTCAATCTCAACAGTAACACATTCCAAAATCCCTGGTAGTGCAAAGGACATTCCATTTACAAGCTTACACCTATACAGGTCATCAATATACAGTGCAACACCACCACCCTTTTTTTGAGATCTGTTAATATGAAACATCTGATATCCCTCTATTGCCATCAGGGGAGCCTGCTCTTCATTAAGCCAGGTTTCAGAGACTGCGATAGCTGTAAATTTTCTGTCTAGCTGTTTTAAATAGTCCTGAATCTGTGGTAAGTTTTTGTTAAGACTTCTGCTGTTGAAGTGTATTATTGATAGTTTACCATCTAGTTGCACTTGACTTTTGAATTGCTTTTCAGTGTAATATTCACAATGGTTATGAATATTATTGAAAAAGTGGTTATCAGGATCAATATCGTTCTCCATCTCTTGTAGTTTATGTTCAGCATAATGGCATATTTTCAGAGTTTGAGTATCCTTACTCTGTGTCAAATGACTTCCTCCAACTGGGGATAATTGATGTCTACTCAAGTCAGTCATAAGTTTTTGTTTGTTTTGCTTATTTTTTTTTAAAGTACATTGACATGGTATATCAAAAGAACTATTCTTACCGTGTGTGTGAATATGGATTATCATTGTCTCTTAATTTTCTTAATCAGTGTTCATCTGTATTTATCTAAGTCAGTCACATCTCTGATCATTATACTCTTTGCTTGCTCAGGTGTTCCATTTAGTTTGATCCAAACTCTACAATTTCTTGTCCATGTTGCCTGTATCTTATTTTGTCTTTTCAGCATCTGTGCTTGCCGTGCTATTTCAGCATTTGTTTTAGTTAGGTGTTCATTTAGGTAAACTTCTGTTCCCCGTAGCTTTCTGGCCTGCCTCAGTATGTCATTCTTTACCCTTCTGTTCACAAAGCGCATCACAATTGATTTCTTTGTTTTATTATCTTTCCTGGGTAAAGCATAACAGGCTGAAATTGCATTTGCTTCTACCTTTATATCTTTACTGTCAAGGAACTGAAGCACCTGGTTTTCTAGGGAGACTGATTCACTCAGGGGAGCCTCCTCACCTCTCATTCCTGTCGTGGCATGAGCGTATGACTGATATTTGATGTCTAGTCCACTTATAACTAGGTCATCCATACGAGAACCTTGTTCAAGATCCTCGACGCGTCGCTCCAAGTCCGTAATTTTTTTGTCTTTTTCCTGAATTGTTAATTTTAAGTCTCGTACATCTTCCATTAGGCCTATTATTTTGGCCTGCTGGCTAACCATTTTGGCTACTTCTTCTGACAAGAAGTTCAGAGATTTTTTTGATCTTTTCCACATTTTGTTATGTTACAGCCTTATTCCAAAATGGATTAAATTCTTTTTTTCCCAAAAAATTCTACACAAAATACCCCATAATGACAACATGAAAAAAGTTTGTTTTTGAGATTTTTGCAAATTTATCCACCTTATTCCTAGCCCCCATGATGCCTTGCGTGAATTATGGGCGCAACGTCCGGTACTAGTTTAGGACGTGTGGTTGTCACTGAAACGGGACACTTTTACTTGTTAAAACAATGACTTTGGCACCAAAAATGCAGGAACAGAGCCTTTTGCACCTCAAAAAGAGTAATATAATCATACCACTTGCCACGACTATCGAGGGATGAGATTATCTTAAAAAGTGACCTCGCAGACAGTAGCTCTGTTAGTTTGCACCGCTGCTAAGACGCTAACGCTGTAAACAAATAAAAGCTCTGAGATATATCAATGTCTCCACCGCAATAAAGTCAGTTGCATTTTGTTAAAATATGTTGGGCATAATCAAATTTACCTTAGAGTAGACGTAGACTCTAGTCAGAGCCACAAAGAACCACAACACCGTGCTTGGGTGTTTTAATGTTAGGATAATACAGACAGCTGCAGCTGTTTGTTTTACCCCGAAATTAAAACGCTCATCCTGCTGTCATGCCATGAATGCTTGTTTTTTAACTTAACACGT
The DNA here is from genome assembly GCA_020510985.1 of Pholidichthys leucotaenia. Lineage (NCBI taxonomy): Eukaryota > Metazoa > Chordata > Actinopteri > Cichliformes > Pholidichthyidae > Pholidichthys > Pholidichthys leucotaenia. Next base: position 38,807,402 of record CM035840.1, on the reverse strand, counting down.
ACAGACCTTTTCTGACAATTGTTCAAAATTTTATTGATCTATGTTTTGTGATAATTTAAAAATTAATGCATGCTAAAGCTGCTAATATCAAGTCAATATCATTCCAATGCAGTGCAACGAATGCAAAAAACAAACCCACCTATTTGATAGCTTTCTTAAATCGTTTAGTCTTAGGAAGCAAATTGTTACTATTTTTTTATGTATTATTTTACTTCATGCTGTTACGACCCGAGCGCTGGGTTCTGTCGTTTTTTCTCGTCTCTGTTTTGTCTTTGGGTTTGGTCTCTCTCCCTCCGCTCCTACCCCCGGCCACCCACCCTGGGGGGTGGGGGGGGCAGGATGGTCCTTGGGGCGTTCTGAGCCCGCCCGTGGAGGGAGGGTACTGTTACGACCTGAGCGCTGGGTTCTGATCGCGCTCGGGCTGAGTTCTACTCGCTGCCGGCCTTGACAGCTGTGGGTTGTATTCTGGCCTCACCGGGCTCTTATTGTGAAGGTGCTCGGTGGGGCTTCCGCCTGTCAAGGCTGGTCAGCTGTGTGTCATTACTGCTCGTTAGTGTTCGCCTTCATAAAGCCGGCACTAGCGACAGCAATGCTGGAGGAGTATTGTCTACATCTTGTCAGACATTGTCAACATTTTGTCAGTTATGGTCTACACCTCGTCAAGCTTTGTCAGAGCATCGTTAGACCTTCATGTCAGGTTCGTGATTTGCCATGTCACAGTTTAGCTCGTAGTGGCTGGGGTCAGCCCTGCGAGCCCATGTATTGATTTGTGTGTTTTTGCCGAGAGCGGCTGACAGTCTTGTCCTGTCCTGTCTTGTGTGTGTTAATAAACCATCATCGCAAAATTCACTGGTGGACTCTTGGCGTCTTATGGTGATCCGCAAGGATCACCGCATGACAGTATACTCCTGCCAGGACGTCTGAACGGAGACGCCACACCGAGACGCCTTTTCACCGTGAGTTTGTGCCTTTATTAGACTGTTGTTCTTCCCTGTCTGGGTGTCTATTGCTGGGAGAATGCCGTCATCCAGGGGCCGCGGTCGGCGCCTGGGCAGAAGGCTAGCGGAGGCTCTGGAGTATGTGGACGGTACTCTATTCACCGCTACGCTGTACGACACTCCCAGCGACATACGCTGGCACTTGTACTGCGCTGAGGATCTTCTGGACAATCTTCCCCTCGATTATGACGATCACCCGGAGGTGATAATGAGGAGGGAAGAACTCGCTACGCAGCGCGAGATTCTTCGTGGGCTGGAGGAGGAAGAGAGCAGGAAGCAGAGGAGGAGGCATCCTCGCTCCCCGTGTTGGAGTCCCGTTCCCGTCTCGGAGCTGGTCCAGGAGTGTGCGCTGTCTGGGGGCCGACGACGACGTCGGCGCAACGGCGCAGGCAACCCACAGCAGAATCCCCGGCTGGACTCGCTGCCGGCAAGGCCCGTCAGTGAACCTCTGAGAGCGGCTCCACCTTGTCTTTCCAGGGGGCCCTCTGTCGCCATCCAGCGGGGAGAAGGAGGAACAACGTCCCCTACAGCAGGAACCATCTCTGCCTTGGGAGAAAGGCAAGTGCATGATAATTTGTTACATCTTAATTATGATCTGCCTTGTCTGACTCCTGGGGGTGGAGTTCGGGGTTCGCAGCCCCCCGAGCTTCCTCCACCTGCTGTAGAAAAAATTATTAAACCTGCTGCCTCTGTGTTCCCCCCTGTCGAGCGGTCCGCGACGCCAGGCCAGCGTCGTCGGATGAAGGGGGGGCCTGCAGTGCTGGAAAGCCTGGATCCGGCCCTGCAGCCACGTCGTGGACGGAGGAGAAGAGCGGACTGCGGCCTGGAGCCTGAGCCGACGAAGAAGCGTCCCCGGGTCTCCTTGCCGGAGCAGTCCGAGCCAGTGGGTTGAGGGTCCCCTGCCCCCACGCCATACGGGTCATCGGCGTGGACAGCAGTGTGGGAGGAACCTCAGGCTGCAAATGACATCCTGCCAGCTGTGGAGCCCGACGCAGCTGAGTTCGAGCCTGCTGACGAGAGTCACCGCCCTGAACCTGGATCGTCGGAGTCCTGGGTGGCAACAGAACCCGAGAGGCAGGCAAGTGCTCCCTCTTTTGTCTCTGTCCCCTGTGTTGGAGCATTTTTGCCTGCCTCTCGGGGAGGCGAGTGAGGAGCAGCCGCCTGCTGCGCCCGAGCTCGTCTCGCTGGGTTCTGTTGCTACTGGTGATTCTGATCCCGGTTTTCTTGTTTCTGAGCCTTGTTGCAGTGTCGCCGGCGTGGAACGAGTTGGAGTCACTGGGTTGGAGGTCCCAGATTCGGAGGTGGAGATCGTCAGCGGAGCTGCACCGACCCAATCTGGGTCCGTCGTGGAGGCTGCTGTGGCCCAATCGGGGTCCACCACGGGGGCAGTTCTGGCCCAATTGGGGTCCAACGTGGGTGCATCGGAGGCCCAATCGGGGTCCGCCGCAGGTGCAGTTCTGGCCCAATCGGGGTCCGACGTGGGTGCGTCGGAGGCCCAATCGGGGTCCACCGCGGGTACGGATCTGGCCCAATCGGGGTCCAACGTGGGTGCACCGGAGGCTCGATCGGGGTCCACCGTGGGTGCGGTTCTGGCCCGATCGGGGCTCGACGTGGGTGCAGCTGGCACCCAATTGGGGTCCAGCGGAGGTGCAGCGCCAGCGTGGTACGCGGACGGGGGAGGAGCTGCAGACCTTTCTCCGTCGAACGGATTACAGGCTCATCCTGGTCATCTGTCCCCTCTGAGTCACCGCCCCTGTGCATCATCGCCGGGGGCCGTGGGGGCTCCTGTTCGCTCACCCCGGCTCTCCCTAGTTTGTCCTCGTCAGGGAGGCCGCCGTGGGTTGTTTTTCCCCAGGACTGGTGGCTGAGGGACACGGGTCGGCCGCCAGAGGAACTGTTTCGCGGGTTCGGCGCTTCGGGTCGGCCACCCGACGTGTTGTGTGTGTCTTCGGGTGACCTGGTTCGACCACCGGAGGAGCGGACGTGCTGGGCATGGGACTCTGGTGAGCCGCCTGGTCACGCTCCGGCTCCTAAGACCACCTGCCGGCTGTTGGACGCGGGGAGACCACCTGAACTGTTCTTGTGGCGCTTGGTCTCCGCCAGTCAGCATAAACTGTCGAGGGGGTAGTGGTTTTCTGGGTTAATCCGTCGGTGATTGTTCTGTCTTTTTTTTCCCTGGTCCTTGCTGTCCTGTGCATTTTTGTGTATTGGTTATGTCTCGCAGTTGCCCTAGCATGTGTTATGTTGCCTTGTTCTTCCTCTGTATTTTGTCTGATTTTTTTTGAATATTTGGTATGTTGTCTTAGTCTCGTGTTTTAGTATTTCTGATCCGGTAGTCCTGTTTTTTTGTTCTTCCCTTGTGCATTTTCTTGATTTAATCTGAGTAGTTTTTCTGGTCATTGTCCTGTGTGTCTTTTTTTCTCGTCTCTGTTTTGTCTTTGGGTTTGGTCTCTCTCCCTCTGCTCCTACCCCCGGCCACACACCCTGGGGGGTGGGGGGGCAGGGTGGTCCTTGGGGCGTTCTGAGCCCTCCCGTGGAGGGAGGGTACTGTTACGACCCGAGTGCTGGGTTCTGATCGCGCTCGGGCTGAGTTCTACTCGCTGCCGGCCTTGACAGCTGTGGGTTGTATTCTGGCCTCACCGGGCTCTTATTGTGAAGGTGCTTGGTGGGGCTTCCGCCTGTCAAGACTGGTCAGCTGTGTGTCATTACTGCTCGTTAGTGTTCGCCTTCATAAAGCCGGCACTAGCGACAGTAATGCTGGAGGACTATTGTCTAAATCTTGTCAGACATTGTCAGCAGCTTGTCAGTTATGGTCTACACCTCGTCAAGCTTTGTCAGAGCATCGTTAGACCTTCATGTCAGGTTCGTGATTTGCCATGTCACAGTTTAGCTCGTAGTGGCTGGGGTCAGCCCTGCGAGCCCATGTATTGATTTGTGTGTTTTTGCCGAGAGCGGCTGACAGTCTTGTCCTGTCCTGTCTTGTGTGTGTTAATAAACCATCATCACAAAACTCACTGGTGGACTCTTGGCGTCTTATGGTGATCCGCGAGGATCACCGCATGACACATGCAGCCTTGCATCTGGTGACATATATAAACGTGTGATCTGTGACATTCATACAAGTGAAGACATACCTGGTGCTATTGTGTCTGTCCTGCGTCTGTACCACCAATCACATCAACAGTCCTTTTTAGTTTTCAGTGCATGATCTATGCATTGCTGTTGAAGCCAGCACAGATTTAGCTGAGGTTTAGGAGCCTCACACCACAAACAGCAGCAAGTACCAGGACTACACAAAAACATTCAAAAATACAAAAACTACAAGTGCTGAAATTATCTGCCACTTGACTGCAAAACAGGTATGTGGACTATACATTAAAACAAATTTAAAACAATTTTAAAAACGCTATTTTAAATGCCCCACTACTCCACTCTTGGTGACCGATTTAACACTACTTCAGCCAAAACCGGAAGTTGCGCCCATAATCTTTTCTACAGCAGTGCCCTCAGGAATAAGGTGGATTAAAAATAAAAGACTAAGAAATCACGTGTACATAAGTATTCACAGCCTTTGCAATGAAGCTCAAAATTGAGCTCAGGTGCATCCTGTTTCCACTGATCATCCTTGAGATGTTTCTACAGTTTAATTGGAGTCCACCTGTGATCAATTCTGTTGATTGGACATGATTTGGAAAGGCACACACCTGTCTATATAAGATCCCACAGTTAATAGTGCATATCAGAGCACAAACCAAGCATGAAGTCAAAGGAACTGTCTGTAGACCTCCAAGACAGTATATTGTCTCGAGGCATAAATCTGGGGAAGGGTACAGAAAAATTTCTGCTGCTTTGAAAGTCCCAAGGAACACAGTGGCCTCCATCATCCATAAATGGAAGACATTTGGTACCACCAGGACTCTTCCTAGAGCTGGCCAGCCTTCTAAACTGAATGATCAGTGGAGAGGGGCCTTAGTCAGGGAGGTGACCAAGAACCTGAAGGTCACTCTGTCAGAGCTCCAGCGTTCCTCTGTGGAGAGAGGAGAACTTTCCAGAAGGACAACCATCTCTGCAGCAATCCACAAATCAGGCCTGTCTGGTAGAGTGGCCAGACGGAAGCCACTTCTCAGTAAAAGGCACATGGCAGCCCACTTGGAGTTTGCCAAAAGGCACCTGAAGGATTCTCAGACCATGAGAAACAAAATTCTCTGGTCTGATGAGACAAAGATTGAACTCTTTGGCGTGAATGCCAGGCGTCATGTTTGGAGGAAACCAGGCACCACTCAACAACAGGCCAGTACCATCCCTACAGTGAAGCGTGGTGGTGGCAGCATCATGCTGTGGGGATGTTTTTCAGCAGCAGGAACTGGGAGACTAGTCAGGATAGAGGGAAAGATGAATGCAGCAATGTACAGAGACATGCTGGAAGAAAACCTGCTCCAGAGCACTCTTGACCTCAGACATGGGTGACAGTTCATCTTTCAGCAGGAGAAAAATTCTAAACACACAGCCAAGATATCAAAGGAGTGGCTTCAGACAACTCTGTGAATGTCCTTGAGTGGCCCAGCCAGAGCCCAGACTTGAATCCAATTGAACATCTCTGGAGAGATCTGAAAATGGCTGTGCACTGACACTTCCCATCCAGTCTGATGGAACTTGTGTGCCAAGCTTGTGGCATCACATTCAAAAAGACTTGAGGCTGTAATTGCTGCCAAAGGTGCATCAACAAAGTATTGAGCAAAGGCTGTGAATACTTTTGTACATGTGATTTCTTAATTTTTTTTATTTTTAATAAATCTGCAAAAATCTAAAAAAAAAAAATGCTTTTTCACATCATCATTATGGGGTATTGTGTGTAGAATTTTGAGGAAAGAAAATGAATTTCATCTATTTTGGAATAAGGCTGTAACATAACAAAATGTGGAAAAAGTGAAGCACTGTGAATACTTTCCGGGTGCACTGTGTGTGTGTGTGTGTGTGTGTGTGTGTGTGTGTGTGTGTGTGTGTGTGTGTGTGTGTGTGTGTGTGTGTGTGTGTGTGAGATACACACACAGTTGTGCTCATAAGTTTACATACCCTGGTGGAATTTGTTTGGGGTTTTTTGGCCATTTTTCATTGAATGATAGTACAAAAACTTTTCTTTCACTCATAGTTAGTGGTTGGGTGAAGCCATTTATTATTAAACAATTGTGTTTGCTCTTTTTAAAATCATAATGACAGCAGAAACTACCTAAATGACCCTGATCAAAAGTTTACATACCATAGTTCTTAACACTGTGTATTGCCACCATGAATATCAACGACAGCTTGAAGTCCTTTGTGGTAGTTGTGGATGAGTCACTTTATTTTCTCTGATAGTAAAGCTGCCCATTCTTCTTAGCAAAAAGCCTCCATCCAGTTCCTGTAAATTATTGAGCTGTCTTTCATGAACTGCATGTTTGAGGTCTCCCTAAAGTGGCTCAGTGATATTGAGGTCAGGAGATGGAGGTGGCCACTCCAGAACCTTCACTTATTTCCGCTGTAGCCAACGACATTTTGACTTGACCTTGTGTTTTGGATCATTGTCATGTTGGAATCTCCTAGTGCGTCCTATGCGCAGCTTCCAGGCTGATGAGTGCAAATTTTCTTCCAGTACTTTCTGATAACATGCTGCATTCCTCTTGCCATCAATTTTGACCAAGTTCCCTGTGCCTTTGTAACACACATAAGATAAGATAAGATAAGATAAGATAAGATAAGATAAGCCTTTATTAGTCCCACAACGGGGAAATTCCAGGATTGCAACAGCACAGGGATAGCAACACTCAGAGCAACAATCAGAAGGCAAGAAAAAAAAAAACAAGCAAGCAAGAGCAGCTAATATACATATTTATTTTTTTTTTTTTGTACATATGTACAAATATTATGTAATATTATGTAATGTAATATGTACATATTACTATAAAATATATATATATACACACACACACAGACACACAGTGCAGAGCATTGTAGCTGGATGGAATAAATATATGAATATATGAACACACAGTGCAGAGCATTGTAGCTAGATGGAATAAATATGTAAATATATAAACACCCACAGTACGGAGCATTGCAGCTAGGTGGAATAAATATGCAAGTATATAAACACACACAGTGCGGAGCAATGTAGCTAGATGGAATAATATGTAGATATATAAAAACACAGTGCGGAGCATTGTAGCTAGATGGAATAAATATATAGATATATAAATATAAACACACCCAGTGCTGAGCATTGTAGCTAGATGGAATAAATATGTAAATATATAAACACACACAGTGCAGAGCATTGTTGCTAGGTGGGATGAAACAGCATAACCGTCTATTTAGTTATCCTACATGGTATGATTATGTGCCCATACATATTCTCACCCTCCATAGCGACCGGTATGTTCCTAGTTGTATGCCGGAGAGGACCATTGTGTAAGTCTATTGCATCTTTTGCATTCAAAAAAACTATTAGTTTGTTACGTCTTTTTGCTATCTCTGCGAGCAGCCCTGCTTAGGTTGTACAGTCTGACAGCCGTTGGTAGGAAGGACCTACGAAACCTCTCGGTTGTGCACCTGGGATGATGTAGTCTGCTGCTAAATGAGCTCCTCAGTGCATCCAGTATGTCCTGCATAGGGTGGAACTCGGACTCCAGCAGAGATGACAGTTTAGCCACCGTCCTTCTCTCTCCTATCTCCTCCATCGGATCAAGGCGCTGCCCCAGGACAGAGCTAGCTTTCTTAATCAGTTTGTTCAGTCTCTTCCTATCGGCTGCAGTAATGCCACTGCCCCAGCAGACCACTCCAAAAGTGATGGCTGATGCCACCACCGTGTCATAGAATGACTTCAGCAGCGCCCCTTGTACACCAAAAGACCTGAGTCTCCTCAGCAGGAACAGCCTGCGCTGTCCCTTCTTGTAGAGTGCGTCAGTATTGTGTGACCAGTCTAGTTTATTGTTCAGATGAATACCCAGGTACTTATAGGATGTCACCATCTCGATGTCTGTTCCCTGTATATTTACTGGTGCTGTGAGGGGCTGCCCATGCCTGCGGCAGTCCACCACCAGCTCCTTAGTTTTCCTCGCGTTGATCTGGAGGCAGTTCTGATGGCACCAGTCCACAAAGTCCTGGATAAGCCCTCTGTACTCAGCTTCATCTCCGTTGGAGATGAGACCAACGATCGCAGAGTCATCAGAGAACTTCTGTAGATGGCAATGTGTTGTGTTGTGTGAGAAGTCCGCAGTATAAAGAGTGAACAGGAAGGGAGCCAGCACCGTTCCCTGGGGGGCCCCCGTGCTACTGATGATCGTGTCGGAAACACAGTCCCGGGTTCTCACAAACTGAGGCCGGTTCGTGAGGTAGTCCAGGATCCATGATGACAGGTGCTGGTCCACCCCTGCGCGCAGCAGCTTGTCCTTCAGGATCATCGGTTGGATGGTGTTGAAAGCACTGGAGAAGTCAAAGAACATGATCCTCACCATATTCCCGGGCTTCTCCAGGTGGGACAGAGAACGGTGAAGGAGGAAGATCACCGCATCCTCCACCCCAATGCCATGCTGGTAGGCGAACTGGAGTGGATCCATCGCTGGTTCCACCAGGGGGCGGAGGTGAGCAAGGAGCAGTCTCTCCAGGGTCTTCATCAAGTGGGACGTCAAGGCCACCGGTCTGTAGCTGTTCAGGTCTTTGGGGTGGGAAGTTTTTGGTACAGGTACCACACAAGATGTTTTCCACAGCTGTGGTACCCTCCCCAGTTTCAGGCTCATGTTGAAGATATACGTCACAATCCCACACAGCTGGTCTGCACAGGACTTGAGGAGCTTTGCGCTGATGCCGTCCGGTCCCGACGCCTTCCTCGCCTTGATCTTCCTCAGCTCCGTCCTCACCTGGGTCTTGGTCAGGGTCAGGATGGGGGGCTGTGTGTTGGGAGTGGGGGGGGGGGTGTCGGTGGAGTGGGGAGTGGGCAGCAGGACTTGATTTCTTAGAGGCAGCAGTGGTTGTTGTGCAGACAGGGGGGAGGGCGGTTGGTCAAATCTATTGAAAAACAGATTCAGGTTGTTCGCCCACTTCCTGCCCCCCGTGGCCTGGGGGGAGGTATTCTGGAGCCCCGAGATGGTTTTGAGGTTTCTCCAGACCCCGCTGATGTCGCTCTGTTGCAGCTTGTCCTCCATCTTCTTCCTGAAGCTGTCCTTGCCTTCTCTGATCTTTCTCCTCAGCTCCCTCTGCACGGACTTCAGCATCTCCCTGTTCCCTGACCTGAAGATCCTCTTCTTCTCTCTCAGAAGTGTTTTTATCTCAGGGTTGATCCAGGGTTTGTTGTTTGAGTGACGCCGTATGGTCTTGGTGGGAACGGATTTGTCCACACAGAAGCTGAGGTAGCCCGTGAAGGTGTGAATGAGGCCATCGATGTCCTCACCATGTGGATCGCAGAGCTGCTTCCAGGCAGTGGCTTCAAAACAGTCCTTTAGAGTGTCCATTGTCTCCTCAGACCATAACTCCACAGTGTGCATGGCCGGAGGTTGTCTGTGCACTAGGGGTTTGTACACCGGCCGGAGATGAACCAAGTTGTGATCCGATCTCCCAAGTGGGGGGAGTTGTGATGAGGTGTACGCCTCCTTAGTGTTTGCGTAGAACAAATCCAGTGTTTTATTGTCTCTAGTGTGGCATGTGACATACTGGGTGAAAGTGGGCAGAATGGGAGACAGTGAAACGTGGTTGAAATCGCCTGAGATGAGGAGAAGAGCATCTGGGTGTTCTGTCTGCAGCCTGCTGGTTACTGAATGGATGACGTCACGCGCTGTCCCAGCGTTCGCCGTCGGATTTGCATAAACAACAATGCAGATCACGTGTGAGTGTTCTCTCGGGAGATATGTAGGCCTCATGCTAACAGCTAGCAACTCAATGTCTTTGCTGCAGTGTCGTTGTTTAACAGTGATATGTCCCGGTCTGCACCAGTTGTTGTTAACATACATTATCACTCCACCGCCCCTAGCTTTGCCACTCTCTGGTGTTCGGTCAGCTCATATCATGTGAAAACCCTCCAGCTCAATGTTAGCATCTGCTGCTAGTTCAGTTAGCCACGTCTCAATAAACAAAAGGAGAGAGCACTCCCGGTATGTGCTATCATAACGGGAGATAGCCGCTAGCTCATCTAACTTTCCCAGTATCGACCGTACATTTCCCATGACAACAGATGGAAGGGAGGGTCTGTACCTTATATTTTTTGTCCTCCGCCTTACTCCAGCCCGGCAGCCGCGACGCTTTCGCCTCAATTCTCTCGGTATGTCGAGTTTTTCCAGTGGGACCGGGTGGCGGTTAAATGCTAGCAGCTCTTCCCTGTTGTATCGTATCCTGCTATAAACAGTGGCTCCGTCCACCGGCTCAGGAGACATTTGGGACGATCTGTGTGTCCGTGATATAAGTGGGGTGAAAAAAAAAAAGTGATCAAAAGAGAGAGGAAGGGAAAAAAAACTCGGAATCGAGCCACTGTTGCAAAAGGCAGCCTACTGGTGTGGCGCCGAGAGGAATCCCAAAACATCAGCGATCCACCTCCGTGTTTCACAGTAGGGATGGTGTACTTTTCATCATAGGCCTTGTTGACACCCCTGAAAATGTAACGTTTATGGTTGTGGCCAAAAAGTTCAATTTTGGTCTCATCACGCCAAATAACTTTGTTCTAGAAGTTTTGAGGCTTGTCTCTGTACTGTTTGGCATATTGTAAGCAGGCTGCTTTGTGGCATTAGTGTAGTAAAGGCTTTCTTCTGGTGACTCGACCATACAGCCCATTTTTCTTGAAGTGCCTCCTTATTGTACATCTTGAAATAGCCACACCACTTTTTTCAGAGTCCTGTATGTCAGCTGAAGTTATTTGACGGTTTTTCTTTGCATCGTGAACAATTTTCCTGGCAGTTGTGGCTGAAATTTTTGTTGGTCTACCTGACCGTGGCTTGTTTTCAACAGAATCCCTCATTTTCCACTTCTTAATTAGAGTTTGAACACTGCTGATTGGCATTCTCAATTCCTTGGACATCTTTTTGTATCCTTTTCCTGTTTTATAAAGTTCAACTATCTTCTCCCGCAGGTCCTTTGATAATTCTTTTGCTTTCCCCATGGCTCAGAATCCAGCAAGATCAGTGCAGCACTGGATGAAACATTCAGGGGTCTGTCAGGAGCCCAGAAACTCACTGACTTTTTATACACACACTAATTACAAGTAAACAAATCACAGGTGAGGATGGTTACCTTTAGTAGCCATTTAAACCCAAGTGTGTCAACTTGTGTGTATGTTTTCAGGCCAAAACTTACAGGGTATGTCAACTTTTGATCAGGGTCATTTGGGTATTTTCTGTTGTCATAATGACTTAAAAAGAGCAAACACAGTTGTTTGATAATAAATGGCTTTATCCAACCACTAACTATGAGTGAAAGAAAAGTTTTTGTATTATCATTCATATTCTCTGAAAAATGGTCAAAAAAAAATCACAAATTCCGCCAAGGTATGTAAACTTATGAGCACTACATGTGTGTGTGTGTGGGGGGGGTATATACACATATATATGTGTAGTATATACACATATATGTATATGTGTAATATATACTGTATATACTGTGTGTATATATATATATATATATATATATATATATATATATATATATATATATATATATATATTAGGAACATTTAATTAGTTATAAAGTACAAAGATTATTTGATTTACACTTAGAGATGTATGTGGAAATGGAGGTTTACCTCATTACCACCAACACTCACAAACAAGAGGAAACACTTGAAAGGGGCACAGTCCAAAAACTTGGACAATTTATTCATAACTACTCTTTATACCTTCAATCAATCAGTCTCAAATATTTGTGAATTCTCCTGGGTGACTTTAGAAACAAACACAGGAAAAGAAATCAACAGAAACTTCTATACCGTTTACAGTTTTAATGATCACACTCAGATTAAATGACATTACATTCAAAGGATTTGTTGGTAAAGTGAAATGATCACGTATCAAGGGTCACATTCAACTTGTAACTGATTCTTGAGCAACAGAGTGTAATCACATTTGTGGAACCAAGGAAACCTTAGTATGAATTTGTAACTGTGATGAAAATGGAGACTGAAATAATTGTAACCAAAAGATGAAGAAAATTGGATGCAAATTTTATGAAGAAAATTAAAAAAGCTAATTATATGGAAAAGAAATTCTGAGTTACTCTAAAAACGGAATTTAATGAAAAGAGGAATACTATTTCTCTGTAATTCTATAGCTCCGATCAGTTATGAACTAGTTTTAAACCTGAGACAAATTATGGCATACTTAAGGCGATGGACATCGCATTATTCAGCAGATGAAACAAAGGAATCTTGCTCACGTGACCTTGGTGTGTTGGCTTCTAGCTGGATCCAGGAGTTGAAGCTTTATTTGAAGATTATACCAGAGAATATCTGCCAGCAGATATTTCTTCCCAGGGACAAGCAGTCAGAAGTTGAGATCCGGCGGCGATAATGAGGCTGCTGGTCACGTAGTATGCCATGCGGACAGCATGAGAATTTTTCAGCGACTTCCTTGGGTCCAAATAAATTAGATATAGTTCACAGTCTTATCAAAGTCACAGAATTGGAGAGACAAGATTAATAAAAAAAAAAATTCAAGCCACAAAATCCAAGTTCTGCAAGTGTCATGGCGGTTAGTGAGAACAGCTTCCAGTGTGAGAAAAACGATCAGTCCACTTTAAAACACAGTGAGTTAATAGAAAAAGTTTAACGGAGTAAAATAGAAAACGTCTGTGAACACAGCGTTGCACTCCATATAAAAGAGAAGTTTGAGCTCAAAAAGAAGAAAAAGTAATTTTCCCAGACATTTAAAGGGGAAAAAAATTTAAGGCAGGACACAGACAAACTTTCACACAAAACAACTCTCTCTCTCTCTCTCTCTCTCTCTCTCTCTCTCTCTCTCTCTCTCTCTCTCCCTCTCTGAACTAGGCATTCCTCCCTTAAACTGAGTAAGTTTCCCGGGGAAAAACTTGACTGACATGAAAGGGAACCAATTGTCTCCCATCGTGGGAGAATCAAATGACCTCTGGTCCAATAAGAAAACAGTCCTTTGTCTGTAACCGACCAATAAAATGAAAGGGGCCATTGTCCAATAGAGACTGGCTGGTGATTGGATGAGCCAGTCAGATGACTTGAGTAAGTTTTTCCAACAGGATGAAACATCTTGATTAATATAAAACTTCACTTTATGCTTATATATAAAATCTAAGCTAACTTCAGTGATTCATGACTAACTTTCAGTGAGCATGCACTTTTATAAACTTGTCCTTCTATAATTAACATGCATTAGAATAAGGTTCATTTAAGCATTTTCATACATGCAACACATGTAAAATCAGTGATTAATGAAACATTTCAAACCAGAATGGTATGTCAGAGTCCCACTTGATTTTCCAGGGTGTCCTGAAAAAGAAAATAATCTGAGAATTAAGAGTTTTGTTAAAAGGAAGTCATTTCATTCATTAACCTCAGTTAAGCTTGTAGAGGCAAAAGCAAATATATTCCAGAGTTGTCCACCGGGGGTAATGTTGAGCTGTGGATAATTCCTAGAGACGGTGGAATGCACTCAAGGGATCTGGGATATGTTAAACAGTACTTGAGGTATAAAACTGACTTGTTGGGAGGAAGTTTCAGGGATTTATGATGGCAAACTAAATCCGTTCCTGGCATGAAATGGGAGCCCTACTGTCCTTTTTACCATGGAATGTGTTTTCAAATGGTGGTCCGTAGGTGATGGAAACAATTCTTGACTAGACTTTTTGGTGAAACAATTTCTTTCAGGTGAAGAGTGATTTTATAGATTAGAGCCAAAGGGATTGATGCTACTAATATATATATATATATATATATATATATATATATATATATATATATATATATTGTTTCTTTATTTAATTATTTCTATATATAGATATATAGAAATAATTTATTTCAATAATAAAATATAAAAGTCCATCTATCGGAGATAAAATCAGTCAGATTCTTCCCACTGTTAACTTAAATACAGTAACTACTACAACTCCTTCAATTGACATCTGTTTGGATCAGTTTACTCCAATTGACCTTTTAGAGTCAGACAAAATAGTTTCCTCATCCCAGTGACGTGCGGTGAGTTTCATTTCCGGTGAGGCTATGATGCTTTCAGGGTCAGATTTATAAATCAGATTTTATAAATAATTTTAACAAAGCCAGTGTAAGGTATTTTATTGAATTACATCTTAATGGAATACACAGAAAAGGCAGTAATAAAAGTCCATGTTTTCATTTTATAACTCCTTGACTATAGACAGCATGCAAAGACCCTCAGTTACACAAGTGTAACAAGTTATTTTACAAGCAACTGTTTTTGAAGACAAAATTTGTTATACTTTGTTTTTCATCAAAGAATAATGGAAATTATAGTAGCTCAGAGCTGCATCTTTCTCTCTGTGTTGCAACTCCACAATTAACTCTCATTATTCCAAATTATTGTTAGTATTTACAACTACTATGCATGCATGATCTTACCTTTACTTGTAAATGAAGTAAATTTGCCTATCCTTCTGGACAAAAATCACTGTGACTTTGTTTAAAAAAACATCCTTCCTTTATTTAAAAACAAAATAAAACCCTGTGCTTATGGTGCTCAAGCACGCCTCCTCTTGTTGGGGCATTGGTACTGCACAGCCTCTGACTGTGATTTTCAGCCTCACCTGCCTCCCCTGACTGCACATCACTGCCTCATCCAAGCCTTCAATTTGTCTTTTAGACTCTATTCCTACCAGGTTATTTAAAGAAGTCTTCCATTTATTGGCAGCTTTATTCTTCAAATAATCAATTCTTCATTAACTTTAGGTCATGTACTGCAGGCTTTTAAAACTGCTGTAATTAAACCCTTACTCAAAAAGCCAACGCTGGATCCAGGAGTTTTAGCTAACTATAGGCCAATCTCTAATCTCCCTTTCATTTCAAAAATCTTGGAAAGAGTTGTTGCTACGCAATTATTTGACCACTTGCAGAGAAATGGTCTATTTGAAGAGTTTCAATCTGGGTTTAGAATCCATCATAGTACTGAAACAGCCTTAGTGAAGGTCACTAATGACCTCCTGATTGCATCTGGTAATGGACTTGTTTCTGTGCTTGTCCTTTTAGACCTTAGTGCAGCTTTTGATACTATCGATCATAGTATTCTACTTGATAGATTAGAACACTATGTTGGACTTAATGGAACTTCATTGCAGTGGTTTAGATCTTATTTATCTGATAGGTTCCAGTTTGTTCATGTCAATAATGAGTTTTCTTTAAACTCAAAGCGCAATCATGGAGTTCCACAGGGATCTGTGCTAGGCCCTACTCTTTTTAGTTTATATATGCTTCCGCTAGGCAACATTATTAGAAAGCACTGTATACATTTTCATTGTTATGCAGATGACACACAATTATACCTGTCAATGAACCCAGATGATAGTAATCAATTAGCCAAGTTTGTAGCCTGTCTTAAGGAAATCAAAGCTTGGATGACTTGTAATTTCCTGCTATTAAATTCAGATAAGACTGAAGTAATTCTTGTTGGTCCAAAAAACCTTAGAAATACCTTTCTAAATCAAACTTTTAGTTTGGATGCAGTTACTCTTTCTCTTGATAGCTCTGTGAGGAACCTTGGAGTTATTTTTGATCAAGATCGGTCTTTCAATTCACATATTAAATTTGTTTCAAAGACTGCCTTCTATCATTTGTGAAATATTGCCAAGATTAGGAGCATCTTGTCTCAGAGTGATGCTGAGAAACTGATCCACGCTTTTGTTAGCTCTAGATTAGATTATTGTAACTCTTTATTATCAGGTTGTCCTAAAACATCCCTAAAAAGTCTTCAGTTGATCCAAAATGTTGCAGCAAGAGTTTTAACAGGTACTAGAAAGAGAGATCATATCTCTCCGGTTCTGGCCTCCCTTCATTGGCTTCCCATAAAGTTTAGAATTAAGTTTAAAATTATTCTTCTCACTTTCAAAGCTCTAAACAGTCAGGCCCCTTTTTATTTAAAAGAACTGATACTACCCTATTATCCTAACAGAGCACTATGCTCCCAAAATGCTGGATTACTTGTAATACCTAGAATCTCCAAAAGTACAATGGGGGGCAGAGCCTTCAGTTATCAAGCTCCTCTCTTGTGGAACTAGCTGCCAATCTGGATTCGGGAGTCAGACTCGATCTCTGTTTTTAAGAATAGGGTTAAAACCTTCCTTTTTGATATAGCCTACAATTAGGGAGGGATCATGTGTTTCTGAACCCTCCCTTAGTTATGCTGTTATTAGGTTTAGACAGCCGGGGGACCTCCACTAATTGCACTGGGCTTCACTCCTTTCTTCAGTCTCAATGAAATATTTTTTTTTTGCTGGTCGTTAACATCTGTTTGTTCTCTCCCATAGATTGAGTCCCCATCGTGCTGTTTGCTCTCTACATGTCTGTTCTTTTCATCTTCTCTATCCCCTCACCCCCCAGCCAGTTGCAGCAGATGACTGCCCCTCCCTGAGCCTGGTTCTGCTGGAGGTTTCTTCCTGTTAAAAGGGAGTTTTTCCTCTCCACCATCGCCAAGCGCTTGCTCACAAGGGATCGCCTGATTGCTGGGATCTTTCTGCAATTGTGGGAGTTTCCCCTACAGTTGAAAGTGCTATGAGATGACTGTTGTGAAATGGCACTATATAAATAAAGTTGAATTGAATTGAATATTTGAGTTGGCAAGGACTTTACGCCGGATGCCCTTCCTGACCCAGTCGTGAGCCCACAACCTTCCGGCTGTGGGGAAGATGCTCTGCCACTAGGCCACCACTTTGAAGCTAAACTTTAATCATGATCTTTATTTCAAGCTGCTGCGCGCAGGGGTGGACCAGCACCTGTCATCATGGATCCTGGACTACCTCACGAACCGGCCTCAGTTTGTGAGAACCCGGGACTGTGTGTCCGACACGATCATCAGTAGCACGGGGGCCCCCCAGGGAACGGTGCTGGCTCCCTTCCTGTTCACTCTTTATACTGCGGACTTCTCACACAACACAACACACTGCCATCTACAGAAGTTCTCTGATGACTCTGCGATCGTTGGCCTCATCTCCAATGGAGATGAAGCTGAGTACAGAGGGCTTATCCAGGACTTCGTGGACTGGTGCCATCGGAACTGCCTCCAGATCAACGCGAGGAAAACTAAGGAGCTGGTGGTGGACTGCCGCAGGCATGGGCAGCCCCTCACAGTACCAGTAAATATACAGGGAACAGACATCGAGATGGTGACATCCTATAAGTACCTGGGTATTCATCTGAACAATAAACTAGACTGGTCACACAATACTGATGCACTCTACAAGAAGGGACAGCGCAGGCTGTTCCTGCTGAGGAGACTCAGGTCTTTTGGTGTACAAGGGGCGCTGCTGAAGTCATTCTATGACACGGTGGTGGCATCAGCCATCACTTTTGGAGTGGTCTGCTGGGGCAGTGGCATTACTGCAGCCGATAGGAAGAGACTGAACAAACTGATTAAGAAAGCTAGCTCTGTCCTGGGGCAGCGCCTTGATCCGATGGAGGAGATAGGAGAGAGAAGGACGGTGGCTAAACTGTCATCTCTGCTGGAGTCCGAGTTCCACCCTATGCAGGACATACTGAATGCACTGAGGAGCTCATTTAGCAGCAGACTACATCATCCCAGGTGCACAACCGTGAGGTTTCGTAGGTCCTTCCTACCAACGGCTGTCAGACTGTACAACCTAAGCAGGGCTGCTCGCAGAGATAGCAAAAAGACGTAACAAACTAATAGTTTTTTGAATGCAAAAGATGCAATAGACTTACACAATGGTCCCCTCCGGCATACAACTAGGAACTTACCGGTCGCTATGGAGGGTGAGAATATGTATGGGCACATAATCATACCATGTAGGATAACTAAGTAGACGGTTATGCTGTTTCATTCCATCTAGCAACAATGCTCTGCACTGTGTGTGTTTATATATTTACATATTTATTCCATCTAGCTACAATGCTCAGCACTGGGTGTGTTTATATATTTATATATCTACATATTATTCCATCTAGCTACATTGCTCCGCACTGTGTGTGTTTATATACTTGCATATTTATTCCACCTAGCTGCAATGCTCCGTACTGTGGGTGTTTATATATTTACATATTTATTCCATCTAGCTACAATGCTCTGCACTGTGTGTTCATATATTCATATATTTATTCCATCCAGCTACAATGCTCTGCACTGTGTGTCTGTGTGTGTGTGTATATATATATATATTTTATAGTAATACGTACATATGTATATTAGCTGCTCTTGCTTGCTTGTTTTTTTTTGTTTTTTTTTTCTTGCCTTCTGATTGTTGCTCTGAGTGTTGCTATCCCTGTGCTGTTGCAATCCTGGAATTTCCCCGTTGTGGGACTAATAAAGGCTTATCTTATCTTATCTTATCTTATCTTATCTTATTTATTTAGGTAGGATCTTTAAGACTGCAACTGTTTTGTTATTCAAGGTGAGGAACACTACTACTAAATTGTGATTAGTGGTACAGCACCCATCCCAAAGCAGGAAGGTTGTGGGTTCATGACTGGATCATACTAAAGACCATATAAAATCTTTGTCAAATCAGATATGTGGGGCATCACAATATCAGATGATGATACACTGTGGTGACCCTGAAAGAGAGCAGCCAAAAGATGAAAATTTTAGGTTGCGAATGTACATGCGACCTCTATAAGATGTGTTTGTGATGTAAAATTGATACATCAGTCTGACATCGACATGACGTATGTGTGCTGTTAGGGAAGTGTTTCACTCTGGGAAAATCATAATGCTTTTGACATTTTGGACATTTCTATGCTTCCAACTTTGTGGAAACAGTGTGGGAAAGCCCTTTTGTGATCCAACATAACTACACATCAGTGCACAAAGCAAGGTCCATTAAATCGGGCTGGAGGAGTTTGGTGTGGAAGAACTTTACTGGCCCACACAGAGCCCCAACCCCAACCCCATCCAGTACCTTTGGGATGATCTAGAATAGGGACTGAAACCAGACCCTCTGGTCCAACATCAGTGCCGATCCTAACAAATGCTGCTCTTGATGAATCTTGTGGAAGGTCTTGCCAGAAGAGTGGAAGCTGTTATAACTGCAAAGACGTTTGTGTATTGGGTGTGCAAAGATGCCCACACGGGGTGTTAATGTGTGCAAATTGGACATGACTCATCTGGTCTTTCATCAGTGCCACCTCATAAATCCCACCACATTAAAATGCATTTCATATGTCTGTCTACAAGGAACAATAAGCTGCTAACGCCGGGGCCCTTCACGTGTGTTGTCAGTGTCGTGTACTGTTTCCTCACTGATGCATTTTTATCGTGTCTCTCAGGGTGGAGGAGAGTTTTAAGACGCTTTTCTGGTCAATCTTCGGGCTCTCTGAAGTGATCTCCGTGGTGCTGAAGTATGACCATAAGTTCATCGAGAACATCGGCTACGTGCTGTACGGAGTCTACAACGTCACCATGGTTGTGGTTCTCCTCAACATGCTCATCGCCATGATCAACAGCTCATACCAGGAGATAGAGGTACACAAATGAGGCTGTCAGACAATACAGAAGAGTGTAATGTTGTCAACAAGTCAGTAAGGATCATTGTTGAGCCTCATGAAGCTGCAGGGGAATTAGACTGCGATTGAAAGAAATAATAATGTTGAGCTGGGAAGAATTGATGCAGAAGCAATAAACAAAAACAGAAGGCATAACAAGAGACACACTGGTGGAAAAAGTTCAATATCTATTTGTATGATTGAGATGTTTGTGGTCTTTTGCGAAGAAAACTTTTTACACTTTCCCAAGAAGTTTAAGCAATTCAGAAGCAAACCTAAATATGATTTTAATTTTTGTTTTGCAGTAGGCTGACTGAGCATTTTGAGTATTATTCTCCTCATGACGTGGATGCGTTGTCCAGTTATCCAATACAGAACTGTCTTATCCTTTGAAATGAGGAGGTTGATTTTATTTTCGTCAGTTTGATTGCAGCCACACATAATCATGCTAATTAGATCCTGAAATTGATATATGTGACTCAGTTTTCTTGTCATAGGCTGTAGATTGTGTTAAATAACTTTCATTGTGTTTTATTGATTGTCTTAATCACCGTTTCATGGAGCTAAAACTGCATTTTCCCTCTCATAACCTTTTTTTAACACCTCATCTATCAAGTAGATTTACCATCTGCCTCCGTGCATGTCTGCGTGTGTCTGCAGGAGGATGCTGACGTGGAGTGGAAGTTTGCCCGAGCCAAGCTGTGGCTCTCCTACTTTGATGAGGGCCGCACGCTACCGGCCCCCTTCAACCTGGTCCCTAGCCCCAAGTCGTTCTATTACCTGGTCCTTCGCATCAAGTCCTGCCTGATTCGCCTCTGCAAGGGAAGCAGTCATCGCCATAACAACGAGCTTGAGATGGGCATGCTCAACTCCCAGGGCAAGGTCAGTATTAGTTTCTTTTGGGTTTATGTTATCATTGGAATACAATAATTGCAGTAAACATTAATTTTTACACTTTATCTCTAAAAATTTCAAAAGCCTCTTAATTAATGACTAGATGATTTCAGCTGTCTTTTACTTGAAATCAATCAGCTAATTAACAGCCCAATCACTGACAAAAGGCAACGTGTCCCTTGTTATTTATAACTGAAATACAGTGATGTTTTTCCCGTCGTGACGATAATATTCATCTTGATTCCATCCACATACTGTTGTTGGCAGGATCGTTTTCTTTATTTCCCGTGTGGCTACCCTTAAACTGCTCCAAATCAATAAAGAGGCAAAGGGCACTAATTACACCAACAACAGCAACGATCCTGAGTGGAGCTCCCATTACGTGAACCCCTTGGTCAACTGTTGTTGTCATGAGTATCAAGTATTAAATCTTCAGAAAATGTAAGATATTCCCACTGCAAGGCAAGAAATGCAACTAGAGCTTTGTTATGTGTCAAATGTTCTCCTTCTCGAGGATTGTCCTTCAATATAAAACTGAATGTCTTGTGTGTGGTAAATAGACAATTTAATGTAGAATCACTCTCGGCTCTGGTCATGTCCACGAGAATTTTTTCTCACCTCAGTGCCTCAAACCGAGCTATTAGCCACCCCATTGGCACTGCCTGTGTCTGCTTAAACGTCTGGGCCGGTGTCGGATGGGGACAAGATGGGTTACACCCTGCTGACTCCAAAGTTTTCTGCTGCTTTGACAGTTTAACTACAGATCGGATCAATACTTGAGCTCCAGCTGGACCTCAGAGCAGCAGCAGCAGCAGCAGGAGTGTCAAGACAGATTTAGAAGAGGCAGTGTGGTCTTTCTGAGGAAGTAATTCTGTTTTAACAGTAGTTGGTTTCCACTTTTTGTGTTATTTTGTGTTTGCATGTTTCTGCATCACTTGGGGAATGTTATTATGCACCTTTGAAAGCAGCATATGTTCATACACATGGCAAGCTGAGTGACTGGTGAAATACTCGTTTGATGACTAGAATGTGTACATTTAAGAAAAACTGACTAATCCTTTACAGATAAATAATTTTTTATAATTAGTCAGTCAGTGTTTGTACTGGCTGCGCGCGCGTGTGTGTATGTGTGTGTGTGCGTGCATGTGTGCGTGCGTGCATGCGTGCATTTGCAGGCAGTTGTTCATGCTCGTGTCCCATTGTGAATTTGCCTTTCATATAATTACAGCAGGTCGAAAAATGACTGTGTTCCCAAAATTAAATATCGGTTGAAAGAGGCAACGGAGGCCAACACAGCAGGTTATTGTTAGAAGAGAGCACAGCCGAGAGATTTGAGCTTTGTTAACTGACCTTGCAAAAACCTCTGTATGATAATTATGTGTTCCTCATGTTCACATTAACTTCGTCACCTTATTGCCATTAAAAAAACCCTAAGTAGATAATAAAATTTTAATCTAAGTTCTCCAAAGTGCTAAAAATAATGCCCTTTTTTTCATTGATAGGACACAAGTTGAAATTTCCTTATAAATTGTCATATACTGTATATATATATATATATATATATATATATATATATATATATATATATATATATATATATATATATATATATATATATGTATATGTATATGTATGTATGTATTAGCATCATTAATAAAAAGTCATCATTAATAAAAAGTCAGAGTGAGATGAATGCCACCCATTCAGTTTTATAATAATAACCGCTCCACTTGACTGTTAGCCCCTGCTAAGATGCTAACACTGTAAACAAATAAAAGCTCTGAGATATATGCTTTTATATATATATAAAAGATGTTGGACATGATCATATTTACCTCAGAGCAGATGTAGAATCTAGTCAGAGCCACAAAGAACCACAACACTGTGCTTGGGTGCTTTAATGTCAGGGTAAAACAGACAGCTGCAGCTGTTCGTTTTACCCCGAAATTAAAATGCTCATGCTGCTGTCATGTTATGAATGCTTGTTATTTAACTTAATACGTACAGACCTTTTCTGACAATTGTTCAAAATTTTATTGATCTATGTTTTGTGATAATTTAAAAACTAATGCATGCTGAAGCTGCTAGTCCATATCGTTCCAAGGCAGTGCAGCGAATGCAAAAAAAACCCCCAAAAAACTATTTGATATCTTTCTTAAACCATTAAGCCTTAGGAAGCAAACTGTTACTATTTTTTATTTATTATTTTACTTCATGCAGCCTTTCATCTGGTGACATATATAACACATAAACATCAGATCTGTGACATTCATACAAGTGAAAACATATCTGGTGCTGTTGTGTCTGTACCACCGATCACACCAGCAGTCCTTTTTTTTCATTTTCAGTGCATGATCTACGCATTGCTGGTGAGAAGCCTC
This sequence comes from Pholidichthys leucotaenia, assembly GCA_020510985.1. NCBI lineage: Eukaryota > Metazoa > Chordata > Actinopteri > Cichliformes > Pholidichthyidae > Pholidichthys > Pholidichthys leucotaenia. Next base: position 38,784,471 of record CM035840.1, on the reverse strand, counting down.
CATTTATACAGTCTGTGGCACAACCACGAACACCAGCAACAAGTACCAGAACTACGCCAAAACATTCAAAAAATACAAAAACTACAAGTGCTGAAATTAGCTGCCACTTGAGTGCAAAACACGTATGTGGACTATACATTAAAATGAATTTGAAAAACTTTTAAAAATGCTATTTTAAATGCCCCTGCTACCCCACGCTCGCTGACTGATTTAACACTACTTCAGCCGAAACCGGAAGTTCCACCCATAATCTTTCCTACAGCGGCACCCACAGGAATAAGGTGGATTATGACATATCTGACAATTTAGTCTTGTAATTTGTTTATGCTCAGGGTGAAATGCAGCATGATTACATACAAAGTCAAAGGAGAGACACGAACACACATACATTTGCTCCAAGCAACACAAGCATGTGCAAGTTTATCATTTTTGCTTATTCTAGCTCACTTGGCAAAGCAACCATAAATTTTATGTCTATCATGTCATTAAATCTCTTTGAATAAAGTTGCCTGTTTCTCCATGTGCTCACAGAGATGAGCAAAATAGTCAGTGTTCTTATTCTTGTTTGCATCGCCACTTCGTTTGAGAGGACACTGCTGTGTGTTTCACTGCTTTGCTTTCTCTATATAATTGCCACACTACAAGTGGATCATCACTGGATAATACTACAGTGCAACGTCTGTGCACTTTCCGCACTCACCGGCTGCTGTTGACATCCACTGTTTGGCTGTGCCCTTGGCGGTTTGGCAAGCAATCCATGGGGGAAGTGCTGTTCTGCGGTTCGCTCCTCTGGGCCTGTTCTCCACAACTCCGGGGAGGGATTCTTTCACTCAGTGGTGGCAGTGGCCACTGGCTACTGCTGTTACAAGAAGAAAGCACAGTTGATTGTTACTCAGTCCTTAAAGCCAAGTATGTACAGTGGAACAAAATTACATTTCTCCTATTGGAGGAGCTGCTGCCATCAAAACGTTCTCTTTCCCCCATTCTGTTATGCTGAGCACCAAGTTAGAAAGAGGGAAAGGGGGAAGCACCATTTTATATATATATATATATATATATATACTGTATATATATATATATATATATATATATATATATATATATATATATATACATATATATATATATATGTGTGTGTGTGTAGTGTTTATTATGATATGACTCGACCAGGGCTTGAATTCATGCTCTACCTCAAGACCACCACTCCAGTTACCACCTTGCAATAGCATTAACCGCAAGCCCCGACAACCATGGAGATGTTAAACTCTTCCACTGAGCTGAACTGCACCAATTCTGTCAAGAGGAGTGGTCAAAGATAGAACCAGAAGCTTGCTACTGCTTGTGGATGACTACACAATGCATTTGAATTAAAAAAACTTTGTGTGTGTGTGTGTGATGATCCGGCGATCATGCCTCCCCCCCTCCCCTTCCTGCTTCTGTTTTCCCGGCTCCGGAGGGCACCTGCGTGATTGCACACCTGCTGCTTCATAATTCACCAGCTTATTTAAGGGCCAGTGTGTGAAGAGCTCTCCGCTGGATCGTTGGGTTTGTGTCGCCGATCAACTACAGTTCTTGTTGCTTGACAAACTTATCTTTTGTCTCAAGTAATCTTACCTTTTGTCCTCTCCTCTCAGGTTTGCTGCCTCCTCCAGCAGTGTGTCTCCGGGACTGTGTGTGCTTGCTCGCCTGAACCAATCCTCTCCAAGACTACAACTTCTCCACCCAGGTCCTCCAGTCATTCCTCCTCCTTCCCTGCAGTCTCCAGATCCTCTTCACTTTTCCCTGAGCTGGAGTTCACTGCCGGGCTCTCTGCCAATACCGTAAGATCCATTTATTCAGTAGTTATTTCCCAGTGCGTTACACTCATCATTAATCATTCCTCTCCTCTCTTTCCTCCTAGGCTGCATGTGGCTCCAGCATGCAGCTGTTTTTCTTGTATATAGTTTGCCGTTTTGGTTGCATTTTCCTTAGTTTTGGTGTGTGTATTTTTTCTGTAAAATAACGTGTTTTGTATAGAGCTGTGGGGAATTGTGGTGTGTGTATTTATTCCTTAAGTCAGCGTGTTTGTATTAGGTTTTGGGTTTTCATTAAAGTGGTGAAACTTTCCATCTGAGTCTGCGTATTCTTCTGAAATGGTTGCCCTGCTCTTAAGCCTCCTCAAACACAAAATTATGACAGAACGATCCAGACAGGATCGAGGCTTAATGGGCTCTGCCTCAGGAGAACCATCAGCGCTCTGGCGTTTGGATGCCACAGAGAACCAGGTCACGTTTTTGTCGGAGCACCTCCAAACACTTACCCAACAATTGACCATGGTCACAGAGCATTTATGTCGACTTCCTGGTGCGGCCGCTTCCCCTCCTGTACCTGCTGTCCCGGAGCTCCGGTTTTCCGCAGGACCATCTCCGTCCCCACGCCTGTTCCCTACGGGAAGGGGAGGTGGGAGGGGTGTAAGGGGTTCCTGTTACACTGTCAGATGTTTTTCCAGCAGGTGGAGGGGGAATACAGGGATGATTCAGCTAAGATTCAGTTCCTGACCCTTTTACTCCGCGACCAGGCACCCAAGTGGGCTCAGTCCGCCTTGAGTAGTCCGGAAGGGGCCCAATATACCTTCGAACATTTTGTTCAGGAATTCACCCTGGCATTTGATCACACTGAGAATGAGGGGAACATTGCTTGCCAGTTGCTAGAGCTCTGGCAGGGGAGTCGGTCAGCTGCCAACTACTCAGTCAAGTTTCGGGTTGCCACGGCAGACTCCGGGTGGAATGACGCTGCACTACGTAGCGTCTTCCTCTGGAGTCTGAATGCCAACCTCCACAACGAACTAGCTATTCGAGTGAACCCCTCCTCTCTGGATGAGTTGATCACGCCGGCAAAGGCCCTTGATAACCAGTTCCGGGAGCACACTAGAGAGCGGAGGACCACCGCTCCCTTTTCTGCTCCAGGGCTGGTTCCCCCACTCCCTCACGCTGCATCCATGGTGCCATCTTCAGAGCTGATGGTCCTGACTAGGACTCATCTGACTCCAGAGAAGCACCAGCACCAGGGAAAAGCGGGGGTGTGCATGTATTGTGGGGCTACTGATCATGCCATCTCCAAATGCCCAGTTAGGCCAAAAGAACCAGCCCGTCAGTAACTGTGGGGGGTCTGGCGGGAGGTTCCTCTCGAAAGCCCCCCAGCTGTTTTACACTTCCGGCTCTTATCCAGTTACCGGGAGCCAAGTGTAAAACCTCCGCTCTGGTGGATTCCGGGGCGGAGCAAAACTTCATTCATCAGGAACTGATTTGAAAATTTCAGATCCCCACCAGGAACCTCCATCGTGAGACAATCCAGTTTTTGTGCTGCCACAATCTTCTGCCTCCATGATTTTGGGGTATCGGTGGCTTCACAAACATAATCCAATAATTAACTGGGTCCAGGGTTCAGTCTCCTCCTGGAGCTCATTTTGTTTGTCGTCGTGCCTCCATTCTGCTGCCTGCTCACTTTCTCTCCCTCTTTCCTCTCCTTTGGCTGAGCCAATGGATCTCAGCCACGTGCCCAAGGTCTACCATGACTTAGGGGAGGTTTTCAGCAAGTCAAGGGCCCTATCGTTGCCACCTCATTGATCCTGTGACTGTGCTATTGACCTCCTTCCGGGTGCGTGGCTGCCATCCAGCCAGCTCTACAGCTTATCTGGGCCAGAGAGGGAGGTGATGGAGAGCTACATTAAAGATTCCCTTAGCGCCGGGCTTATTCGCCCGTCGTCAGCTCCTCTCAGCGCAGGGTTCTTTTTTTTAGGTAAAAAAGATGGGTCTCTGCAGCCATGCATTGATTATCGCAAGCTGAATGCCATCACCGTTAAAGATAAATACCCATTGCCGCTCATCAATTCGGCCTCTGAACTCCTCCAACAGGCGTGGGTACACACTAAGCTTGATCTCCGGAATGCATATCATTTGGTGCGTATCCGCGAGGGGGATGAATGGAAGACAGCGTTTAAAACGCATTTGGGTCATTTTGAATATCTGGTCATGCCCTTTGGCCTGACCAACGCCCCCGCCGTCTTCCAGCGATTAATCAATGACGTCCTCCGAGACATGTGAACAACTTTATTTTTGTTTACTTAGATGACATTGATTTTTTTCTCGCACGCTGGAGGAACATGTGGTTTACGTTCGGACTGTCCTGCAGTGGCTGCTGGAGAATCAGCTTTTTGTGAAAACTGAGAAGTGTGAGTTCTCCACCTGCTCCACTTCTTTCTTGGGGTTTAGCGTGGGCAGGGGCACGATAAAGGCCGACCCGGTAAAAATTCATGCGGTAGTAGACTGGCCCACTCCCCAAACCAGGAAGGAGCTTCAACGCTTCCTGGGGTTTGCCAACATCTACTGCCGGTTTATCTATGATTATAGCAAAACCGCTCTGCCCCTTACCCAGCTTACTTCCACCAAGAGCCCATTTAAGTGGTCCGAGGCCGCTGAGCGGGCTTTTGCTACGTTGAAGGAGAAGTTTACCACCATGCCCATTTTAGCGCAGGTTTACCCCCAAGCCCAGTTTGTGGTCAAGGTGGATGCTTCTGACTCGGGGGTGGGCGCTGTGCTCTCACAGCGTTCCGGCTCCGATCAGAAGCTCCCCCCATGCGCATTTTTCTCCCGGCGGCTCACCCCAGCCGAGATAAATTATGACATAGAGAACCACGAACTGCTGGCCATTAAATTGGCACTGGAGGAGCGGAGGCACTGGTTGGAGGGAGCCAATCAGCCGGTGATGGTCTGGACAGATCACAAAAATTTTGAAAATCTTAGATCTTCCAGACGACTGAATGCCCGGCAGGCTCGGTGGGCCCTGTTTTTTCTCATATTCAACCTCTCTATTACAAACCGCCCAGGGTCCTGTAATATGAAACCTGATGCTCTCTCACGCCAGTTCTCCTCCGACTCCTCCTCCACCTTCCCTCCCGCAGCCACTGCCCCCCCTCCTGGACACCATCCTGCCCTCCTCCTGTATTCTGGGAGCCCTCACTTGGGATATTGAGCAGTGGGTCCGGTAGGCCCAGTCAGTGGAACCGGTTCCCGAGGGAGGCCCAACCAACAGACTGCATGTGCCCTCCTCTCTACACAGTGACGTTATCCAATGGGGGCACATAAGGTTTTTTTGCCTGTCATCCCGGTATCACCCTCACCATGGAACTCATTCAGCGTGTGTTTTGGTGGCCTTCCCTCAGGAAGGACGTCAAAGACTATGTTAAGGCCTGTCATACATGTGTCTCCAATAAATCAGACTCTTCACCCCCAGCCGGTCTCCTCCACCCACTCCTCATCCCTTCCCATCCCTGGTCCCATATCGCCATTGACTTTGTCTCGGGTCTCCCGCCATCGCAAGGTAATACTGTCATTTTCACTATCACTGGCCACTTCTCCAAGGCCGTCCACTTGGTCCCTCTTCGTGGTCTCCCTTCTGCTGCCGGGATGGCCAATCTCCTGTCCATCCACGTCATCCGGTTACATGGCATCCCCGTGCACATTGTCTCTGATTGAAGACTACAGTTTACTTCTCTGGTGTGGGGAACATTTTGTCGATCCCTGAGCACCTCTGTCAGCCTCACATCAGGATACCATCCTCAGAGTAACGGTCAAGCCGAGCGTGCAAACCACTCCTTGGAGGCCACCCTGAGGTGTGTAGCATCCAGCAATCCATCAACCTGGGGCTCCCACCTGACCTGGGTGGAGTATGCACGCAACTCTGCTGTCTCTTCCGCTACCAATGACGCTATCAATGACGTCACTGTCCGTCTGAAGTTGCTGCCATCTGTCCACATCCATCCTACCTTTCATGTTTCACAAATCAAACCTCTCTCCGTCAGCCCCTTGTGCCCTCCTTCGGAGCCCCCTCCACCCCCCGGATCATCAATGGACAGACCACCTACACGGTCCAGCAGATTCTGGACATGTGCCATCGAGACTGGGGTCTGCAGTATTTGGTACACTGGAAGGGTTATGGTCCGGATCATGGATCCCACAATCCTACTTTCATGACAAGGGTATGGTTTGGGCATTTCACCTTGCCCATCCGCAGAAGTCCGGGGGGTCGCCAGGAGGCGCCCCTTTTTTTGGGGGGGGGAGCACTGTTATGATCAGTTAAGCATGCCTCCCCCCCCTTCCTGCGTCTGTTTTCCCAGTGTGTGATTACACACCTGCTGCTTCATAATTCACCAGCTTATTTAAGGGTCAGTGTGTGAAGAGCACTCCGCTGGATCGTTGGGTTTGTGCCGCCGATCATCTATAGTTCTTGTTGCTTGACAAACTTATCTTTTGTCTCAAGTAATCTTACCTTTTGTCCTCTCCTCTCGCAGGTTTGCAGCCTCCTCCAGCGGTGTGTCTCAGGAGCTGTGTGTGCTTGCTGGCCTGAACCAATCCTCTCCAAGACTACAACTTCACCCAGGTCCTCCAGTCATTCCTCCTCCTTCCCTGCAGTCTCCAGATCCCCTTCACTTTTCCCCGACCTCGAGTTCACTGCCGGGCTCTCTGCTAATACCGTAAGATCCATTTATTCAGTAGTTATTTCCCAGTGTGTTGCACCCATCATTAATCATTCCTCTCCTCTCTTTCCTCCTAGGCTGCATGTGGCTCCAGCGTGCAGCTGTTTTTCTTGTATATAATTTGGCATTTTGGTTGCAGGTTTCCTTAATTTTGGTGTGTGTATTTATTCTGTAAAATTGCGTGTTTTGTATAGAGCTGTGGGGAATTGTGGTGTGTGTATTTATTCCTTAAGTCAGCGTGTTTGTATTAGGTTTTGGGTTTTCATTAAAGTGGTGAAACTTTCCATCTGACTTTGCGTATTCTTCTGAAATGGTTGCCCTGCTCTTGAGCCTCCTCAAACACAAAATTATGACTATATATATATATATATATATATATATATATATATATATATATATATATGCATATGCATGCAGTGGTGTGAAAAAGTGTTTGCCTCCTTCCTGATTTGTCATTTTTTTTGTATGTTTGTCACACTTAAATATTTCAAATCATCAATCAAATTTAAATATTAGACAAAGATAACACAAGTAAATACAAAATGCAGTTTTTAAATGAAGGTGTTTATTATTAAGGGAAAAAAAATCCCAAACCGACATGGCCCTGTATGAAAAAGTGATTGCCCCCTAAACCTAGTAACTGGTTGGGCCACCCTTAGCAACAACAACTGCAATCAACCATTTGCGATAACTGGCAATGAGTCTTTTACAGCACTGTGGAGGAATTTTGGCCCACTCATCTGTAATTCAGCCACATTGGAGGGGTTTTGAGCATGAACCGCCTTTTTAAGGTCATGCCTCAGCATCTCAGACGGATTCAGGTCAGGACTTTGACTAGGCAATTCCAAAGTCTTCATTTTGTTTTTCTTAAGCCATTCAGAGGTGGACGTGCTGGTGTGTTTTGGATCATTGTCCTGCTGCGGTTGTTGCAGCCCCCTGCATCCCGAAAAGGATTAAGTGGAAGAAGATGGATGGATGGATGGATCTGAAACATTTAAGTTTCAATCAATCAATTTTATTTATAAAGCACTTTAAAAGCAACACTCGCTACACAAAGTGCTGTACAGCAAGAAAACACACATGGAAACATAAGCAGGAAGCAGGGCACTAACACAAAACAATATAGAACCACAGTCAAAAGAAACAATTAAATAAAAGGTAAAATAAATAAATAAAAATCCATTTCATCACTCTATTAAAGCAAGAAATCTGTGTGTGTGTGTCACGTTTATAGGACATCATAGGACGACCTATGATCTCAGGCATCATAGGCCTCACGGACTCCCTATATGACGGCACATAGACAAATGTGTCTTTATGATGTCATATAGGACTCTCATGCGATGCCTGTATGACGGCACATAGACAAATGTGCCTTTATGATGTCCTATAGGACTCTCATGTCTTTAAGATGTCATATACAGTGAGTCCATGCCCAAAAGCCTCTTTTTGCTCAGATCTGTTTTCATGATCCTGTCCATGAACTGGAATTATGACGCACCTATCCCTCAACCAGTGGTCTCAACGAACAAGAAGAAGAAGAAGAGGACCCATCAGATGGACAGCAATAGAATGAGAACTGCTGCACATCAGAAAAGATGCCATGAAGATGAAACACCTGAGGTTCCAGCAGTACATCGCACCCTTCTGAGACAGGAGGAGACCCTTCACCAGCATAGGGTACGACAGACAAGGGATGCACAAACAGACAGGAAACATGTGGCAGTGTGCCATGCACGTGCTGAGTCACTTGAAGCCCGAAATGCCCACAAAGCAAGCAACGCTGCACGCCAGGCAATGCACAGACAAGCTGAGACCGAGGAGATGCGGAATAGTCGGCTGGCCAGGGACAGTGAATTCCATGTAAGGCACAGAGAAAATGAGACCGAGGAGATGTGGAATAGTCGGCTGGCCGCCAGCGCTGCACGCCAGGCGACGCACAGAGAAGCTGAGACCAAGGAGATGCGGAATAGTCAGCTGGGCGCCAACACTGGAATTACGACGCACCTATCCCTCAACCAGTGGTCTGAATGAAGAAGAAGACCCACCAGATGGGGAGCAATAGAATGAGGAGAACTGCTGCACGTCAGAAAAGATGCCGCGAAAATGAAGCACCTCAGGTTCCAGCAGTACGCCACAGGCATGACTGTGAACAACACAGCCGTCTGAGACAGGAGGAGACTCTTCAGCCACGGGCATGCACAAATACTTGCTTATACTTGGTTTCTACGGGCATGGTCAGGTATGCATGGGTATGTACTAGTTCAATAAAATCAATGTCTCACACTGGGTCAAAGGCCAGGGCGTAAAAGTGTGTTTTAAGACGGGTTTTAAAAATGGACAGTGAAGTGCTTGTCTGATGTCCAGGGGTAAATCATTCCATAACCTAGTGTGACAAACATACAAAAAAATGAGAAATCAGGAAGGGGGCAAACACTTTTTCACACCACTGTAACTTTACTAGCAAGGCAGGCAGAAGTGTGGATAAATGCCAAAGAATGACGAGGACGCCATGCCCCAGTGAGGGGTGGCATCTCTTAAATAACAGAAGGGCAGGTAAAACATAATTACAAACAGGTGTGTGCACTGAGCAAATTATCAAGACCAAATCGGATAATGCAAAGAGGGAACTGACAACACTGTCAAAATAAAGCCAAACTGAAATAGCAGATAATGACGGGAATAACACAGCAAAGCATAAACATGACTATGATAAGAATAATACTAACAAACAAGACTTAACCTTCAAGCGACAAAGGTTAACCTTGAAGGTTAACCTTGAAGGTTAACCTTCAAGCGACAAAACACAGAAGCCATGATATAATACTAATAATAAACAACTAAGGACTAGGCAGTGATAAACCTACGGAAATACAAAAGAAGAGATAATGAGATAATAATGGATAACAATACAGAAAACCCAAAATACAAAATCAAAGCGAGGACATGGACTGGGGCCAATGCCCTGGAAACAAAGAACAAAGTCATAACTCAGGATGAGGGCATGGGGACTAGTCCATGTCCTGACAATCACTGAAAAATAAGACTTTGCTTTGATTTACTGTTCAGGGCTTCCGTACTTCAATGGAGTCACTGGAAGCTCAAGACTGGCATCATATACAGTATCTCACAAAAGTGAGTACACCCCTCACATTTTTGTAAATATTTTATTATATCTTTTCATGAGACAACACTGAAGATATGACACTTTGATACAATGTAAAGTAGTCAGTGTACAGCTCGTATAACAGTGTAAATTTGCTGTCCCCTCAAAATAACTCAACACACAGCCATTAATGTCTAAACCGCTGGCAACAAAAGTGAGTACACCCCTAAGTGAAAATGTCCAAATTGTGCCCAAAGTGTCAATATTTTGTGTGGCCACCATTATTTTCCACCACTACCTTAACTCTCTTGGGCATAGAGTTCACTAGAGCTTCACAGGTTGCCAGTGGAATCCTCTTCTACTCCTCCATGACAACATCACGGAGCAGGTGGATGTTCGAGACCTTGCTCTCCTCCACCTTCCGTTTGAGGATGCCCCACAGACACTCAATAGGGTTTAGGTCTGGAGACATGCTTGGCCAGTCCATCACATTTACCCTCAGTTTCTTTAGCAAGGAGGTGTGTTTGGGGTCATTATCATGTTGGAATACTGCCCTGCGGCCCAGTTTCTGAAGGGAGGGGGTCATGCTCTGCTTCAGTATGTCACAGTACATGTTGGCATTCATGGTTCCTCAATGGACTGTAGCTCCCCAGTGCCGGCAGCACTCATGCAGCCCAAAACCATGACACTCCCACCATCATGCTTGACTGTAGGCAAGACACACTTGTCTTTGTACTCCTCACCTGGTTGCCGCAACACAAGCTTGACACCATCTGAATCAAATAAGTTTATCTTGGTCTCATCAGACCACAGGACATGGTTCCAGTAATCCATGTCCTTAGTCTGCTTGTCTTCAGCAAACTGTTTGCGAGCTTTCTTGTGCATCATCTTTAAAAGGGGCTTCCTTCTGGGACAACAGCCATGCAGACCAATTTGATGCAGTGCGTGGTGTATGGTCTGAGCTAGGGCTGTCGCGATAACCGCAATTATGTAATACCGCGGTATGGACACGCCTACCGCGGAGGAAAACGACCAACTGCAACAACCGCAATGTTCACTTTTTTTGTATGTGTGTGGTTATATCTCATTGTTCACTTATGTGCCCCTATTGATTATTAAATAATTTGCTAAATGAAGTGTATTTTTTATTACCAACAGCATGTTTGCACCTGGTACTCTAGAAGCTTCTACAGCACACATTGCTGCCGCCGTTTGAGGCACTTTCTCCAGACTGACTCCAACAGGCAGTTAGTGGTGAAAGCGTTTGGACTCTTTGTTAAATACAGCCGTTAGGCTGCGTGTCCACCAAACGCATTTTTTCCACTCTTGGCGGCTATTTTCCATTCAATCTTTATGTAGTCCAGCATTTACAGCACTGAGCGCTCTCGGCAGTGGCTGTTTTTTGTTGCGGCGCTCAGAGTTGGAAAAAAGTTCAACTTTTCAGAGACTGCAGCTGAGCTCGTCCATGTCAGACCTAAGCAGCCAATCAGAACCGCTGCGTTGGCGGGACATAGGACACCGGCACTAGTCTGTACTCAAACTCCTGCTTTCCGTGTCATCATATTTTACATCAAGAGCTGCTAAAACACGTTTTCTGTCCATTGTTATTTAGAGACTGCTATTAAAAAAATCAGTAGAAGTCTGACCATAGGAAAGTGGAAGTGCTGGGCTGAGAGTGACAAACTGTTGCTGGGATACAGGGCACAGGCTTTTTTTTTCCCCAGACCGTCAAGCACAAACGCTGAAAAAAAATGCTCAGGGTGATCGGGTGACAAAAAAACGCATTTGGTGGACATGCAGCCTAACAGTGAGCACTGAAAGGGCACAAAGCGTGTTATTTCCTTCTGAGCGGAGTGTGTATAATCCTGACTGTGTATACTCTGTGTCTGAGCTCCGAGAGCAGCTTGTTTGAATGCGATTTTTGGGACAGCGGCAAAAATCACGGAGACAAGAGCCATGCAGGGTCCTGTACCTAGACTGTCCTGCTTATAAGCTGAATGTTGCTGCAGTCTCCAGTCCACACACCCCTTAGTTACAGCCACTGCTTTATGAAAATGATGGGGGGGGGGCGTTTAACAGAATCAGCAGTTCATGCCTGTATAAAGAGCAGAGCTCCGCACAGTTGTGACACACATGCATAAAGTTGAGAGCCAGCTGCAGCGAGACTCTTGCAGCTTCCCTCATTTGCCACCTAAGTTATAAACCCTGTTTAAATTACGAATCCACAGGGTCCTGAAAACAATTGCAATAATACCGCATACCGTGGTATTGAGCTGTCCACCGTCACCGCAGGGGAAATTCCTCTACCGCAACAGCCCTAGTCTGAGCACTGACAGGCTGACTCCCCACCCCTTCAACCTCTGCAGCAGTGCTGTCAGCACTCATACGTCTGTTTTCAAAAAAACAACCTCTGGGTGTGACGCTGAGCACGTGCACTCAACTTCTTTGGTCGACCATGGCGAGGCCTGTTCTGAGTAGAACCTGTCCTTTTAAACCACTGTATGGTCTTGGCCACCGTGCTGCTGCTCAGTTTCAGGGTGTTGGCAATCTTCTTATAGCCTAGGCCATCTTTATGTAGAGCAACAATTCTTTTTTTCAGATCCTCAGAGAGATCTTTGCCATGAGGTGCCATGTTGAACTTCCAGTGACCAGTATGAGAGAGTGAGAGCAATAACGCCAAATTTAACACATCTGCTCCCCATTCACACCTGAGACCTTGTAACACTAACGAGTCACATGACACCAGGGAGGGAAAATAGCTAATTGGGCACAATTTGGACATTTTCACTTAGGGGTGTACTCACTTTTGTTGCCAGCGGTTTTGACATTAATGGCTGTGTATTGAGTTATTTTGAGGGGACAGCAAATTTACACTGTTATACAAGCTGTCCACTGACTACTTTACATTGCATCAAAGTGTCATATCTTTAGTGTTGTCCCATGAAAAGATATAATAAAATATTTACAAAAATATGAGGGCTGTGCTCACTTTTGTGAGATACTGTACAAGTATTTATCGGAGTGGTGGCTCAGTTGGTAGAGCATCCGCCCCACACCCTGGAGGCAGGGGTTCAAATCCCGGCCGGGTCATGCCGAAGACCATATAAAAGCGGAACTTCCTGCTGTCCAGCTTGGTGCTCAGCTATAATGGAATGGAGGAGGGAAATCTGTGGCAGCACCTTGCATGGCAGCGACCCCTCTGATTCTATATATGGGGGTGTGTGTGTGATTAACACTGTAGATAAGAGAAACACAATTTCATTCTACTGTACATGATTGGCTGTATGGAATGAATGACAATTAAGGGTGGTTTAAGTGTATGTAAACTTCTGACCTCATTTGTATATATGGAGAAAACTTTGGGGAGGATTCATCGGGCTGAAGTGACCTAATCTATCTATGACAGCATGGTTAAATGTTTTGGGTGCAGTTAGAAAGAGAAATGGTGTTTATTTTTCATTGTTTTGTGGTTAAAGATCTACAGCTTCTTTTTAAATAGTAGATAGCTGACCTTCATATTCCAGAAGTTGTCCTAGCTCAGATTTTGTGATGAAAAGCATGGCCAATAAAGATTTCTGACCGAATCATGTCAGGCAACCATCACCATGGACAAGTTAAAGTGACACATTGGTGAAAATCTTTTTTTTTTTTTGTGAACATGTCTGTAACATGTTTTTTATGGCTTACAGGACATATCAAGAGCATTGTTTTTCTGCTGTCAAAGTTCTGTTAAGCTCCTCCCCTTGGGAAAAGGCGGGTTTAGACAAAACATTTTTAGTGATGTCACTATAGCTGATGAACCAATCAGGACTAAGCACTGGCTGTTCAAATTTGCCAGCTTGCAGACTTCTGTGTGCCGTAGTCTTGGAGGAGAGGCAGTGCGTCAGCGTCCTGGTGGGCGATGTGGGTGGGCCCAATTAGATCCAGGTGTTTGAGGGAGGAGGAAAAGGGCAAAAAAATTCACAGGAAAGTGTAAAACAATAAAATGTCTTTTTGTGGAAAAAAGGGTATAAGATACCATTTTAGACAATGTAGATTTGTTTTTAAGGGGATTTATATCCACTGCAGTACTGTTTTATGCTGCAAATGTTAAAGTGACACACGTGCTACAAAGAAAGGTCTTAAGAAGTTGTTTGATATACAGTGGGGAAAATAAGTATTGAACACACTGTAGAGGGTAAAAGGAAAGGATGTGAGGCGAGGCACGAGCGTACGACGACACAGAATCTTTATTTATCCCTCTAACAACATGTACAGCCATGGGCTGCGAAGCCTCCCCAGCTTCTCAGCGTTCTGCCTTTATAGCGTTATTAACCACGCATAGAAACTGGGGCTGGTGCATTATGCCTCCTGTATATACAAAGGAATTGTGTAATGCAATTATCATAACACTTGTTACATAGATTACAATACATTCACCACCTGCGTATTCACACACCCGCTTGTTGCTGCAGGTGGCAAAAGGCACGTCTTTGTCTGGTTGACTCCATGTTAATTTTCCTCTCCCCGGGAGGTGTCTAAACTCTGCCCAGTCTGAACCTCCCTGGGAGTTTCCTCACGCAGTCCATTGTCCCTGTGTTTCCTTCTGCCTCTCTGGGTGTGAGAGGAAGCTACTGTAAACCTGTGTATTGTGTCCCTCCACACAGTCAACATTTTTTTATTAAACATATTTCTGATGGAGCCACTGACCTGAGATTTTCACCAGATATCAGTAACAACCCAAGTAATCCATACATACAAAGAAATCAAGGCAACTGTGTTCAAAAAACAACACTAATCAAGTGAAATGACACAGGGAATAAGCGTTGAACACATAAAGAAAAAGAGGTGCAAAAAGGCATAGAAAGTCAAAAAAACAAATGAAATCCATCAGAATTTAGGAAGCCATCCCAGCCCCCATCAGTGCAAATTAATTTCAGCTGGTTAAGTCCTGACTTATTGCCTTTAAAAAGGTCTGTGAATATCAGATTGTCACACCACAAAGAACTCATGATGAGTAGAGGCAAAGAGCTCTCTCTAGACCTTCGCAACCTTATTGTTGCAAAACATAATGATGGCATTGGTTATAGGCACATTTCTAAACTGCTGAATGTTCCAGTGAGCACTGTTGGAGCCATCATTCAGAACAGGAAAGAACATCATTTTACCATAAACCGGCCACGACTAGGAGCTCTTTGCAAGATTTCAGACAGAGGAGCCAAAAGAATTATCAGAAGAGGTATCCAAGAGCCAAAGACCACTTGTGGAGAGCTCCAGAAAGACCTGGGGTTGCACTCAACTGACATGGGCTGTATACCTGCTCACCTCGCTTAGACTCCATTGCTGAAGAAAAAGCATGTTGAAGCTTGTTTAAAATTTGGTGCACAACATTTGGGCAAGCTAGTAAACTACTAGGAGAATATATTCTGGTCAGATGAGACCAAAATTGAACTTTTTAGATTACACAACACACAGCATGTTTGGAGGAGAAATGGTGCTGTACATCAGCCCCAAAACACTATCCCAACAGTGAAGTTTGGAGGTGGGAGCATCGTGGTGTGGGGGTGTTTCTTAGCACATGGTGCAGGCAGACTTCATATAGCTGAAGGAATGATGACTGGACAAATGTACAGAGACATCCTTGATAAGAACCTGTTGCCATCTGCTAAGATGCTGAAGATGAAATGAGGGTGGACATTTCAGCAAGACAATGATCCCAAACACACAGCCAAGGAAACTCTCAGCTGGCTCCAGAGAAGGAAAATAAAGCTGCTGGAATGGCCCAGTCAGTCATCTGACCTGAATCCAATTGAAACTCTATGGAACGAACTGAAGATCAGAGTTCATAGAAGACACCCACAGAACCTTCAAGATTTGATAGTTTGTGTAGAAGAATGGGCTAAAATCACTCCTGAGCAATGACTGCACCTAGTTTCTCCATACAGGAGGCATCTGGAAACTGTTATTACCAACAAAGGCTCTTCTACTAAATAGTAAATGAATTTCAATACTTACTCCCTGTGTCATTCCACTTTATTAAATATAGCTTGTTTTGTGAACACAGTTGCCTTGATTTCTTTGTATGTATGGATTACTTGGGTTGTTACTGATATCTGGTGAAAATCTCAGGTCACTGGCTCCATCAGAAATATGTTTAATGAGAAAAATGTTGATGTGTTCAATACTTATGTTCCCTGCTGTATATTCACACTTGATGATGCTGACCTTTTCCTTTAAGGCATGTAAGCAGGAGACACAAACACCAGCTCTCTAACTCTCATCACTGTTTTGTCACTGGGTCGCCTCCTTTAACACACTTTTCAAATGCTTCCATTTGAGATGATCACTCAACCCTGAAATGTGATGTCAGCAGTGGTCTGCTTCTTGCTGTTGCAGGATGAACGCTTTAGGTCTTATGCGCGACCAGGAGATGAGTTCGTCCAACGAAAAGCTCGAAAACACCCGACCAGATATCAGGTAAGACAGAAATGGAATTAGAAGCAGGGTAAGGGTGGATGTTGTAAGCAGACAAATCCAAGCCAGTACAATGATCGTGAGCTATAAAGGGGATGACGGGATGGGGGATGGGGGGGGCAGATGAGAAGAGATTTGAGGGAGAGAGAGATAATGTTGAAGCATCAGAGAGAAAAGAACCACATGTGTTGATGGAAGGGCATCAGGAAGGAAACAGCAGGGAAAAAAAGATGAGTGTGGAGAAAGGAGGCAGGCAAGGCAACGAGCTGGACAACACAGAAACTTTATTCCTTCTCCAACATAATTTACAGCAAAAGAGCATCCTGGGCCTCTGTGCATCCCTCTCTTATATCTTTATTTCCATGCAGTGAGGCCCGGAACTTCCGACCATAACACATTATGTTTAGAACAAAGCCTGTGTGGCACATTAACATGATATAACACCGGCGCCGCTCTCACATCTTTCTCCCAGCGGCCCGGTATTTACTCCTCTCCTTACTGTCCCATCTGAACCCCCCGGTGACACTTCTTCTTTTGGTCCATTGTCCCCTGGGTGGAGAAGTCCAACACCGTGCCCCCACAAGAGAAAGAGAAGACACCAAGCAAGTAAAGCTGAAAATTCCTCTAATGAGTTGTTTGAGGGAGATCGAAGGCAGACACTCAGCAAATGAGCCACACTGAGGAGCTCGATGGTCTCCTCTTTAGTCTGCTCTTTACCGTTCCCCTGAGGGAATTTTAACTTTCTTCACAGGTTGGCTGCACTCTCATCTCAACTGCCCCCCCACCCCCCACACACAAACACACGCATTCAATCTTCTTTTTTTTTTTCTTTGACGTATAGCACAAGCACACACAACAGTGAAATGTCATTTCATGTGACCTGTATGTGTGGTGAAAAGTATCGACTCGTGTCCAGACTTGCCTTCATGCAGAGGCAGATTTCTTAAGGTTTGGAACCAGCTGCAGCAAATCCAAAAAAGGCCAAAGATCTCTAGTTACACATCATTTCATTGCTATATACAGCTGTTGATATCTAATCATGTTTCTCCTCTTATCCTGCTAGAAAATCATGAAACGCCTGATTAAGCGTTATGTGCTGAAAGCTCAAGTGGACAGAGAGAGCGATGAAGTCAATGAAGGTGAATTTTTTTAAAAAAATCTTCCATACAGTCCGCTTCCATTCTCTCATTATGTATGTTGGGCATAGAGTGCACCAAGGAGTTTCAAAGCCCGTCTGCATTGTTTCCACAGTGCAAAGTAAAAAAAAAAAAAACAGATTTAGATTTTCTTCTCTCACATTTTCAGCTCATTACACATTTGAACATTTTTCATTTACATAAGAGCTGAATAACAACCTGAATCAAAATTGACATGTATATTAAAGTCGTACAAAAATGTTTAGTAGTGAGTATTTTTTGGGAGATTTGTGAGTCTGAAAACTTTTGAAGAGAAATGTTGGTCTTTTTCATTTACTTTATGGATAATATCCCCTTTATACAGGGGTGGAGATCATTGTGCGATCATTGAGTGATGAAAAAATGGCCAGATCTCTCAAGGATCTCGCAATAATCTTCAGTGATCTCCACGGTCCCCAAAATTTTGACGCAATCCAAAACACTCTCTAAATGATCACCAAAGGGAAGCAGTCACTCAAAAAACTCTCAAGGAGTGCTCAACAATCTCATACATCTCCCAGTGATCTCTCAGCAATCTTTCAGTTAACGCTATTGGTCTTTCATCAAACACTCAGGGATCCCTCACTGATCTCTCAGACATTTCTACCTTCGGGGTGGAAAAATTTAGTGTTCATTGAAAGATTGCTGAGAGATCATTGAAAGATCTCTGAGAGATCAGAGGGAGATTGGAAGATTGATGAGATTGTGGAATGTTCAGGTAGCATTGAGTGATCTCATTGATCTCCCAGGGATCTCTCAGCATTCTTTCAGTGAACTCCAAATTTTTCCACTTTGAAGATAGAGATGGCTGACAGATCACTGAGGGGTTGTTAAGCGCACGATGAAAGACCAATAGTGTTCTTTGAAAGACTGCAGCAGAGATTGCCGAGAGCTTATTGAAAGATCGATGGGCTTGTTGAATGCTCCTTGAGAGTTTGTTGAGAAATTGCTTTCCTTTGGTGATCGCTGAGAGTTTGTTTTGGATGGAGTCAAAACTTTGGAGTTTCAACCCCTGTGTAAAGGGGGTAGAAGAGCACTAGAAGTCTCTCAAACACTCAGCAACTTTCTTAGGCACCCAAGAAACTCTCAGTGATATCTCCTGGTCTCTTGGTGGTCCCAAGGACCTTTCAATGATCTCTATAGAGCACCATTAAAGATGCTGAAAATTGAATTTTTGATCTCTCAAACATTTACACCAGACTTTAAGAGATTGTTGAGAGATTGGGCCAATTTTTTGATCTGTCAGTGGTCACCCAACGGTCTCCATGCTGTGTAAAGGGGCCCTAGAGAAAAACAATTAGGGAAATAACACTTTCTGCACAGGAGCAAGAACATGTTGCATTGTTGTTCCATAGTGTAGTTAAGTATGTAATTCTCAAATAAAATTGTTTCTGCTTGTCATTGTGGTGTGATTATTGTAGGCGAGGATGAAAATCCAAAACGAATTAAATCAAAAAACTCCAGTGAATATATGGGTCGCATTGAGGGACAAGAGGAGCGTGTGTGTGTGAAATCGAGTGTAAAAGGAGTTCATGAGATACATTTTGCTTATCGCTGCTTTTACCCTACTCCCTGGTTGCGGACCCATATTAGCTCAAGCTTATCTGTCATGGGTGGGTTTTTTTGCACATTCGCTCAGTTCTTCTTTTTTTTTTGTATCTGTGTGTGTCTGTTTTACAGGCGAGCTGAAGGAGATTAAGCAAGATATTTCCAGCCTCCGCTATGAGCTCCTGGAGGAGAAGTCCCAGGCCGCTGGAGAGCTTTCTCTTCTTATCCAGCAACTTAGCGACAAGTTTGGCAAGAACACCATGAGACACTGACGGGAGAGAGAGAGAAAAGGGAGGAGGGAGATGAGAGGGGGGGGGCTGGGTCAGCACAGGTATTTTTAAGACCTTAATGGTACAGGAGGGAGAGGGGAAGCAGGATGTTTATGTGATGGACGGGATGAATGGAGGAAAGTGGAAGACAAGCTCCAATGTGCTAATTTGGATTTGCAGCAAACACAATCAGGGAAGAATCCAAGAAGGAGACGCTTGGCACCTGCAGGCGACCACAAGGTCGATGGGTCTGAGGTGGAGTGGATTCTGTCGGCAGGGCTTTGTGTCGACAGGTCGTTTCTAATGAAAGGCGACATCTTCGGGGAGTGAGAGGAAGAGGAGACGAATGAGAAGGGAAACAGAAGCACCACAAGATATGAAGAGGCACCACGGGCCACAAGACTGAAGCAGCGCTGCGACGACAGCCCCCACCTCTCCTTATCCCCCGCCGCATCCACTGCCAAGACATATCAGTGCATCACCAACTCTGGAGAGGGAAACCCGCAGAAAGGATGACACACAGAGAGGGCTGGAGGGGGAAGAAGGTGGGGGGGGGGGGGGCAAGGAAGAAAAATCTCTTGAGAAACTGTTATTCACACCAGAACGGCTGACTTTGCTTCTGTGTCTTCACTTTGTCACGACGGGCAGAGATGCCTGTGGAGAATCTGAACGTACCTTTACACAGCAGGCTGTCTAATTAACGTATTTCACCCATGATGCACAACTTATATCAGGAGTCAGTGGATTCAGGAAAAAAAAACCAACCATGCACTTGTTTGAAAGTCGCCTAGAAAGTGCTGAAATTTTACATGTTACCCTCTCGGTTCACTGTCACTAGTGAGTCCATGTCATACGAAGAATGTACCGCGTTGCAGCGACATGTGAACTTGTTAATGTCACACCAGACGGCTTCTCTCACACTGCCTGAAATGATGAATGTAATACAAAAACTATAGCTGGAGGATTAAAAATGAATGAAATTAGAAGATTTCCCGTGACACCCATTCAGCTTTGGTTTACAGGTCCCATATTGTGCATTTTTCAAGCTTTAAGTTAAAGTTTTAACATTATATAGAGGTGCATCTCAGTAAATTAGAATATCATCAAAAAAGTTAATTTATTGCTCATTAACTCATATATTATATAGATTCATTACACACAGAGTGATATATTTCAAGTGTTTATTTCTTTTAATTTTGATGATTAAGGCTTACAGCTAATGAAAACCCAAAATTTAGTTTCTCAAAAAATAGAATATTACATAAGAGCAATTAAAAAAGTGGATTTTTAATAGAAATGTCAGCCTACTGATAAGTATATCCATGTACACACACAGTACTTGGTTGGGTCTCCTTTTGCATGAATTACTGCATCATTGTGGCGTGGCATGGAGGCGATCAGCCTGTGGTACTGCTAGGTGTTATGGAAGCCCAGGTTGCTTTGATAGCGGCCGTCAGCTCATCTGTATTGTTGGGTCTGGTGTCTCTCATCTTTCTCTTGACAATACTCCATAGATTCTCTATGATGTTTAGGTCAGGTGAGTTTGCTGGCCAATCAAGCACAGTGATACCGTGGTCATTAAACGAGATTTTGGCAGTGTAGGCAGGTGCCATGTGTTATGTCTGGAAATAAGGGCGGACACGTCCACGTGTTGAGGTTACTTTTATTGAAGTTAGCATGAACAAACAGTACTCAATGCTGGTGGAGCTGAAGGGCAGAGTACCAAAAAGAGGACAACTGGCCCTGGGCAGCAGTCTAATATACCCTGCAGCACCGTGACGTCACACGTGCGCGCTACCACGGTGCATTGCACCGTTTCACATACACCACATTTACTCTCCCCTGAGAACCTTAGAACATTACACCCATGCGAGTTTAGCTTTAGTAGGAACGGGCAAGTAAAACATATTTATTACCATATCAGCTAATGTAACGCAGAACATATGCCAAACAGGGCTGAACAGGCTGGTGTGAAGGACCACTTTAAACATGTTGATCACAACATTTCTAACTAGGCAACCGGGTAGACTGCTGGTGTGCCCACATGGTCATGTGGGTTATTCTGCCACTTAAATGGACCATGCCCTGACTAAACATGTACTTATGAACTTAAGAGTCAGTAACAGTTCAGCACTCAGCGGGGCCTCTGTTGAGACCACGGTGGGCACGGCGCTGGCTCCAGAGTGACTCTGGAGGCCACCTCGCTGAAGTTGCAGTCTGCTCATTAGCAAAGTTCCAGTCTGAGTCCCACACTGGCTGGGTCAGCTTGGTTGCTGTTTCTTGGTCCGGAGCAGGATGTGGTGTTACCCTTCTGAGACAGCTGGCATGCCATCATGACCCATCAGCCAGCTGGAAGGTGGCTGGTCCAAGCTGAATGGTGATCTGCATCTGCGTTGACCGGAACAACCGCAGCCCCTGCGAGTGTCTGGGTCGCCAGATCCGGACTCAGTCGAGCACCGTGAGCGAGGGTTGCTTCGGCTTCATGATGTGCTGCTGCTCCTTTGTCCCACTGCCGGAGAAAGGCGCCATTGCTGGGCCATCGTCTAGCAGAGGACATGAGCAGTCCAGAAACGGACGTAGAGGCAGGCTGGTCTTGCCACTGACGGGTTGGACCCTACGTTCTCCCTGGTCCTGCATGAACACAGACTGGAACTCCTGCAGCGAGGCGGTGGCTTGGGGAGGCTCACGCCATGTGAGGATTAGTTCTGAGTCTCCAGTGCTTTGCTCATCGTGCAGTGTGAAGCAGGGAGTGGCTCCGTCCACGTCCAGGAGGAGCGGACTCTGGCCGTCGTTGGCCAAACAGAATCCCATGTGGTCTGTGATGAAAAAGCCCAGTTCCTGGAATAAATCTCACCCCAGGACGTTGTCACTGTTGCAGGTCACCTGGAATGTGAACGCCGGGAGGATTCTTGACCTGTAGTAAACCAAGAAGGTAATGGTTCCTACCATGCCGATCTTCGTGTGTCCGTACCCAAACAGTTCCACCGCGTCTGGCTTAATTGGTTGAAGGGGAAAAACCCTCCTAACCGTGGCCTCATCCATCAGGGACCTCATAGCAGCAGTGTCCAGCAGCAGCAGTAGATTGATGCCATCCAATTCCGTTGTGCACCACTTGCACGGCGTGTTACTGCAGTCCACAGAATGAACAGTGGTCAGACTGGGCCGACTGAGTGAGCTACATGGCGGGCTTGCTGGAACCGAGTGACACATTCTGGCAAAATGATTTAGTTTACCACAGCGCTGGCACCTCTGTCCTGTGGCTGGGCAGGCAGGTGTGTGTGTTTAGTGCGAGGACAAGCCACAGTTACCACATGGTCGGTGTGCTGTAGTGCCTTGTCGTCCCGTGATGTTCACTTCAGGGTCCTTGTGAGAAGATGTGGGGTCAACAAGCTGAGCAGCTGGGGTAATGGCCTGTGCTAGTAGAGCTGGATGTGGGGAGCGTGGGCTGGAAGCTCCTAGCTGCATTGGTAACTGGGCCACTGCCTCTTGTTGGGACGCCATTTCTACCGCCCTGGCCAGCAGCTTCTCCCACAGCTCTGGATTGGTGGTGTGCTCCACTAACTGGTCTCACGCCATCTCGTCTTCCAGGTGCAAACCTGCACATTCTAGCCAAACAGTGGAGGTCAGTGACATATGTCTGGACGGGCTCACCTGCACGCTGTCGGCACTGGCGAAACTTGATTCTTTGGACCAAAACACTCTCTGGGGTGGCATTCGCCGTAGGTGTCTGCAGATCCAAGCGTCTGAAAAACATGTTCCTCGCTGCCAAGGCTATGAATTAGCATGGCTTGTAGTCTAACTTTGCTAGCTTTAGCTAAGTTGGTGGTGGGCACAAACGTCTCAAACAACCAAGCAATAGGTGGCTCACCAGGCAGAGCGAGGAACGGTGGTAGAGGTGTCAGTAGAGTTGCTATTATCCTCATTGCCAATGTTGTGTCTAAAGAATGGGCAGACACGACCATGTATTGAGGTTAGCTTTATTGAAGTTAGCATGAACAAATAGTACTCAGTGCAGGTGGAGCATGGAAGGGCCGAGTGCCAAAAAGAGGACGACTGGCCCTGGGCAGCCGTCTAATATACCCTGCAGCACCATGACGTCACACGTACAGTATGTGCATACTACCACAGTATGGTGCATCATGCCATTTCACAAACACCACACCAAGTCCCGCTCGAAAATGAAATCAGCATCTCTATAAAGCTTGTCAGCAGAGGGAAGCATGAAGTGCTCTAAAATTTCCTGGTAGATGGCTGCGCTGACTTTGGACTTGATAAAACACAGTGGACCAACACCAGCAGATGACATGGCTCCCCAAATCATGTGCCACATCTTTTCATTTGGAGATAAAGGTCCCAGAGTCTGGAGGAAGAGTGGAAAAGCACAGAATCCAAGTTGCTTGAGGTCCAGTGTGACGTTTCCACCGTCAGTGATGATTTAGGGAGCCATATCACCTGCTGGTGTTGGTCCACTGTATTTTATCAAGTCCAAAGTCATTGGACTTGATCAATTTACCAGAAATTTTAGAGCACTTCCTGCTTCCCTCTGGACATACTTTTCAGTAGGCCAACATTTCTATTAAAAATCCACTTTTTTAATTGATCTTATGTAATATTCTATTTTTTGAGAAACAGAATTTTGGATTTTCATTAGCTGTAAGCAATAATCATCACAATTATATGAAATAAACACATCAAATATATCACTCTGTGTGTAATGAAGTGAATGTATGGATACATTTTATATGAAAAGGAAAATAAGTTTGCATAATTTTGGGCCTTTCAAACCTCTTCAACAAACATAATTTTGAAAGAAAAAAAACATTATGAAATTTGTCCTAATTTTCTGCCATTGACCTCTTCATTGTGCCTTTGCAGTAGTCAATGTGTCTGTGCACCATATTCTCTAAAATAGCAACCAAGTGACATGTCCTCGAGGAGTTGTGTTTACACCTCGAATTCTTGAGGTCAGTGCTTAGGAGAACATGAGGGTAGCGAAACTTTTCCGTCTCATTCTGCTTGGGGGCAGCCAGATATTTCCAAGAAGAGAGGTTGTTGGAGGTGCAGAAATATGTGTTTGCATTTATGTGTGCTGTACTTTGGAGGTGTGGAGTCATTTTTATCTTTTTTTTTTTTGAAGAGACATTTGATGCACTGTTGCACACACCAAGGCATCATGCAGGGCAAAAAAGTAGAGCTGAATCATAGCTTTAATGAAAAGATTACAAAAGTGTCATTTCGAATAATAAATTGTTCGATAAATTTCTATTTGGAGTGCCTTTGGCATGGCAAACTGGGGTGGTGGTTCCTCTTTTCAAAAAAGGGGACCGGAGGGTGTGCTCCAACTTTAGAGGGATCACACTCCTCAGCCTCCCTGGGAAGGTCTATGCCAAGGTACTGGAGAGGAGAATCTGGCCGTTGGTCGAACCTCGTATTCAGGAGGAGCAATGTGGTTTTCGTCCTGGCCGTGGCACATCAGACCAGCTCTTTACCCTCTCGAGAATTCTTGAGGGTTCGTGGGAGTTTGCCCAACCAGTTTACATGTGTTTTGTGGACTTGGAAAAGGCATTCGACCGCGTCCCTCGTGGTTTTTTTGTGGGGGGTGCTTCGGGAGTGTGGGATATCGGGCTTGTTGTTACGAGCTATTCGGTCTCTGTACGACCATTGTGAGAGTTTGGTTCGTATTGCCAACACTCGGTCGGACTCATTCCCAGTGAGAGTTGGACTCTGCCAGGGCTGCCCTTTGTCACCGATCCTGTTAATAATTTTTATGGACAAAATTTCTAGGCACAGCCAGGGAACGGAAGGTGTCATGCTTGGTGACCACAGGATCTCATCTCTGTTGTTTGCAGATGATGTTGTCCTCTTGGCTTCATCCAACAATGACCTACAGTTTTTGCTGGGACGGTTTGCCGCTGAGTGTGAAGCGGCGGGGATGAGAAACAGCGCCTCTAAGTCTGAGTCCATGGTCCTCAGCCGGAAAAAGGTGGATTGTCCTCTCCAGGTTGGGGACAGGCTCCTGCCCCAAGTGGAGGAGTTTAAGTATCTTGGGGTCTTATTCACGAGTGAGGGGAGAATGGAGCGAGAGATTGACAGATGGATCGGAGCAGCATCTGCAGTGATGCGGACGTTGTACCGGTCCGTTGTGGTGAAGAGGGCGCTGAGTTCTAAGGCAAAGCTGTCGATTTACCAGTCAATCTACGTTCCTACTCTCACCTACGGTCACGAGCTTTGGGTAATGACCAAAAGAACAAGATCACGGATACAAGCGGCTGAATTGAGCTTTCTTCGTAGGATTGCTGGACTCACCCTCAGAGATAGAGTGAGGAGCTCAGTCATCCGGGAGAGACTCAGAGTAAAACCGCTGCTCCTCCACATTGAAAGGAGCCAGTTGAGGTGGTATGGGCATCTGATCAGGATGCCTCCTGGACGCCTCCCACTTGAGGTGTTTCGGGTACGTCCTACCGGGAGGAGACCCCGAGGCAGACCCAGGACTCAGTGGAGAGACTACGTCAACCAGCTGGTCTGAGAACGCCTTGGCATCCTCTCTGAAGAGCTGGAGCAGGTGGCTGGGGAGAGGGAGGTCTGGGCTTCTCTGCTTGAGCTGCTGCCTCTGCAACCCGGACCTCCGGAAAAGCGGTAGAAGATGGATGGATGGATGGATGGATGGATGGATAGATCATGAGGAGCCATTTTTGGTGCAAAGATGAAAAAAGGCCACCGAGTTCTGCAGATAGAATATAGATAGGGTGCAAAAATGTGTTAGACACAGTCAAACCAATGATTTTTTTCAACTTGGAGGAGACATTCAGTGTTAATACACTTGAGTACTTGATGCCTAAAAACCAAGTTATTTGGAGGTTCGAAAGCCTGTCAGCTTCTGTGAATCAACAAGTACTGAGAGATCGTTAGTCTGCATGTATTTCCCTGTAAAGCTCCGTTTAATGTGAGGGGTTTGACCTTTTAAAATTAACAAACTGACTGAAAACGTTTTTCCAAGGTTTCTTCTCTGGATACAAAAAATTAGAGTAGATAACAGTCTCTTCTCTGCTTTCCAAAACTAATTAAAATAGGAATTAAAAAATAAAATGTTAACATAAAATACTGCGATGTTATAGCTTTATATTATCGTGGGGTTGCTGTCAGATGTTCTTAGCCATAGAAACAAGGGTCAACAGGGTTCAACTGCACTTAATAACATGGGTCTCACTAGGTGTTAATTTTGCCAGATTTTCGAAAAACCATAAAATAATAATCATCACTGGTTTGCCATTAATGTTTTCCCCTCAAAAGTTAAAGCTAAAAGGCTGTCAGATGAGGTATGACCATAATAAATGTGTCTGTATTTGAATTCCTGAACTAAGGTAGTTGTTTAGAAGTGTCAAGGGTCTTATGTTAAAAGCCTAAACTCACTGGTAGGTGTAGCGCCACTAACATAGAGGGAGAGTATTTATTCTGAAGGCTTTAAACATTATTGTAAAGTTGAATTGGTATTTCAGTTTGTTTCCGATTCATTCACGTAAGTAGCTGGACTTCAGTCTGTGTCTTTATTCATTTATGTTCTAGCTGCTACTAATTTTGTGTGCAGAAGCAGGCGTTTGATGAAAAGAGCCACCACCTGAAAGGCAAACTTACCTTAAATACTGTATTTTTACCTTGAAAGGTCTTGATTAAATCAAAATCCTGTACTGTATAATGTCATATTTTTGATCCTTCAATTAAACAGAGGTAAGCTGTAAAACTGGCTGATGTGTTAATGATCTGTACTCTGTATGGTTGTGCTAAAGAGCAGTGCATGGGGCAGGGACTGCTGAACGTTTTGAGATTTGGCCGGGCCCAGTGACGACCCTCCTGCGCATGTTCACGAGGTCGCACGCACACACAAACACATGACCACCACCGGGCAGTGGCAGCAATACTTTATATTAAAAAGAAGTTTACAAGTATACAAACTTACTACTGCTGCCAAAAAACTGCCTTCATTGTATCCATTGTAGATCAGTGTTTTTGGACATTTTATTATTCACCCAAGCTCATTACAGAACACTTGTAATTGTGGGGGAAAACCTGTTGTTAAACATGATTATTTTTTAGAGTCAGAAGCTCCTATTTATTTTCCGCAGTTGTACAAATATGAGTTTTGATAGAGCAGAGGAAAAAAAAGTAACTGTCGTGTTTTTTCTTGCAAATGCATACAATTTTTTTTCCACATTTATAGCTTCTTTCTAGTAAACTTCTGACTTTTTCCACATACATATACTTTTCATAAAACTTTTTTCTCATCAGTTTTCATTTTCTTTCGCTTGTTTTTTTGTCAGAAGGTGATGTAGTTACCTTACTGATGTAGCAGCCTTAAAGGAGTGTCCCATGCCACTGGGGCAGTTTTTAACCACTACCCCTTGGAACCTGATCTCACAAGCCAAGGGGTAGGGGAGCACCAACATGCCTGTGTGAAAATCCATTTCTCAAAGTTAACCAGTAAATGTGCACCAGGATCCACAATTAATAGCTAACTCTCTCTCTTTTTTTACATTTATTGCCGAAATGTAGGTCGGGCCCAAGTCCTACTGGCCCTTCCGGATCTGCGGTCCATGCATGGCAAGGGGAAATAATTACTATCATCTCTCGTACCTGTTAGTTGATGACACAAACTGGAGCAAAGAGCAAACATGTGGCTGCAGTGTCGCTCTGTCCACCAACACCAGTATACACACACACACAAGCATTCAGAACAAATCCTCCTGAAGCAAACATTTGAGCAGCTTGGGGTGTTAAAACAATGGAAAATGCCCTCCACACACACACACACACACACAGTGTGATGACAAGTATAATACACATGATGTTTCATTAAAAAGGTCGTGTGTGCATTGCGGCTGGCACCTGCATGCATCCATCCTCTGAGCTTCCCATCCAACCAGGGTTAACGTGCAGAGCAGCCAGAACCTGGACTTGAGAAAAAGTAGTGCAGGGGTCTGCAACCTGTGGCTCTGGAGCCACATGTGGCACTTTTTTCATAGCCAGTGGCTCCTAAGGCCTTGACAAAAAATTCAAAACTTTCAGTGAAAAGAGGGTACCAATTTGTGAGGAAAAAATATATAATTTTACGAGAAAAATTAGTTTATGAGAAAAGTTGAAAAAGTATCCCAGAAATTCTCACAAACTTGGGGGAAAAATGTTGCAATTTTATGATGAAAACACCCCAAGAAATAGTAATAAAATTTCTTGAGGGGAAAAACAAATTTACTGGAAAAGTTGCAGTTTAAAAAAAAAAAAAAAAAAAGAATAATGTTACAAGTTTTTGTGAAAAGTGGTACAAGTTATCCATACCCTGTAATACTGTAAAATATTAATATTTTACAAAGAAACTGTAGGTGGTAAATGAATAAATATCCCATGAGCAAGAATGGAAGAATAATAATATGAATTCTGTTGTTTTTATAAACAGTTTATTACTGTAAAGCCCATTTCTAATCAGTTTTCTCTCACAAACTTCACCTTGGTTTCATGCTCTGCCTGTGCTGGGGTTATGGGTTGCAGGCCAGGGCTCACGGTTCACTGCTCCAGATCTTTTGGGGTCTCTCCTGGGGTGGCTGCGGGCATCCCTTTCACCCTTCCTCCTGGGTAGGGTGCCTGTCTGTCTTGGGGCTGGGTGGCCTTGGGGCATTTGTGCTCTCTGGGGGCTGTGGGTTGAACGGGTGATGGGGAGCAGTCCGGAGGTGGGCATTGATGCAACCTCCTACCCTCATTTTTTGTATGTTTCCTGGCAAACCACACACACACGCTCTCTCTCTCTCTCTCTCTCTTTCTCTCTCCCTCTCTCACGTGCATATATAGACACACACATCTATTTGTTCTCTTTCAGGTGCAGAGATCAGGCTCATGCTGAGATCTTCTCAGAAGCAGCAGTTGTTTCTTGTGGTTTCTCTCCTTTTGTTTTTCTTTCCCTCTCTCACCCTCCCCACCCCCTCACCCCCGACTCCTTCTGACCACTTCATATCCCTTCAATTCACTCCCCCATCCCCCCTGTCAGGTCCACCAAAAGTAAGACAATTTAAATAAAGTATTAAAGTTATTATACAGCAAGCGGAGGCTATATCAAATATGAGCAGAGCTCCTTTTGGTATAATAAAGCAATCAGTTATCTGTTCTGATTAAGCTGTTGGATAGGACAAAGAAAGAAAAGAATTATTAGAGAAAACAGGAGAGAAGTGTCTGAACGTTTTAGCTCTGGTAATGTTTCGATATAAGACTACACATCCTGACCAATGTACTCCTATGGTCTGCTGCTGTAGCTACTTCGAGTCTGAAATGGACATTCAGTATCTGGCAATGACAGAAAAAATGGACACATACACAATAAAAATCAGTCGGCATGTAGGAAGGGATGAGATTTTATGAATTCATATTGCTCATCATGAACTAATGATAAAGTTACTGCGGTGTCTTATGATTATTTCAACAAAAGAAGCCACAGCGACTTCATCGTTAGTTCATGGTGAACAACATGAATTTTGGAGAACTTATCCATTAATTCATTCTTTACATTATTTATTTATTTATTTTATTTTGTGTACTTTATTGAGCCCCAGAGGGAAATTCAGGGCATCCACCTGGATGGATGAAGCAGCCACGGTACGGCGCCAGTCCCTTCACCATTCACACACACATTCACACCTAGGGCCACTTTAGAGTCTCCCACACACTGAGCTGTGCACACAACTCATGTGTGCACAACTCATGAGTTCAGCATTACTTATTTATACATATGGACTGTACCTTTCATGTATAATGTCATCACAAGCATTTATTAGTTCTTTTATCTTACATTTAAACTTTTTTTCTTATAGTTTTTAAATTTATTGAATTTCAAAGTCAGGGGGCTAAACACTGGCTTCATCCATTGGTCTCTCAACTCTGAGTATTTTGGCTGCTGCAGCGTTAGATTTTTAGAGCCAGAAGTGACCATATTTATATTAGAGAAAGTGGAAACCTGTTAACTAATGCTTTCAAGATGGCTAACTACACCTTCCTTCCAAAAGCTACAACACACAGTAAACACAAGAGTTACCCTCACAAAAATGGAAGCAATAAGTTCTTGGTCAGGCTGTAACTAAAATCAGGTCATGTGGTTAGTCGTATAATACCATTAAAAAGAACCCACATCACAAACACTCAAAGATCCAGTAAAATGAACACAACTAGCAAAAGTGAGGCTTTAAAACAGTGATCAGGTGTGAATACAGTAACACTAATTCAGTAATCTATTATTTTTGCATTATCCATCCATCCATCCATCTTCTACCGCTTTTCCGTAGGTCCGGGTCGCGGAGGCAGCAGTTCAAGCAGAGAAGCCCAGACTTCCCTCTCCCCAGCCACCTGCTCCAGCTCTTCAGAGGGGATACCAAGGCGTTCCCAGACTAGCTGGGAGACATAGTCTCTCCACCGAGTCCTGGGTCTGCCCCGGGGTCTCCTCCCAGTGGGACGTGCCTGAAACACCTCAAGTGGGAGGCGTCCAGGAGGCATCCTAATCAGATGCCCATACCACCTCAACTGACTCCTTTCAATGTGGAGGAGCAGCGGTTCTACTCTGAGCCTCTCCCGGATGACTGAGCTCCTCACCCTATCTCTGAGGGTGAGTCCAGCAATCCTACGGAGAAAGCTCATTTCAGCCGCTTGTATCCGCGATCTCGTTCTTTCGGTCATTACCCAAAGCTCGTGACCATAGGTGAGAGTAGGAACGTAGATTGACTGGTAAATCGACAGCTTTGCCTTAGAACTAAGCTCCCTCTTCACCACAACAGACCGGTACAACGTCCGCATCACTGCAGATGCTGCTCCAATCCGTCTGTCGATCTCTCGCTCCATTTTCCCCTCACTCGTGAACAAGACCCCAAGATACTTAAACTCCTCCACTTGGGGCAGGAGCCTGTCCCCAACCCGGAGAGGACAATCCACCTTTTTCCGGCTGAGGACCATGGACTCGGACTTGGAGGTGCTGATTCTCATCCCAGCCGCTTCACACTCAGCGGCAAACCGTCCCAGCAAGAGCTGTAGGTCATTGCTGGATGAAGCCAACAGGACAACATCATCTGCAAACAACAGAGATGAGATCCTGTGGTCACCAAGCATGACACCCTCCATTCCCTGGCTGCGCCTAGAAATCCTGTCCATAAAAATTATGAACAGGACCGGTGACAAAGGGCAGCCCTGGCGGAGTCCAACTCTCACTGGGAATGACTCCGACCGAGTGTTGGCAATGCGAACTAAACTCTCACAACGGTCGTACAGAGACCGAATAGCTCGTAACAACAAGCCCGATACCCCATACTCCCGAAGCACCCCCCACAAAAATCCACGAGGGACGCGGTCAAATGCCTTCTCCAAGTCCACAAAACACATGTAAACTGGTTGGGCAAACTCCCACGAACCCTCAAGAATTCTCGAGAGGGTAAAGAGCTGGTCCGATGTGCCACGGCCAGGACGAAAACCACATTGCTCCTCCTGAATCCGAGGTTCGACCAACGGCCGGACTCTCCTCTCCAGTACCTTGGCATAGACCTTCCCAGGGAGGCTGAGGAGTGTGATCCCTCTAAAGTTGGAGCACACCCTCCGGTCCCCTTTTTTGAAGAGAGGAACCACCACCCCGGTTTGCCATGCCAAAGGCACTGCCCCCGACCTCCACGCAATGTTGCAGAGGCGTGTCAACCATGACAACCCAACAACATCCAGGGCCTTGAGGTACTCGGGGCGAATCTCGTCCACCCCCGGGGCCCGGCCACCAAGGAGATTTTTAACCACCTTGGCGACCTCAGCCCCTGTGATAGGCGAGTCATCCCCCTCGTCCCCAAACCCTGCTTCCTCTGTGGAAGGCGTATCAGTGGGATTGAGGAGATCCTCGAAGTATTCCTTCCACCGCCCGACGATATCCCCAGTTGAAGTCAACAGTGTCCCATCCGCACCATACACAGTGTGGACGGGGAGCTGCTTTCCCCTCCTGAGCCGCCGAACAGTTTGCCAGAATCTCTTTGAAGCCGACCGAAAGTCTTGTTCCATGGCCTCACCGAACTCCTCCCATACCCGGGTTTTTGCTTCAGCAACCACCCGAGCTGCACTCCGCTTGGCCTGCCGGTACACCTCAGCTGCTTCGGGAGTCCCACAAGCCAACCAAGCTTGATAGGACTGATCCCAAGCTTTCTAAACTGGCTATTTTTGCATTAAACATATTAAAATCCACCTGCTAAATAAGGGCTTGGAAAAGTGAGAAAGGTAGTGGATTGTCCATCTAAGCACAAAAATGAAAGCTACAGCAAAGCTTTACATTCTTCCTCATGTGAGTTTAAATGTGTGCAGATGTCAAGGAGCCCCGCTGTGACAGGGAAATTGCCTTTCCTATAAGCGTGCATGTGTCCATCGATGTGTGCAGTTTAGACACATACCTGTGAGTTAACCCCACCGGCACACTCGCCATGACAGTTTCATACCCGGTAAGTTGACCTCTAAAGCAGCACCACTTTGAACTCTTAAATACAGTACATCCAGGTATTCATCAGGGTGTAGCCCCTCCTTACCATTCACTCAGCACTTTCTCTGTGCTATTTTACACTGTCAATGACTTACAGTATGTGCTTTTAATACTTTTACTGTGGTTGCTATTATTAAAAAAATGCTATGAAGTTGTCTGGCTTACTGTATATAGTCATCCTTTAGATTATTAAGGACAAATGTTTGCAGTTTTTTCCCTTTCTGTATCCAAGATTGGTTCACACAGATAAATGTGAAAATAAGAAAATACACTGCTTATTCAGTGATTATTGATTTGACATTCACACCAACACCCAATTTTGAATCTGTCATAATTAGCTTGAGGTTCAAGTACAAGGCAACTAACACCAGAGGGAAACACTCAGACACGGAAAAACGTTTTTACGTAAAATTTATTGAAAACACAGCAGTAAAGAAAGCACACGCCGAGGAACACACAGCTTAGAGAGAGGGAGAGGGAGAGAGCTGATTAGAGGCTAATAATAATAATTGGAATAAAGGAGGGTGTGCTGGGGAATTCTTACTGAAAATGAGCAGAGGACCCGGCAATGAAACCCAGCAAAGACAGAGCGAGGCGCCAGTGGGGCTGAGCTGGCGGGAGAAGCTGGAGAAGGGAGAGGCGATGGAATGGAGCTGAGGAGTAGACTGACTGTGTGGAGTAGGAGAGTCTCTGATGAGATGATAAGAGCAGGTGAGCACGCTGCAATCCCGGAGACACACCGCTGAGACAGCAGCAACATGGGAAAAGAGGAGGAGAAGGAAAGTTATTCTTGGGTTTCAGGTTCAGGAAAGTAGACCACAGTAGATGGTAGCAATACCCAACGGTCCAGCACTGGAGCATTCACAAACTGATCCTTTTATGTGCTGGAAGCGAGGAGACAGCAGGTGCGTACAGTCATGCAGGTGCACTGATGACCTGCAGAGCCAGGAGACAGACAAGGAACCTCCCACAGGAGGGGAGAGGGAGCGCGCTCACCGGATCATCACAGAATCCTCAATAAGGCAAATGTACAAGATGGTCCTCCAACAAAAAAAATACTATATAATTGTTTTTACCATTCCGTATAACTATGCATAAGCTCTAATGCAGCATTTTTTAACCTTTTTTGAGCCACCACACCCTTTTAAATTCAATTCAACTTTATTTATATAGCGCCATTTCACAACAACAGTCATCTCATAGCACTATCAACTGTAGGGGGAACCCCCACAGTTGCAGAAAGACCCCAGCAATCAGGCAATCCCCTGTGAGCAAGCACTTGGTGACGGTGGAGAGGAAAAACTCCCTTTTAACAGGAAGAAACCTCCAGCAGAACCAGGCTCAGGGAGGGGCAGTCATCTGCTGCGACTGGCTGGGGGGTGAGGGGACAGAGAAGATGAAAAGAACAGACATGTAGAGTGCAAACAGCACGATGGGGACTCAATCTATGGGAGAGAACAAACAGATGTTAATGACGTAGCGCTGTAGCGCTCACCTCTGTAGTCATGAAGTCCTTTGAGCGCCTGGTCCTGTCCCACCTCAAGTCCATCACCACCCCTCTCCTGGACCCGCTGCAGTTTGCCTACCGAGCCAACAGGTCTGTAGACGATGCAGTCAACCTGGCCCTCCACTCCATCCTGCAGCACCTGGACTCCCCGGGAAGCTACGCCAGGATCCTGTTTGTGGACTTCAGCTCCGCATTCAACACCATCCGCCCCGCTCTGCTCCGGGACAAGCTGTCCCTGCTCAACGTGCCTGACTCCCTCTGCAGGTGGATCATCGACTTCCTGACGGACCGGAGGCAGCATGTGCGGCTGGGAAAGACTGTCTCAGACTATACTAGCATCAGCACCGGATCACCCCAGGGCTGTGTACTTTCCCCCCTACTCTTCTCCCTTTACACCAACTCCTGCACCTCCAGCCACCAGTCTGTCAAGTTGATCAAGTTTGCGGACGACACCACCCTCATCGGGCTCATCTCCAACGGCGACGAGTCCGCCTACAGGAGAGAGGTGGCCCAGCTGGCGTCCTGGTGCAGCAATAACAACCTGCAGCTGAACGCTCTGAAGACAGTGGAGATGATTGTAGACTTCAGGAAAGTCACTACTCCTCTGCCCCCCCTCACCCTCTCAGGCTCTCCCATAACCACTGCTGATTCCTTCCGCTTCCTAGGCACTACCATCACCAGGGACCTCAAATGGGAGCTGACCATCAGCTCACTCATCAAAAAAGCCCAGCAGAGGATGTTCTTCCTGCGGCAGCTGAGGAAGCTCAAGCTACCCACCAAGATGTTAGTGCAGTTCTACACAGCCATCATCGAGTCCATCCTCACCACCTCCATAACCGTGTGGTACGCAGGAGCCACTGCCAGGGACAGACTAAGGCTGCAGCGCGTCGTGCGCACTGCTGAGAAGGTGATCGGCTGCAAGCTCCCATCTCTCCAGGATCTGTACATCTCCAGGACCCGGAGGCGTGCTGGCCGGATCATAGCCGATCCCTCACACCCTGGTCACGTACTGTTTGCCCCCCTCCCCTCTGGTAGAAGACTTCGGTCCATCCAGACTAAAACCTCCCGTCACATGAACAGCTTCTTCCCCTCTGCCATTAGACTGCTGAACACTAAGTGACTCTCGTGCACCATGTACAGCAGCTCAACCAGACTCATGTCAATCATCACTGTTTTCTTCCTGCATTACCGACTGCACTATATAGTTCTCCACAGTATCTGCTGCTGGCTAATATATATTTTAACTGTTGACCAGTATCACTTAATCTTATCCTACACTTTATTACATGTATAGTTTATTTCTCTTATCATGTTTAATGTTGCAGCATTGTACCGAGACAAATTCTTAGTTTGTGTACTACATGAACAATGGCAATAAACCTGATTCTGATTCTGATTCTGATTCTGATTCTGACCAGCAAAAAAAAATATTTCATTGAGAGTGAAGAAAGGAGTGAGGCCCAGTGCATTATTGGAGGTCCCCCAGCTGACTAAACCTATTAGCAGCATAACTAAGGGAGGGTTCAGAAACACATGATCCCTCCCTAATTGTAGGCTATATCAAAAAGGTAGGTTTTAGCCCTATTCTTAAAAACAGAGATCGAGTCTGACTCCCGAATCCAGATTGGCAGCTGGTTCCACAGGAGAGGAGCTTGATAATTGAAGGCTCTGCCTCCCATTGTACTTTTGGAGATTCTAGGTATTACAAGTAATTCTGCATTTTGGGAGCGTAGTGCTCTGTTAGGATAATACGGTAGTATCAGATCTTTTAAATAAAAAGGAGCCTGATTGTTTAGAGCTTTGTAAGTAAGAAGAAGGATTTTAAACTTAATTCTAAACTCTATGGGAAGCCAATGAAGGGAGGCCAGAACCGGAAAGATATGATCTCTCTTTCTAGTACCTGTTAAAACTCTTGCTGCAGCATTTTGGATCAGCTGAAGACTTTTTAAAGATGTGTTAGGACAGCCTGATAATAAAGAATTACAATAATCTAATCTCGAGCTAACAAAAGCGTGGATCAGTTTCTCAGCATCACTCTGAGACAAGATGCTCCTAATCTTGGCAATATTACGCAAATGATAGAAGGCAGTCTTAGAAAAAAATTTACTATGTGAATTGAAGGACAGATCTTGATCAAAAATAATTCCAAGGTTCCTCACGGAGCTATTAAGAGAAAGAGTAACCGCATCCAAACTGAAAGTTTGATTTGGAAAGGTATTTCTAAGGTTTTTTGGACCAACAAGAATTACTTCAGTCTTATCTGAATTTAATAGCAGGAAATTACAAGTCATCCAAGCTTTGATTT
The DNA here is from genome assembly GCA_020510985.1 of Pholidichthys leucotaenia. Classification (NCBI taxonomy): domain Eukaryota; kingdom Metazoa; phylum Chordata; class Actinopteri; order Cichliformes; family Pholidichthyidae; genus Pholidichthys; species Pholidichthys leucotaenia. The sequence goes on along the minus strand of CM035840.1, from coordinate 38,748,072 downwards.
CCTTAAGACAGGCTTCTAACTTGGCTAATTGATTACTATCATCTGGCTTCATTGACAGGTATAATTGTGTGTCATCTGCATAACAATGAAAATGTTTACAGTGCTTTCTAATAATGTTGCCTAACGGAAGCATATATAAACTAAAAAGAGTAGGGCCTAGCACAGATCCCTGTGGAACTCCATGACTAAGCTTTGAGTTGAAAGAAAACTCATTATTTACATGAACAAACTGGAACCTATCAGATAAATAAGATCTAAACCACTGCAACGAAGTTCCATTAAGTCCAACATAGTGTTCTAATCTATCAAGTAGAATATTATGATCGATAGTATCAAAAGCTGCACTAAGGTCTAAAAGGACAAGTACAGAAACCAGTCCATTATCAGATGCGATGAGGAGGTCGTTAGTGACCTTCGCTAAGGCTGTTTCAGTACTATGATGGATTCTAAACCCAGATTGAAACTCTTCAAGTAAACCATTTCCCTGCAGGTGGTCAAATAATTACGTAGCAACAACTCTTTCTAAGATTTTTTAGATGAAAGGGAGATTAGAGATTGGTCTATAGTTAGCTAAAGCTCCTGGATCTAGCGTTGGCTTTTTGAGTAAGGGTTTAATTACAGCCGTTTTAAAAGCCTGCGGTACATGGCCTAAAGTTAACGAGGTGATGAATAGATACATCCATAGATGCGCCGGGACACATCATCAGTGATGTTTCCTGACGTCATCAGGTGTTTCGGGTCTCACAACATCAGACACCCTCAATCAGGCGACCCAGCCAGGGTTGATCAGACCCTGACTTGTGTCCCGGCAGCATTGGCCCACGATTCTGACCTCTTAATCCATATCCACTGAGAAGCTCTTTCTGCAGCCTCAGTGGCAGATTTGATGGCCTTCCTTTTAGCAACTCCTTTAATACCAAGGAGAGTGTAAATTTTGCACAGGGAGCGGGCAGCAAAGCCTCGACATCCCACCTCTATGGGCTCACAGTGTGCTCTCCAACCATTCCTCTGGCACTGTTCTACCAGTTCTTGGTATTTGAGCCGTTTGCGTTCATTGGCTTCTTCTATGCGCTCCTCCCAGGGAACTGTGAGCTCCACTAACAGAACCTGCCTGGAAGAGGAAGATGTTCGTACCACATCTGGCCTAAGAGATGTTGCTGTTACATAATCGGGGAACTTAAGCTGCTTTCCCAAGTCAATTCGCAGGTCCCAATCTGATGCTGAAGAGAGCAGACTGGCTGATGGTCTAAGCTGTGGTCGGGGCCTCTCTCCAGCTTTAACGAATGTAATTTTCCTTTGACTACCGACCTGCTTACTGTTTGCCATGGCGCTGGAGATGGTCTTCGCTACACACTTTAGCACTTGGTCATGGCGCCAGCGATATCGGCCCTCTCCAAGAGCTGTTGGGCAACTGCTAAGAATGTGTTCAAGCGTGCCCTTTCCTGAGCAGAGAGGACATGTTGGCAGCTCGCTCTTACCCCAGGTATGCAGGTTTGCCGGACTGGGTAGCACATCATATCCTGCTCGGAGCATAAATTGGATGCACTGAGGCTCTGCATTCCAGATGTCATTCCAGGTCAGCTTCTTATCCACTACTCCCTCCCATTTTGTCCATGCCCCCTGCTGCCGCATGCCTACCATCCTACCAGTCCTCACTTCTTCAACACCTGCTCTCACCTCCTGCAGGATTAACTTGCGTTTGTCCTTTCCCTGGACTTTATCGTAGCGCGGCTGTGGGATGGAGCCCAACCCTGCATGTCCTATTGCCACCGTGCCCACCAGAGCTTTGTGTCTCAACCGAGATTCTGCAAGCTCCAACCCCTCTTGAGCTCTCCACTTCCGACCTGTCCTCACCACAATGCCTGCTGCTGCCACTCTCGAGTCTCTAGAGTCACGATAGGCTAGTACCTCTCTTGTGCGGGAAACCTTGAACTCCTCTTCCAAACTACTAATAGGAAGCTGGAGTTTGTTGCTCCTGCCATAAAGCGCCGCACTACTGAAGCTATGTGGTAAACCCAACCATCTTCGAAGGTAGGAGCTGATCTTCCTTTCCAGGGTCTCCACTGTAGACAGAGGCACCTCGTACACCAGCAGAGGCCAGAGGATACGGGGCAAAATGCCATGTTGGTACACCCAAGTCTTGAACCTGCCGGGAAGGCCGGACTTATCCACGGTCAACAGCCATGTTTCCAATTTCCTGATGGTAGTTCGAATGGATGCTGTGTCCCTGAGGCTACAGTCAAAGACCTTCCCTAGGCTTGTGACTGGTTTCTCTGTGATAGATGGTATCACAATGCCATCCAGATGGAAACGGAACTTATCCACCACTTTCCCTCTTTTCAGGACCATAGATCTAGACTTTGATGGCTTAAAGTTCATTCTTGCCCAGGAAATAAGTTTTTCCAGGCCTTGAAGAATCCACCTACTACCAGGCACTGATGTAGTATTAACTGTCAGATCATCCATGAAAGCTCTAATGGGGGGCTGCCGGATTCCTGACCTTGAAAGGGGTCCTCTACATTCGACCTCCGCTGCTTTAACCAGCATGTTCATGGACAGGGTAAAAAGGATAACAGAAATGGTACAACCTGTTATAATCCCTTTCTCCAACTGGTGCCAATCTGAGGTCAAGCTGCCAGAGGTGACTCTGAGTCTAAATTGACCATAATAGTTCAGAATGAGAGCCTTGATCTTACTGGGTATGTGGTGTTGGTCCAGCGTGATATCGACCAGCTTATGGGGGATTGACCCGTAAGCATTTGCAAGATCCAGCCAAAGCACCACTAGATCTCCATTTCCCTCCCGTGCCTCTCTGATCAGCTGAGTGACCACTCCAGTATGTTCCAAACACCCTGGTACACCTGGGATTCCACCCTTCTGTACTAATGTATCGATATAATTGTTCTTCAGAAGGAAGTGGGTCATTCTCCTAGACAAGACACTAAAGAAGATCTTGCCTTCCACGCTGAGGAGTGAGATAGACGTGAACTGCTCCAATTTAGATGACCTCTCTTCCTTGGGAATCCACACTCCCTCTGCCCATCTCCACTGCTCTGCTACAGTTCCTCTTCGCCAGATCACTCTCAGTATCTTCCATAGGATTCTCAGGAGCTCTGGCCAACGCTTATATACTTTATAAGGTACTCCACTGGGGCCTGGAGCAGAGCTGGCTCTTGCCGCTACCACCACTTCCTGAACTTCCTTCCAGGTGGGTTCTGAGGTGTTGAACTCCACCAGAGGGGCTGGAATGTCCAAAAGAGCTCTCTGAGGTCCCAGATCCTGCTCTCTAAAGGGATCACTTAGGGTATTATGCAAGAAATGGTCAACTTCCTCCTTGGAACACTCCAGTCTCCCACTGCGCTTCTGCCCTAGCATCTTCCTCATAAAGCCAAATGGATCTGCCAAGAATGCAGTTCGTCTCCTGGCTCTCTCAATCCTCCTCCTCCGATGCCATTCAGCTCTACGCAGGGTCATAAGCTTCTTCCTGATGTCATGTTGAAGCTCAGCAAGTGGTGGCTTCTCCTCTTCTGCTGCTGCTTGAAACTGTCTTGTCAGCATCCTCAACTCTTTCCGCAAGCTGATGAATCTTGCCAGCCCTACGGTTCTTAGTGTAAATAGACCTGCCAGCTCTGCGCTCCATAATGCCAAACCTCTCTACCCCAAAACTCATAATGATGGTCGTCATGCTTCGAAGTTGACTATCCACATCTCCCTTTGCTATTGTTCTGATGATCTCTGCTGTATCTTCATCAAACTGTTGCCACAATTGATGCTGCTTTGCTGCAGGCCACTTAATCCGATGTTGCTTGACTACTGTGCTTGGAACTGGGGCACTGGGGCACTGGACACTTGGAGGTTCTGGGCACTGTGGGGTGACTCCGGGCCGGGCTCCTCCTGCGTCTCACCAGGTGTAATTCCTGTGCGTTGTGCCACAGCCCCCTGAACCAAGCATTTCATCCGGGCCTGAATTGGGAATTGATTATATGAAGAATAAAGCTACCAATAAGTGGGAAGACTTCTTTAAATAACCTGGTAGGAATAGGGTCTAAAAGACAAGTTGAAGGTTTGGATGAGGAAACTATTTTGTCTAACTCACAAAGGTCGATTGGAGTAAACTCATCAAGACAGACATTAATTGAAGGAGTTGTAGTAGTTACAGTATTTAAGTTAACTGTGGGAAGAATCTGATTGATTTTATCTCTGACGGATGAAATTTTATTATTAAAAAACTTCATAAAGTCCTGACTAGTAAGCTCTAAGGGAATGCTAGGATTGACAGAGTCCTGACTCTTTGTCAACCTGGCTACAGTGCTGAAAAAAAACCTGGGATTATTCTTGTTCTCTTCTATTAATGCAGGATAATAACTCGTTCTAGCTTTTCTAAGAGATTTTTTATGAATTAAAAGATGATTTCTCCAAGCTAAATAATTTTCATCTAAATTAGTGGAGCGCCATTTTCTTTCTAATTGACAAGTCTTCTGTTTTAAGCTACGAGTTTCTGTGTTGAACCAAGGAGTTAGAAATCTCTGATAAGACTTTTTCTTTTTTAAGGGGGCCACCAAGTCTAGAGTCTGATGCAGAGAAGCTGTAACACTATCCACCATGTTATCAATTACAGAAGGAGCAAGCTGTCTATAGCTTATTTCCGTTGTGTTGACATATGGCATAGAGGAAACAATCTGCATAAATTTGGTAACAGCATCATCTGAGAGGCATCTACTGTAATAATATTTTTCTTTAGGAGCCAAATAGTCAGAAATAGTAAAATCAAAGGTTAACAGACAATGGTCTGACAGTACAGGGTTATGAGGAGACACTACAAGATTTTCTATTTCTATGCCATATGTCAGAACAAGGTCCAATGTATGGTGGAGGTAATGAGTAGAATTTCCTACTTTCTGAGAAAACCCAATCGAGTCTAATATTGAATTAAATGCCACATTAAGGCAGTCACTATCTACATCCACATGTATATTAAAGTCCCCTACTATAATTATTCTATCAGATTTCAGCACTAAATCAGCTAAGAAATCAGCAAATTCGGATAAAAATTCTGAGTAGGTTGATGGGGAACGATAAACTATGGCAAATAAAATCGGGTTTAACCTAAAATTGCTAAAGTGCCCAATACTGAGGACCAGGCCCTCAAAGGAATTATAACATGTTTTTTGCTTTACATTAACTAGTAATTTGGAATGGTAAATTGTTGCTACTCCTCCTCCACGACCAGAACTTCTGGGATTTTGACAGTTTAAATAACCAGAGGGAGTTGATTCATTTAAACCAACATAATCCTCTTGCCCTAACCAAGTCTCTGTAACAGATATTAAATCAATCTGATGATCAATTAACAGATCATGAACTAACAGAGACTTGGGAGTTAGAGACCTAATATTTGATAAACCACATTTAATTTTTAAATTATGAGGAGGAACAGAGGCCAAATCATTCAATTTAGAGGCTTTATGTTTAATTTGAGTTTTACCAATATTTTGCTTAATCACTTTGGGATGCTTATATATTATATTTTTATTTACTTTGGAGGGAGAAGACAATGATTCTCTGATGGGGAAGACAGGGGATAAGTTGAGGGGTGGCGGATGAAGAGGAGCTGCAGAGAGGCATGTAAGACTGCGACTCTGCTTCCTGGTCCCAACTCTGAGTAGTCAAGGTTTTGGAAATTTGGATAAAAATGATGCCAGATTGTTAGATAAATGAGAAGCACCATCCAAAGTGGGATGAATGCTGTCTCGTCTCATAAGACCAGGTTTTCTCCAAAATGAGCTCCAATTGTCAATGTAGCCCACATTATTTGCAGGACACCACACAGACAGCCAGCGGTTCAATGATGACGAGCGGCTGAACATGTCATCACTGGTCAGATTGGGGAGGGGCCCAGAGAATACTACAGAGGCAGACATCATTTTTGCAAAGTCACACACCGATTCTACGTTAAGTTTCGTGACTTCCGACTGCCGGAGACGGATGTCATTAATGCCAGCGTGAATAACAATTGTGGAGTATTTACAGTTACTTTTAGCCAGCATTTTCAAATTTGACTCGATGTCGCCTGCTCTGGCCCCAGGAATGTATTTGACTATGGCTGCTGGAGTCTCTAGGTTCGCGTTTCTGACTACAGAGTCGCCAATGATCAGAGTTTTTTCCTCAGCAGGTGTGTCGCTGAGCGGGGAAAAACGATTAGAAACGTGAACAGGTTAGAGGTGTACCGGGGCTTTGCGACTAGGCGTCCTTCTCACCGTCACCCACCCAGTCTCCTCGCTGCTGAGGAGAGCCGGAGGACCACTAACAGGGTTGGCTATGCTAGCTAGCTCCGCTGCAGCTAAGGGGCGTCCGTCAAGAGTAACTGGCGCAGACGGTGTTTCAATGCAGCGGAGCCGGGATTCCAAATCAGACAAGCTCGCCTCGAGCGCCTCAAAAAGACAACATTTATTACATTTACTGTTATCACTAAAAGAGGCAGAGGGGTAGCTAAAAATCTGACAGAGAGAGCACACCAGAGGAGGAGAGGAAGGAGAGCTAGTAGCCATCGCTAGTGGCTAACCCAAAAGCTCAGGAGAGTGAGGAGAGCAAACCACACAGACAGACAGCAAAACAGGAAGTGACGATACGTTACCACAGGAAGTGACGATACAAGACCTGGGCAGTGGCAACGAGACGAGGTCTCGTTGGCTTTTCTTGTGGCTTTTTTTTTTTTATAAAAAAAGAAAAAAATCCTGTGGCACCCCATCCATCCATCCATCTTCTATCGCTTTTCCGGAGGGTCGGGTCGCGGAGGCAGCAGTTCAAGCAGAGAAGCCCAGACTTCCCTCTCCCCAGCCACCTGCTCCAGCTCTTCAGAGAGGATACCAAGGCATTCCCAGACCAACTGGGAGACACAGTCTCTCCACCGAGTCCTGGGTCTGCCCCGAGGTCTCCTCCCAGTGGGACATGCCCAAAACACCTCAAGTGGGAGTAGTCCAGGAGGCATCCTGATCAAATGCCCATACCACCTCAACTGATTCCTTTCAATGTGGAAGAGCAGCAGTTTTACTCTGAGCCTCTCCCGGATGACTGAGCTCCTCACCCTATCTCTGAGGGTGAGTCCAGCAATTCTACGAACATTTCAGCTGCTTGTATCCACGATCTTGTTCTTTCTGTCATTACCCAAAGCTCGTGACCATAGGTGAGAGTAGGAACGTAGATTGACTGGTAAATTGACAGCTTTGCCTTAGAACTCAGCTCCCTCTTCACCACAACAGACTGGTACAACGTCCGCATCACTGCAGATGCTGCTCCGATCCATCTGTCAATCTCTCGCTCCATTCTCCCCTAACTCATGAATAAAGACCCCAAGATACTTAAACTCCTCCACTTGGGGCAGGAGCCTGTCCCCAACCTGAAGAGGGTAATCCACCTTTTTCCAGCTGAGGACCATGGACTCGGACTTGGAGGTGCTGATTCTCATCCCATCCGCTTCATACTCAGCGGCAAACCATCCCAGCAAGAACTGTAGGTCATTGCTGGATGAAGCCAGCAGGACAGCATCATCTGCAAACAACAGAGATGAGATCCTGTGGTCACCAAGCATGACACCCTCCGTTCCCTGGCTGCACCTAGAAATCCTGTCCATAAAAATTATGAACAGGATCAGTGACAAAGGGCAGCCCTGGCAGAGTCCAACTTTCACTGGGAATGAGTCTGATCAAATGTTGGCAATACGAACCAAACTCTCACAATGGTCATATAGAGACCGAATAGCTCGTAACAGCAAGCCCGATACCCCATACTCCCGAAGCACTCCCCACAAAAAAACCACGAGGGATGCGGTCGAATGCCTTTTCCAAGTCCACAAAACACATGTGAACTGGTTGGGCAAACTCCCATGAACCCTCGAGGATTCTCGAGAGGGTAAAGAGCTGGTCCAATGTGCCACGGCCAGGACGAAAACCACATTGCTCCTCCTGAATCCGAAGTTCGACCAATGGCCTGACTCTCCTCTCCAGTACCTTGGCATAGACCTTCCCAGGGAGGCTGAGGAGTGTGATCCCTCTAAAGTTGGAGCACGCCCTCCGGTACCCTTTTTTGAAGAGAGGAACCACCACCCCAGTTTGCCATGCCAAAGGCACTGCCCCCAACCTCCACGCAATGTTGCAGAGGCGTGTCAACCATGACAGCCCTACAGCCTCCAGAGCCTTGAGGTACTCAGGGCCCGGCCACCAAAGAGATTTTTAACTACCTTGGCGACCTCAGCCCCTGTGATAGGCGAGTCATCCCCCTCGTCCACAAGCCTTGCTTCCTCTGTGGAAGGCGTATCAGTGGGATTGAGGAGATCCTCAAAGTATTCCTTCCACCGCCCGACGATATCCCCAGTCAAAGTCAACAGCACCCCATCCGCACCATACACAGTGTGGACAGGGAGCTGCTTCCCCCTCCTGAGCCGCCGGACAGTTTGCCAGAATCTCTTTGAGGCTGACCGAAAGTCTTGTTCCATGGCCTCACCGAACTCCTCCCATACCCAAGTTTTTGCTTCAGCAACCACCCGAGCTGCACTCCGCTTGGCCTGCCGGTACACCTCAGCTGCTTTGGGAGTCCCACGAGCCAACCAAGCTTGATAAGACTCCTTCTTCCTCTTCCGGTTCCCGCGCCACACGAGTTGGCTGCCTTTTGCAACAGCGGCTCAATTCTGAGTCTTTTTATCTTCCTTCTTCTTTCTGATCTGGTGATGGCTTTCTGATCTGGCACACCTTTCACTCTATGTGTATCACGGACACACAGATCGCGCCCGGGGGTCTGCCGAGTCGGCGGACGGAGCCTCTGTTTACAGCGGGAGACGATACAGCGGGGAGGAGCTAGCTAGCACTCGGCCGCCACCCAGTGCTAACGGAGAGGCTCGACATACCAGGAGAGCTGAAGCGGGAGCAACGTGGGTGCCGGGCTGGAGTTTGGGTGGCGTGCAGGAAATATAAGACAGAATAATAAAGAGTGATGGCAAGAACCAAGCAGACCGCCCGTAAATCTACTGGAGGAAAAGCCCCCAGGAAGCAGCTGGCCACCAAGGCTGCTCGGAAAAGCGCTCCGGCCGCCGGCGGAGTGAGGAGGCCTCACTGTCGCAGTCCCGGTGCCGTGGCTCTGAGAGAGATCCGTCGCTGCCGGAGGTCCACGGAGCTGCTCATCCGTGGGCTGCCCTTCCAGCGCCTGGTGAGGGAGATCGCTCAGGACTTCAGGACCGACCTGCGCTTCCAGAGCTCCGCCGTCATGGCTCTGCAGGAGGCCAGCGAGGCCTACCTGGTGGGTCTCTTCGAGGACACCAACCTGTGCGCCATCCACGCCAAGAGGGTCACCATCATGCCCAAAGACATCCAGCTGGCCCGCCGCATCTGCGGAGAGAGAGCTTAGACTTTCTGCTGCACATCCACCAACCACAATGCTCCGCACTGTGTGTCTATATATATATATATTTATATTAGTATGTACATATGTATACTAGCTGCTCTTGTTTTTTCTTGCCTTTTGATTGTTGCTCTGAGTGTTGCTATCCCTGTGCTGTTGCAATCCTGGAATTTCCCCATTGTGGGACTAATAAAGGCTTATCTTATCTTCTTCAGCTTAACGGCCCCCCTCACCACTGGTGTCCACCACTTGGTTCGGGGGTTGCCACCACGAGATGCTCCAACAACCTTGCGACCACAGCTCTGGGCCGCTGCTTCAGCAATGGAGGTGGAGAACATAGACATTCAGACTCCATGTCTCCAGACTCCCTCGGAATGTGGTTGAAGTTCTTGCGGAGGTGGGAGTTGAAGACCTCCCGGACAGGGGCCTCAGCCAGATGTTCCAGAAATATTTAAAAATTGCATAGATTAGTATTACTCATTCATATTCTACATTTTATTGCATGCATAGTTTTTTATTTTTATCTTTAGTGCTCCATGTTTAATGTTGCAGCATTGCACCGAGACAAATTCCTAGTTTGTGTACTACATGAACAATGGCAATAAATCTCATTCTGATTCTGATTCTGATTCTGATTCCCAGTACATCCTCACTATACATTTGGGTCTACCAGGTCTGAATGGCATCCTCCCCTGCCATCGGATCCAACTCACCACCAGGTGGTGATCAGTTGACAGCTCTGCACCTCTCTTTACCCGAGTGTCCAAGACATACGGTCGCAGGTCTGATGACACGATAACAAAATCGATCATCGACCTGCGACCTAGGGTGTCCTGGTGCCATTTGCACATATGGACACCCTTAAGCTTGAACATGGTGTTCGTTATGGACAAACTGTGGTTAGCACAGAAGTCCAATAACTGAACACCACTCGGGTTCAGATCGGGCAGGCCATTCCTCCCAATCACCCCCTTCCAGGTTTCACTGTCGTTGCCCATGTGCACATTGAAGTCCCCCAGTAGGACAATGGAATCTCCAAGAGGAGCACCCTCCAGCACTCCAGTCAGAGACTCCAAAAAGGGTGGGTACCCTAACATCATTTGGTGCATAGGTACAAATGATGGTCAGGACCTGTTTCCCAACCCGAAGGCGCAGGGAAACAACCCTTTCTGGCATAATGCACGGCTCAGGAGACACACACGCAGGCTCAGAGTAGCTCAAATAGCTTTATTAACAACAAGGGTGTATGAATGTGTGTCTGCGAGATGTAAATGTATTGGTGGTGGCGTCTGCTTCGGGCACGGAGGCAGGAGACCGTACAGCCGGACAACCCTATGGGAAAAGCACAGGGAGAAGGGTGACGGGCACACACCAACACAGGAGATGTAAAAGTAGTGATGAGCTTACTTGGAGTGAGCAGGTGGCTGGCACAGCAAGGACGAGGTCCGGGAGACAGCAACCTGGAGAGCCCGGTGCAGCAGCGAGGGAATGGAGACGGAGAGGAATGGTCCGCCGCCGGGAAATCCACCTGTGCACAGGGGAGCAGACTTGGAGAGGGAAAAAGGTAAGGGCTTCTTACCGCGATGCTTGCTGAAGTGTTAGAGGTTACTCACAGCAATCCAACGAGTGAAGTCTGACGGCTTCAGGCCGAAGCCCAGGGCGAGGCGGCTTAAATCCCTCGCCGCTGATGATGTGCAGGTGTGCGTGCAGCTGGCGCCGCTGATGAGCGGCGAGGCGTGACAGTACTCCCCCCTCTAGCAGCGCCTCCTGGCGATGGTTTCTCCGGGTGCGCTCGGTGGAACTCAGTAATGAGGGATGGGTCCAACACAAACGATGAGGGTACCCACTGCCGATGTTCAGGCCCATAACCCTCCCAGTCCACCAAGTACTGCAACCCACGACCCCGGCGCCGGGAGTCCAGGATGGAGGAGACAGGCCAGGCCGGATGGCCATCAACCATCCGGGGCGCGGGTTGCGCAGCAGGAGGAGGGCAAAGGGGGTCGGAGACTGCCAGCTTCACCTTGGATACGTGGAAGGTGGGATGGATGCGGAGGGAGGGGGGAATAGCTACACGCACAGCCACCGGGTTGATAATCCTGGTGATGGGGTATGGGCCCATAAAACGCTGTGCCAGCTTCCTCCTCTCGCCCTTTAAAATTACGTCCTGGGTTGACACATAGACATGCTGACCCACCTGGTACGCTGGGGCAGGTCTTCTGTGCCGGTCCGCCGTGGTTCTGTTGCGCTCCGCCGTGCGTAAAAGCGCACTGCGCGCTGACGCCCAGATGGAGCGGAACTGTCTGAGATGCGCCCGAACTGAGGGGACCGTTACCTCACTCTCCTGCGCTGGAAAAAGAGGGGGGTCGTAACCCAGGGACGCCTTAAAGGGGGACATCCCTGTAGCAGAAGAGCGGGCGGTGTTGTGGGCGTACTCAACCCAGGCGAGATGGTTACTCCAGGATGTAGGTTTGGACGCAGTGACGCAGCGGAGCGCAGCCTCCAGCTCCTGGTTGGTCCGCTCGCACTGCCCGTTGGTTTGGGGGTGATGGCCGGAGGAGAGGCTCACCTTGGCTCCCAGGGCGTTGCAGAATGACCTCCAAACCTCAGAGGAAAATTGGGGCCCCCGGTCCGAGACCACGTCCACCGGAATCCCGTGCAGCCTGACCACGTGTTGGACTAGGAGGTTCGCCGTCTCCAGGGCGGATGGAAGACCCCGTAGCGGGAGAAGTGTGCCGCCTTGGAGAAGCGGTCCACGATGGTCAGGACGGTGTTGAAGGTGTTAGAGACTGGGAGTCCGGTGACGAAATCCAGGGCGATATGCGACCAGGGCCTGCCAGGGACGGGCAGAGGCTGGAGCAAACCCGCTGGAGGGGCATTACCTGACTTGCTGGTGGCACACACTGGGCAGGCCCGGGCGTAGCGGGCAGCGTCCCTCCGCAGGCCCGGCCACCAGAAGGACCGTTGAAGGAGGTCAATCATCCGGGAGGAACCAGGGTGGCAGGTGAGCTTGGACGTATGCAACCAGTGGATGACCTCCCCCCGAACCGTGGATGGCACGAACAGCCTCCCCTCCGGTCCGCCGCCAGGGTCTGGTTCCACTTCCTGCGCCTTCCGGATCTTGCTTTCAATGTCCCAGGTGACGGCTCCCACGACGCACGACCTGGGTAGGATGGTGTGGACCGTGTCCTCAGACTCCTCAGGGGCAAATTGCCTAGAGAGGGCGTTGGGCAGGCCGTTCTTGGAGCCAGGCCTGAAGGTGATGTTGAAGCGGAACCTGGCAAAGAACAAGGACCAGCGCGCCTGGCGGGCGTTCAGACGCTTGGCAGATCTCAGGTACTCCAAGTTCTTGTGGTCCGTCAGGACCACGAACGGCAGGTCCGCCCCCTCTAGCCAGTGATGCCACTCCTGCAGCGCGAGCTTGATGGCGAGGAGCTCTCTGTCCCCCACGTCGTAATTCCGCTCCGCCGGGGACAAGCGCTGAGAGAAGAAGGCGCAGGGCCGTTTGACTCCATCACCTGGCGACCACTGGGATAGAACCGCCCCCACTCCTGTGTCCGAAGCGTCCACCTCCACGATGCACTGCAGCGCCGGGTTGACTTGGCTAAGGACCCGGGAGGAGGAGAACTCCGCCTTCAGCGCCTGAAAAGCAGCCGTGGCCTCTTCGGTCCACCGGAACGGGACCTTAGGGGACGTGAGGCGGGTCAGCGGGCCGACGATGGTGCCAAAATTAGGGACAAAGCGGCGGTAGAAATTTGCAAACCCGATGAATTGTTGCACCTGTTTTCTCGATGCAGGTGTAGGCCATTCCACCACCGCCTTCACCTTCACTGGGTCCGGAAGCACCTGGTCGTGGGAGATGATGAACCCGAGGAAGGATGTTGTCTTAGCGTAGAATTCGCATTTTTCGGCCTTCACGTACAATCGGTTCTCCAGCAGTCTTTGGAGGACCCGCCTCACATGGACCCGGTGCTCGTCCCTGGATTTGGAGAAGATGAGGATGTCATCCAGGTAGACGAACACAAAGAGGCCAATGAAATCCCGGAGGACGTCATTAATTAGGCGCTGAAAGACGGCTGGAGCGTTGGTCAACCCGAACGGCATCACCAGGTACTCGAAGTGGCCGTTCGGGGTACGGAAGGCTGTCTTCCACTCACCTCCCTCCCGGATCCGGACGAGGTGGTATGCGCTGCGTAGATCCAGCTTGGTGAACCAAGTCGCCCCCTGGAGGGGAGTGGAAGGCGGTGTCCATGAGGGGCAGAGTGTAGCGATCCTTCTCCGTGATATCATTTAGGGCGCGATAGTCGATGCAAGGACGGAGGGAACCGTCCTTTTGCCCACGAAGAAGAATCCTGCCCCCAATGGTGATGACGAGGGACGGATAATTCCAGCACTCAGCGATTCCTTGAGGTAGGCATTCATGGTCTCCTTCTCCGGCGCCGACAGGCTGTAGAGTCGCCCAGAGGGTAAGGGTGCCCCCTGGCGGATGTTTATTGCACAGTCGTAGGGTCTGTGTGGAGGAAGAGACATCGCCTTGGACTTGCTGAATACCATACCCAGGTCATGAAATTCCGATGGCACCAGGGAGAGGTCCGGGGGCGCAGCGTCCGTAGGTGTTGGGGAAGAGGACGGAGAGCAGGCAGCGGACTGTAAGCAGGTGCTCATGCAGAATGTGCTCCATGCCGACACCCTGGCAGACTTCCAATCCAAGACGGGGTTGTGGAGGCGTAGCCAGGGGTATCCCAGGATGACGGGCGACACAGAGTTGGGGAGGACGTAGAAGGTTATTTCCTCCCGGTGGTTCCCAGAGGTGATAACAGGAACAGGGACGGTCTGATGTGTTACTCTCCCCAGGGAGACACGGGAGAGGTTGACCAGGGAGAGAGGAGTCTTTAGTGCTTGGCAGCGGATGCCCAATCGGGTTGCCAGGCTTTGTGAAATAAAACTGCCCTCCGCGCCCGAATCCACCAGTGCATGAGTGAGAAGCCCAGTGGAGTTGTGACAAAATCGGACGGGCAGCTTCAATTGGGTGAGGGGACTTAACCGATTGATGTCCGCGAGGCCCCCTACAGTGACTCGCGGACCCCGCCGTTTGGCTTCTGTGGACAAAGCTCCACCGTGTGTTGGCTGTCTCCGCAATACATGCAGAGATTCAACTCACGGTGGCGTTGTCTCTCCGCAGGGGGGAGCTTTGTCCAGCCCGTCACCATCGGCTCCGACTCCTCAGGGCGCGATGGTGGCGGCGTCGCCAGGGGGCGAGCTTGGAACTGGCGCGACGAGGCTCCACAAGGGCGAGAAGAAGACGACTTCCACCCCGAGGAGCGCTCGCGCAGCCTGTTATCCAAACTGATAGCTAGGGACGTTAGCTCCGCTAGAGTCTCCGGGATATCCCGCCCAGCCAGTTCATCCTTCAGATCATCATTGAGACTGCGGAGGAAAAGGCCGCAGAATGAACGTTCATCCCAGCCCAATTCCTCCGCCGCTACCCGGAAGTCGATCGCATAGTCCGCTGCTGACCGGCTTCCCTGCTGGAGACTGAGAAGCCGATCGACTTGGACTGTCTCGGTACGAGAATGATCAAAGACCTCCAGGAATTGTCTCACGAATTGGTCATAGGTGAGGGTGGCGTAACTGGGCCTCGCCATTACGGCGTAAGTCCAGGTTAGCGCTCGCCCCTCTAGGAGATTCCCAATGTAACCAATTCGGCTATGATCTGAAGGAAAGTCTCCGGGCACACGGTGAAACACGGACTCACACTGCATTATGAACCCCCGCGCTCCGCCGAGCTTACCGCTAAAGCGGGCAGGGGTCGGAATGGGCTGGAGCCGAGCCGGTGCTACCGGAGCCTGCTGGACGGCCGCTGGAGCAGCAGGAGCCGCGCCACCCTGACGAGCCGGGGGGAACGGCTGTTGGGGGTCCAAGCGGTCCAATCGGTTAGTAATACTGATCAACTGGTTAAGAATCACCTGTTGCTGGTAAACTATTTGGTCCACTCGAGCCTCGAGAGTGGTAAGTCGGCGTGTGAGCCCGCCGTCTGCCGAGCCGCTCTGCTGAAGCCGTACTGACATAATGCACGGCTCAGGAGACACACACGCAGGCTCAGAGTAGCTCAAATAGCTTTATTAACAACAAGGGTGTATGAATGTGTGTCTGCGAGATGTAAATGTATTGGTGGTGGCGTCTGCTTCGGGCACGGAGGCAGGAGACCGTACAGCCGGACAACCCTATGGGAAAAGCACAGGGAGAAGGGTGACGGGCACACACCAACACAGGAGATGTAAAAGTAGTGATGAGCTTACTTGGAGTGAGCAGGTGGCTGGCACAGCAAGGACGAGGTCCGGGAGACAGCAACCTGGAGAGCCCGGTGCAGCAGCGAGGGAATGGAGACGGAGAGGAATGGTCCGCCGCCGGGAAATCCACCTGTGCACAGGGGAGCAGACTTGGAGAGGGAAAAAGGTAAGGGCTTCTTACTGCGATGCTTGCTGAAGTGTTAGAGGTTACTCACAGCAATCCAACGAGTGAAGTCTGACGGCTTCAGGCCGAAGCCCAGGGCGAGGCGGCTTAAATCCCTCGCCGCTGATGATGTGCAGGTGTGCGTGCAGCTGGCGCCGCTGATGAGCGGCGAGGCGTGACACTTTCGTCCACAGGGGAAAACTCCAATATAGAGGCAGCAAGGTCGGGGGATACAAGAATACCCACCCCTGCTCATCACCTCTCGCCCGGGGCAACTCCAGAGTAGGCCAAGCTCCAGCCCCTCTCCAGGAGACTGGTTCCGGAACCGGAGCCGTGTGCTGAGGTGAGGCCGACTATATCTAGCCGGTATCTCTCAACCTCATGCACCAGCTCAGCCTCCTTCCCCACCAGAGAGGTGACATTCCACGTACCAAAAGCCAGTTTAGGAAGCTTGGGATCTTTCCGCCAAGGTCTCCGCCTTTGACCGCTACCTGATCCACATAGCACCAGACCCCCATGATCCCTCCTGCAGGTGGTGAGCCCACTGGAGGGCGGACCCATGTAACTCCTTCGGGCTGAGCTCGGCCGGGTCCCATGGGTGGAAACCCGGCCACCAGACGCTCGCCATCGAGCCACTCTCCCAGGACTGGCTGCAGGGTGGGGCCCCGGTAACCCCATACCGGGCGGGGTACACTGAATCCTTGTTCTAGAATTTATCATGAGAGTCTGTTGGATTGTTCTTAGTCACCCCATCAACCAAAAATGTTATAAAATGATACACTGGAGCCTACTATGGCATATGTAATGGAAGTTTAGCATTGTAATTTGTCCATAGTGTGAAGCCTGGCACATGTGCATACAAAATCAATGGAAAGACGTAAACACACATATAGCGTGGAACATAAGTATTGGACCGGTCAACATTTTTCTCATTAAACATATTTCTGATGGAGCCACTGATCTGAGATTTTCACCTGATATCAGTAGCAACCCAAGTAATCCATACATACAAAGAAATCAAGGCAACTGTGTTCACAAAACAAGTTATATTTAACAAAATGAAATGACACAGGGACTAAGTATTGAACACATTTGGTGAAATTCATTTAATATTTAGACGAAAAGCCTTTGTTGGTAATAACAGCTTCCAAACGCTTCCTATATGGAGAAACTAGGCACATGCGTTTCTCAAGAGTGATTTTAGCCCATTCTTCCACACAAACCGTAAAATCTTGAAAGTTCTGTGGGTGTCTTCTATGAACTCTGATCTTCAGTTCGTTCCATAGATTTTCAATTGGATTCAGGTCAGGTTACTGACTGGGCCATTCTAGCAGCTTTATTTTCCTTCTCTGGAGCCAGTTGAGAGTTTCCTTGCCTGTGTGTTTGGGATCATTGTCTTGTTGAAATGTCCACCCTCGTTTCATTTTCAGCATCTTGGCAGATGGCAACAGGTTCTTATCAAGGATGTCGCTGTACATTTGTCCATTCATCTGCTTGTACTATGTGCTGAAAAACACCCTACACCATTTCTTCTCCAAACATGCTGTGTGTTGTGGCATTCAAAAAGTTAAATTTTGGTCTCATCTGACCAGACTATTTTCTCCCAGTATTTTACTGGCTTGCCCAAATGTTGTGCAGCAAACTTCAAACGAGCTTCAATGTGCTTTTTCTTCAGCAATGGAATCTTGCAAGGTGAGTGGGCATACAGCCCATGTCGGTTGAGTGCATTACTAACTGGTTTCTTTGAAACAGCAGTACCTGCTAGCTCTAGGTCTTTCTGGAGCTCTTCACGAGTGGTAATGGATGGATGGATGGATGGATGGATGGATGGATAGATAGATAGATAGATGGATGGATGGATGGATGGATGGATGGATGGATGGATAGATAGATAGATAGATAGATAGATAGATAGATAGATAGATAGATAGATAGATAGATAGATAGATAGATAGATAGATAGATAGATAGATAGATAGATAGATAGATAGATAGATAGATAGATAGATAGATAGATAGATAGATAGATAAACTTTATTGATCCCAAACTGGGAGATTACAGTGTAACAGCAGCATGACAGTAGATGACAAAATTGACAGAAACACACACAGCATAATAGACAAAGGAATTACCCATGGAAACTAAAACTGGATAAATAGCTTATACAAGTACATCATAAATGAATAGATGCTGACCCGTATAGATACATGAATCATACCTGCTGAACAATGCAGGACTATCAGGTGCAGGGTGAAATGTGAGGCACCAATTAGACTGCAAGGTGCAGTATGGCAGCATAGTTATGACCAGAATTCAACATTAGAGTGAATTATTGTACAGTGAAATGGCATGTGGCAGCAAATATTTCCTGTACCAAACCGTTCGGTAGCAAAGCGGTAGCAGTCTGCTGGAGAAAGTGCTCTGCTGCCTGCCCAGTGTGTGGTGGAGGGGGTGATCAGGATTGTCCATGATGAATCGCAGTTTGTTTAGTGTCCTCCTCTCCACCACAGTCTCAAAGGTCTCCAGCCTGAGATCAATCATAGAGCCAGCCCTCTTGATAATCTTGTCAAGTCCGTTGGTGTTGCTCGCTCTGATGCTGCTACCGCAACACACAGCAGCAAAGAAGATGGTGCTGGCAACAACGGCCTGGTAGAAAAGCTCCAGCATCATGTTGCACACATTGAAGGATCTCAGCTTCCTCAGGAAGGAGAGTCTGCTCATCCTCTTCTTGTATCTAGCATCGATGTCAGATTTCCAGTCCAGTCCGTTGCTGATCATGACACCCAGGTACTTGTAGTCCTCCACTACCTCCACATCCTCCCCCCTAATCTGCAATGGCTGTGAAGGTGTCCTCTTCTTCCTGAAGTCAGTCACCATCTCTCTGGTCTTGCTGACGTTCAGCCTCAGGTGATTCTGCTCGGTCCACTCTACAAATCTGTCTACCAGTGCCCTGTACTCCCCCTCCTTTCCCACTCTTATACACTCAACAACAGCTGAGTCATCAGAGAATTTCTGCAGGTGGCATGACTCGATGTTGTACTGAAAGTCAGCGGTGTATAAGGTGAAGAGAAAAGGACAAAGCACAGACCAATGTGGAGCTCCTTTATCATTAACCACCACGTCAGACAAGACACTGCCCAGCCGGACAAACTGTGGCCTGCCTGCCAGGTAGTCAGTAATACAGGAGATACATGCATGTTAGGTTAATTGGCTGTTCTAAATTCTCCCTAGATATCTGTTTCCTATAGGCCCTTAGAATAGAGGGTTAATATTAGTGAAAGCGCTTTGAGTGGTCTTTGTGACTAGAAAAGCGCTATATAAGTGCAGGTTAGAGATCCATAGAGCTGTTGACCCCCATCCCCCGCAGCTTCTCACCCAGTAGCAGTGGTTGGATGGTGTTAAAGGCACTGGAGAAATCAAAGAATGTGATTCTCACAGTGTCTCCTTCACCATCCAGGTGCAAATGGATTTGTTGCAGTAGGCAGATGACCGTGTCGTCAACTCCTAAATGGGGCTGATATGCAAACTGCAGAGGGTCCAACCACATCTTCACCTGCGGCCTCAGGTGGGCTAAGACCAGTCTTTTCAGGACCTTCATCACATGAGATGTGAGGCAACTCATCGATAGGTCATTCAGGTCAGATGGAGACGACTTCTTGGGGACAGGAACCAGGAAGGGCATCTTCCATAGCACCAGTAGTCTCTCCAGACTCAGGTTCAAGTTGTACAGGAGTTTCAGTACTGGAGCAAGCTGGTTGGCACAGGTCCTCGGGATCCTGGCTGAGATGAATTCGACGCCAGCAGCCTTCTGCTGACAGAGTGTCTCCAGCTGTTTCCTAACCTGGTCTGTAGTCACAGTGATGTGAGGGGTGCTGGTGCTGGTGTCCCCAGAGGAGAGGGAGGAGAGTGAGGGGGGAGAGTGAGAGAGGTGCTGCACAGGAGGGGGGAGGGGTGTGTGGAGGTCTGGCTGTGTTGTGGGGGTGACAGACTGTGAGTTGAACCTATTAAAAAACAGATTCATCTCATCGGCTCTCTCAAGGCTCCTCGATGTCTGTCTGTCTCTCCCCTTACACCCAGTGATTTGTTTCATTCACGTCCGGACATTCTTCATATTGTTTTGCTGGAGTTTATCCTCCAACTTCCTCCTGTAATTGTCTTTACACCTCCTCAGCATTTCTCTCAGTTCACGCTGCACTCTCCTCAGTTCCCCCCTGTCTCCAGACCTAAAAGCCCTGTTCTTGTTAAGAAGTGCTTTCAGGTCACTGATAATCCATGGTTTGTTGTTGGGAAAGCAGTGCATGGTCTGAGCTGGCATGGCTGTGTTTTCACAGAATCTGATGTATTCTGTGATGTAGTCGGTCATATTGTCTTTGTCCACCCCATGTGGTTCACAGAGTACGCCCCAGTCTGTCGTCTTGAAGCAGTCCTGTAGTGCATCAGCAGCCTCCTGTGTCCACCTCCTCACAGTCCGTGTATAAGCAGGCTGTCTTTGCACAAGGGGAACGTACTTGGGTGATAACAGGACCAGGTTGTGTTCTGATCTGCCAATAGGGGGTAGGGTTGTGGCACTTTATGCATCTCTTGCTCTTGGCTCTTGGATAACTCTTCTGATAATTCTTTTGACTCCTCTGTCAGAAATCTTGCAAGGAACTTCTGGTTGTGGCCAGTTTATGGTAAAATCATGTTCTTTCCAGTTCCAAATGATGGCTCCAACAGTGCTCACTGGAACATTCAGCAGTTTAGAAATGTGCCTGTAATCAATGTAATGTAATATAATGCCATCATTATGTTTTGCAACAATAAGGTTGAAGGTGAAGTAGAGAGGTTTTTGCTTCTACCCATGATGAGTTATTTGTGGTGTGACAATCTGATATTCACAGAGCTTTTTAAAAGCTATCAGTTAGGACTTAACCAGCTGAAATTAATTTACAGTAATGGGGGGTGGGATGGCTTCCTAAATTCTGATGGATTTCAGCTGGTTTCTTTGCTTTCTATGCCTTTTTGCACCTCTTTTTCTTCACGTGTTTAATACTTATTCCCTGTGTTATTCCACTTTATTAAATACAACTTGTTTTGTGAACACAGTTGCCTTGATTTCTTTGTATGTATGGATTATTTGGGTTGTTACTGATATCTGGTGAAAATCTCAGATCAGTGACTCCATCAGAAATATGTTTAATGAGAAAAATGTTGACATGTTCAATACTTATTTTCCCCGCTGTATGAGTACTCCACCATTACCAGGAAAATAAATTAGTTTGATAAATGAGACTTACTGGAGACAGATGAAACCGGCAGAGCTCCGTGACAATTTGTATCCACCGCTTGTTTAGTGCTGAAACAGGTGACATCAAGATGCAGTTTCAGGAGGAGGTAGTGACAGTTTCCCAACTGGTATGCCTCTCCAAATGATGTTGTGAACTCAAACATGACAATGCACTGCACCCTGGTGGAAAAATACTGGACTCTAATGAACTCTAAAACAAACCAAAGACACATGCCTTAGTCCCAGTGGTTGTGTGACTTCTTTTATTATCTTATGTGTATATCTATCTTTTATTGCTATTAGCATTACTGTTGCCTTTTCCTCCTCCTACATTCATTTGTTGGTACCTCAGAAGGTTCCGCTGGTTGCGAGATGGCTTGCTCTTTTCGGGCCTCTGCCATCTCTTGTTTTCAACCCACGGGTCTCTCGAGGTTCTTTTGCAGTATCTGTCACACCCTCTGCTTCACAGCGAGGCCAGACCCAGCCTGTGGCGCATGCAGGCCACTTAAAGCGGGTGCCATTCAAAAGGTGGGAGCAGCGAGCCCACTCTCAGAAGCTCTTCTGATGACTGCCCATTCCCTCCTTGGATGCTGAGAAGGAATTGCAGGAGACTCACCAGCTGGGACAAGAGACCATCAATCGGAGAAAGGCAAGAGAAGAGTGTGGGGAGCCAGTGTAGCTCTCTAATGCAACATCCAGTGGTGGATAAAAATGAGTGCTCCTTTATGCCTAAAATAAATTAATCTTGACACAAGAAATAAGTCGACAGTGAGGGACACGAACAAGAGACCCCAGTGTGGGAATTATAATTTAATTCCTGGCTGACATCCCCACCCACTCCCATACCCTTATTTAAGCATCACTGTATAAATTCAAGAAATCTCTGTCAGTGTGTCAGTGTGTGTGCCTGTCTGTCAGTGTGTCACAATCATAGGTCATCATAGGACAGCCTCTGATGTCTGCATGATGTCCATGATGTCCTATGATGTTCCTATGATGTCGGCAATCAGAGGACCATCTACATGATGTCTGTATGACGCCAGATAAACCGTACTCTATATGATGTCAGATAAACCATAAGGCTGATGTTCCAATGATCTCTACAGGATGTCTGTATGACGTCATATAGACCGCAGGACTCGCAAACATCACTATAAATTCAAGACTGTGTGTCTGTCTGTCACATTTATAGGACATCATAGGACGGCCTATGATGTCTGCCTGATGTCCTATGATGAGCCTATGATCTCAGGCATCATAGGACTCGCGATGCCGTCATAAAGATACAATGTCAATATGACGGCACATAGAGCACGATATAGATATAGCACATCATACAACGCCCTATGAGGACTTGCGATGCCGTCATAAAGATATGATGTCTATATGACGACACATAGACAGAGCACATGATATAGACATAGCACATCATACAACGCCCTATGACGTCTGCATGATGTCCTATGACGATCCGATGATATCAGGCAACATAGGACTCGCAATGCCATCATATAGACAAATGTGTCCTTATGATGTCATACAGACCATCACTCATGATGCCTAGACTAATGTGTCTTTATGATGTCATATGGCTCAAAATTGGCAAGGTGAATAAGTCACAGGGCCAGTCTTTACAACATGTTCGTGTTTTCTGTACATTTATGCAGCCATGGCCAATTCTACGTTGCCGCGAGCAGAGTTGCCAGATCAAGCAGTCTTCGTATTCTTGCTCAAGATGAAGAAACTAGGCAAAAGCGTCGCTTTCTCAGCAGTCGTTTTTAAAGAGGTGCTGACACAGTAAAAATGTGTAACCTTGAAGAATGCCAGTCTACACTACAAATGTGTAAAATGCCAAGCAAAGCACTGATTTTCTCCGGGTGCTCCAGTTTCTTGGTTTCTACGGGCATGCACTGGCCTTCCTGAACAGGGTCAAAAGCTACTTTTTGCTTAGATCTATTTTCATGATCCTGCCCATGAACTGGAATTATGACGCGCCTATCCCTTAACCAGTGGTCTGAATGATGAAGAAGAAGACCCACCAGATGGAGAGCAATAGAATGACGAGAACTGCTACACGTCAGAAAAGATGCCGTGGACATGAAACACCTCAGGTTCCAGCAGTACGCCGCAGGCAAGACTGTGAACAACACAGCCATCTGAGACAGGAGGAGACCCTTCAGCAACAGGCATGCAGAAATACTTGCTTATACTTGGTTTGTATGGGCATGGATCGGTATGCGCAGGTATGTACTAGTATATATAGACACAGGTTTTCAGCATAACACAGAACGGTAACAAGCAGGAGAAGAATTAACAAGCAGGGGCAAACAGAGACGGCAGGGCATGGTTACAGAAAACGGCATGGGCAGGGCTGCACAGATAATCACACACAGGGGACCAGAGGGGAGACAAGACCAAGGCAATAATGATAATGATAATGACAATAATAATAATAATAATGCTGATATAATAACAATAATAGCAACCCAGGATAATAACAATAAGGTGAAATACAGAAAATCCCAACTTAAAGCGAGGATGTGGGCTGGGACCCATGCCCTGGAGACAAGGAATATCACTCTATATATAATTCAAGAAATCTCTGTCACGATGTCATGCTGTCACGATCATAGGACTTGTTAAAACATCATAGGACTTGCTATGAGATCAAAGGCAGTCTTCACTCCCGATCATAGGACTCGCTATGACATCATCAAAAATCAAAGGCAGGCATTACTCATGATCATAGCACTCGCTATGACATTATCAAAGATCAAAAGCACGCATCAACAAACGAGTAGTGATGTCAAAGATCCAAGGCAGGTTTCACCATGGTTGCTATTGCCATGGTAACAGTAACTTTCTACTGGCGTGCAGAAATGTTTGCTTATACTTGCTTTCTATTGGCATGCACGGGTATGCACTAGTTTCTGAAAAAAAAGGAAATACTGTGAAAGGCAGTAACATCACCATCTTCAAGAAGTTGCATATGGTCATATTCTGAGCTAAGAAACCATCTAATTTTACATATTAGCTGGAGGACTTATTGAAGCGTCATGCAGAAAGACTCCAGAAACTGTCACGATCTGAGCATGGGGGAGGGGGGGTTCGCTGTGCTCTTTCTCTTTGCCTTTTTTCTGTATTTGTATGGTGTTGTATTTTTGAGTTCTTATTCCTGTTATTTTATCTTTAGTTGATTTTCACATATTCTGTATTGTTTCTTAGTATGATTTATTTTCCTGTTTACGTTCATTATAGTTTTGTTATTTACTTACTTGGATTTACTTGTCTTTATTTGCCATCATATTATGTTCGTATCTTGTTGTGTTTTTTTCTCTCCTTCTCCGGGGCTGCAGCTGTCAGTGGCATTTCTGGGGTTTTTTGCGCCATTGTTGGGCAGTGCTCCGGTCAGCTGTCAGTCCCGTCTTCTCCCCGCTTTTTGCTCCCAGCTGACCTGAGTCTGTAATCATTGTTTCCTCCTGCCCGCTCATGGTATCCACACCTGCCATCATTTGTGTTCATTTGTTTCTTGTCCTATTTAAGGACTGCCATCGTTTGTGTTTATTTGTTTCTTGTCCTGTTTAAGGACTGCAATTTCTCTCCTTGATTGCTGGAGTCTTAATTATCATCTGCATCTGAACCCTGTCCCCGTTCTGACGTTATTACCCTTGTGAATCCTGTCTTCTCCGTTGTCATCTTTGGAGGTTTTTGCTTTGTGCACTGTTTTAATTTTTGTGTTTGTGCACAGTTAGGACTTTGTGTTTGTTAATAAATTTCACAACTAGCAATTCAGCATCTGGGTCTCTTTCCTCTTTTCCCCAAGGGGCATTTCATGACAGAAGACTCCAGCAAGTTAGAGACCCAGCTGCTGCTAGTTTGTGCATTTTTTTTTTCACTCACCTGTTTTGTCTGGAGTGTTGATCATGTCTCCAGCACGCTGACCTCCAGCAAGCAAAGGGAAATCGGCAGTGGGATCTCCGAGCACAGAGGAGCAGTGGGCTGCCGAACTCGTCCAGAGCTTCGTGGATGAAGCGCTCGCCTTCCACAACCCTAAGAAGATCTGAGAGAGCGTGAATTCGGCGACTGTTATCGTCGAGGCGCACCCAGGGTTGTGGAGGTATTCACAGTTCGTGGAGTTGTTGGCCACGCTCTCCGTCCTGCAACAATCTTTCCCCGGGCTGACGTGGGGCCCACATCCAGCCAGCCAACAGCCAACACGGAAGCGCATCCGGCGGAAGACGTCCTGCTTCACCTCCAGTGCGCCCAATCCTGCTCCCGCTCTGCCGGCTTCTAGACGCTGCCACCCAGCTCCGGACCACCGGAGGAACACCCCTGCCTTTCAGGCAGCATTTTTTTCGACATCGAGTCAGTCTACTTCCGCAGCAGCTCCCCTTTCTGGTTCGTCTTCACCACCTGTCCCATCAGCCTCCTGCTCTTCCATGGCTGCTGCGACCCTCGTCTCCTCGGTGTCTCCTCCCACTGTAGAGAGCCCGGCCATTTCTCCTTTGGCTCCGCCTGCCACCATGTTTGCTGAGGCGGCTCCTCCACGATCCTCTGAGGGGCCCACAACAACTGTAGCCATGGAGGGGGCTGATCCAAGATCAGCTGCAGCAGTTACCAACGTGCCCGGGAACACAGGCAAGTGCTTTTTCATATTCCATCATTCACACATTATTACCTTGCCTGATTCCTGGGGGTGAGGCTTAGTCATTGCAGTCGTCTGAGTCCTCACCTCCTGCTGCAGCCATAAATTCCTCACCTGCTCTCTCAGTGTCTCCTCCTATGCCCCCTGAGTGTCCATCAGCTGCAGGACTGAGCCGCCGGATGGAGGAGGAGTCTGCAGCTTTGGAGAACCTGGTTCCAGCGCCACAGCCATGGTCCAGATGGAGGGAGGGCGCTGCCAGCGGTCTGGAGCCCGCGCCGACTATCGGGAGTCCCCAGGCTCCAGCTGTGCAGAATCCAGCGCCAACAGGGAACAGACCTCCTGTTGCCACGCCAGGCAAGCCACCTGCATGGGTCACTTCGCTTGGGGGTCCCGAGACTGCATCGACCACCATGCCTGCTGCTGGGGCCACCACAGCAGAGTCAGAGCTGGACCTCCAGAGGGCCGGGCCCACTTGGATCAACGGAGTCCTAGATGGCGGTGGAGCCATCTTGTCCGAACCTTTCCCCAGGATCACCGAGGTTCTTCCAACTGTGCCAGAGGTCTCCGTGGGTGCAGCCTTGCCAGCTGAGATCTCCGTGGGTCCAGCTCTCCCTGCCAAGGTCATCGTGGGTGCTCCATTTCAGCCCGGGGCCTCCGTGGGTGCAGCTTCCCCATCGGCCGAGGTCTTCGCGGGTGCTCTGTCCCTGCCCGGTACCTCCGTCGGTGCTGCTCCCCCTCTGGATGAGGTCTTCACGGGTGCTCCATTCCAGCCCAGGGCCTCCAAGGGTGCTGCATCCCCATCAGCTGAGGTCATCACAGGTGCTCTGTCCCAGCCCGGGACCTCCGTGGGTGCAGCTCCTCCTCAGTCCGGGTCCCCGTGGATGCTGTGTCCCAGTTGGGGATCATCGTAAGTGCTGCGCCCCAGCCTGAATCCAACATGGGTGCTGCATTCCAGTGTGGGCCCGCCCTGGACCACCTTTGAATGAATGAATGAATCTTTATTTCGGATAGATTAAAAGTAAAGATTAAAAAAGAAACAGAATAATATAACAAAGGGGGAAAGAAAATCCAACAAGGTCAAATTAGACAATAACTCCTCTGATTATACAGTTCAACATAAGTTATCCAAAATGGGTGATGGCTGAATCCGCAGCTTATATTGCCCACCCATATTCCATCCAAGAATTCAAAAGAAAAACAAAACAAGAGCGATTACAATTCAGAACATAGCTAAGACAAAATGTGACAAAAAAACTAAGCAACAACACAACACAGACTGGATATGACAATCCTTATGTGATTTTACATGCCATCTTGTATATATGTTTGGAGTATTTCTTCCTTTAGTTTTTTGTTTAAATTGTCCAAGCGTTGTACATGATTTTAATTCAGGTCCAAAATCGTTCCATAATCTGACTCCTTGCACTGAAACACAGTGTTGCTTGGTGGTGGTTCTCACTGAAGGTTTTTGAAATATACATGTTCCTCTGAAATGATATTGTTTCTCCCTTATTTGGAACAACTTTTGGATATTTGCGGGCAGTGATAGATTCTTCACTTTAAACATTATTACTACAGTTTTAAAGTCAACCAAATCTTTCAACTTGAGAGCTTGTAATTTAACAAAAAGTGGGTTTGTTGGTTCCCTGTAAGCAGCTTTGTTTATTATTCTAATAGCTCTCTTCTGAAGCATAAAGACTGGATATATGTTTGTTTTATATGTATTTCTCCATACTTCAGTACAATATGTCATGTATGGGAGTATTAATGAATGATACAAGGTATACTGTATAGTGTGGATTGATTCCGCAAATATTTCACTCTGTGTAGTATTGCAATTGATTTGGATATTTTACCTTTAATATAATTAATATGTGACTTCCAACACAGTTTATTATCAATTATTACTCCAAGAAATTTAGTTTCAGATACCATTTCAATCTCTACACCATTTACACTGAGTTTAGATACTAAGTTGTTGTGATGGTTGTTAAAAACTATAAATTTGTCTTACTTAAATTGAGCGTTGATTTGTTTGAATCAAACCACAGTTTAAGCTTTCCTAATTCCTTTCCGAGTGTATCCAAAAGTTGTTCCAAGTTACTTCCACTGCATAATAAATTAGTGTCATCGACAAACAATATTAAATCCATTTTTTTCCGAAACTTTACATATGTCATTTGTATACATATTGAATAACAATGGCCCCAAAACTGAACCCTGTGGGACTCCACAAGTAACCTTCAGTAACTGTTTTTGTTATTAACACATACATACTGATATCTATTCTTTAAGTAACTACATAACCAGGACTGTGCTACCCCCCTAATACCACAATTTTGTAGTTTCTTTAATAATAAATTATGATCCACTGTATCAAATGCTTTTTTAAGATCCAGGAATACCCCAACTGAATACTCTTTATTTTCAACGGCAGTTGATATTTTTTCTATAAATTCCATTAGAGCAAATGCAGTTGTCCTCTTGTGTCTGAACCCATATTGCTGCTCACACAATAAATTATTCTTCAGTATGAAGTTGTCAATTCTCTCATAGAATATTTTTTCAAGTATCTTGGAAAATTGCGGCAATAGTGAAATTGGTCTATAGTTTGAGAATTCCCCTCTGTTACCCGCCTTGTATATCGGAATTACTTTAGCTATTTTCATTGCATTGGCAAATATACCTGTTTGGAGAGACAGGTTACAAATACGTCAGTGGTTTCACTAAGCATTCAATAATAGTTTTGACTAAGAGCATGTCAATACCATCACAGTCCGTAGATGTTTTACTTTTAAACGATTTAACAATTTCAATGACCTCTCTCTCGTCTGTGTTCTTTATGAAAATGGAGTCTTTTATAGCAGTGTTTTTGCTTATTATCACCTGTGGGTGCCATAATGGGTATTTCTCGAGCCAAATTAGGACCAATGTTAACAAAAAAGTTATTAAATTCATCTGCAGGTGAAGCTGCATTCACACTCTGAGTCGTTTTATTATTTTTTGAAAAATTGGTTGGGTAGCTTGTATTTCTGTTTTTACTTCCAAGAATATTGTTAAGTATTGTCCATGTATTTTTAATATTGTCTCTGTTTTTCTCCAATTCTTTACTGTAATAGTCTCTTTTACTACATCTTATTATACTATATGTTAACTTATTTTTGCATGTTTTATACCGCTGCTCTGCTTCTTTTGTCCTTTTCTTTAGGAAAGCTTATATAATAAATTTTTCTTTTTACACGCCTTTTGTAATCCTTTGGTTAACCATGGCTTATCGACAAATTTATGTTTAAGCTTTTTCTTTACTAATGGACAATTTTTTTCATAAAGAGTGGTTACAATGTTTATAAATGTGTCATAGGCTTCATTTACATCTGATACATAGACTTTTGTCCAGTCTTGCTTCAGCAAGTCTTCTTTAAAAGAACTGATTGCATTTTGTGATTTGTATCTGAACGATTTTAAAATTTTTTCTGTATTGGCCCCCATGTGGCCATGGATAAGTGCAAAGGTTGGCAAACGGTCACTTATATCATTTATCAATAATCCACTTTCTATTTTCTTATCAATAATATTAACAAACAGGTTGTCAATAAGTGTAGCAGTGTGAACTGTGATTGTACTGGGATGTGTTATTGTGGGATATAGTCTCATGCTGTACATAGAATTCATGAACTCTGTAATTGCATTTTGTTGATATGGATTTAGTAAATCAATATTGAAATCTCCACAAATTACTACCATTTTCTTACTAGTAATATTATTGTACAGCTCGACTAATTTATCTCTCAATGTCTCAATGCAAGTTCCCGGCGTTCTATACAGTATATACAACTTATAATTAGATTTTTTGTTTTATCTTGGTCAATCTCAACAGTAACACATTCCAAAATCCCTGGTAGTGTGAAGGACATTCCATTTACAAGTTTACACCTATACAGGTAATCAATATACAGTGCAACACCACCACCCTTTTTTTTTAGATCTGTTAATATGAAACATCTGATATCCCTCTATTGCCATCAGAGGAGCCTGCTCTTCATTAGGCCAAGTTTCAGAGACTGCGATAGCTGTAAATTTTTTGTCTAGCTGTTTTAAATAGTCCTGAATCTGTGGAAAGTTTTTGTTAAGACTTCTGCTGTTGAAGTGCATTATTGATAGTTTACCATCTAGTTGCACTTGACTTTTGAATTGCTTTTCAGTGTAATATTCACAATGATTATGAATATTATTGAAAAAGTGGTTATCAGGATCAATATCATTCTCCATCTCTTGTAGTTTATGTTCAGCATAATGGCATATTTTCAGAGTTTGAATTTCCTCACTCTGTGTCAAATGACTTCCTCCAACTGGGGATGATTGATGTCTACTCAAGTCAGTCATAAGTTTTTTGTTTGTTTTGTTTGTTTTGTTTTTTTTTTAAGTACATGGACATGGTATGTCAAAAGAACTATTCTTGCCGTGTGTGTGGATATGGAATTATCATAGTCTCTTAATTTTCTTAATCAGTGTTCATCTGTATTTATTTAAGTCAGTAACATCTCTGATTATTATACTCTTTGCTTCCTCAGGTGTTCCATTTAGTTTGATCCAAACTCTACAATTTCTTGTCCATGTTGTCTGTATCTTATTTTGTCTTTTCAGCATCCGTGCTTGCTGTGCTATTTCAGCATTAGTTTTTGTTAGATGTTCATTTAGGTAAACTTCTGTTCCCCGTAGCTTTCTGGCCTGCCTCAGTATGTCATTCTTTACCCTTCTGTTCACAAAACACATCACAATTGATTTCTTTGTTTTATTATCGTTTCTGGGTAAAGCATGACAGGCTGAAATTGCATTTGCTTCAACCTTTATATTTCTACTTTCAAGGAACTGAAGCACCTGGTTTTCCAGGGAGACTGATTCACTTGTGGGAGCCTCCTCACCTCTCATTCCTGCTGTAGCATGAGCATATGATTGATATTTAATGTCTAGTCCACTTATAATTAGATCATCCATACGAGAACATTGTTCAAGATCCTCGACACGTTGCTCCAAGTCTGCAATTTTTTTGTCTTTTTCCTTAATTGTTAATTTTAATTCTCGGACTTCTTCCATTAGCCCTAATATTTTAGCCTGCTGACTAGCCACTTTGATCAGTTCTTCTGACATGAAGTTCAGAGATTTTTTGATCTCTTCCATTTCCTCCTTCTTTGGTGGCATTTTTACTGACCTGTTTATAATAAAACAATCTCTGCTGGTGTCGCCGGTATCCGATCCGACCGACCTTGAATCCAGCTGGGCCTCAGCTAGCCCCCTCCGCTGATAGTCCCACTGCAATTGAGCTCCTGTCCAGCCGGGGTACCGGCCGCTCCTCCACTGAGTCCCACCGCCCACCGCCGCTGTAGTTGAGCTCCGATCCTGCTCCTGTCCAGCTGGGGTCCCGGTAGTTCCTCCGCTGAGCCCCGCCACCTACCGCCGTCTTCCTCAGTAGATCCTCCGCTGAGCCCCGCCACTGTAACTGGGCTCCGATTCCGGCTCTTATCCGGCTGGGGTCCCGGTGGTCCTCCACTGGTCCCCATCTCCTACCACCGCTGTACTTGAACTCTGATCCGGCTCCCGTCCAACTGTTGCCTCGGTTAGTTCCTCCGGCGGGATTTAGGTGGTTTAGGAACCACCTAAACCTTTCCTGTTTAGGTGGTTAAAGAACTCTGGTAGAATACCTGACAGACTGTGCTGTTGGGTTGGGTGGGCCACATTCTCTGGCAGGCCGCCTGACTCTTACCATCACGCCGTCTGCCAAGTCTGGGACTTTAGCCGGACACCTGAACTGTCTAGTTCTTTGGTCCAGGGGGCCTAGTGTCTTGGTTCTGTGTGGGTGTGGGTCCTGAGTGTTTTGGGGTTTTTTGTTTGTTTCCTCTTAGTCTGGGTTTTGCTGGGGTGTGAGTTCTGTGAGTTTTTCTTATTTTCTCTGGTTTGTTTCAGTCCCTCTGTGCCTGGGTCCCCCTCCTCCCACCTGGGGTGGGGTTGTTTTCTTGTTTTTGGTGGGGTGGGTTCTTTGTGTGGGTGGGTCCTTTTCTTTTGTTGTTGCCCAGGGTGTATGGTTCCACCCCTTGGGGGGGGGGGGCTCTGTCACGATCTGAGCACAAGGGGGATTCCGAACTGCTCTTTCTCTTTGCCTTTTTTCTGTATTTGTATGGTGTTGTATTTTTGAGTTCTTATTCCTGTTATTTTATCTTTGGTTGATTTTCACATATTCTGTATTGTTTCTTAGTATGATTTATTTTCCTGTTTACTTTCATTATAGTTTTGTTATTTACTTACTTGGATTTACTTGTCTTTATTTGCCATCATATTATGTTTGTATCTTGTTGTGTTTTTTCTCTCCTTCTCTGGGGCTGCAGCTGTCAGTGACACGTATGGGTTTTTTGCTCCGTTGTTGGGCAGTGCTCCTGTCAGCTGTCAGTCCCGTCTTCTCCCCTCTTATTGCTCCCAGCTGACCCGAGTCTGTAATCATTGTTTCCTCCTGCCCGCTCATGGTATCCACACCTGCCATCATTTGTGTTCATTTGTTTCTTGCCCTATTTAAGGACTGCGATTTCTCTCCTTGATTGTTGGAGTCTTAATTATCGTCTGCGCCTGAACCCTGTCCCCATTCTGACGTTATTACCCTTGTGAATCCTGTCTTCTAAATTGTTGTCTTTGTAAGTTTTTGCTTTGTGCATTGTTTTAATTTTTGTGTTTGTGCACAGTTAGGACTTTGTGTTTGTTAATAAATTTCACAGCTAGCAATTCAGCATCTGGGTCTCTCTCCTCTTTGCCCGAGGGGCATTTCATGACAGAAACAGTCAAAGCAGAACCTTTTTTGATGTGCAGCCAAATGTGCCATTTATTGTCTACCCAAGGGCAGAAATCATGTAATTAAAACCTAATTTCCATTTATCTTTCCCTTTTTCCCTCTGTGAAATGGACTTTGGAAGCACTAACAAACTAAAAGAGCTTAACGACTAAAGCGTGACAAATGCATTAGTGTACCTTCGCCTTCATAGACATACTAATGTAATTTGATTAATCTATAATTATATATAATTATATATCTTCAATATGCAGGGTGTGATGGCAACCACTGGTCTGATCTGTAGTTAAAGAGCTTGGTTTGGGAATTTTATGCTATTTCAAAGTAAAAGTGACCTTACCGTTTCCACCAGTCATTATCATTACTTTGATCATGTACCCCAAAGATGAGCATCCTTTACTCAGCATGATTAAACTTTCCTACATCTTTTTTTCTGTTTTCCTTTCCATCACTCATTGCTGCTAAAAACAAATACACAGGGGAGAGAGAGAGGAAACAAAAGATTGACTAACTCAGTACAGAAATACTGGAGCCAAGAAAGGTGTCATGAGGCTGAGTGTGGTGTTTCATTGGGCTCAGGCTTTTAATTTATTTCTGAATATTTTCTGTATTTTTCCAGCTTTGTGTTGTTTTCCTGTGTATTGAGTTATGATGTCTCCTTGGTGGTTTATCATTCTGTTAGTTATTTTATTTTTTTTTTTTTTAGATTTAGTATACTTTATTGATCCCCAGAGGGGAAATTGAGGGTCATCCACCACCTGGATGGATGAAGCAGCCACGATACGGCGCAATCCCTTAACCACTCACACACACATTCACACCTAGGGCCACTTTAGAGTCTCCAATTAACCTAACCTGCATGTTTTTGGCATTTATGTCTTTAGTATTAGTATTATTTTGTCAGTTCATGCAGTTTAGGATTTATATTTTGTTTCTATGTGACATGACTGCCTTACCTCCTCTTCCAGACACTCCCACCCTGTCATCGTCTCACTGCCTGTTCCCTAGTCGTCTCAGCTGTGAGTTGGAGTTTAATTAGGTCACCTGCCCGCTCATGCAGCCTGCACCTGCCGCCCATTGTTTCATCCTGTTCCCCAACTACTTAAAGACTGATTGTTCTCTCACTGCGGCAGTCTTAATGAAAATCCTCTCTCTTCACCACCAGAATCCCATCCCTGTTCTAATACTAATCTTTAAGTTTACCTCATTTTCTGTATTTGGATTTTTGCCTTGCTGAACTCTGGCACTTTGTGTGCTTTGTTAATAAAAACTACAAACTGCAGTTGGTGCGTGGGTCTGTTTCTCTCTGCCCTGAGGGAGGATTCATGACAGTAGACTGCTGCCAGTAAAGACCCAGCCACTGCAGTTTGTGGATTTTTTCCCATTTGTGTGTTTTTCACTCACCTGCTCTTGGAGCAATTATGTCCCCAGCGCGCCGACCTCCGTCTGCCAAGGGGAGATTGGCAGCTGAGTGTCCAAGTATCACTGAGCAGTGGGCCGCCAAGTTTGTCCAAAGCTTTGTGGATGAGGGTCTTGCCTCCCGCAGCCCAAATAAAATCTGGAAGAGCGTGGATTCAGCAATCGCCATAGTCGAGGCACACCCCGGGTTGAGAAAGTATCCCCAATTTGCGGAGCTGCTGTCCACGCTCGCCGTCCGGCAGCAGTCCTTCCCCAGGCTGAAGTGGGGGCTGCCTCCAATGGGCCCGAAACCAAACCAGAGGCGTGCTCCGCGGGAGACGCCCTACTTCGCCTCCAGTGCGCATGTTGCTGCTCTTGCTCCATCCGCTCCTCGACACAGACATCCAGCTCCGGATCGCCGGAGGAATACTCTCGCCTGTCAGACAGCAACTCCCCCTTTGCCAAGGCTGAAGACCCCTGCAGCAGTATCCCTCAGTATTTTTCCTCTCCGGCTGCTTCGCCAGCTTCATCTTTGTCCACAGCTGCTATTCCTCACTTCTCCTTGCTGTTCTCTCCTGCTGCTGAGAGGTTGGCTGTTTTCTCGCCGGCTCCGCCCGTCGCTGGAGCTGCAGGAGCAGCTCTTCAAGGTCCTTCCAGGGGGGCCCTCTTCAGTGGAAACCACGGAGAGGGTCAAACCTACGCCTGCTGCAGCAGGAAACATCGTGCCCTGGGAACACAGGCAAGTATCTTTTCATTCTCTCACATTTAATGATAATATGCTTTGCATGATTCCGGGTGGTGAGGCTCAGTGTTTGCAGTCCCCTGAGTCCTCACTGCCTGCTGCAGCCACCAATTTCTCACCTGCCCTCTCTGTGTCTCCTCCAATTCTCCCCGAGTGTCCGCCGGCTCCAGAACCAAGCCACCAAACAGTAGAGGAGCCTGCAACTCTGGAGGATTTGGTTCGATTTGAGCTCACCTCACCAGGCTCCATTGCTGCCGGTGACCCTGACCCTGTCTCTCCGCCTGTTTTGTCTGAGCTCTCCCCCAGGGTCGCGGAGGAGATTCCAGATCTGCCAGATGTCTCCATGGGTCCAGGTCCGCCGCCGGAGATCATCATAGGTATAGCTCCTTCCGCTGAGGCTGTTGCGGGTGCTCCATCCCAGCCCGGGACCTCGGTGGGTGCTGCTCCCCCTCCGGTTGAGGTCGTCGCAGGTGCTCTGTCTCAGCCAGGGACCTCCGTGGGTGCAGCTCCACCTCAGTCTGGGTCTCCGTGGGTGTTGTGTACCAACTGGGGACCATCATGGGTGCTGTGCCCCAGCCTAAAACCAACTTGGGTGATGCGCTCCAGTGTGGGCCTGTCGTGGGTGTTACGCCCCAGCCCGGGGGCCACCATGGGTGCAGCTTTGGCCCGGTCCAGGCCCACCGAGAGTGCAGCTTTGGTCCAATCCGGGCCCACTGAGGGTGCAGCCTTGATCCAGTCCGGACCCACTGAGGGTGCAGCCTTGGCCCAGTCTGGGACCACCGCGGGTACAGCCTTGGTCCAGTCTGGACCCACCGAGGGTGCAGCTATGTCCCAGTCTGGGACACTGCGGGTGCAGCGTCGCTCCAGTCCAGAGCCACCGTGGGTGCTGCTTTGCTCCAACCCAGAGCCACTGTGGGTGCTGCATTGCTTCAGCCCAGAGCCACCACGCAAGCTGCCTTGCTCCAGCCTGGAGCCACCGTGGGTGCTGCTTTGCTCCAGTCTGGAGCCTCTGTGGGTGCCTTGTCCCAATCCGGGACCACCGAGGGTGCTGCTGGTCATTCTGGGGGCGTCGTGGTCCCCTCTCCTTCGCTAGACACTGTCATGGTTCCCTCTTCTGTGCCAGACGCCGTTGTGGTTCCCCCACTTGTGCCGGACACCATCGTGGTTCCTCCTCCTGTCCCAGACGCCGCCGTGGTTCCCCCTCCTGTGCCTGACGCCATTGTGGTTCCCCCTCCTCAGCTCTCCCTCCTTTTGCTGGGCCTCCCAGTGGGGAAGTCACCTCCTGGGCCACCTCTCCTATTCAGGTGGTTAAAGAACTCTGGTCAGCCGCCTGACGGACTGTGCCATTGGGTTGGGTGGCCCTTATTCTCCGGAAGGCCACCCGACTCGCACCACCTTGCAGTCTGCCAGGTCTGGGACTTCGGCCAGCTGCCTGAACTGTTTAGTTCTGTGGCCTAGGGGGGCCTAGGGTCTGGTATTGCGTGGGTGCGGGTCGTGAGCGGGGTTTGTGTTTTTTGTTCCCTCCTAAGCCTGTTCCCCCCATCTCCCACCCAGGGTGGTTTATTGTTATACTTTTTTGGGGGTGTGGCTTTTTTCTTTTTTGGATGTTACCTTGGGGTGTCTGGATGCCACCCCTTGGGGGAGGGGGAAGGGCTCTGTCATGAGGCTGAGCGCGGTGTTTCACTGGGCTCAGGCTCTTAATTTATTTCTGAATATTTTCTGTATTTTTCCAGCTTTGTGTTGTTTTCCTATGTATTGAGTTATGATGTCTCCTTGGTGGT
Organism: Pholidichthys leucotaenia; assembly: GCA_020510985.1. Classification (NCBI taxonomy): domain Eukaryota; kingdom Metazoa; phylum Chordata; class Actinopteri; order Cichliformes; family Pholidichthyidae; genus Pholidichthys; species Pholidichthys leucotaenia. The sequence goes on along the minus strand of CM035840.1, from coordinate 38,711,567 downwards.
TTATCATTCTGTTAGTTATTTATGTCTTTAGTATTAGTATTATTTTGTCAGTTCCTGTAGTTTAGGATTTATTTTTTGTTTCTATGTGACATGACTGCCTTACCTCCTCTTCCAGACACTCCCACCCTGTCATCGTCTCACTGCCTGTTCCCCAGTCATCTCAGCTGTGAGTTGGTGTTTAATTAGGTCACCTGCCCGCTCATGCAGCCTGCACCTGCCGCCCATTGTTTCATCCTGTTCCTCAACTATTTAAAGACTGTCTGATTGTTCTCTTACTGCGGCACTCTTAATGAGAATCCTCTCTCTTCGCCACCAGAATCCCATCCCTGTTCTGGTACTAATCTGTAAGTTTACCTCATTTTCTGTATTTGGATTTTTGCCTTGCTGAACTCTGGCACTTTGTGTGCTTTGTTAATAAAAACCACAAACTGCAGTTGGCGCGTGGGTCTGTTTCTCTCTGCACTGAGGGGCGATTCATGACAAAAGGTCCTTTATGGACTACAGTATCTCCATAGCAACAAAGTCAGTTTGAGGGATACATGTGCTTTTGAAGGTCATAGGAAATTCTGTTATCTGATTTCCTTCAGTGTTTTCAGTCAGATGTTTGATATGTTTTGGCCTTAAGGGTGTTACTCAATAAAACTCTCTGTCAGTGTGGATGTGTGTCATGTCTTCGTGTGGTTGGGGTTTTTTTGTTTCAGTCACTGGATACCATTTTCAAAAAGCCTATCTCTTTATGCCCATGAACCCTAAGTTTGCATTAGCCTATCTGACCTTGTAGAACACATTGAGGACTTGTGTGTGTGTGTGTGTGTGTGTGTGTGTGTGTGTGTGTGTGTGTGTGTGTGTGTGTGTGTGTGTGTGTGAGTGACTGACTGACTGACTGACTGAGTGAGTGAGTGAGTGAGTGAGTGAGTGAGTGAGTGTGTGTGTGTGTGTGTGTGTGTGTTTGGGGAGAGCCACAGAATAACTGACGTCTCTTCTCTGGTGTAATTTGTCCCCAAAGCCGAAGGCAAGGAAGCATTTCTAGTTGTCCTTCTCTGTCTGTGCTCTACGCTTCCTCCATTTGTCTGTCATTCTCCTGCCACAGCAGTGACCAATGTGACCTCCTCCTTCTAAAGATAGTGATGCCAAGGATTTTGGAGATGCTCCTTCCCGCATCCCCCAACTTGAGACCAGGTTAGTTTCAAGGCAGGCAGGCAACATGTTGTTGTTCAAGATGCATAAGATAATAGACCTGCATTTACAGTATATTCAGCGGGGAAAATAAGTATTAAAAACATCAATTTTTTTCTAATTAAACATATTTCTGAAGGAGCCATTGACCAGACATTTTCACCAGATATCAGTAACAGCCCAAGTAATCCATGCATACAAAGAAATCAAGGCAATTGTGTTCACAAAACAAGTTGTATTTAATAAAGTGGAATGACACAGGGAATAAATATTGAACACACTTGGTGAAATTCATTTAATATTTAGTAGAAAAACCTTTGTTGGTAGTAACAGCTTCCAGATGCCTCCTGTATGGAGAAACTAGGTGTAGGCATTGCTTAGGAGTGATTTTAGCCCATTCTTCCACACAGACTGTCAAATCTTGAAGGTTCCGTGGGTGTCTTTTGTGAACTCTGATCTTCAGTTTGTTCCATAGATTTTCATTTGGATTCAGGCCAGGTGACTGGGCCATTCTAGCAGCTTTATTTTCCTTCTCTGGAGTCAGTTGAGAGTTTCCTTGACTGTGTGTTTGGGATCATTGTCTTACTGAAATGTCTACCCTCGTTTCATCTTCACCATCTTGGCAGATGGCAACAGGTTCTTATCAAGGATGTCTCCATACATTTGTCCATTCATCTTTCCAAAACACCCCCACACCATGATACTCCCACCTCCAAACTTCACTGTTGGTTTGGTGTTTTGGGGCTGATGTGCAGTGCCATTTCTCCTCCAAACATGCTGTGTGTTGTGGCATCCAAAAAGTTCAATTTTGGTCTCATCTGACCAGACTATATTCTCCCACTATTTTACTGGCTTACCCAAATGTTGTGCAGCAAACTTTAAACAAGCTTCAGCATGCTTTTTCTTCAGCAATGGAATCTTGCAAGGTGAATGGGCGTAGAGCCCATGTTGGTTGAGTGCATTACTTATTGTTTTCTTTTGAAACAGCAGTACCTGCTTTTTCTTCCTGCCCTTCAGAGAGAGCAGTCGCTTTTTTTCCACCGTCCTCCTACCCTGCCTTCCTGACCTAAATCCCAGCTGGCTGTCTGAGTGATTGTCTGTGCCTGTTCTCCTTCTCGCTGATCTCAACCAAAAAGGAAAAAACGAAAATGGATTTTATTAGCTGGGCTTTAAACGCAATTGACACAATCTTTTCAACCAGCAAATCGGGCCCGGGGGAGCCCAAATGTCCCGCAGGCACTTCGGCTGCGGGTTATGTGAGAGATTCATGGGACAATTGGAGACTCATGTGTCTGTGTGATCTTTCCATTGAAGATGCGGAAGATCTATGCCTATTCGGTTTCATGGTCGCAGGATACCTTTTGATCGGCCTGGGGATCTTCCTTGTGTACCGCAAATCTAAAAAACTGGAAGGAGCTAATCAAAAAGCGGACCCGGCTAAGCTTCTCCATCAATTTGACCAGATTGGAAGAGTGTTGATGGCGGCGAATGCTGAACTGAATCGAAAGGTTGGTTACATCTCGGAGTCGCTGAATGTTCTTCAAGGAATGAACTTAAAGCCAGTGAATGTTAATTGGAATTGTGATGTGCAGAATCGAAGAGAAGAAAATTCTACACTCTAAGTTTCTGTGCAAATTCGACCTTGATCGGCGCCCCTGGACAACAACTCCTCCAGTGTTGAGATAAGCAGTTGTGTGAGCTCGCTCTGTAACCCAAACACTGCGCTGCTGTGCGATAATCAGAACTCTCCAAGGACAGCGTTCATGAGACTAACATGGAGTTTTTTACCACCTGGCGCGAAGAAGAGATAACTCTGGACATGTTCAACTATGTTTATAAACATGAAAATATAACATCTTTCGTTGCCTAGGAGACTATCTTTGTTGTACTTCAGTAACTGATTCACCCAACACTGCATACATATTGACTCCATTATACTGATTTTTTTCACACACTGCCTTCTCTCTGCTGTCTTGTTTTTGAGAGGTTTGTTTGTCTGCCTTGTGCCACAGAGAGGTTTTTTCTCTATAATCAAAATTTAGCTTACATTATAAGCTGTATTCTGATGATGAAGTTTTTTTCTCTCACCCATTGTGTCTTTTTTCCCTCCCCTTATCTTCCCTTATCCCCCATCTTTTTTGATTAGGCGCCATGATGGCTGCCGTGTCGTTGTAATACGCTTACACAGTGTTCCAATGTCAGGTCAAATTCCTCGTGTGTTTTCTACATGCTTGGCAATAAAGCTTTTTCTGATTTCTGATTTCTTCTGATTCTAGGTCTTTCTGGAGCTCTCCACAAGTGGTCTTTGGCTCTTAGATAACTCTTCTGATAATTCTTTTGACTCCTCTGTCAGAAATCTTGCAAGGAGCTCCTGGTCATGCCCAGTTTATGGTAAAATGATGTTCTTTCCATTTCCAAATGATGGCTCCAGCAGTGCTCATTGGAACATTCAGCAGTTTAGAAATGTGCCTGTAACAAATGCCATCATTATGTTTTGCAACAGTAAGGTTGCAAAGGTCTAGAGAGAGCTCTTTGCTTCTACCCATCATGAGTTCTTTGCGGTGTGACAATCTGATATTCACAAATCTTTTTAAAGGCTATCAGCCAGGACTTAACCAGCTGAAATTAATTTGCACTGATGGGGGCTGGCATAGCTTCCTAAATTCTGATGGATTTCAGCTGGTTTCTTGGCTTTCTATACCTTTTTACACCTCTTTTTTGTCATAATCTGGACAGGGTTAGACCCTGTCCATGCCTTATGTTCCTTTTTGGACTCATTATTTTTATTATTATTATTATTGCCATTCATTATTCTTGTTTCTGTATGGACTCTTATTTTGACAGTGCTCTTTGTTTACTTCCTGTTAGCGTAATTCATCTTCTGTTAGCCTTTTCCTCTTACATTGTTAATTTATCACAGTTGCTCTTTATTTGTTATTGATTAGTCACTCTATTCTGCAACCTCTAGTCCTTCCTTGCGGCATCCTTGAGGTGCGTTCACACCAAACGCGAACGGGTGAATTTTTCGCGTGGCATGATTACATTATAACTCAATATAAACACGCGAACAGACATGAATCCCCCTTCTGAGTGAGATGCAGACAGGTGAAGTTGCCTTTAAAACTTCTGCAGCTGTGTTCAACCTGCTGTGGAAATTCCCAAAATGATGCCATGCTTACGTGTTTACATTGCTAGCCTGCTAGCTTGTCCGTGACAGGAAACCGCGGGTAAATAACGACATCCTGATTCAGCTGAAGGGCTCCTGATCCTCCTGAGTCTCCAAGTGAGTGAGTCAAATTTTCAAACTAGTTTATTCTGCAATGATGATACCTTTACTCTGGTGATGACAGAATTTCAAAGCTAGCAGCTAGCTAGCTAGCCTGGGACGCGAACGCGCAACTGCGCAAATTTGCGTGTACTCGTGTCTTCCAATTCACTTTGTATGGATTTGCAAAGCCCGTTCACATTTGATGTGAATGCACCTTAAGTTGTTTCTCCTCATATCTCTTTCCACGCCACTGCCTTGGCATCACCAACATTGTAAGTTGCCTGCCGTTCACGGCATCTGTATTTTCCAGCCCTCGGGCTGCGTGTTTATTATTAAATACCACAAACTTCTGGCTGGCATTTGGGTCTGTCATTATGCCCTATGAGGGCACACCATGACATTTTTCTTCACATGTTCAATACTTATTCCCTGTGTCATTCCACTTTATTAAATATAACTTGTTTTGTGAACACAGTTGCCTTGATTGCTTTGTATGTATGAATTACTTAGGTTACTGATATCCGGTGAAAATCTCAGGTCAATAGTTCCATCAGAAATATGTTTAATGAGAAAAATGTTGGCATGTTCAATATTTATTTTTCCTGCTGTAGTGCTTTTATATCTTAAACACCACTAAAAGCTCTTAACTAGTAAATACATTAACCCTCTATTCTATGGGCTTATCACAGACAGATACCTAGAACAAATTTAGAATCACCAAATAATCTAACATGCATGTCTTGTCAGAACGTGGGCCGGGTCTCATGCCCTCATCCTTATTTATTATTGTTATCTTGTCTTCAGGGCATGGGCCTCAGCCCTCACCTTCACTTTAAGTTTTCAATCTGGATTTTTCTGTATTTCCCTCGGGGTATTGTCTTCATCCTGGTTTGCCATTATCATTATTCTGTTTTATATAATTATTTCTCTGTGGGTCATCCTCATTATTATTGTCATCATCATTAATATTATTATTGTTATTGTTATTGTTATTACTACTATCATTATTCTTATGGTCTTGTTTCCCCTGGTTCCTCTGTTCATGTTTTGTGCATCCTCTGTCTATGATCATCTGTGTAGCCCCATCCGTCCTGTGTCTGTGATTAATCCCTGCCATTGTGGAGGGAGTAGAACAGGCGAGAGGCAGCGAGCTGGAAGGGCACAAGGTTTTATTCCTCCAACATACTGAAGCACGCTTCGTAGCTCATGTGAACTACTGTGCTGCTGAGGCATCTGTCACAAGCTCTTTTATACAGACAGAGAGAATGTATGACACATTAGCATAGTGATTGTCTGTTAATACACATCATTAGCCTAACATCAGCTGGCGCCGCTTTGACTACTGCTTCTGGTCTCGGTTGTCCTTCCTGTCCTCGGGGGGTGCATACTTTAACAGTCCAGTCTGATTGACCCCCGGGGCTCTTTGTCCGTTTGTCTGTTGTCCTGCCCTTTTGGGTGTGAGAGTATGTCCTCCCGCTGAGTCAGTTGTCCACCACACCATCTCCATTTGTCACTGATTATGCTCACCTGTTCTGTATTATGTTTGATTACTCCTGTGTCTATTTATGTCAAGCCCCAATCTGTGTTTCCTCATGTGTGTCGTTAGTCATGTTTGCGTGAACAACATGCTTCTGTTCATTGCCTGATCCTGCCGTTTATCTTGCCTGACTTTTGTAAATTTTTGTTACAGCTTCCAAGCTGTCGGTTTGTTTTTTTGTGCTTTTTGACCTGCGCTTGTCTGGCCAGTTCTTATTACATCATCACTTCCGACTGTAAATGTTGCGTTTCGGTCCAATGTTCCACCTCCCATTACATATTACATGTCTTTGCACTGTGGGAGGAAACCAGAGCACTTGGAATAAACACTCTAAAAACAGGGAGAACATGCAAACTTCAGACAGAAACACTCCTACCCCTCCTATCCTGGGGATTTGAACCATGAACATGCTAGCTGTGAGGTAACAGTATTAACTAACGTTCCACCATGTTACCCATCTATGTCATGTGACCAACATGGAAGGGAGTGCTTTAGCTTCAGAAAGGGAAATCTTCAGTTGTGGCATTTTAAAATGCACCTTTACACATATATGTAATTCCATTAAAAAGAATCCACATCACAAGGTAGAGATCATTGAGTGATTAAGAAAACGGCCCAATCTCTCAACAATCTTTCAATGATCTCTCAGTGATCATCAGCATTTCTCAGTGATCTTTCAATGATCTTCATTAATCTCCATGGTTCTCAGAGTTTTAACTCAGTCCATAACAATCTCTCAATAATCAACAAAGGGAAACAATCTCTCAACAAACTCTCAATGATCTCTCATTGATCTTTCAATGAACTCTATTGATCTTTCATTGAACGCTCAGTGATCCCTCACTGATCTCCCAGTTATCCCTACCTTTGGGGTGCAAAAATTTGATGTTCATTGAAAGATTACTGAGAGACTAGCTACTGGAGTCTCATCATCCCACTACTAAGATGTAAATATTATGATTATTTTTGACCCGTAAAATTAAGTATTTTTTGATCAATACATTATAAAGAATACAAGACTATAAGAATTTAAATACTTTAATTGTGCACCTTTCTAAACATTTGGTTGATTTAAAAAATTAGTTTTCATGAAAGTACTGTCTAGTGTACCTTTAAAGCCTGCTTCATGCTCCATTTCCCTCTAGTCTGCTGTGGTCTGCGTACACTTTGGACGAGCCTGGCACGCACGTGGCACTGCTCATGCTCACTTTTTTATCTACCCAGGCCAAGGGGTTGACGCATGCGCACAACCATCATTTGTAGTTTCACTCCCACCCAATAGGTAGCGCCAAGGCACTGACATGCCAGGATTTTCACCAACAAAGAAATGGCGGGCTTCTTCACAAAGTTTCTCTTCAAATATAGAGTCTATTTCTGCTGTTTGACTTCCCAGTTTTTACTCCTTTTCCACGAAGATGCTGCTGCCGCTGTGACAGAAAGTATGTATGTATGATTCATGTATGTTTTTATTCTCATTTTCTGCAACCTCGTTGTCTTCTTCATCTACTGATGTATGCTGTGTCGATATCGCCACCTCGTGAATGGAATGTTCAGTCTTACACATGCACTTTTCAGTGCGTTCAGGTCGTGGGCAGGCGGCACGGTCACAAAATTTGGGCTGCACGCGGTCATCCGTGGTCGAGCACTGCGGACACTAGCGGAGTGGAGACAATGACGTAAATGTCGTCACACAAGGTTTCCGGTTACATGTACGCGGACAGCAGAGGTGTAGCATGAAGCAGGCTTAAGAAACAGTCCGTTGGTGTGCTCTCCATTAGGGTAACGATAAGGATCAGCCACTAAAACTACCTGGTTATGGTTTTGGTAATGGTTAGGGTAGGGTGTGGGTCTACTTTAAACACATTACACCTCTCATCCTCCACCATGTGGCTCCTTTTACAATCAGAGGGATTTTTTTCCAACATATAGCTATATTTGCGTGACGTCCTGTCACCTCGGTCAGATCGGTTCCTAAAAAACTGACTCTTTTAACATTTTTTTAACACTTGTTTAGCCACTGTCAACTGGTATACTTTTGGCTAACTGTTTTATCCATCACAGCTCTTTATCTGGTACCTCTATTTAGATAATCGAGTCTGTCTACCTTGAGTTTTTTATCATAATTCCTACCTTGGGCCAGATGCCACTCGCTGCTAGCCTGAGGTGAGTCCTGGTTGGGTTTTGGTGATCGATAGGGGGTAGGGTGGAAGAGTATTGGCCGACAGCCTGTATAGGTCTGGTAAGACAGTGTCCTGAAGCTCTGCCCCTTGTCGGTCTCCAGCTCAATATAGCTCGTATCACCAGAGACAGACCTGCTGTAACCAAACTAAACTAGCCAGCTAGCTTGTTTTTTAGCATTAGCGCTACACTTTCCAAGACCTGCAGAAGCTACCGGGAACTATCTGCCACCTAAACCCACCCGGATCACTATGTTCATCTCTGCCCAACTGCTGGGCTCTTGCTGCTACCACACTCAGCTATGGCTCCACTCACCTCTCCATGGGCTGCGTCAACTTCACCATCCTCCAGAGAAGGTTTCCAAGCTGGAACAAAGAATATCCATACTCCACCAGATTCGTGAAGCCGAACTTCAGATGTAAACCATCATCATCCGTTCCACTCAACCAAACTTCGCATCCTCCACCAGTTCCGTCACTGAACCCTTCCCCGCTGAAGCTGCCTCTCCACCGGCATCTGATGTCTCCGCACCCGGCCAGGCTGCCATCCCCCCTCTGCCAATCACAGAGTCAGATGTCACCTGGACTCAGCAGGGGACCAAGTGTGAGAAACTTGTAACCTCCACTTCATATGACCCTGCGCCCTGGTCCCTGGTCGCACCTCGTCACCGGAGAAACCGTCGAGCCCCTCAGGCGCCCCTCCACAACATCCAGCTTACCAATAAATACAACATCCTGGACATCCACAATTTTCGTCCCCTAGTGGGTGAATCCCAGTCTCCACCACCATCCTCCTCACTGTTCAAAAACCCATCACTTCCTTAGACCTCTTTTTCACGTTATCCTTAATGCCCCACCCATCCTGGAGTCCGCTGTCTTTCCATACCACAATTCACACTGGCTCCACAGTGTGCCTATGTTACTGCCACAACCTGTCCTTGTCCCTCTCTGCCCGCCCCATCACTGGTAGGGAAATCCACTCCATCTTCCAATGTTGCTGATCCACCTCCTGCTCTTCCCTGCCCTCTTTTCCCCCTGACCACTCTAATAATTGGAGATTCCATCACAAGAAACATTTTCTTTTTCAATGCAATAACGCAGTTTTCCTGACGCCACTCTTCCTGTCATCCTTGCCAAACTCCCTGGCATCCTCCAAACACTCCCCTCATTTGTCCAGAGAATCATCATTCATGTTGGCTGCGTCAGCAATCAGAAATCAGAATTGCCGCCAGCAATCAGAAATCATCAAAGCACAGTTCATTAAACATTTTCAGCTCCTTCACAACTGCAGCAAATCAGCTTTTATTAGTGGACCAGTCTCTGCTCACAGCCGCGGATACAGACTCTTCAGCCAAATCCTTTCCCTCCACACTTGGCTTCTCTCTGCCTGTAAAATCCACAACCTAGGCTTTATTAACAACTTTAATCTCTTCTGGGGCCGTAAAGCATTTTTAAAACCGGACGGCCTCCACCCCAGTAACCTAGGCAGCTGTTTTTTAGCAGCTAATTTGCAGTTCATGCCAAAAACATGCAGGTTAGGTTAATTGGCATCAAACTGGGGATTCTAAATTGTCCTTAGGTATGACTGTGAGAGTGAATGGTTGTCTGTCTCTCTGTGTTGGCCCTGCGATGGACTGGTGATCTGTCCAGGGTGTACCCTGCCTCTGGCCCAAAGATGCTGGGATAGGCTCCAGCCCCCCGCGACCCGAAAAGGATTAAGCGGAAGAAGATGAATGAATGAATGTCCAAATTCTCCCATGGCCACGTGACTGACTATTTACACCGCCCCCCCACCCCCGGCTTCAACTCAGTGTTCCACCTCCCGCCACAGCTCCCCCTACAGGCCCCAGCCACCACTGTTCCCTCCTGCCACTGCTTTCCCCATTCACCCCATAGTCACAGTCAGATCCTCATCACATCATCGTAATAAATCGCAGGTAAACCCGTCCAATCTCCGCCCCATTCCTCAGTCTTCTCAACCTGTCCCAAAGCAACGTTACCTGAAACTGGCTCTACTCAATACACACTCACTGAATAATAAATAGAATAGAATAGAATAGAATAGAATAGGCTTTACTGTCATTGTACAGTAGTACAGTACAACGAAATTGTGGGTCCTCCACCAGGCTACTGTGCAATAAAGTAAGGGAGAAGGATTAGACAAAACACGGTTACAGAGCACATGATTAAACACATGACTGAAATAAAAATAAATGGAAAAAAATGGCCCAGGATTATGGAAACATACACAGGTATGGTAGTGGCTACAAGGGTGGAACTATGTACATAATAGTGCAGAGTGCAAACACACAATTGAACACACAATTGAGTAAAATGGCCCAAGGATTATGGAAAATATACACAGTAGTGGTTTTACGGATGGGTCAATATACATGAAGGTGAGGAGTGCAAAGACAGGTGAGTTATTGTGATAATTAAAAGGTCCTCACTTCTGAGCATGTGAGCGTTTGGAGGGAAGGGGGTGGGGCCTCTGACTGTTTGCAGTCAGGATGGCCCAGGGGAAGAAACTGTTTGTCAGTCTGGAGGTGTGGGACCTGATCGATCTGAACCATTGTCCAGAGGGAAACAGGCTCTCCACTTTGCAGCGATAGAAGGCCAGCAGCAGCTTCTGGTCCAGGTTGTTCTTCTTCAGGACACAAAGGAAGTGCCGCTGCTGCTGGGCTTTCTTCACCAGGACCTTGGTGTTGACAGTCCAGGAGAGGTTGGAGGAGATGTGGGTGCCCAGGAACCTGAAGGCATGGATGTTTTCCACACAGTCGCCATTTATGAGGGGGAAAGGGGTCCTGTCTGTTCTTCCTGAAGTCCAGTATGAGTTCTTTGGTTTTTTGGACATTCAGTTTCAGGTTGTTTGCTTGGCACCACAGCAGCAGATTCTCTACCTCTGCCCTGTCTGCCTTCTCATCGTCATCAGTAATGAGCCCAACCAAGGTGATATCGTCCACGTATTTCGTGATGACGGTGGTTGGGTGGGTTGGAGTACAGTCAAAGGTGTACAGGGAGTACAGTAGAGGGCTAAGCACGCAGCCCTGGGGGGAGCCAGTGCTAAGAGACAGTGTGGAGGAGTGGTGGGGGCCAAGTCTGACTGTTTGTGAGCCGTTGGTGAGAAAGTTCTTTATCCAGGAGCAAGTGGGGAGAGGGAAATCTGGAGGAGGTGCAGTTTGTTGATCAGGATGTCCGGGATGATGGTGTTGAAAGCTGAGCTGTAGTCCACAAAGGGTATCCTCACGTAGCTCCTTGGGTTCTCCAGGTGGCTCAGTGCTTTGTGGAAAGTGGTGGCAATGGCATCTTCTGTAGACCGGTTCTCCCTGTAGGCGAACTGGTGGGGGTCAAAGGAGGGTGAAGACAGTCCCTGATGTACTGGGACACCAGTTGCTCAAAACACTTCATGACTACAGATGTGAGCGCTATGGGTCTGTAGTTTTTCAGGCTGTCAGTTGTAGACTTTTTGGGGATGGGGATGATGGTGGAGGCCTTGAGGCAGAAGGGGACAGTGGCATGCATCAGAGAGAAGTTTAACAGCTTGGCGAGGATCCCTGCCAGCTGGTCTGCACATGCTTTGACCACGGCTCCTGGGATGCAGTCTGTAGAGAGAGGGGGGAGGAGGGGGGGGGAGAGAGAGAAAGGGGAGGAGGCGGGGGACGAGTTTGGGGAGAGGTGTACTCAAACCAGGCAAAGAAGCTGTTAAGCTACTCTGCCAGAGTGAGGTTGCTGTCTGATGTTGGGGGGCTCTGGCCCCTGTAGTTGGTGAGGGCCTGGATGCCTCTTCACATCTGTTGGGGGTTGTTGTCTGTGAGGAAGCCCTCCACTTTCCTCCTATAGGTGTTTTTTGCGAGTTTTATCCCGCTCCTCAGGTTGGCTCTGGCAGTGCTGTACAGAGAGCTGTCCCTCTGTCTGAGGGCTGAGTTGTGGGCTCTGATCAGAGCCTGGACTTCACTGGTCATCCAAGGTTTGTGGTTTGGAAAGACCCGGATGTGTTTGGTGACTGCCACATTTTCTACACAGCATTTGATGTAGAAAAGGACAGACTCAGTGTAGGAGTCCAGGTCCTATCTGTTCAAAGATGCTCCAATCGGACTTCCGGTTATGGCGGCCACGTAGGAAGACGTGTTTCACACTGCTCTGCTTGTAAAACTAAAAATTTTACTAAAACTCTCTCAATTGGAACAAAAACCCATCCCAGCGTTTTGGCATGGATATGGTAAAGACCAAGGTTGGAAAATTAGGTGGAGGAAAAGGCAACTCGACAAAACAATCCAAGCTAACGGACTTCCACGCTCAAGGCGAGGCAGGGAAAACTCCAGAGGCAATGGCAGAGGATGGAGCCAGCGGCGGAACGGGAACTGCTGGGGAGGGGACAAACGTAGTGCTCGCTGCCATCACCTCCATGAGAACAGAGTTTTTGTCTAAATTTAATGGGATTATAGCAGCGATAGAAGGTATGAGGAAAGAAATAAATGACTGCATGGAGCGAATGTCGCAGGCGGAGCTCCGAATATCAAGCGCTGAGGATGACGTCACCAGCCTGCAAATTAAACTGCAAACACTGGAATTAAAATGGAAACGTCTGGAAGATAACGTCCTAGACTTGGAATCCCGCTCGCGACGGAATAATTTGAGGCTGGTGGGCCTCCCGGAGGGAGCGGAGGGACGGGACTCATGTTCCTTTTTGGAAAAGTGGATTCCAGAAGCGCTGAACAACGCGGACCTGCAGTCATCGGTCGTTTTAGAGAGCGCTCACCGAATCGGCCCACCGAGAGATAATAAGACACCACCGAGGACGCTGATTATGAAGTTCCTCAACTACAGAGACAAGATGACAGTCACCAATGCTGCGCGAGCTAAAGGGGGAATTAAATACCAGGATCAACAGGTGCAGTTCTACCCAGACTTCGCCACAGGAATACAACAATTAAGGAGGCAGTTCGACCCCGCCCGCAAAGAGCTGCGCAACTTCGGGATTCGTCACAGAGTAATTCATCTGGCAAGACTGCTGGTCACATATAAAGGGAGAACCCACACCTTCAAGACCCCTCAAGAGGCGCAGGAGCTCATCAAGCAGATCCAAAAGGAGACTGGTGGGAGCTAAGCATGAACATGACAAAGGTAGAACATTTAAGCGTATGTACAGACATCTGATTGATCTGAAACATATAACAAGTCTACAAAATACAGACTGTATTTAAAAAAAAAAAAAAGCTATGATGTACAACGTTGCTATAAAACTTTGAAGTTATGCTGAAAAAACTACAGAAGAGAGTTAATGTTATAAGAATAGTAGTAGTGTCAGGGTGATTGAGAGGAGAAAGAAGAGAGTGGTTTGACTGATCCTCGCAGGTGTGGAACAGTCACTAGCTATAATGGGAGACGGAATATTTTGATTTTGGGGGGGATTACCACGAATGTGGGGAAAGGGAATTTGTTTTTGTTTAGCTGGTAAGATGAATGTTCCATCATCCATGTTTTTGCTTCTCTGTAAGAGTATGTTCATATTGCAAGGTAATCTCAAACTCTTTACTGATCATAGATCAAAGCGTTAATCTTAATTTAACTTCATGGAATTGCAGAGGTCTACAAAATCTTAAAAAACTTAAACAAGTTATGAATAAAATAAAAGACATAGATTCAAAAATTGTATTTTTACAAGAAACTCATCTAATAGAGAAGGATGTAAAAAGAATTAGGAGAAGATGGCAAGGTAACGTGTTCACCTCATCATTTTCATCCCGAGCTAGGGGAGTTATGACTCTCATACACAAAACAGTCCCATTTCAAGTGAAAAATGTAATTGGAGACAAATTTGGAAGATATCTAATCATCCAAGGATCTTTGTTATTAGAAAATATAAATCTGGTGAACTTATACGGCCCCAATATTGATGATCAAAACTTCTTTGTTAATTTATTCCTTACTTTATCATCACTTACAGGGCAACATTTAATTGCAGGGGATTTTAATTGTACATTGAATCCCAGTATAGATAGATCAACAGGACTGGACTGTACGCACAATGGATGTAGGATGACCATTAATCATTTTATGAAAGAATTGAGATTGCTAGATATATGGAGAGAAATGAAACCACAAGTCAAAGCCTATTCTTGTTATTCTAATACCTATAAGACATTCTCACGTATAGACTACTTTTTGATCTCCACAGAATTAAGGTCCAAGATTCAAAACTGTTTGTATGATAACATTGTGATCTCTGATCATGCACCCTGCTGTCTAATATATGTAGATAAGAAATTGACAAAGGATCCAGGTAGGTGGCATTTTCAGCATAAATGGCTTCAGGATGAGGAATTTGTTAAGTACATAGAAAAACAGATAGATGAGTTCTTTGATATTAATACTACACAAACAACGGCATGTATAAAGTGGGAGGCTTTCAAAGCTTTTATCAGAGGCATATTATTAGTTATACAGGTTCAAAATCTAAGAAGACCCAAGAGGAGAGAGTCCAATTGGAACGTAAAATAAAAATTCTTCAAGAAAAAGTGTATGCAGGAAGTAACCCACAGTTAGAGAACGAATTACTGATTCTGAGAGCAGAATATGACAAAAAATCAGCGAATAGAGCTGCCTCGAGTCTTCTAAGATTGAAGCAAACTTTTTATGAACAAGGTGAAAATTCAGGAAAATTATTGGTATGGCAGATTAAACAATTAGAATTTAAAACACCAATTACCAGTATTATAAGTAACGGACAGGTAGTTATAGATCCTTTAGAAATTAATAGTGCCTTTAGAGATTATTATGAAAAACTATATGATACAAAAAATGAAACTGACTTAACAAAACTAAATGGGTTTTTGGGTGGATTATCTATACTGTGTATTCCAAATGAAAACAGGGAGATACTGGAGTCTAAAATTAGTCAAGAAGAAGTTGGGCTAGCCATTGATAATATGAAATCAGGAAAAAGAGCAGGACCAGATGGTCTTCCAGTTGACCGCTATAAAAAATTTAAGAATAAATTAATAAAACCACTTTTGGAAATGGTTTTAGAAGCATTTCAAAATGGTAATTTACCACCATACATGAATAATGCCTTAATTATACTGTTGCCAAAACCAGGTAAACCCCCTAATAAATGTGAAAACATGAGACCAATAAGCCTATTAAATGCTGATCTTAAAATAATCTGTAAAATTTTAGCAAAACGACTACAAGAAATACTACCAAATATTATTAACCGAGATCAGAATGGATTTATAATGGGAAGACAAGGCTTCCATAATGTAAGAAGACTATTTAATATTATTTATTCCAATAAAGAAGCACCGGATACAGCTCTCCTATCATTGGATGCCAAAAAGGCCTTTGATAGGGTCGAATGGCCCTATCGTTTTGAAGTCCTACAAAGGTTTGGACTTGGAAATAATTTCGTAAAATGGGTCCAGATAATATACAATAATGCTACAGCAGAAATCCTAACAAACAGCAATATCTCAAAATCAATAAAAATCAATAGAGGATGTCGACAAGGCTGTCCACTTTCACATTTATTGTTTACTATGGCAGTTGAACCTTTAGCGATGGCAGTATGTTTACACCCACAAATATATGGAATTAAAGTTGGACCAACAGAACATAAAATCTCCCTGTATGCCGATGACATAATTTTGTTTGTGTCGAATTTTAAAAAAATCAATTCCGACCTTGTTAAATTTAATAAAGAACTTTGGGGATATATCAGGATATAAAATAAATAAAACAAAATCTTCAATATTAATGCTAAATGAGACCCAGAGAAATCACCCAGCTCCTGAGGTAAATCAATTCAATGTTGTAGATCAGTTTAAATATTTAGGAATTCAAATTTTGCCTAAGCTAGAATCAGTCACCAGTGCCAACTATGAAGCCTTAATGACAGATATTAATGAGTTACTTCAGAGATGGATGTCACTACCAATGTTGATGATCGGGAGAATTAATATACTTAAAAGTAATATCTTACCAAAAATACTTTATTTATTTCAAAACATTCCTTTACCACCACCTTCAGATCTATTCTCAAGAATTAAAAAAAAGTTAGTGGAATTTATATGGAACAATAGGAAGGCTAGATTATGTTTGTCCTTACTATATTTACCATTTGATCGGGGAGGTCTGAAATGTCCAAACTTTATGTTGTATTACTGGTCAGCACAACTGAGGTCTATGACATATTATTTTTCATCAAATGATCCTCCTCACTGGACTGAAATGGAATCATACAATTTACCTTTACCTCTTCCCTTATTCATATACTCAGACTGGGCTAAAAAATTACAGAAACAAGTTAAAAATCCAATTGTAAAGCACATGATCAAAATATGGTGTGAAACCAAAAAATATTTAAAAGAACCACACTCACTGTCACAATTTAGCCCAATATGGGGTAATCAATATTTTACACCAGGGAGAGCGGATGCTGTATTTAAAGTATGGAATTTAAAAGGGATTCAAAAGATTCAAGACTTATATTTGTCACACTCAGATAACATGTCTTTTGAAGAACTGAGGATTAAATTCAATCTTAATAGAACACATTTTTTTAAATATCTTCAGCTTAGAAATTTTATTCGATCAAATCAAAATAATGCTCTCACCGACCTACTTATTCGTCCTTGGAAAACATTTTGACGAAAGATAGTAAGAGAAAGGGTATTATTTCAGAGTTTTATAACTCATTGACACTATTCTCAAGTGAAAACTCACAGAAAAGACTGAATTGTTGGAAAGAAGACCTGCAAATTGAAATTTCAGAGGAACAATGGGAAATGGCTTGTGCAGGAGCTCAAACCAAATCAATAAATGTATGTCTTAAACTGATACATTTTAAATGGTTAATGCGGATGTATGTTACACCAGTGGAATTAAATAGATATAACAAAAACATACCAGATACATGCACAAAATGTATGGAAAGTAAAGGAACCCTATTTCATTGTTTATGGGAATGTAGAAAAATCAGAATGTTTTGGGAAGAGGTGAGGGTAACAATTGAAAAAATAATTTCAAAACAATTCACATTGAACCCTAAACTGTTTTTGTTGGGTCTGTATCCAGAAAAACATAACTTTAATAAGAGTGAAAGAGCATTCATAGACCTCGGTTTGCTTAATGCCAAAAAATGTATTGCACTACTGTGGAAAAAGACTCATAGACCAGATGTGACTCAGTGGTTAAGACAGATGTTAACAAACCTTCCACTAGAAAGAATAACATATATACTGAAATTAAAGGAAAATGTGTTTGAGAATATATGGAGACCTTTCACTGATCATGTAAAGAAATTAAACATAACTTCTGAAGAAGAAGGTGAATGATATGTGTGGACCTTGCAAATTCCAAACTGGTGAATGTATATTATGTATTCTTATGTAATAGATTACCTAGACTAAACAGAGGAGCATTGTTGTTGATTTGCTTTTGTTAATGGTTGTTGTTGTTTTTAGTACATTTTTGTTGTTGTTGTTGTTGTTGTTGTTAGTGTTTTTTTTTAATTTTTAAATTACTTTAGTGTTAGTGTCTGACTGTTTGTGCCATGTTTGTAAAAAAGGTTCAATAAAAAATATTGTGGAAAAAAAAAAAAGATGCTCCAATCTGTGCAGGCAAAGCAGTCTTGTAGCTGGAGGAGAGCGTTTTCCGGCCAAGTTTTGTTTGGTTGGGGGTGATCGCTTCCTGAAGGGGGTGTAAGCAGGTATTAGAAGCAGAGAGAGATGGTCTGATTGTCCAAGGTGGGAGAGGGGGTGGCTCTGTAGGCGTGCTTAATGTTGCTGTAAACATGATCCAGTGTTCTTTCCCCATCTTGTGGGACACTTAACATGTTGGTGGAATTTGGGAAGTACAGTCTTTAAGCAGGCTTTGTTAAAATACCCTGCGATAATGTGGACTGCGTCAGGGTGATCTCTTTGCTGCCTGCTGACAATGTGCTGGACCTAATTGAGTGCTAAGCTAACGTTAGCATCTGGAGGAATGTAAACAGCTGTTACAATTACTGCATTTAGCTCAAGGGGAAGGAAAAAAAGGCCTACACAGGAAGGACATGGCCTCTAAGTCCGGTGAACAGTGACTTTGAATTATTCTGCTGTTATTACACCAGGTCCGAAGCACATAAACACAAAGCCCTCCACCCCTTCCCTTACCAGAATCAGCGTTGCAGTCCAAATGGTGTGTAGTTTGGCCAGGTAATTCCACAGTAATTCCACAGTGGTGTCAGGAATATGTAGGAACAGCCATGAGCTCAGTCACAGTCAGAATGCAACAGTCCCGGACGTAGCGATTGTAGGTGATCTCCGATCGCAGCTCATCCATTTTGTTGGTGAGGGATCTGACGTTGGTGAGAAAAATTGAAGGTAACAAACTGCGTAGTTTGCGCAGCTGGGTATGGAGGCCAGCCTTGCAGCCTCATTTCTGCTTTCTCTCCTGTTGTCTACGCCGATTGTGGGGTATAGCGAACCACGGAGTGCCCAGGGGTCTGGTGATCTCCTCAGTGATGTGGTGATGATTACTGGAATGAGCACTGGAGATGTCAAAGATAAGTTGTTGACCAATGCCTATAAGTGCTTGGCGACTGTAGGTAATTAGTCCGTCACAGAAGGATCACAGAAAAAGGCAGAAAAGACACAAAAACAAGCACAGTAGTCCGGAGTGTCTAGCCGCTGCATGTGAATGTGCTGCCATCAAAAAAAGCCTCATCCTGAACAAATTCATCACTGACAATAACCTGGATTTTTTTTTTTTTTTGCATCACTGAAACATGGCATAAACCACTGGACTATTTATCACTCAATGAGACCACACCTTCCGGATTCACCTACATTGATAAGCCCCGCCCTGATGACCGGGGAGGTGGTGTTGCTGTCATTCACCAAAAAAACATCAAAATATTCAACATTCCCACCCCCGCAGTCCACTCATTTGAACAGCTTGTGTTCAAACTCTCTGGTCCCACCCCCCTGAACACCGCTGTTATCTGCCGCCCCCCCAAGCCAAACCCCTCCTTTCTACCCAATCTCTTGGGTCTGTTGACCCAGCTCTCCACCATCTCACCCTCTGTTCTTCTCCTCGGAGACTTTAATCTCCACATCGATGCCACCAACTTCCTAGAACTAGTTCAGTGCTCCACCTTCACTCAACATGTTGACTTCCTGACTCACTCAGATGGACACATTCTGGATCTGGTCTGCTCAACTGGACTAACAATACTCCAACTCAGCAGCATCAACCTCCATATTTCTGACTACAGTATCCTTCAGAAATATCAAAACCATCACTCCTCCAGTCTTCTCAGCCTCACTCACCAGCATG
This sequence comes from Pholidichthys leucotaenia, assembly GCA_020510985.1. Taxonomy (NCBI): domain Eukaryota; kingdom Metazoa; phylum Chordata; class Actinopteri; order Cichliformes; family Pholidichthyidae; genus Pholidichthys; species Pholidichthys leucotaenia. Next base: position 38,692,090 of record CM035840.1, on the reverse strand, counting down.
ATGTCTGCCTCCCCTCCCCCAATCTCTGACAACCCCACGGATCTTGTACACTATTACAACACTACTCTCTCTTCCTGCCTGAACCAGTTAGCCCCCTTCAAATCTAAAACAGTCTCCTTCACTCACTGTGCTCCCTGGTACACTGCTGAACCCCATGCCATGAAATCCCTTAAGCGACAGCTGGAAAGAATCTACAAGAAAACAAATCTAGCAGTTCATCTCCAAGCCTACACTGACCACCTCCAACAATACAAGACTGCCCTCAACACAACCCGGTCCAACTTCTACTCCCACCTCATGCACGCTGGCTCCAACAACCCCAAAACACTCTTTTTCACAATCAACAAACTTCTCAAAGCCATCAACAACTCCCCAGCATTCACTGCTGAAAAGTGCAACTCATTCCTGTCTTTTTTCCAAACAAAGGTCACCACCATCCATAGCAACCTGACCACCTCCCCTTCGATCCTAACCCCTCCATTAGCTCCTCCCCCCACCTCTATTCAGCCACTGTCTCATTTCCCCACATTGACCCTCCTAGAAGTCACTAAAATTACCACAGGCATGAGAAGCCCTACATCTGTACTGGACCCCGTCCTCTCCACACTTATCAAATCCTACCTCCCGTCCCTCTCCCCACTCATCTGCACCATCATCAATGCCTCCCTCAGCTCCAGCTCAGTTCCTGACCCCCTGAAACTCATCACTGTCACCCCAATCCTTAAAAAACCTGGACTAAACCCTGACATCATGAATAACTTCCATCTCATTTCCAACTTGCCCTTCCTATCAAAAATCCTAGAACGTGTTGCTGCCACCCATCTCAAAACTCACCTCATTTCCAATAACCTCTTTGATACATTCCAATCTGGATTCCACTCACAACATAGCACCGAAACAGCCCTTCTCAAAGTGACAAACGACCTCCTCCTCTCAGCCGACTCTAGACTCCTGAACATCCTCATCATGCTCGACCTCACAGCTGCCTTTGATACAGTCAACCACTCCATTCTCCTCCCTCATCTGGAAATCTTCCTCAGCATCTCTGGTACAGCTCTCTCCTGGTTCCACTCATATCTCACCAACAGACAACAATTTATCCACGTCAACAACTGCACCTCCCTCACAGCCCCCTTCTCCCATGGTGTTTACCCGGGCTCTGTGCTTGGCCCTCTCCTCTTCATCATCTATATACTCCCGCTTGGTAACATCGTCCGCCGACATGGCCTTAACTTCCATTGTTATGCCAGTGACATTCAACTCTACATTTGCACTAAGTGCATAACCACAGTAACCTGCTCCATACTGGAAAACTGCCTCTCTGAAATAAAATCCTAGATGCAAAAGAACTTTCTACAACTTAACTATGATAAGTCTGACATGATGATCATCGGCCCGGAATCTCTCATCAATACCACCCACAGCTTCAACCCCTCTGTTGCCAACTCTACACTTTATCCATTCCCACAGATACGAAACCTTGGAGTTATCTTTGGCAGCCACCTCACTTTTGAACCGCACATCAATCATGTCACCAAAACTGCCTTCTTTCACCTAAAAAACATAGCCTGACTCCGTCCCTCACTCACCTTCTCCACCACAGAAACCCTCATACACACATTTATCACGTCCAGACTTGACTACTGCAATAGCATTCTTTACGGATCATCATCCAAAGTCCTCCAGAAACTTCAGTACACTCAGAAGTCAGCCACCCGTCTCCTCACCCAGTCCTGCTCCCGTGACCACATCACCCTTGTCCTCCAGAACCTCCACTGGCTCACAATCTCACAACGCATAGAGTTCAAAGTCCTTCAAAGTCCTCCATCACCAGGCCTCTTCCTATCTCACCGACTTGTTGCACCGACATGCACAGACTTAAACTCCTTCAAATCGTTACTCAAAACGCACCTGTTCAGACTTGCTTTTAAGCTTTAATTTTAATCCTTAATTTTGGACTTTTTTTAATGTAAAGCGTCTTTGAGTGCCTTGGAAAGCGCTTTACAAATAAAATGTATTATTATTATTATTATTATTATATATCAAAGCGCCTGCTGGGAAAAATAACTTAAATTGTTGTTTTTTGTTGAAGGACAGTCCCGTAGAAGGGTCATGACTGAATGGTAACATAAAATACTGCCGGTTTAGAATGACTTGGAAGACCTCTGAGAAGACAGACAACAGCACATATTAAAAATACACCTGTTCAAACACAAACCTACGCACCATCCCACAGTCTCTTATACAGGATGTTAATAAGAAACTTGAACGCACACAAACGTAGGTGGGTTCAAACACTATCTTTACCAGAAATCTGCACACATTATTGCACGCTGACTGAAGTGTGAATACTCACATATGCATGCACACTCACACACGAAACTGTCGTCATTAACTCCAATACTCAAACTTCCAATGCTAACTCACTTAAGCACAAACAAAAACTCACACTAATATAATCAAGGATGCATGAACACAAATGAGTCCTAAACTCAGATGTCTCTGACACATGTGCCTGTCACTCACTGTTCTTTGCATGTGCGTGCGCGCGCGCGCGCGCACACACACACACACACACACACACATATTATACAGTGCTCCTGTGTGAGGCAACAATCACACCCTGAAGCCATGGCGGCGTCTCATCACAGTTTCTCATTAGAAGAAAGGCCTCTGGAGAGAATTTCATCATGGAAAAACTTCTTAAACAAACCAAGGGTCAGATGGACCACATGTTGTCAAAACCTTGCCATCATACTCAGTTATCACTGAAGTCATGAAGTCATGACTCATTTTTACTTCAGTGACACAAGAACGTGTTAAAAAAAATCCAAAACACAAACATTTGAGACGTTTTCTTTTTTTATCATTGGTGAAATGCCAATATCTAATTTCTGCAGCAGTCAGGTTGTTGATGGAGTGGTGGTATATGAGGCTATGAGGGGTTATTAAAAGAAAAGATTTTCCAAGTGTTTACCTACTCTTCAAAACCATTCCACCCCTTCAGGATTAATGATTGGAATCATATGACAACCCCGACCAGACCTCCAGGTGGATCAGCTGGACCTCCGAGCACATGAGCTGCCACACTAAGGAATGAGAGTGTCTGCAGCCCCTCAGTGGACTCATAATTGCAGAGTGAGGTGCATGAAACTGGATGGGCACAAGAATAATGTGTCAAGTGTGCAGCTATAATGAGACAAAATCTTCCTACAGAATCAATCATTGTTCAAATGTCAGTATAAAGCTTTTCTTCATCACAATGAGCTGTTTCCATTCAGTCTATTTGAGGCTCAAATCTGAGTTTTAATTTTATGTAAAAGCAGCTTGCTGTGGTTCACAGAGAAAATTGAAAACCATAGCTGCATTTAGCAAAGGAACTTAATTAAACATAGAGTCCTTGACCTCACTGAAACTTTTTTGATTTGCTTTCTGAATGTGTCAGCATTTGTATTTTCACCAAATTTGACTTGCTCCTAATGATCATGCTGGCACAATTAAATATGTTACTACAATTGAGGAAATTAGTTTAATTCTCTTTCCACATTCTCGCACAAGTTGACCCTCACACACGTTCTTGATATTCACACACACAATAGAAAAATTTTGCAATTTTTATTATCAGATAAGATAAGACAAGATAAGATAAACCTTTATTAGTCCCACAATGGGGAAATTACAGGACTGAAGCAGCAAAGGGATAGCAGCACTAAGAGCAATAATAAATAAGATGATAAGATAAGAAATGGATAGCAAAACAGTATATACGCAGTGCAGGAGCAATGCAGTTAGATGGTATTAACAGCATTACAGTTAGCTAAGTTACCCAGCAATATAGAAATATAAACTCAGACAGTATATTTCACAGTTGAAGGAACAGTGTTGTTGCCATCCTCAATAATAATTGTACTTGTATTAGTTTTGTATTGGAGGGGACGATCCCTGTTGTGCAAAGTAGTGGTGTTTAGTACGGCTTCTATGAGAAGCACAGGTTAGATTGTAAAGTCTGACAGCAGCAGGTAGGTAGGACTGTTAAAAGTAAAAATTTTCCACCTATACTTTATGTGTGTATATACAGTTAGGCCCAAAAATATTTGGACAGTGACACAAGTTTTGTTATTTTAGCTGTTTACGAAAACATATTCAGGATACAATTATATAATCAATATGGGCTTAAAGAGCAGACTCTCAGCTGTAATTTGAGAGTATTCACATCCAAATTGGAGCAAGGGTTTAGGAATTACAGCTCTTTAATACGTAGCCGCCTCTTTTTCAAGGGACCAAAAGTAATTGGACAATTGACTCAGAAGGCTGCAAAAAAAAAATAACAAGGCTGCATGGGCTCTTCCCTCGTTAACCTGTCATCAATTAAGCAGTTAAAAGGTCTGGAGTTGATTCCAGGTGTGGCGTTTGCATTTGGAAGCTGTTGCTGTGAACACATAACATGCGGTCAAAGGAGCTCTCAATGGAGGTGAAACAGACCATCCTGAGGCTGGAAAAAAAAAGAAGAAATCCATCAGAGAGATAGCAGAAATGTTAGGAGTGGCCAAATCAACAGTTTGGCACATTCTGAGAAAAAAAAAGAGTGCACTGGTGAGCTTGGGAACTCAAAAAGGCCTGGACGTCCACGGAAGACAACAGTGGTGGATGATCGCAGAATCCTTTCCATGGTGAAGAACAACCCCTTCACAACATCCACTCAAGTGAAGAACACTCCCCAAAAAGTAGGTGTATCAGTATCTAAGTCTACCATAAAGAGAAGACTTCATGAGAGTAAATACAAAGGATTCATCACAAGGTGCAAACCATTAATTAGCCTCAAAAATAGAAAGGCCAGAATTGACTTTGCCAAAAAGCACCTGAAGAAGCCAGCCCAGTTCTGGAACAGCATTCTTTGGACAGATGAGACTAAGACCAACCTGTACCAGAATGATGGGAAGAAGAAAGTTTGGAGAAGAATTGGAACAGCTCATGATCCAAAGCACACCACATCTTCTGTAAAACATGGTGGAGGCAGTGTGATGGCATGGGCATGCATGGCTTCCAGTGGCACTGGGTCACTTGTGTTTATTGATGATGTGACAAAAGACAGAAGCAGCCGGATGAATTCTGAAGTGTATAGGGATATACTTTCTGCTCAGATTCAGCCAAATGCAGCAAAGTTGATTGGAGGGCGCTTCACAGTACAGATGGACAATGATCCAAAACATACTGCAAAAGCAACCCAGGAGTTTTTTAAAGCAAAGAAGTGGAATATTCTGCAATGGCCGAGTCAATCACCAGATCTCAACCCAATCGAGCATGCATTTCACTTGCTCAAGACAAAACTTAAGGCAGGAAGACCCACAAACAAGCAAAAACTGAAGACAGCTGCAGTAAAGGCCTGGCAAAGCATCACAAAGGAGGAAGCCCAGCGTTTGGTGATGTCCATGGGTTCCAGACTTCAGGCAGTCATTGCCTGCAAAGGATTCTCAACAAAATATTGAAAAGTAACATTATAGTTAGGGTTATGTTTATTTGTCCAATTACTTTTGAGCCCCTGAAATGAGAAGCGTTTGTATAAAAATAGCTACAATTCCTACATGTTTAATCATATATTTTTGTTCAACCCCTTGAATTAAACCTTAAAGTGTGCACTTCAATTCTGTTGTAGTTGTTTCATTTCAAATCCAATGTGGTGGCATGCAGAGCCCAAATCATGAAGATTGTGTCACTGTCCAAATATTTCTAGGCCTAACTGTATATATATACAGACATAGACAAAATTGTTGGTACCCCTCTGTTAATGAAAGAAAAATCCACAATGGTCACAGAAATAACTTGAATCTGACAAAAGTGGTAATAAATAAAAATTCTATGAAAATTAACCAATGAAAATCTGACAGTGCTTTTGAATTGTGGTTCAACAGAATTATTTTAAAAAACAAACTCATGAAACAGGCCTGGACAAAAATGATGGTACCCTTAATTTAATATTTTCTTGCACAACCTTTTGAGGCAATCACTGCAATCAAACGATTTCTGTAACTGTCAGTGAGACTTCTGCACCTCTCAGCAGGTATTTTGACCCACTCCTCATGAGCAAACTGCTCCAGTTGTCTCAGGTTTGAAGGGTGCCTTCTCCAGACGGCATGTTTCAGTTCCTTCCACAGATGTTCAATAGGATTTAGATCAGGGCTCATAGAAGGCCACTTTACAATAGTCCAATGTTTCACTCTTAGCCATTCTTGGGTGTTTTTAGCTATGTGTTTTGGGTCATTATCCTGTTGCAAGACCCATGACCTGCGACTGAGACCAAGCTGTCTGACAGTGGGCAGCACATTTCTCTCTAGAATACCTTGATAGTCTTGAGATTTCATTGTACCCTGCACAGATTCAAGACACCCTGTGCCAGATGCAGCAAAGCAGCCCCAAAACATAACAGAACCTCCTCCATGTTTCACAGTAGGGACAGTGTTCTTTTCTTGGTATGCTTCACTTTTGCGTCTGTGAACATAGAGCTGATGTGCCTTGCCAAAAAGTTCCAGTTTTGTCTCGTCTGGCCATATAGGACATTCTCCCAGAAGCTTTGTGGCTTGTCAACATGCAGTTTGTCAAATTCCAGTCTGGCTTTTTTATGATTTGTTTTCAACAGTGGTGTCCTCCTTGGTCGTCTCCCATGAAGTCCACTTTGGCTCAAACGACGACGGATGGTGTGATCTGACACTGATGTACCTTGACCTTGGAGTTCACCTTGAATGTGTTTAGAGGTTGTTTTGGGCTCTTTTGCTACCATTCGTATTATCCATCTCCTCCTGCGGCCACGTCCAGGGAGGTTGGCTACAGTCCTGTGGATCTTAAATTTCTGAATAATATGTGCAACTGTAGTCACAGGAACATCAAGGTGCTTGGAGATGGTCTTATAGCCTTTACCTTGAACATGCTTGTCTATAATTTTCTTTCTAATCTCCTGAGACAACTCTCTCCTTTGCTTCCTCTAGTCCATGTTTAGTGTGGTAAACATCATGTCACCAAACAGCACAATTTCTTTTCACCCTTTAAATAGGCCGACTGACTGATTACAAGTTTGTAGACACCTGTGATGTTAATTAGAGGACACATCTTGGTTGAACATGTCCTTATGGTCACATTATTTTCAATCTTTTCTAGGGGTACCATCAATTTTGTCCAGGCCTGTTTCATGAGTTTGTTTTTTTAAAATAATTCTGTTGAACCACAATTCAAAAGCATTGTCTGATTTTCATTGGTTAATTTTCATAGAATTTTTATTTGTTACCACTTTTGTCAGATTCAAGTTATTTCTGTGACCATTGTGGGTTTTTCTTTCATTAACAGAGGAGTACCAACAATTTTGTCCACGTATGTATATATATAGGGCGGCAGTGGCTCAGGAGGTAGAGCAGGTCGTCCAATAATCAGATGGCGGTTTGAATCCTGCTGTCCCCAGATATCTTGCCGTTGTGTCCCTGAGCAAGACACTTTACCCACCTTGCCTCCAGTGTCCATAACACTGGGTATGAATGTGTATAAATGTTCGGTGGTGGCCAGAGAGGCTGTTGGCACGGCTTGACAGCTACATTTCCGTCAGCCTGCCCGAGGGCAGCTGTGGCTACAGTAGTAGCTTGCCCCTACCATTGTCTGTCTGGAGTGAATGAAAAATGTGTCTGTAAAAAGCGTCTTTGAGTGTCTATGATAAAGCGCTATATAAATCTGATGCATTATTATTATATATGAGAGTCTAAAAAGTTCATAGGCTGAAAAGTTCATAGTGCTCAAATTTGACCAAATGTAGTTTATTTTTCAACAGTGTCTCCCCTTCGGTCCACACACGACTTCCATTGGTGTTGCAGTGCTTGGATCCCTGCGGTTGAAAAATAAACCACATTTGGTCAACTTTGACCACGATGAACTTTTCAGCCTATGAACTTTTCAGCCCCACTTTGTATAGTACAGTATAGGTAGATAAACGGAGTTTTTATGCCCATCTCAACATTTCATCACATCCACTTTGGACAAGCACATGACTATTCACTGCACATTTCCCACATTTTGACAGCTCCCATGGGGCTTAATTAAATTTTTGTGACATATTGTGGTCAAATTGCCTTTAAATAATTAATTATTGTAGTATCACTGTGAATCATCTTTTGCAGCCTTACTCAGAATGGCTCGTTTCAGTGCATGTCTCTTTAAATTCCCTAAAACCGCATTAACCCTACCTCTTACATCACTATTACTAATCGTAGCTGGCTAGCTCCTAGCTCAAAAATGAGCCTGAGCAAACTAATGTAAATTTCTCTCAAATGAAATAATGCGTCACTGGTGGACAAGTGGTCGATAAGACCAGTTCCTAGAGAACAATAAGCACACAAACATCCGTTAATGAGTGGCTAAACTGCTAGCTTCACCTAGCTACCTTTGGTCCTGGTTAGAGATAATACTACAAGAATGACATATGGTTAAGTGTTGTTGATGAACAAGGCTTCCAGTGGGGGTGAATTGAATTACCTGATCAATGCCAGGCGGCCTGTCCGTCACCTCTTTCCCACTGAGGTGAGCTCCTAATGAAGTTATTGACCAACATAATCTCCTATAGCTAATGCTAACAGATCAATGTAGCATCATGGAAAAAAATATCACAAAATAAGTGAGATATATTATTGACTATGGATTAATAAACCAGGCGCAAACAGGGATGTTTATTATGGTGACTGAAATCTAAAGTCAATATAAACCACACGTGGGAAGCTAACTTCCAGGTAGCAATGTTAGCTCTGAAGCTACACACGTGGACAAAATTGTTGGTACCCCTCTGTTAATGAAAGAAAAATCCACAATGGTCACAGAAATAACTTGAATCTGTCAAAAGTGGTAATAAATAAAAATTCTATGAAAATTAACCAATGAAAATCAGACAATGCTTTTGAATTGTGGTTCAACAGAATTGTTTTAAAAAAAACAAACTCATGAAACAGGCCTGGACAAAAATGATGGTACCCCTAGAAAAGATTGAAAAAAATGTGACCATAGGGACATGTTCAACCAAGATGTGTCCTCTAATTAACATCACAGGTGTCTACAAACTTGTAATCAGTCAGTCAGCCTATTTAAAGAGTGACAAGTAGTCACTGTGCTGTTTGGTGACATGGTGTGTACCACACTAAACATGGACTAGAGCAGTGCTTCTCAATTATTTTTTGCAAAGCCCCCCCTAGGAAAGAGAAAATATTTCGCGCCCCCCCCCCCCCCACTCGCCACGGTGACTATAAATAAGATCATTATATGTAAAAATTGTATAAGTATACCTAAAATTGTATCCTTTTTAACATTAACAAAAGAAAAAAGCAATATAAATCAACTTTCAACAAATATTAACTTTATTTTGCCACACAGAAACCCTGTTATAGTCTAAAACAGAAAAAAAAAAAAAACTTAAAGTGCATCAAAGTGCCTGAAATAAAAAATATGTCAATCCTTATTTAAACTAGAAACATTTTTGACCAACTGAACCATTTGATGCTGAGAAAAATAATTCAATCATAAATAATATTAAATGTAAATTGAACTGGAACATTAACACAGGAGCACCAATATATTTAACATTTTAGTCTGAAGAAAAAGGCAGTATCAATTCCTCTGCAATTGTGTGGGGTTTTTTGCACTGCGCAATTTGGTACGCCACTTTAAATGATGCTAAAAGTGCTCGCTGGTTTACTGATGTAGCGTCCACAAAGCGGGATGATTGTTGGCCGTACTCCGCACGTTTTTGCTGAAAAAACTCAAGAGGCTTATCAACGTGTTGAGGATGTAATGTCTGTAGGTGACGTCTTAATTTATTTGGCTTCATGCTGTCCGCTGCCAACATTTTCAGACAGTGAACACACCGGTCTTTCCTCGTCTCCCACCATAGTCAGAGTGAAGCCAAGCGCTAGATAAGCTTCGTCATATTTCCTCGTCTTAGCTTTTGGGAGACTTTCATTTGTCTCTTTACCTCTGTCTCTCTCTGCCTCTCTTTTCGTTACTGTTAAATATTTCTCCATGGTGTCTCTTGAGGGGTTTGTTGACAGCAATTTAAAAAGTTTTAAACTCCCGTTCAGACTTTGACAATAAGAGCGCCACTGCACCACCTGCTGCCGTGGATGTGCAATTACACTTTACACGGCAAAAGCAAAGCCTGTTCCCCGGGGTCATACGCGCCCCCCCGGCATCGCATCGCGCGCCCCACTATTTGAGAAGGACTGGACTAGAGGAAGCAAAGGAGAGAGTTGTCTCAGGAGATTAGAAAGAAAATTATAGACAAGCATGTTAAAGGTACAGACTATAAGACCATCTCCAAGCAGCTTGATGTTCCTGTGACTACAGTTGCACATATTATTCAGAAATTTACCTCCCTGAACGTGGCCGCAGGAGGAAACTTGATGAAAAATGGAAGAGACGGATAATACGAATGGTAACAAAAGAGCCCAGAACAACCTCTAAACACATTCATGGTGAACTCCAAGGTCAAGGTACATCAGTGTCAGATCGCACCATCCGTCATTGTTTGAGCCAAAGTGGACTTCATGGGAGATGACCAAGGAGGACACCACTGTTGAAAACAAATCATAAATAAAAAAGCCAGACTGGAATTTGCCAAACTGCATGTTGACAAGCTACAAAGCTTCTGGGAGAATGTCCTTTGGACAGACGAGACAAAACTGGAACTTTTTGGCAAGGCACATCAGCGCTATGTTCACAGATGCAAAAATGAAGCATGCCAAGAAAAGAACACTGTCCCTACTGTGAAACATGGAGGAGGTTCTGTTATGTTCTGGGGCTGCTTTGCTGCATCTGGCACAGGGTGTCTTGAATCTGTGCAGGGTACAATGAAATCTCAAGACTATCAAGGTATTCTAGAGAGAAATGTGCTGCCCAGTGTCAGACAGCTTGGTCTCAGTCGCAAGTCATGGGTCTTGCAACAGGATAATGACCCCAAAACACACAGCTAAAAACACCCAAGAATAGCTAAGAGTGAAACATTGGACTATTGTAAAGTGGCCTTCTATAAGCCTTGATCTAAATCTTATTGCACATCTGTTGAAGGAACTGAAACATGTCGTCTGGAGAAGGCACCCTTCAAACCTGAGACAACTGGAGCAGTTTGCTCATGAGGAGTGGGCCAAAATACCTGCTGAGAGGTGCAGAAGTCTCACTGACAGTTACAGAAATCGTTTGATTGCAGTGACTGCCTCAAAAGATTGTTCAACAAAATATTAAGTTAAGGGTATCATCATTTTTGTCCAGGCCTGTTTCATGAGTTTGTTTTTTAAAATAATTCTGTTGAACCACAATTCAAAAGCATTGTCAGATTTTCTTTGGTTAATTTTCATAGAATTTTTATTTATTACCACTTTTGTCAGATTCAAGTTATTTCTGTGACCATTGTGGGTTTTTCTTTCATTAACAGAGGGGTACCAACAATTTTGTCCACGGCTATAACACTGCATTGTTCATCTGTCTTTCCAGACAGACAGCTAAGCTGGCCTATGATAGAGCAGCAGCACGCATTAAAGCCATACTTACCTTTTCCTGAAGTAGAGGAAAAAACTGGAAGAGTTAAAACGGCTAATCGGACACAGCAACAATTTAAACCACAGGACTTGTCTCCAAAAATTAAGGTCTTTGTCCCTGTGTGCCTTTGCAAGCTGTATTTGGCATTTTTATGTTGCTTTTGGAGCAATGGCTTTTTTCTTTCTGAGCGGCCTTTCAGCCCATGTCGGTACAGGACTTGTTTCACTGTGGATAATTACTCCAGCTTCAGCCATCATCTTCACAAGGTCTTCTGATTTTGTTCTGGGGTTGATACACACATCTCACACCAAAACGACACAGAACTCGTCTCCTTCCTGAGCAGTATGATGGCTGGACATTCCCATGGTGTTTATACTTGCATATAACTGTTTGAACAGATAAACGTGACACCGTCAGGCATCTGGAAATTGTACCCAAGGATGAACCAGACTTGTGGATCCCCACAGTTCTCTCCCTGATATTAGTGTATGTAAACTTCTGACTTTGAAGAAAATAATAATTTTAAAAAAACATTTCTTTTTATAAAAATATATTTAAAAAATGAGTATGACCCTTACTGGTAAGTTCAACTCTTTCATCCTAAGTCAAATATTTTATATTACAACTACATCCTGAAAATGGTCGGATTTTCATTTTTCAGATGTTGTTTTACAGTCGCCGTTGTCTATCCACACCCTGCAGGATACACATTCAGCACAGTAGGTCAGTGGTTAACACTGCTGCCTCACAGGAAGAGGGTCTGGGGTTGAGCCTAGTTTGAACCCAGGTCAAGCCCTTCTGTGTGGATTTTACACTTTCTCCATGTGCTGAGTCTGTCCAGGTGCTCAGTTTTCCTCCCACAACCCAAATGCATGCTTCATGGAATGACCATGCGAGGTTCTAAATGTGATAAATATTGTAGATAATTCCATTCTACTGTGCATGCCTTGGCAGTGGCATGATTTGTTATATCGTCATCAGTATAACAGTAGCTGACTCTTTGCTAAATCCCTCATAGTCAGCGCTCCTGTAGTATTTTTGAATCTCATTATTCCAGACAACAGTGAAGAATAGATATGGAGTCGACACCAAACCTGCAACAACATTTCCTGGATTACAAACATTCCCTCAAGAATGAGTCATCTGGGAGTTAGGAAAAGATGTGGAGAGGAAGTAATGTTTATAACAGTCCTAGAGCCACTGCTCTGAATATACAGCAGTATTTCCCCTCGGTTTATTTATGTACTTACAACATAGTTTCCCTTTTATGGGCTACCCATAACTGCCCCACCACCATTCATCTTCTGACTCACTCTGCCTCTCTCCTCCTTTGTTTTATTTTGGGATGGGTTCTGTTTTTCACATTCATTCTTTTCTTTTAATTTGATTTTTTTTTCTGTCTGTGGTACCATCTCTTACACACTCTCTCTTTTGACCAGTAGTTTCTTTGACCCCCAAACTTAAACTTGTTGGAATGAGCTGTTTCTGTTTGTTTTTCTGGCCCCATCCTTCACACTCACCATGTACTGTATATACACAACTCAACGCCCACACAAAAAATACAGACGTTTCCTAAACTTATGCTACCAGAAATATAGGGTAGAGTAGGTAGAACTTATACTTAAGTGAAAGTACAATTAAAAACAAGCATAAGAAAATATCTACTAAAAAAAAAAAAATACTTGAGTAGAGAATAACAAATTTATTATATGAGGCTTTTCTCTCGATTTTTTTTTTTTTACATTTTTTCTTGCAAATGTACAACTGTTTAAGTAAAATCTGAAGGTTTTACACCAATTTGCAAATCTTGAATGTAAATTTGAAGCTTTTTCTCATGAATTTGCCGCTTCTAATGTCATAAATTTTCTTGTGAATTTGTCATTTTTCCCTCACAATTTTGAGACATTTTTCTTTTAAATTTATGACATTTTTTACCACTGCATGTAATATTCTTTTCTAATAAATCTGCAGCTTTCTGTGACAAATCTGTCTTTTTTCCACACAAATTTGCAACTTTTTCTTATTTTAAATTTGTGACTATACTCTCGTCTATTCAGGAAGACTTTCCTTTTAAATGTGTTAGTCTAAAGAAAGTAAAAGAGAGGGTTGGTGTTACAGAGGAAGATGCAAGGGACAGGGTGAGATGGAGGCAGATGATCCGCTGTGGCGAGCCCTAAAGGGAGCAGCTGAAAGAAGGCTAAAGAAAATAAAATCAAACCTATTCCATTTGTACCCTCTAATCTAATTCAACTCATATAAAGTAAAGGTAAATGGTAGTAGGGTAAATATTTCCTGAACCAGGATAGAAGAGCACCCCTCTGCAGATCACCTCCTTATCATGGTGGAGAGGTTTGTGTGTCCTAATGGTCACAGGAGCAACAGTATGTGGTTGGGAGCAATTTCCTCCTGCTAGGGTCTCCCGAGACAAATTGGTCCTGGGTGAAGGTCTAGATCAAGAGCTGTCCAGTTGGTCCCCATGAAGTTCTACAAGGATCCAGTGGACCCCACCCGTTTTGGGATTGCCAGGACTCAAGGATAAACACCTGGAGACCGGGTTTCTGTGAACAGGACTCAGCTGGGCTCAGCCTGACCAAGCCACATGGGTCCAGCCTCCAGTGGGCTCACCACCTGCAGGAGGGATCATTAGGATCATGGTGCTATGTGAACCAGGTAACAGTCTGGGCTACTCTGCTTAGACTGCTGGACCCATGGATAAGAGGTAGAAGATTGATGGATGGATGGATGGATGGATGGATGGATGGATGGATGGAAGAACAATAATTTCATTGAAACTTAAAAATGCTATTGTTTTAAAATGAGTGAAGTTCAAGTTCAAATCCGTGAAATCAAAAGTAACTCAGTATGATCAAATATACTTGGGTAAGAGTTCAGCACATTTCTATTCTTCATAAATGTCCTCAAGCAAGAACAAAAAGTATCAAGCAATAAAACTACTCAGCAAAGTACAATTTTTGTGAAAAAGTCAGTGGTGTATGTACTTGCATCAGTAAATGTGCAAACAAGCCAACTCTGACGCCAAGTTTCACCTAAACTAACTTCACTTTAACTGTAAATGTCATGACTTGTTCTTTAATTTTGACTCAGGAAATCTTTTATTTGTAACTATCTTCTTCTTTCAATCCCAAATGTGCCTCCTTTTTTGTGTGCTCGCCTTATTGTTTGTTTTAATGATTTTAGGAGCACTGGCAGCGTTGTTTACCACGAGGCAGTCAGCCAGTGAAGCTTTAGGGAGCAGCGGGTCATCAGCCTCCATCTCACCCTATTCCTTGCACTTTCCTCTGTAACACCAACCCTCTCCATGTCCTGCTTCACAACATCCATGAATCTTCTCTGAGGTCTTCCTCTTTTCCTCCTGCCTGGCAGCTCCATCTTCAACATCCTTGTACAATATATCCACTATCCCTCCTCTACACATATCCAAACCGTCTCAGCCTTGCCTCTCTTACTTTGTCTCCAAACAAATTTATAATTTATTAATTTTATTAATTTATAACTGTCTACAGTTCCTTCATATGGCATAATCTGGATTACATCATAATGCAGGATACATGCGGATAGCTTATACTTTATTTTCCTCAGACTCACACATCGGAGACAAGCCTCACAAATTGGTGAGAGAAAGGGGGAAAATACATGAGAAAAAGGTCACAAATATATAAGCAATAAAAAGCAATTTTATTCAATTTTTCATCACTAGTGCAGTGCCCGTATGACCCTGTGTGGACTGGTGACATCGTAGAAGTGATGCTTGCACCAAAGAACAGATGGCACCTATTAAGAACACCAAAGGAGTTCTTATAAGGAGTTCTGTGTCTTGAGGCTGAGCGCGGTGTTTCACCAGGCTCAGGCTCTTAATTTATTTCTGATTATTTTCTGCATTTTTCCAGCTTTGTGTTGTGTTCTTGTGTATTGAATTATGATGTTTTCCTTGGTGGTTCATTGTTCTGTTAGTTATTTATGTTTTTAGTATTAGTATTATTCTGTCAGTTCCTGTAGTTTAGGAATTATATTTTTGTTTCTGTGTCCTGACTGCCTTACCTCCTCTTCCAGACACTCCCACCCTGTCATCTGCTCACTAGTCGTCTCAGCTGTGAGTAGTTGTGCAATCAGGTCACCTGCTCGCTCATGCTCCCTGCACCTGCTGCCTATTTGCTCCCCTGCTATTTAAAGACGGTCTTGTTAAACCCTCTTCCTCATCGCCACCAGAGCCCAATTCCGCTCTGGTGAGTTCTTCTGGATTTATCTCAACCTGTAAGTTTTTTTCCTTAGTGTCTGTGTTTGGACTTTGTTTTCGTGCAGTTCTTGGGACTTGTTTTTTGTGTGTGTACAATAAATTCCACTAAATGCAGTTCAGCACGTGGGTCTCGCTCCTCAGCCCTGACAAGGGAAATTATGACATTCTGGACAACTCATTAGAGGTTTTCTAAGGAAGACCCAGTTCCAGAGCTCGGATCAGACCCAATTTTTTTTATCATTTTATCCCACTGGTCTGCAGAGCCTGCCCTGTGAATTTCAGCCCCCAACTCCCAGCGGTTGTACCTTTTCCACCTCTGTGTTCATTGAATAGTTCCCTTATGGACATTCATTAAATATTTCCCCTCCCAAACTTCCACACATCTGGGGAGGCTGAAATTTACAAGGGTTATTGGACTTAATATTACAGCCAAAGGTCAGGTCAAGCATTGGTTTGCTTGCTACCGGAGAACCATGAAAACCAGTACTACCTGTCTCATGGGTCGGGCCGTCAGCTACTCAACTGGCAACCCCACCCTCCCGAGGGCGTGGAGGGTGAAACTGGGTATCCTGGTAGAACTAAAAACAATATCTGTCACAGGTCTGTGGTGGACCACTCCCAGTTACACAGGGTGAGACTGGACATCCTGGGAGATAAGCACATCTGTTGCAAGGTCTGTGGTGGACTTTTGCCAGTCGGTGCATCGTGACATGCGCTACACAAAGAGCAGAGATAAACAAACCTATCATCTGGTCAGTCACTGCAACAGATGCTGGAGTCAATTTGTCTTGGCCTGTCCTTGCCACTGATAATACCTCTATCTGCCAAGAATGTGCCACTTGTCCAGCAAAAGCTAGCGGTACTCAAATACTTTGCAAGCAGTTTCATGAAATGGTCAGTCAGAAAGCAACTCATACCAGCTCGGACATTGCCTGGGTTAACAAGGTCAGGAGTTCCTGGCAGCAGAAGGCGAAGGACAGAGCTGCATGGAGGAATCTGATCAGACCTAAATGAAACAGTCATTGTCGCCCCCGACAGACTGCTATGATGATGATGATGATGATGATTATAGCTGAAAATCCAAATTTTCAGCCCCCAAATCCTAGCGGTTATACCTTTTCCACCTCTGTGTTCAGTGAATAGCTCCCCTATGGACGTTCATTAACTAACTAACTAACTAACTAACCTGCACTTATATAGCGCCTTTCTAGTCACAAAGACCACTCAAAGCGCTTTCATTAATACTAACCCTCTATTCTAACAATTTCCCCTCCTAAACATCCATATATCCGGGGAGGCTGAAGTTTGGGGATGCACACTATCATAACCTCAGCAAAGCACGTATCAAATCTGAGGTCTGTCTGACAAACAGTTCGAGAGATATGCATGGAACAGACAGAATGATGCATACAATGGCACAGAGAGAGAGAGAGAGAGAGAGAGAGAGAGAGAGAGAATCCTTGTATTATAATATGATAAATTTATGCAAATTTACATGTGAAGAAAAATGTCTCAAATTAATGAATAAAACCTAAAGTCTCAAATGTGCAAGAAAAGTCAAAAATGTATATAAAAAAGGCAAACTCCTGAAGAAAAATTTGCAAAATTTATGCAAAAAAAGTCTCAAAGGAAAAAGTGATTAATTAAAAAAAACAATGCACAAATTTATGAGAAAGCTTCACAAATTGATGTCAGTGACTTGCAATTCCATCCATCCATCCATCCATCCATCTTCTACCACTTTTCTGGAGGTCCAGGTTGTGGAGGCAGCAGTTCAAGCAGAGAAGCCCAGACTTCCCTCTCCCCAGCCACGTGCTCCAGCTCTTCAGAGAGGATACCAAGACGTTCCCAGGCCAGCTGGAAGACATAGTCTTTCCAGCATGTCCTGGGTCTGTCCCACGGTCTCCTCCCAGTGGGACATGACCGAAACACCTCAAGCGGGAGGCGTCCAGGAGGTCCAGACAACCTCAACTGGCTCCTTTCAATGTGGAGGAGCAGCAGTTCTACTCTGAGCCTCTCCCGGATGACTGAGCTCCTCACCCTGTCTCTACGGGTGAGTCCAGCAATCCTACGGCGAAAGCTCATTTCAGTCGCTTGTATCCACAATCTCATTGTTTGGGTCATTACCCAAAGCTCATGACCATAGGTGAGGGTAGGAAGGGAGATTGAGCGGTAAATCGACAGCTTTGCCTTTGAGCTCAGCTCCCTCTTCACCACGACCACCGTAACTTGCAATTCAAGTATCTTTTTTTGTAGATACATTCTTACTCCTAGTCATTTCTTTGGTGACTACTCTTACCTACTTGAGTGACTGATAAGATAACACTGCTTTTTCTTTATGGGAAAAAACAGAAGGGGAGAAGCAGCTTTCCTCTTGGCTTGTTGTTTGTTTGCTGTCTTTAAGGTTACACCTTGAAATGTCATTTAAGGGCTGAATCTGTTTGCAGACCACTGGGATCTGAGTCTGTGCTGCTGCGTAAACAAAATATACTAATGCACCATAGACAGCCAAGAAAAAAAGGTGGATACAAAACATTAATGTGACTGTAGTTTCTCTGAAGATCTTTGACAAAACTACATGTTTGGCCTTATGAATGTGAAGGAATTATCCATGCACACTTAAGGGTTATAATTTCAATGGACCGCTTCTGCTCGTCTTGAATATTTCCTTCATTTTGCTGTTGAAATGAGCATGTTTTTTTATCTCTCCCTGTAAGGAGGAGAAGAAGAAGAAGAAGAAGGAGCATTTGGTGTTCTGGTGAGATAATCAAGTGACTAATTGTACATCGTCTGATTTCTGCCTGAGGGTGGGGTGGGGGGTGGGGGGGGTGCTGGGTGGGAGGGGGGGGCATCTGATGCACTGGCACAGAGAATCCTATTTTCCCAAAATATCTTCTCTTAGAGGTTAAGGAGAAGATGGTGATGGAAATGATCACGGTTACAAAATAAAGACGTTTCCCTGTCACGCTTTTTTGTTTCCTTCTTGATGGAACTCAGCCAGACTGATAATGGAAGTATATTGACTTGAGAGATTAAAGGGTCCTAGCTGCTTGTGTAGCCATTAGTGATCGTTATGTCTGTGTGCAGCTGGGTATTTTACCTCTCTTTGTCTGTCTGTCTCTCTGAGTCTGTGTTTATGTAAGTGTGTAGCTCCCAGTGTGCATCCCCGCGTGTGGTTTACACATGCCAGACATCTCTCACATGCGTTTCAGTGTCCCTATAATCTGTCTCGGTCTGCCTTCTGTGCGTGTTTTGGTGCTCAGAGTCTGGATGTCACTGTTCATCAGGTCCCAAACGTGCGTTCTTTTTTGTGTGCCCACCTTATTGTTTGTTTTAATGATTTTGGGACCACTGGCAGCATTGTTTACCAAGAGCCAGTCGGCCAGTGAAGCTGTGAAAAATGGGGATAGATGGAGAATTCGGGTGGCTGTTGAGACTCCTGCTTCCGCGGCGTGGTGGAGCCCATGCTGGGAAAGCAACACAACATTGTTACTCTTTCATAAAGCAAAAATAAACAAAACTCGGCGGACTTGAGCAATTTAGTCCCCGAAGAAACAAGCGCTAACAGCTGAGTTGAGCAGCGCTGTGGGTGCAGATTGTTGCCTCTGTTGTTGCTGCCCTTTACTTTGCAATCACTTGACATTGCATGACTACAGCAGAGGTGACTGTAACCTAATGATGTAAAAGAGCAGGAGAAAGCTTCAAAGGGAAGATTTTTATAATCGTTTTGATCTGTCCCCCAGGAAATAATGCAAAATATATGAGCAACCAGAAAACAACCCCTGAGCAGAATACCCAATTCTCCAGTTAGCTGACAGAGCAGGGGAGTGTGTATCAGTGTGTAAATGAGAGAAAGAGAGAGCGGTGTGGCTGGAGTGTGTGGGCTACACATGCATAATCCCTGTTGACTTGCCTGGCATTTTCTTTTGGTTAGGTTCCATCACTGGAAACTTTACATTACTTTTAAGCACTTTTCTGTCCCTCTTTTTTCCCTTTAATGCAAAACAACATTATTAAACTCAGAAAGGGGAAAAAAATCCCTAAACTTTTCGTTTTCTTGTTTATCTCCATTCTGACTTCTCGGTGCTTCATGGATGAGTTGTCTTTCCCTTCTCTTTTTATGGATTAAAAGGATTAAGAAACAGAAAGAGGTGGAGAAAGGGGTGAAGGGGAGTGAGAGAATGAGAGAGGATGGGGATGTTAGGAGATGCAAATTGTACAACAGTGAAATGGGGAAAAGATGAGAGGGAATTAGTGAGGCAAAGAAAACTCAAAGAACTGGATGAAGCTTCATATAGGGAATTACTGTATGTTGGTATTTAACCCAGAGGAAACAAACATGAACAAATGGAAGAGTTTTGTGTTCTTGCTGTTTGAAAAGACATGACTGAGATGACTTGAGGAGCAGCGCCCGGTGAGGACTGTGGCTGCAGACAATTCCTGGTGACTATCAGGATTTCTTTGTTGTGGGCTACAGTTTATGTCCAAAAGCCGATAACTGCCCAATCAAGATGATATCAGTATCACAAGCCTTATTTCTTCCTTTCTCCACCCTCCTATCAATGAAACCACATCACATGTTTTTAAGGAGTGAGTTTGATCCCTTGCTAACCTTGCAGCTTTGCAAATACTAATCTTAATCACTAATCTTAATCTAAAAGCACTTGAACAAAATTTCAGTGGAAAAAGAGTCAGATTATCTTTGTGCATGCAATATAAGTTTTGTAATAATGTTTATTTACAATATATGGATGTATAATGGATTGAGAATAGCACCACACCCTCGAAGCAGTTCTAAATTGTAATCTTGCCCATCTCCAGGGCTTCATATTAGCCTTTTTGTCTTACCAGCCACCATGGTCAGTATTTTCCACTTAGTAGCCACTCAGCTTTTTACTAGCCAGAGCTTAATAGCTGGGAAGTTCTATTTTGTTTCTTCAGTGTTGATTAGCATGTGTAGTGAAATTAAAGGGTTTTATAGGTAATTTAATGTTGGTACACCTATTAATGTAAATATGAATGTGAGTAGGAATGAAGATTTACTTTCATTGCACTCAATTCCTCATTAGGGCACCATCCACATTTTATAGAGGTGGAAACTCTTATGAACAAAGACTTAAGCTTAAGAATTTAGCAATTGGTAAGTTAAGCCTTAATAATTCTATTGAAAATATTTGATCAGTCTCATAATAATCCCTTGTGTGAGTTCTTGTCTCTGATGATCAAGAAGCTGGACATGAAATCAAACAATAACTCCCATATCTCTTTCAATGATTTAATAAGAAATGTCAGAATAGTAATATAGTAATATGTGGATAACTTTAAAACAGAGAATTCACGTGTATCATGGGCATCATAGACTGTTACTGAGTTACTTATGAATCAAGCATTTGTGGAACCACATGAAGCACAGCTTAATTTGTCAGTATACTGGAAACTGGAAAACCATAAAACAGCATTGGTTGAAAAAAGTGGATGCGATTTTATGAAGAAAATAATAATTAGCTTTATAAAAAAAATTAGAAAATTTGTTTTACTCTGAAAAAGAACGTAGATTAATGAAAGACAACATGCATTTTGAGATTCTGATGGGTGTTTGCATAAAATTAGGTTCAAAGAACTTATACCAGGAATATTCTGAAGACAAGTGTAAATCACATGACAGACTGTCAGCCGCAGAATCTTTGTGTCCCTGTGGGTAGTAGGCGGGTCCACCGAATTCTGTTTCACTGGACCAGTGTGGGTGCAAAGTCCTATCAGAAAGTCAAAATGGGATAAAACATGCCACAAATTCATTTCTTCCGATGATAGTGGTTTAAATGAGTTGGTTTAAGCTCAAGAAAACAAACAAAATCTTCTTGCACGATGATTTAAAGAAAAAGAAGAATAAAATAAGAAAAATGAATTTTAAAGAAAAGAAACAGGATCCACACAGAGCATGACAGGCTCTGGGTCCTTCTTAAAAAGATAGGAGAAAAATTGGAGGAGCAGAGAAAGCTGCTCACAGCTTGACCAACGCCCCAGAGCAGACTCAACAATGAGCAATAAAACTTAAGTTTTCTCTAGTGTTGCAGGGTGGTCCAAAACTTCATGAGACCTGAGGTGGCCCAATTATATTTGAGCTTCTTCCAACAAGGATCATAAACTCGACCTAAAAAGGAAAATGCATTGAAGCTTTGAACTCTATTGCCCAGTTAAAGTGCAGCTATGGACTCCTGCAGAACAGAGGAGAGAGGAAGGGGAGAGAGAGACATTTGATCTGAGAGTGAGACCCCCCCCCCCCCAAGACACATGTTACTTTACTGAATAAAGCATAAATTCCTTAAACTTTAGTGACTAAGATATTCTACTCAATAAAGGAGCATAAAATGCATCTACATCTACTGTAATTAACTTGTGATATTAAGCATGCAAGAATTAATTTCTTCCTGAAAATAGCAGAACATATCACAATCATATCAAATCATATCAATAAAACATTTAAAGCCCATATTGTCCATCCCAGAGTTCAATCATGTCTTTGTTGGCAGAGGCTGTCTTAAGAAAAAGGATATGAGTTAGTTCATAGTCCATAAGGCATAAATTCCACTGCAAAGGAAAAAGTTAAATATTCCTGATTCGTCCACCAGATGGCACAGTGAAACTGGTTGTTTACTGGAAAGTCTTGGCTTCCAAAGTCTTGACTATGTCAATCATAAAACTGTCAATTAGAACATTCCTTTGCCAAAGAGTCTTGGAGAAAGGGATTAACTTCCACTTTATGGCCGATGGATAGGGTTACAACTCCAGTTCTTTGGTGAGAGAAGCAGTCTCAAAAGCCAGGCTTTTGAGCTGAAATAATTTTTTTCAGCAAAGAATAATTTTATAAATTGGAACTCAAGGTCACACTACATGTGTTTAATAAAAAAAGATATATTGAACAAAAAGTTTTATGTTACCATTGTTGCAATGATCTATGCAGGGGTCTGCAACCTGTGGTTAACTAAAAATACAGGGAAAAATAATATATTTATGAGAAAATCATATCTTGCATATCAGCCCCATTTAATGTTGAAGACACTGTCATCTACCTACTGCAACGAGCCCATTTCCACCTGGATGGCGACAAAGACACTGTGAGAATTACGTTCTTTGATTTCTCCAGTGCCTTTAACACCATCCAGCCAATGCTGCTGGGTGAGAAGCTGTGGGTGATGGCGGTAGAGAGCTCTGTGATCTCCTGGATTACTGACTACCTGACAGGCAGGCCACAGTTTGTCTGGCTGGGCAGTGTCTTGTCTGATGTGGTGGTTAGTGATACAGGAGCTCCACAGGGGACTGTGCTTTCTCCTTTTCTCTTCACCTTATACACCACCAACTTTCAGTACAACACTGAGTCATGCCACCTGCAGAAATTCTCTGATGACTCAGCTGTTGTTGGGTGTATAAGAGGGGGAGAGGAGGGAGAGGACAGAGCACTGGTAGACAGATTTATGGACTGGACCGAGCAGAATCACCTGAGACTGAACGTCAGCAAGACCAGAGAGATGGTGATTGACTTCAGGAAGAAGAGGGCACCTTCACAGCCATTACGGATTAGGGGGGAGGATGTGGAGGTAGTGGAGGACTACAAATACCTGGGTGTCAGGATCAGCAATGGACTGGACTGGAAATCTAACACTGATGCTGTGTACAAGAAGGGGATGAGCAGACTCTACTTCCTGAGGAAGCTGAGATCCTTCAATGTGTGCAACAAGATGCTGGAGCTTTTCTACCAGGCTGTTGTTGCCAGCACCATCTTCTTTGCTGCTGTCTGTTGGGGTAGCAGTATCAGAGCCAACAACATCAACAGACTTGACAAGATTATCAAGAGGGCTGGCTCTGTGATTGGTCTCAGGCTGGAGACCTTTGAGTCTGTGGTGGAGAGGAGGACACTGAACAAACTGAGATCCATCAGACAATCCTGATCACCCCCTCCACCACACACTGGACAAACAGTGGCGAACTTTCTCCTGCAGACTGCTACAGCTTCACTGCCTAACAGTCAGGTACAGGAAACCTTTCCTGCCACATGCCATTTCACTGTACAATAACTCACTCTAATGTTGAATTCTGGTCATAACAATGCTGCCATACTGCACCATACAGTCTAACTGGTACCTCACATTGCACCCTGCACCTGATAGTCTTGCATTGTACAGTGAGTATGATTCATGTATCTATACAGGTCATCATCTATTCATCTGTGATGTATATAAGTTATTCAGGTAGTTTTACTTTCCATGAGTAATTCTTTTGTCTGTTACACTGTGTGTGTTTCTGTCGTTTTGGTTGTCTACTGTCATGCTGCTGTTACACTGTAATTTCCCAAATTTCCCAGTTTGGGATCTATCTATCTATCTATCTATCTATCTATCTATCTATCTATCTATCTAAAATAGAAATCTCATACTTACATGAAAAAAGACTCAAATTTCCCCCAGAAAAATGCAACTTATAGAGAAAAGGGGCTGGCATCCTCCAAAAAGGTTGCCAGCCCCTGGTCTGAGTTCAGTTGTCTTTTCGGGCGACAACTAAACTAAATGTCAGACCGTGCCCATCACAATAATTACTGTTCCTGCACGATGTAAACAAGGTGTTAGAATCTATTTAGATTTCCTGAGTCACATACAAATCCTCCCCAAAAACCTTGTCCACAGTAATCCTCTTTATTGATGAATACAAAGTTCATGTGGGACACAAGGACAGCATCAGTTGTTCTGCCTGCTCTCAAGTTTGTGTGACACACATTTGCGGAGGGGAAAAAAAACAGCATCAAAGTCATTTTGAGGATGGCTTACTGGGTTAGTGTGTTGTCAAGAGACAGAGAGAGAGAGAGAACTTGTGCGTTCCTCTGTCCTTGCTGTCTGTGTCTGCCAGCCATTCTGTTTTGACAGAGCAGGTACAGATGAATATGAAACAGACTGGCTTAGCTTTTTGAGGACTGGTACTTTGTGTGGATGTCCATTTTAAAAACATGTAAGAGCAAACCGTGACCCAACTCCATCTTCAGCGCCTCCTTTTTTGTGTCCTGTATGAATAGTAAACGTCCCATATTGTGCATAATGGATTTTTTTTAACCTTATAAAATACAGAGATGGGTCACATGTATATCATTAAACTGCTCACTTCACATAAAAATATGCACTGCCTTTACTTATTTAATCTCTCAAAGAAAAAGAGGATTGAGTGTCCTGTATTTTTATGGCATCATAAACCAACATGCCCCACCTTTGCTTCTCCAAGTTAGTAAAACAAACACACCCTGACTGTCTCCTTACTTGTGAACAGTCCCTGCGAAAAGCATCACCTAATCATGTTAGGGGGCTCTTTAATGTTAATGAGCAGGCTGAAAACCAGCTGCTTTGAACAGAACTTTAAAAGTATTAAAAATAACAGAAATATTTTTGGTCTTTAAAAACTACATTGGTATGTCCCTGAAGATGCCAAAACGTCTAGTCCTAACCCATGGGAAATGCATAACATGGGGCCTTTGACAGTGTAAATACTTCTTTGTTCCATATGGATGCCAATCTGTGTGCACAGGGGTGGCTGTGGCGGAGGTGTAGTGTGGCCAACTACTGATCCTAGGGTCAGGGGTTCAATTCCTGCTCTGTCTGCAGTCTGCATGTCAAAGTGTCCTTGAGCAAGACACTGAACCCCCAGTTGCTCCTGGTGGGTCAGGCCAGCACCTGCGCATGGCAGCTCCTGTTGTGTTGTTATTGGGACATATTACTGTGTGACACGGGTGGTGGCTCCACCTTTCCAGTTCCACCACCAGAGCTGTGAGGAAGAGAGGCGGTCTCTTTGACCCCCTCTCTGCCTGACAGGAGCGCCTGTACTGTGAGAGTGAGTCAACAATGAAGTCATGTTCAGTTCAACATCCAGTCTCGTCCTTGGTTCTCGTTTACCGACATAACATTTAGCGACGAGGATAAAAGTATGGACGTGGGAGTTACTAATATTTGGCCGTTTTGGGAGTTTCCCGGTGATCCACCAGTCCCTTGGGCGAGGTGGTTCGCCGCATTTCAAAATTATTTGGTGGCATTGAATCTTGGTAGACTGGAGAAGTTGTGGTCACGGGCTCTGTTGGTTCACAACTTGGGGATGTAAGGACAACGTATCCTTAGTACTTTGGGCGACAGTGATAGCTTTGAAGAAGTGGTTGAGCTAATGGCGCAACATTTTTGTGCCACGGAAAACATCATTGTCAGGAAGATTCCATTTCGGCAGCACCGCCAGCAGACGGGCGAGTCAGTGCAGCGGTATGTTACAGACATACGTCAGCTGGCCGGGGACTGCCAGTTTGGAGCATTAGAGGAAGAGATGGTCCGCGGCCAGTGGGCAGAACATACCCTTTGCTCGGCGACAAGGTCAAAGCTCCTCACACACTCGGACGAGCTGACGTTAGCCATGGCCATCGAGATAGCCCAACAGTGTGAGGCGGCAGACAAGCTATCATGAGAGTTTGGTGAAAGAGTGGCACTCCGCCATTTTGAACCACAGTCGATGGCGCAGGCAGTGGACCCAGATAGTGACGATGGCATAGAGGATGATGAGGAGCATGCTAATGCTGTGAAGATAAGGTCCGCCCCGGGATTGTTCAGGTGTTTGGGTTGTGGGTCTACCAAG
This sequence comes from Pholidichthys leucotaenia, assembly GCA_020510985.1. Classification (NCBI taxonomy): domain Eukaryota; kingdom Metazoa; phylum Chordata; class Actinopteri; order Cichliformes; family Pholidichthyidae; genus Pholidichthys; species Pholidichthys leucotaenia. Next base: position 38,665,635 of record CM035840.1, on the reverse strand, counting down.
CACCATTATAAGGCTAGAGAGTGTCCGGCAAGAGGAAAATGCTGCGGCAAGTGCAGACTCCTGCATCATTTTGCCAGGGCATGGAATAGGTTCCGGCAAGGGGACCCAAGACGCAACGTAGATCCCCCCGCTCCATCTCCCACGGTCATCCACACCGTATCCCCGAGCACCGATGGTCATACCTATTGTATGGTGGAATTGGACAGGGTGGCGGTGCCGTTACTGACACGGGTGCAGTCAGGTTCGTGTTGAATTGGTCTACCGTGAGGAGTTTCTTCCCACATTATTGAGTGAGAGGTCATTCAGCACCACTGTGTGGGTATGGTGGAAGAAGATTGGCCACGGTGGGATCGGTGGAACTGACGGCTAGGTACAAGTTGGCGGAGGTGTCCAACCTGAAGTTCATCGTGACTGCCTGCGGTGAGAATGTTATGGGGTGTGATCTCTTTTATGCATTGGGCTTCACCATCACCAGCGGCGTTGGAGAAAAGTGGTTGGACTGTGGTTTGTGGGACTGGCCAGTTCCGTGAGTGGTGGACAAAGCTGTGTGGGACGATGGTATTCTGGATGATGAGCAGGACCAACCCCACCTAGGGCCATCGCCGGAGGGTCCCAGTGCCAGTGCCCAAGTAACCCTAGCTGAGGGAACTGGGCGGCGCGGTGGGACGCCTGTGACAGTGGGTGGAGCCGAGTGGATGACCCATTGTACTCCTGAAGTTCGGCTGGAAGGTACCGGGGAGCTGGGGGTCACAGCGGCTTCGCCCGCAGCGAAAATGAAAGCGAGCGGAGCAGGACCAGCTGGCATGGTAAAATGACATGCCAAACAGAGACACTGGAAGCCGAATAGGGCTCCTCTAGGGGTTGCAGATGTGGTCCAACCCAGAGAGGAGGCCCAGTCGAGAGGTATTTGGGGCAAACGCAGATGACAAGGTGACCAAGGACGGCTGCAGGTGGTGGCTGTTGGAGAGGATGGCTACCTCCAGCTATCTGATGGCTCATGGAGGCATCCCAATGAGCTGTGGCGTGCCAAAGAGGAGAAGGAGGTGTTTGGGCTTCGATATGGGTCATCCCCGGGTGTGAAGAAAAGAAGGTGCACTGGAGGGGAACTGTCTGACGGTTTTCTGGGTGGTGGTTCCTCCACTGGGGCAGACTGATGGTTGGGCAATGTGTTTATTGCAGGATGTTGGAATGGGAGATAACCGGGTTGTACATTAGTTCTGTTAATGGGATTATTTTGTGTTTTATACTGTTTATTTTAGAAACACAGCAGTTTTCTGTTTAATGGACTGTGTTTTAGTAGAGAGGGCAGAATAATCCATCTGGCCGGGTGGGGGCGGAACGGTAGTCCACCTGTCCCCCCCCCCCCCCCAGCTTTAGTTGCTTTGTGTGTACATCATAGGCCTTCAAATATTTCTATTCAGTTTTAGTGCATGATTCATGTTCCAAATCAGGGAGGGTCTTGATTGTATCTGTGTGTTTTGGACCATTTTTGAAGTGGGGGGGGAGTGTTGTGTTGTTATTGGGACATATTATTGTGTGACACAGATGGCGGTTCCGCTGCCACCCGGGGTATAAGAGGGCCGTGAGGAAGAGGGGCAGTCTCTTTGACCCCCTCTCTGCCTGATGGGAGCGCCTGTACTGTGAGAGTGAGTCAACAATAAAGTCATGTTCAGTTCAACGTCCGGTCTTGTCCTTGGTTCTCATTTACCAACATAACAGCTCCGTCGCCATCAGTGTGTGAATGTGTGGATAGCAGGATCTGTAAAGCGCTTTGGTCATCTGGAGGTGAGAAACAGCACTACATAAGTGAATGCCATTTACCATTTTGACAATTTGGACGAGTTGGGAACCAAGACTCAAGCATAAACTGAAATCCCTGGTTATTCTATCACTCAGTCGCCCCAGTGAATTCATACAGACACACCAGTCTCACACCCCTTCCTGCGCTCTCATCACTCCATGGTGAGAAATTCCTCACACTGGGTCAGAAATGGCACTGAGTTAGTTTTCTCTCATCTCATCACTCTGACAATTTTGTGAGATAGATAGATGGATAGATAGATAGATAGATAGATAGATAGATAGATAGATAGATATGCGCTCTCTCTCTCTCTCTCTCTCTCTAACGGGACGTTGTGCGCCGCTGCTGTTATTTTTTTCCATCCATCCCTCCTCTTGGATCAGTAACCCTGTAAGGGCGCACTGTCCGCGGTGTGAATCCAGCATGCGTCGACCCCTCACTGGATAAAAGCACATTCAAAATGTTCGGGCAGTGGGGAGCGCTCCTGATTCTTTCGCGCGCAACACAGGCACATGAGAACTCTTTGCCACCTACTGCGCACCGCGACGTGCCAGAGCGTGTGTGCGCGCCGGCGTGAGTCGTTGAACTTCACCACCTCTGCCGGACCCCTGTGTCATTCCGGACATCGCTGCGGTCTGGGCGACTACCTGGATTCGAGAGCCAGCACGTGGGAATTTGGCGTTGTGTCCGCTCGACCGATGTGCGCTCACGCGTGGATTTGAACGGCAACATTTGATGCGGCCGGAGAGACGCGTTCTCGTCCGGGCTTCCCTTTGGAATCTGTCTCGGAGACATGTGGTCTCGTGCGGGCGCATATTTGAAACGATCGACCCGCGTCTGCTTGGCGGCGCGTCCTCTGCGGCGCTGGAGCAGACTGAGTCGTGGCCGCTGAGGAATGCAGAGCCGAGATTCAGTCTTTCCCAGCTCACCTGCGGAACTCTTCGCAGCTCACGCCAAAGTAAGTAACGTAGCTATGGGATTTTTTGCGATGAAAAAAAAAAAAAATCCCACGTCTTGTGGTGAATCGAGGAATCTCCAGTGACCCCAGCCCTACTTTGAGGTGTTATGGGCACTAATGGCTTCACCATTACCGACATTTGTACATTCAGCATTATGTATCCATGACCTTGACAGCATAATTAAGGTATTTTAATGTGTAAAAGCACTATTCGTTATTCCTGTCTTTGAAAGTGGTTCCCACAAAGACTGCATGTGTTGTCTGATCAGCTCATTTGGAAATAACTGGGGGTCATTTGTCTACATAACGCATCTGTGTGTTTTCACATCACAGCAGACAGACGCAGCCGGTGAGACCGCGGGGCGCCATGCTGAGACAGATCCTCCTCAACTCCACTGACGCCCCAGACTTCGACCTGGCGCTGATGGCACAGTCGCCCACACACGCCCCCTCTTCTCTGAACGCCTCCCACGGCGGCTCGGTGAGTGTGGCCGCTCTCCTGAGACCCACCGCGGGCAGAGGGGGAGGAGGACTCCGCGAGGGCGAGCTCCACAAACCGGACCTGATCACCTACATCGTCATGTGCCTGCTGCTCTTCCTGTTAGTGCTGCTCATCGTGTTCTTCATCAACTGCCAGCTCCGGAACTCTTTCTTCGCCTCCATGCCATATGACCGGTCACTAAGAGAGGCCCGGACCTCCTATAAATAGACCTAACCCCCCCCCCCCCCCCCCCCCCGGTGGGAACCTCCAGGGTGGTGTCGATGGTCCACTGTCAGACGTGTGTGTGTGTGTGTGTGTGTGTGTGTGTGTGTGTAGTGGGGGAGAAGGATAACCCCTGGAACTGCTGCTTCGAATACTGGACAAATGTAGTTGCTGCCTTTTTCAGTTGTTTTAGGCTTGAATACACAACCTGGGATCTGATTGTTTCAGGGACTTAATTATGGCACAATTTGTCGACATTCTTTTTTATTTTAGCATAAAGAGTGGAGATGTACCGCAGCCTTTAACTCCGAATCAAATGGGTGACTTACAGCCCTGTATTTTTCTGGCAAATATTAGCTGAAATGCAGAACAACTTCCATGTGCACAGAGCTGAAACAAACAATATGCTCCCAAGCTCAACTAATTGGCTGCAAATTTAACCTGGCATCTGCCCTCTGGGTCCAAATTCACAGCACTGTTTTTTTTTCTGATAACATGACTCACTGTGTATATATAGAGAGGATATAGGGTAGACGGTGTTCTGTATATAAAATATTTTGTAACCCTGTAACTTGTCACTTAAACTGTCCTGTGTCGTGTAACAATTTCCCACATTTTCAGTCTCCCTGTAAAATGGCTGAGTGACAGATTGTTGGCCAATAGCTATACCCACATAAAGATATTCAAATGTTCTCCGAAGTGGAAGTCTCTCCGTCTGTGCGCATGCAAATGGATGACGGTGCCGAAGAAAGGTGCTGCTGCCGCAGCTGCTGATGTGAAAGGGCCAACTGTTTATCATCTGATGCGTCCACGGAGGCACTTTTACGAGGGCCACGGGGCTGCTCGCCTTATCGCGCACTTTCCCTTTTAATTAACCTCTCTCCCACAATTTACAGCGCCAGCATCCCAGAGAATGAAGACTGGAGGCTGAAGGATGGCGAGCCACGAGCGATAAACCCCAACTGCTGTCTGTTTCCGTGCCGCCGGTGACGCGCAGATCCTCTCCAATCTTGTTGTTGGAAAACACCTTGCGCATACCGGGGCGGATAAAGGAGTCTATCTCTGTGATCATGTGCCCGCCTGCGCGTAATGCGCGCTCTCAGGTTTATTTACGTCTGCCACGGAACAAATAATAGAACCACCCCAAGCCAGGGGAGCTTTTGAACTTTCATCTTTTACGCACTTATCGCCTCCTAAATATTAAATCTGAGATGGGCTAATGAAGTATTTTTTTTTTCATCTGCTGTGTTTATGATAAATTTCGTTTTGAATCTAAAACCCTGAAATTACAAGTGGGAGGCAAAGGCCACGTGCAACGGGTGCTGAATGGCCAATTAAATGCTGTAATCTGGGAGGTAATATGATTTAAAACTGGCTGGTTATTTTTGCGCATTTGGACATTGCACATTCCAACCCTTAAACGATTTTGTTCTTCATTTCCGTTTCATATTTTTTGCCTTACTGAGACCCGTCGCTCCTTGTAATCCTGCATAAAGATAAATTAGTGCCTACCTGTGCGTGCCCTTAGAAAGCAGGTGTAAGCAAGCACATCAGCATTCGTTCAGTGACGCTTGCCTTTGACTTTGATTGTTCATAGCGAGTCCTATGAGCTTTGATGATGTCATAGCGATTCCTATGACAGTGATGACTGCCTTTGCTCTTTGATGTCATAGCGAGTCCTATGATCTTTGCCGACGTCATAGCGAGTCCTGTGACCGTGAGTGATGCCTGCGTTTGATCTTTGATGATGTCATAGCGAGTCTTATGATTGTGAGTGATGCCTGCCTTTGTTATATAGGAACATCATAGGACATTTCACACATAAGGAGTCGTTTATACATAGGCACATCATTGGACGTCATGCAGACATCATAGGAACATCATAGGCGGTCCTATGATCTTTTGGCCGTGACAGACAGACACACAGACAGACAGAGATAAGAACGTGGCGGTAATGCACCTGTAGGCTGGTTGCCAACCACCAATCAAATCTAAAAGAAGAAGACAGAGATTTCGTGAATTTACAGAGTGATGAACAGAATCACTTGTGCCTTTTCTTGGCGTCACTCCAGCTCAGGTGACTGCAGCGCGTGCCGTTTCTATTTTATCCGCTTGGTGGAGCTACAAGTCTGGTTATTTTTTATGCACAATTTAGTTAAACGTGCCAAAGAGCCAAGGGTGCATGTCAAAACCACACAACACCCCAATCCCAAAGCAGCTTTGCGGAAAAACACCTGCAACAGAACTGAGGCCGGAAGGGAATCAGATCTGCGGCTGAGATCCCCCGTTTCATAATCTCTGTACATACAGGCAGGGATGAATTTCCTGCATTATGTCAACAGAAGGGTGAGTAGGTTGTAACATGAATCATAGAGTTAAAAATGGGTGTTGCTGTGTTGATTGAATGAATAAATGGTGACACTGATAACAGTGGAGTCACTGTAAGTCAAAATCTTAACTTTTCCCCACTTTTTTTATACTAATTTAACACTTTTAAAAATGTCCACATATATCCTGGCACTCTAAGCTCTATCGAATTAATAACTAGAAGAGCACTCAGAGAGCACATACCTCCGCCAAGGCTCCTTTCGTCCCTCATGGATCATCTCCAAAATGTAATGGGTGTGTGTGTAGGCCTAGAGTCACCTCTGGTGAAAATTTCATCCATATCCATCCATTAGTTTTGGAGTATTGTTGCTAAAACACTCTGTGAGAAGATAAGAGCCTTGGTGGAGGGATGCATTCTCGGATCATCACCAGAATGTAATGGCTCCCTCTGTAGCCCAAGAACCACCTCGTGAAAATTTCATCCAAAACCATCCAGTACTTTTTGTGTAATCCTGCTGCACAAATACAAAGCCCTTGGTGGAGGTATGCACTCTCAGATCATCACCAAAATCTAATCATCTGTTCTCCATGCCATTACACACCTTTCCTGAAAATGTCATCAAAATCTGTTCATAATGTTTTAAGTTATGTTGCTAACAGACTAACCAACCAACAAACCAACGCCACTAAAAACATTACCGCCTCCCTTGGCGGAGGTACAAGGGTGGAGTGCCTTTACAGCAATAACAGAAGTTTCAGTTCCTCTACTGGGTTTTTTCTTCTTTTTCATTCTGCACATACTTACTATTGCTGTGTAATTCCCCATTTAATTCTTCCATTTGATGAGCTTAGATTCGACACTGTGACACATTTAAGACACAGCACGCCTACAGTAGCTTGCAAAAGTATTCAGTCTGCAGCTCTCCATATCTGGGCTTTATGGCAGAGCGGCTACCTGTCCTCGGTGCAAAACACACCAAAGCCTGCTTCAGTCCTTCAGTTGCTTTTTTGCAAACTCCAAGCAGACTTTGGTGTGTTTTGCACTGAGGAGAGGATTCCATCTAGCCACTCTGCCATAAAGCCCAGATCTGTGGAGCGCTGCAGTGATGGTTACCCTACCATCCTGGAACTTAGTCCCATCTCCACAGGGTCACTGGAGCTCAGAGTGACCATCAGGTTCTTGGTCACCTCTCTCACTAAGGCCCTTCTTCCACGCTTGCTCAGTTTGGCTGGGTGACCAGCTCTTGGAAGAGTTTTGACAAACTTCTTTTGAATATTATGGAGGCCACTGTGCCCTTGTGCAGAAATGTTTTTGTAGCCTTCCCCAGATCTGTGCATTGCAAAAACCCCTGTCTCTGAGCTCTGTAGGCAGTTCCTTTGACCTCGTGGCTGGGTTTGTGCTATGATATGCAATGTCAGCCGTGAGACCTTCTATAGAGAGGTGTGTGCCTTTCCAAATCATGTCCAATCAATTTAGTTTACTACAGCTGGACTCCAAACAATGTGTAGAAACATCTCAGCAATGATCAAGAGAAATGGGCGGCACCTGAGCTAAACTTCAAGTGTTTTTGCAAAGTGTCGGAATACTTATGCATATTTCATTTTTTTTTCTTTTTAATACATTTTAAAACTGAAATTCTGTTTTCTCTTTGTTATTATGGGATGCTGAGTGTAGATTAATGAGGAAAAAAATGAATTGAAACGAGTATAGCATCAGGCTGCAACCCAAATGTGGAAAAAATGCTGGGGGGGTGAATACTTTTGCAAGCCACAGTAGGTGGATGATTCCATGTGCAGTTTCAACCTGCAGTGTGTAGTCATGGTGTAACACTCAAATTTTTGTCCCCCAGGTGCAACAGTGTATACCAGTTCCACTTTCAATCATTCTATTGTTCTTTTTTTAAGTAATTGTTGCTTTTTTTGTATCTTTTATTTATTAAAGTCTTTTCACAAAATACAATTACCCACACAGACACAAAAAAAGAAAAAAAAACACAAACAAACAAAAAAATAAAGGAGGTCAGTGCAAGATCTAAATATCTTGGAGACAGCAAAGAATCATTCCCAAAAAAGGGTTAAAAAAAGGGTTAAAAGGGTTAAAAGAGGTCACATCTCTGTATTATAATCAATATATATCAAATAAGACTGCCAGATTTTTAGGAAAGTATCATGCCTTTTTCTAAGATTATATGTAATTTTTTCTGAAGGAATACAACTTTTTATTTCAGAAAACCATTTTTCAATGAGAAGAGGGAAGGCAGATTTCCATGTTACAGCTATACATTTCTTAGCTACACAAAAAACATTTCCAGAAATTTTATTTGATATTCACTTAAATGTATATCAATTTTTACAAAGTTCCCCAGCAGATAAAATTCAGGGTCTAATGGAATAGTGGTTCCTATAATGCTGGTAATAATATTACATAAACCAATCCAAAAGGGCCTCACCTTTATACAATTCCAAGTGCAATAAGATAAGATAAGATAAGATAAGCCTTTATTAGTCCCACAACGGGGAAATTCCAGGATTGCAACAGCACAGGGATAGCAACACTCAGAGCAACAATCAGAAGGCAAGAAAAAAAAAAAAAAAAAAAATGTAAAAAAGAACCAATTTCTATACGACATCTAAAACATATTTCTGAGAGTTCAGGCTTAGATTTGTGGGGGGGGGGGTTGTAGCTGAGATATAACTGATGAAGAAAATTATAACAAACAAGTCTGTATTGAGCGTTAAGTGCAGCTGACCAACTATTTTGACCTAACTTTGACCAGAGCTGTTCATCAATTGTTATATTAGGATCTGACTCCTATCTCACTCTAGATTTATGTAAGCCTGGTTTTGGACTCTCATTCTGAAACAGAGAATACATCCTAGAAATAAATCTGTTCACTTTTCCATCACGTACAAGTTTCTCCAAACTACTTAATACAGGTAAAGTCATTTCAGAGGCTGTTTGGCACGAAGGAAGGATCTCAACTGAAGATAACAAAAACAGGTATTATTAGGCAAATTATACGTCAACTTCAGCTGTTCAAAAGACATAAAAAGTCCATTTTCATAACAGTTTTCCAGATACTGGATTCCTTTATGGTGTCATATCTCCAGAATCCTGTTGTTGATCATCATAGGTATGAGTTCATTTTTTCTTCGAGGTGTTTTTGGTGATAATCCCACTGCCTGTCCAATACATCCATGAGTTTCATACCCAGTTTTAACCAGATGCTTTAAAATGGGATTGTTGGTCCTTCTTGGTGTAGTTTTAAAGTTCCACTTATAAATGAAATCACTGGGAACCTTTTCCTTCAGAGTCCAGTCCAATTTGAATCCATAAAGGGGATCATCAATCACAAAGAAGAGTGAAATAAATGGCATCTGAGTGGCGAAATCATATTTATTTGAAGCATAGGCAATTGTAGATCTCCAAGCTTGTAATTCCAAGTTAACTTCTCCATAGACACTCCAGGCATTTTACCATTCCATATAAATTGTCTGGCTTTGTTATTAACAATTTTAAAGAAACTTGAAGGTAACAGAATGAGTAGGGACTGGAAAAGATAATGCAATCTTGGTAACACATTCACTTTGACACAGTTAACTCTGCCAGTTAAGGTAATGGGCAGGTTCATCCATTTATGTAAATCATCTTGAATTTTACTGAGCAATGGAAGATATGTATACTAGGCTCAATCTTAGATTTTGCCACATGGATAATGTTAAATAATCTACACAAATTATTAATTGATGAGCATTTCAAAATAAAGCCACTTTGATCCAGATTTATTAACTGTGGTAAATGTTGACTAAGTCTGCTAGCTAAGGCCTTGGAAATCAATTTGTAATCTGAATTTAATAATGAAGTAGGTCGATATGAAGAACGCTACAGTGGGTCTTTATTTTTTTAATGAATCACAGTAATTATAGCAGTAGAGGATGATTCATGGAGAGACAGTTTTGATGCTAACGTAATCACATCCATAATTAAAGGAAGAAATGCATCTTTGAATTCCTTACAAAATTCGGTGGGGGGGGGGGGGGGGTGCGTCTTCCACAGGAGATTTGTTAGATTGCGAAGAATTCAGTGCTTTCTCAATTTCTTTTTGTGTAAAATGAAGATTAAGATTTTTTTTGTCTTCTTGGCTAAGTGTGGATATATTAATGGTGGAGACAAATTCGTCAATTTTGGTCAAGTCTTTAGGTGATTCTGGTTTTTATAAATTTATATAAAATTGTTTAAATGTTTCATTAATCTTTATTGGATTATATGAAATTGTCCCCATTTCAGTTTGAATTAAATTAATTGTTGCATTTTTTTTCTTTTGTTTGCCAGGATAAAAATTTTATGAGCTTTTTCTCAAAATTGTTGCTTTTTAACAAGGTAAGCATCTTAGCCAAAAATGGCACTCAAATAAAAATGAAGGTTTTTTTTAATTTTATTGACTCTTCTTGTTAATGTGTAATCATTTTTCATACAAATTCACCATTTTTAGAATTATTTTTTGACTTTTTAAGCATATTATTTTTGTGATTAATGTGTGATGTTTTTTCCACACATTTCTCACTTGTATGCTCAAAAACTGCAATATTTCTGCTTGAATTCCTGCAATTTTTTTTTTCGGAAATTTGCAAATACTAGTACATACGTGTGCATGCCTGTAGAAACCATGTATAAGCAAGAATTTCTGCGTGCCCATTGCTGAAGGGTCTCCTCCTGTCTCAGATGGCTGTGTTGTTCACAGTCATGCCTGCGGCGTACTGCTGGAACCTCAGGTGTTTCATCTTCACGGCATCTTTTCTGACGTGCAGTAGTTCTCCTCTATTGCTCTCCATGTCGTGGGTCTTCTTCTTCTTCGTTCAGACCACTGGTAGAGGGATAGGTGCGCTGTAATTCCAGTTCATGGACAGGATCATGAAAATATCTCTGAACAAAAAGTGGCTTTCGACCCTGTTCAGGAAGAGGGGCGTCCATGTAATGATAAACTTTACCTTGTGACATCATATTGACACCATAGGCATAGACACTGTGACACACACAGATTTTCTGGAATCAGTCTGTCCGGTGTGTATATGACATCATATAGACATCATGTAGACATCATAGGAGCATCATAGGCGACTCTATCCTTTGGTGTCTATATAACATCATCCAGACATCATGCACTATTGTCTACATGACGGCATGGCGAGTCCTATGACGCTTGAGATCATAGCAACAGCATAGGACATCATAGGAACATGATAGATAGACAGATAGATAGATAGAGATGTACTTTATTGATCCCAAACTGGGAAATTACAGTGTAACAGCAGCATGACAGTTGACAACCAAACAACAGAAACACACACATGACAGACAAAGGGATTACCCATGGAAAGTAAAAACTAACACGACTATAAAACCTATATACATCATAGCTTAATATATGATGACCCATATAGACACATGAATCATCCCATTGCACAAAGGACTATCAGGAGGAGAGTGAAAATGTGAGATACCAGTTAGTCTGTAAGGTCCAGTGTGGCAGCATAGCTATGCCAGAATACAACATCATAGTGAGTTATTGTACAGTGAAATTGCATGTGGCAGGAAAAATTTCCTGTACCTGGCCGTTCGACAATGAAGCTGTAGTAGTCTACTGGAGAAAGTGCTTCACTGTCTATCTAGTGTGTGGTGGAGGGGGTGATCAGGATTGTCCGTGATGGATCACAGTTTATTTAGTGTTCTCCTCTCCATCACTGTCTCAAAGGTCTCCGGTCTGAGACCAATTACAGAGCCAGCCCTCTTGATAATCTTGTCAAGTCTGTTGGTGTCTCTGGCCCTGATACGGCTACCCCAACAGACAGCAGCAAAGGAGATGGTGCTGGCGACAACGGTCTGGTAGAAAAGCTCCAGCATCCTGCTGCACACGTTGAAGGATCTCAGCTTTCTCAGGAAGTAGAATCCGCTCATCCCCTTCTTGTGCGCAGCATCGGTGTTGGATCTCCAGTCCAACCCGCTGCTGATCCTGACACCCAGATATTTGTAGTCCTCAACCACTCCCACATCCTCCCCCCTAATCTGCAGTGGCTGAGAAGGAGCCTTCCTCTTCCTGAAGTCAATCACCATCTCTCTGGTCTTGCTGACATTCAACCTCAGGTGATTCTGCTCTGTCCACTCCACAAATCTGTCTACCAGTGCCCTGTACTCCCCCTCCTCTCCTCCTCTTATACACCCCACAACAGCTGAGTCATCAGAGAATTTTTGCAGGTAGCATGACTCAGTGTTGTACTGAAAGTCAGTGGTGTATAAGGTAAAAAGAAAAGGAGCGAGCACAGTCCCCTGTGGAGCTCCCGTATCACTAGCCACCACTCCAGACAAGACACTGCCCAGCCGGACAAACTGTGGCCTGCCTGTCAGGTAGTCAGTAATCCAGGAGATCACAGAGCTGTCAACCCCCATCACCCGCAGCTTCACACCCAGCAGCAGTGGCTGGATGGTGTTAAAGGCACTGGAGAAATCAAAAAAAGTGATTCTCACAGTATCTCCTCTACCATCCAGGTGCAGATGGGCTCGTTGCAGCAGGTAGATGACAGCATCTTCAACTCCTAAATGGGGCTGATATGCAAACTGCAGAGGGTCCAGCCACGTCTTCACCTGCGGCCTCAGGTGGGCTAAGACCAGTCTCTCCAGGACCTTCATCACATGAGATGTGAGGGCAACTGGTCGGTAGTCATTCAAATCCAATGGAGATGACTTCTTGGGGACAGGAACCAGGCAGGATGTCTTCCACAGCACCAGTACTCTCTCCAGACTCAGGCTCAGGTTGTACAGGTGTTTCAGTGCCGGAGCTAGTTGGTTGGCACAGGTCCTCAGGGTCCTTGTGGAGATGCCATCAGGGCCTGAAGCCTTCGTCTGACGGAGTCTCTCCAGCTGTTTCTCCACCTGATCTGTAGTCACCGTGAAGTGAGGGAGGGTCCTGGTGCCCCCTGAGGAGGAGGAGGGGGGAGATGGAGAGAGGTTCTGCACAGGAGGGTGGGTGGGGAGGGGTGCGTGGGGGTCTGGTTGTGTTGCTCGGGTGACAGACTGTGAGTTGAACCTATTAAAAAACGGATTCAGCTCCTCAGCTCTCTCCTGGCTCCCAGATGGCTGCCTGACTCTCCCCTTGCACCCAGTTATTTGTTTCATTCACTCCCACACATCTTTAGTGCTGTTTTGCCTGAGTTTCTCTTCCAACTTCCTCCTATAATTGTCCTTGCACCTCCTCAGCATCTCTCTCAGCTCATGCTGCACTCATAGGCGGTCCTATGATCGTGACACACTGACAGACAGACTGACAGATTTCTTGAATTTAAAGAGTGATTTTCTTGTTTATTTGCATCTTACTCATAACAGTTTTAGAGAAATGAAATAGAGTAATAAATGTTTCCTGAGGGGAATCAAAAATTAAAGTAGCATTACCTTATGATATCAGTTACTCAAGTACAAGTAAGAGTCTTTTCCCAGGAGAAAACTTGTATTTCTCTCCAGTGTGTCCTGGGTTGACCCAGGCCACACTGGAGAGACTATGTCTCCCAGCTGGCCTGGGAACATCTTGGTATCCTCTCTGAAGAGCTGGTGCAGGTGGTTGGGGAGAGGGAAGTCTGGGCTTCTCTGCTTGAGCTACTGTCTCCGTGACCCAGACCCCTGCAAAAGCAGTAGAAGATGGATGGATGGATGGACAAGTAAGAGTAATCCCCCAAAAAGTTACTCGAGTAAAAGTAAGAAGTAATAACTTTACTTTTGCCAGTTTTTGAGGTTTTTCCTCTTTAATTTGCAGCTATTTTGTCATACATTTGTCATCATGATTTACCCCTCTGGACAGAAACAAAGACCCAAGCGCTGAACTGCAGTTTGTGGTATTTAATAACAGTGCTCAACATAAACTTACAAATAGATGAAACAAGGAGAAGGCGCGGTTGGTGTTAGAACAGGGACAGGGTTCTAACAGACATGGATTCCTGATGAGACTCCAACAAGGAGTGGATGAAGCAGGCAGTCTGAAGTAAGGCAAGCAATTAATTATACCAAGTGCCATCAGGTGTGAATCACATGAGCGGACAGGAGGTGGAAGTGATTACAATCAGCTGTGAGTCATGAGGAGAGGAGATGGGGCTGACAGCTTGACAGTGGCACCGCCCACAACCAGGGTAAAACTTGGAAGTGTCACTAAAACTCCTTGTACGTGGCAGTAATGCACCTGTAAGCTGGTTGCCAACCGCCAATCAAATCTAAAAGAAGAAGAAGACAGCTGCAACCCTGGAGAGAGAGAGAGAGAGAGAGAGAGAGAGAGAGAGAGAGAGAGAGAGAGAGAGATTTTGATTTTTCAACACACCTTTATTGTCACAAATTCAACAGAAAAACACAACTAAAAGAAGCAATGGAAAAGAAAAATGTCTCACTGACAAGAAATCAAAGACACAAGTAACCAAACAAGGAAAACTAAAACAAAAAACTTGCTTCTTACATCAGGATTATACCATAGATAATTTTCCCCTCCTTAACACAACACAGGATGTGCTTAAAGCACCACATAGCCTCAAAGGTTTCAACATTCTGCATCAGATGATAGTAATTGTAATCAATCACTATTCGAGCCTTAATCATGCCAACCAGTATGTCTTTTACATTACAATCCAGCAGTTGTTCAATTTTTCTTTTCCTACTAACATAAATAGCCATTTTAGCCTGACCCAGGATGAAATTTAAGAGTTCACTCTTTTTCTTAGTCCTCAGTCTATATGGAAAGCCCAAGATAAAAATCTGCTGGGAAAAGACTTCTCCAAACAGATAAAACAGTTTCCCCAAAAAAACAAACAACGATTGCAGTCTGTTACAGTCCAGAAAACAATGGAACACAGTTTCTTTCTGAGGACAAAATGGACAAACCTCAACAACATTTGGGTTTAAAAGAGAGATAAAAGCATTTACAGCCACAGCACCATGTAAAACTCGCCATTGTAGGTCTCCAACCTTCTTAGTTAATGGTGGTTTATAGAGTGCTCTCCAGGCAGGCCTCACCTCTGGACCCAGACCCAAGTGTTTCCTCCATGGTGTATCAGCTCGACCTTTTAACTTATTCACATTTAGAATTTTCACCAAAAGTCCATACATTTTTTTACCAGGAGAGTCACAAATGTTAATGTGCTCAGAGTTTAAAAACACACCAGTGCCGTCTTTAAAATCAGGAGATAAAATACTAAAAGGAAAAGGTTCATCAGCAGTTTGTACAGAGTTTTCACAGTGTAAAACAATAGCAGAGTGTTCTTCTGCAGACAGGCAGTCTCTCCAATCTTTCAACAAGTTCATTATAACTCTGACTGAAGAGACGCCAAGAGCCGAGCACAGGGCAACAGCATTGTCCAAGTTAGGACCACATAAATTTACCAAGTGTCCCAGCGTTGTGACCTTTGCAAAAATAAACTTTTTTAAAACAGAAGGTCCTAAAACATTGCCCACATCAAAACGGGTCCCGAACACAAGTGGTTCCTTTAAAAGCCAGAAAGGCGGCAAGGAAGCCTGGGGAGAGTTCTTTTTAAAAAGTCCCCAGATTTTAAAAGCACTTTGGTAAAACTGGGGAAGTTCTGGGAGTTTTTGGCCCCTTAAATCCATTAAAAGCAGCGACTCCTCTAGTCCAAGCCCTCCACAGCGAGCCAGGACAGCCCTGGCAATAGGTCTCCACACAAGGTCAAGGGGGCCACTCAGCAGTCGCTGAATGAACTGCAGGCGAAAGACAGCCCCCCTGCTGGCCAGATGGATGAGCCCTTGACCACCTTCTTCCCTCGGTAAAAACAGGATACTCTGTGGAACCCAGTGAAGACGGTCCCAGAAAAAGTCCACGACTATAGATTGCACTCTGGCCAGCAAATTGGGTGGAGGGTCCAGACAAGACAGTCGATGCCACAGCATTGAAGCAATCAAGTTGTTGATAATTAAAACACGACCTCTGAAGGACAAGTTTGGCAGAATCCATTTCCATTTTTTTAGTCTTCCTTCAGTTTTTTCTAAAAAACACTCCCAATTTTTCTCAGTAAAAGTCTGATTTCCTAAAAACACACCAAGATATTTAAAACCACCTTGTGTCCACGAGAGGCCACCAGGTAGGGCAATTTTTTGTGGTCTCCCCCCCACCACAACAGCTTCACTCTTACCCCAATTCACTCTCTCTGAGGAGCACTCACCAAAAAGATTGACAGTTCTTAAAAGGTAGTCTACATCATTTTGATTTCTTGTAAAAACAACAACGTCATCAGCATATGCAGACACTTTAAAAACAGAGTCAGAGTTGGGGACTTTAAAACCAGTGAGGCCTTGCCTTAGTTTACAAAGGAGGGGCTCAATGGCAAGAGAGTACAGCATACCTGAGAGGGGGCAGCCCTGTCGGACACCCCTCTCAACTTTGAAAGGAGCACTCAAACCACCATTAATCTTAAGAATACTCTCAATGTCTCTATACAAAGCCTGGATCATGGCGATGAACCCTGAGCTGAAACCAAAGGCCTCTAATGTCTGCCAAAGGTATGGATGTTCAACTCGGTCAAACGCCTTTTCTTGGTCTATTGAAATAAGACCAAGTTCTTTGACCAATGAGCTGGAGAGGTCCAAAACATCACGAATTAAAAAAATGTTGTCTGTAACCAACCTACCAGGTACACAGTAGGTCTGGTCTACATGTATGACCTGCTCCATCGCCTTCCTCAGTCTGGAAGCCAACACTTTGGAGAGAATTTTGTAGTCAGTACAGAGGAGGGCCACCGGACGCCAGTTCTTAATGTCTTTCAAGTCGCCTTTTTTTGGAAGGAGGGTGAGGACTGCTCTCCTACAACTTAGGGGCAGGTGACCCTTCCGCAGACTGTCAGACAGTACTTCCAGCAAGTCCTCACAGATCTCAGACCAGAACGCCTTGTAGAACTCCGCTGGTAGGCCATCTATCCCTGGGGCTTTTCCACACTGAAGAGACTGGACAGCCACTGCCAGTTCTTGCAGAGTGATCCCGCTCTCCAGCTCCGCATTCACGCTAGCCATCACCTTTGGCAAGTCCGTCAAAAAATGACTCAGTGCATGTGGATTCTCAACAAATTCTTTCTTAAAGAGATCCTTGTAGAAAGCAACTGCAAAGCGACGGATCTCCGCAGACTCATGGATCGGCCGCCTGTCCTCGGAGCTGAGAGAGTGGATCATCCTCCTCTGACCATTCTTCCTCTCCAGACCAAAGAAAAAATGAGATGGAGCGTCCATTAGTGCGATGTTCTGGAACCTACTGCGTACCACAGCGCCCCTGGCAGCCACTCCCAGTAGGTCAGTTAAAACAGACTTTTTGCCATTGAGGGCCTCAAAATGTCCTCTTTCTCCTGTGGAGCCTGCCAAAGACTGCAGCTCCACTACTTCTCTCTCCAGGTCCCTGACAGACCTGGCCAAGTCTCCAGAGACATTGCGAGTATACTGTAGGCACAGATTCTTTATTTGGCTCTTCCCTACATCCCACCACTGCTGCAAAGAACTAAAATTTGATTTTGTTAATTTAAAATTACTCCAAAAAAACATAAAAGCAGTTTTAAAACTGTTATCCGATAAAAGTGACGTGTTAAAATGCCAGTATGCACTACTGCACTTTATATTGTGACGTTTGCAGGGTTCACACAAAGACAATGGAGCAGATGGCTGTGATCAACCTGATTTATTTTTCACACACCCCAACCCCCAACCTGCCTCTGTGCTACAGAGTGGAGGGGAGGTCATTCTCACAGACCCCTGTTTCAATCATGGTTACACACACAGATACATCTTGCCCTAATCCTGCTAAACACTGCTGGGTCATCATAATGCAGTTATAATGACACAGCAGTATAACTCAGAAATAACACATTTAACACACACATAACGTTTTCATCTGGCAAAGCATGCTGGGAAATTCACTTAACATGGCCCCAACGTTACACTGCCCCCCCCCCCCCCCCCGGACTGGTTTCTGTCCCCAGAAAAATTAAAGTCCAATTTAAAAGTCCAATACAAACTCATCCAGATGTCGGGGCGGTCTTCGGCGCCGGCGGCCAACACGTACAGGCCCCCTAGTGTCCATCTGGGTCTCGGTCGGGGTATCGGGCCGGGATGGAAGCTCCGGTTCGTCCACCAGCGGTGCAGATGGCCGATACGGGGCGAGACGGTCACGATGAAGGACCACAACCCGGTCCCTTTTTCTAAGCCTCACCCTGTACACCACATCTGACAGTCTCTCCAGGACCACGCATGGCCCCGACCACTGGCTCGCCAGCTTCGGTGATCGTCCTCTCTTCCTCTCAGGGCAGAAAACCCAGACTTGATCTCCCGGTGCAAAGTCCCTCCCCTGACAGCGGGAGTCGTACGCTCGCTTCTGCCGACCCCCTGCCGCTGCCAGGGCCTCTCGAGCCAGCTCGTGCACCGTGTGGAGACGTTCTTTCAAACAAAAAAAATAATCCAATCCGGGTCTTCCCTCCACCTCCGGCTCAGGGGGGCAACCGAATACCAAATCCACCGGTGTGCGCAGCTCGCGTCCAAACATGAGCGCCGCAGGGGTGCACCGGGTAGATTCCTGAGCTGCCGTCCGGTACGCCCACAAAACAAAAGGCAGGTGCAGGTCCCAGTCTCGCTGTCGCTGGTCCACTAGGATAGCGAGCTGGGTGGTGAGGGTCCGGTTGAATCGTTCGACCAGGCCGTCGCTCTGTGGATGCAGTGGGGTGGTCCGGGTCTTCCGGATGCCCAGCCGTTTGCAGACCTCTCCGAAGACCTCCGCCTCGAAGTTCCGACCCTGATCGCTGTGCAGCTCCTCCGGTGCGCCAAACCGACAGAACATTTCATCCACCAGCTTTGATGCCGTCGTAGCGGCGCTCTGATCCGGGACCGCGTACGCCTCTGGCCACTTAGTGAAATAATCCATCGCGACCAGCACGTAGCGGTTCCCCCGGTCCGTGGTCGGGAAAGGGCCCAGGATGTCCACTCCCACTCGCTCCATCGGTGCTCCCACCCGGTACTGCTGCAGGGGAGCGTGGGATCGCTGAGTTGGTCCCTTCTGAGCTGTGCATGTGTCGCAGCGATGAACGTGGAGCTCCACGTCCTGATGACAACCGGGCCAGTAGAACCGGGCCCGAAGGCGCTGCAGCGTCTTTGTCACTCCGAAGTGGCCCGCTCCTACCGCCCCATGAACCAGCTGGAGTACTTTGGGCCGGAGTCGACGAGGAACTAGCAGTTGCCAGACGTGCCGCTGCCCAGCTGGAGTGTGCCACTGTCGATACACCACGCCCTCGTAGCAGCGGAGGTTGGCCCACTGGGAGTGCAGGGCCTTAGTCTCTGGGTCCAGCGGTGACACAACCTCCCAGGCGGGCCGTTGTCCTGCGTCCAGCCACTGCCGAACCCGCGAAATGACCGGGTCTCTGTCCTGCTCGCTCTGCAGCTGCTGCGTGCCAAGAACTTCTGTGACGTCATCGCTGGGGAGAACTGCCTGATCATCTGAGGAGGGGCTGTGCGTCGCTGCGTTATTCCTGCTCGCAGCGGCTCGGAGAGCGGCAGCCCGTGGGGCGGTTTGGTCCCGATCTTCAGCCCGTTGGCAGTGACGACATTCCTCTGTCGCGCAGGGGCGCCGAGACAGCGCGTCAGTGTTGGCATGGAGGCGGCCTGCCCGATGCACAATCTGGAAATTATAATCCTGCAGTGCCTCCAGCCACCTCGCCAACTGTCCATCCGGTTCTTTGAAATTTAACAACCAGGTCAGGGAAGCATGGTCCGTCCTGAGCTGGAACCTCCCACCGTACACATACGGGCGGAAGTGTCGCAGTCCTTGAATGACAGCCAGCAGCTCTCTGCGAGTCACACAGTAATTTCTCTCGGCTCTGCTGAGAGTGCGGCTGAAGTAAGCGACTGCCTGCTCTCCATGCTCTCCCTCCTGGGATAGCACCGCCCCGATGCCCTGGTTGCTGGCGTCCGTGTCCACGATGAAAGGGCGGTTCGGGTCGGGATACTGCAGGATGGGGGCTCTGATGAGCGCTGCGCGAAGCTGGGAGAAAGCAGCAGCACAGCTGTCACTCCACTGGAACGTGCGTCCTTTCTGCGTCAGCTGATGCAGCGGGCTGGCGATGGTGGCGAAGTCTTTCACAAACCTCCTATAATAGGAGGCCAATCCAAGAAAACTCCTCAGTTCTCCAACGCTCCGCAGCACTGGCCAGTCTCTCACTGTTGCCACTTTTTCCGGGTCGGTGGCGACCCCCGCTGCGCTGACGATGTGGCCCAAAAAGGTGGTCTCCCGCCGGAACAGGTGGCATTTCTTAGGGTGTAACCGTAGCCCCGCCTGTTGGATGGCTCCCAGCACCTCTCGGAGATTTGACAGGGCGCTGTCAAAATCAGCTGCATGCACCAGCAGGTCATCCAGGTAAACAACGCAGCGACTCCGGGGCACGTGAGCCAGCACTCGCTCCATCAAGCGCTCAAAGGTGGCCGGAGCGTTGCAGAGTCCAAACGGCATCACTTTAAACTGGTACAGTCCCTGCCCGATGGAGAAGGCTGTTTTCTGGCGGGCCTCAGGTGACAGCTCTACCTGCCAATAGCCGCTGCGTAGATCCAGCGAGCTGAACCAGCTGGAGCCGGCGATGTGGTCCAGTGCGTCATCGATGCGGGGCAGGGGGTAGGAATCTTTCCTGGTGGCGTCGTTCAGGCGTCGGTAATCCACACAGAACCGCCACGACCCGTCCTTCTTCTTGACCAGCACCACCGGTGCCGCCCAGGGGCTGCTGGAGGGCTCAATGACATCTGCCTCCAGCATTTCTCGCACTTTTTGTTCCGCCGCTGCCCGCCTTGAAAAGGGCAGCCGGCGTGGGTGGAGTCGAATCGGCCTGGCCTCACCGGTGTCGATCTCGTGCTGCACCAACCCGGTCCGGCCGCATTCCTCATCCTTCGCGGCGAAAACACCCATAAAACAGTCCAATAGCTCCCGCAGCTGGCGTCCCTGTTCCGGGTCCAGCCCGCTGCAGCTCCGCTGAAATAATTCCTCCACCGCCTGCTGCGTCTCTGCTGACACGTTGACCCCTCCCCTTGCTGTCCTTGTGTGCGTTCGTGCTCCCTCTGTCCGCGCTGGTGATGTCATCATGTCCAGTCCTCGCGGTGGCCTGCCTGGTCCGGTTTGTCTTGGCGATCCCTCGATCGCGCAGGCCCCCGTGTTCCTTCCCTGGGTTCTGCTGTGGAGCGTGATGGTCCGGTTTCCCAGCTGGAGGGACGGTCCCGCGGTGTCGATCTTGGCGTTCCAGGCTGTGAGCAGGTCTAGTCCAATAATACAGGGGTCTTGGATGTCAGCCAGCCAGAACGGGTGTCTTATGTTCTGACCGGCCACCCCCACCACCAAAACTCTCCGCCCCCCCAGTCTGGCGCGCTCACCGGTAGCCGTGGTGACGCAGCGCTTGGTGGGTTCCCACCCCCATGGGGCCGTCTTGTTTGTGCCCGGCAGCACACCGGGTCGAACCAGGGAGATTGTAGAGCCGGTGTCAATCAGGGCCCGGATCGACGTCTTCCCCAAGCTGCACTGTAGATAGATCCCTGGAGAGTGTCCAATTCGGCCCACGCGTGGTGCCGGCTCCTCGGGGGAAACATCTGCGGGAGGCGGCCTGTTCCCGTTCACGCCACCTCGCTCTAGTTTAACGCCGGCGAGGGGCGTTCTTCTCCGGGGACGTGCCGCTGTGGTCTGCCGTAATTCCTCCTCTTCCTCCTCGCTCTCCATCGTGGCCTGGAAGGTTCTCTGTCTGTGCGTTGGCGCTTCAACTGTGTGATTCATCAGCGGCTCCACCCGCTCTGCTTCTGCCACTGCAGTCTCCCAGTCGCTCGCGGCGTGGATCCGTACATGGCTCTGGAGCTGGGCCGGGCGGAGACCTTGGATGAAGCTCCGGAGGGCGAGCTTCTCTACCGCCTCCGGTGCGAAATCCGGGTAGCTGCGCCGGGTTAGCAGCCGTATGTCTGCAGCATAGGTTCCTAGGCTTTCCTGGTTGCTTCTACGGCGGCGGGTCAGCTGTTCCTGGGCGTGCTCAGCGTCCACCATTCTCCCAAATCGTCTCTGGAGCACCCCTTGTAGCGCTGGCCAGCTGTAGCGCTCCTCAGGCAGGAGATCAGAAAGCGTGCAGAGAGCTCTCCCTTCCAAGGCCAGCGCGACTTGCACGGCGGTTTCCTCTGGTGACCAGCCGTTCAGCGCAGCGGCCAGCTCGACCTGGGTCAGGTAGTCATCCAACGTGGCCTCGCCGTTGAAGCGGGGAATCTTGGCCTGCTGCCTAACAGATGGGATGGCCGCCTCCTGATCGATCGTCACTCTCGATCGCCGTGGGATCGCCAGCCCGTCCTGTCCTGAAAAGGGCGGAATGCGGGGCTGGTTTGCTCTGCTCTGCCCGCTCTGTCTTGAAAAAGACAGAAGGCGGGGTGCGCTGGCCCTGTCAGGTCCGCCGCCGCTTTGTTCGTCCCGGCTCCTGGGGGTGGTGTCTCGGTCCCATCGTCCATCATCAGCTGAGCAATGAACTGCTCCAGCTGCTGGATCTCCATTCTGATCCTGGCATCCATCTGCTCCATCCCACTTCTGACACCAGTGTGACGTTTGCAGGGTTCACACAAAGACAATGGAGCAGATGGCTGTGATCAACCTGATTTATTTTTCACACACCCCAACCCCCAACCTGCCTCTGTGCTACAGAGTGGAGGGGAGGTCATTCTCACAGACCCCTGTTTCAATCATGGTTACACACACAGATACATCTTGCCCTAATCCTGCTAAACACTGCTGGGTCATCATAATGCAGTTATAATGACACAGCAGTATAACTCAGAAATAACACATTTAACACACACATAACGTTTTCATCTGGCAAAGCATGCTGGGAAATTCACTTAACATGGCCCCAACGTTACAATATTCTTGATAAAAACACAACACTGGACCAGGGAATGATCTGTGAAGCCAACAGGGACTATAAAAGCACTTTTAAAAATGCTAAAATGGTGCTTAAAACTGTAAACCCTATCCAGTCTAGCTAAGGACAAAATATTGTCCTTTCTATGGCTCCACGTGTACTGTCTAGCCTTGCCATGAAAATTCCTCCACACATCACACAGATCATGAGCTTCTATGAGACCTTTTAAAACTCTGTTGGATGCAGCATGTGGCTCTGGGTGATTCCTATCCATAAGAGGATTTTCTGTACAATTAAAATCACCTCCCACAAATAAAAAGTCATCATTACTGCAATTTTTGATCGTGTCATCTAAAATATTTAAAAAGGCCAATCTTTCTGTGCCTACGGTTGGAGCATACACATTTATAAAAACAACTTTCACATTCTCAAAAACAGCTCGAACTTTTAAAATGTGGCCTGCAATTATCTCATCAATGTCATAAGAAAGTGGAATAAAATCTCGAGAAAATAAAATACCCACTCCACCACATTTGCTGCTTCTATGACTAAGAAAAATTTCACCCCGAAATTCCCTCCTCCAGTCAGCAGCATTGTCCTCAGAACTATGAGTCTCCTGAACAAACAGAACATTAATTTTCTTGCATTCTGCAAGAGTAAAAACACTCGCTCGCTTGGACATTTCTCTTGCTCCATTGATGTTGAGTGTGCCAAAATTAAAACTACACATGTATATAAGAGGGCAAAGCCAATATAAAAACAGAAAAGAAAGAATGAGCGATAAAAGACTAATCATCCTGGGCAATTTGGTTCTTAACTTTTAGCACAAGCTTTTTTAGTCTGTAGATCTCCTGATCAGTGAAACTTTCCTGCTCAAGCTCTCCCCTATTTTTCATGTAGACCCGAGCAGAGTCAACAAAACGTTTTAGATCAGGGAAGAAGCTTTCAACTTTAACCATTCTGACCCCCTTAGTGTCCTGCAAAAACTTCTGTATTTTTGTGAAGGGGTAACCGCCTCCACTGGCCACATCATCACTGCTTTCACCATCACTCTCTATCTCAGACCCAGCATAAGAATCTGGCTGAGATAGAGAAACCTCAGAACTGTCTTTGACAACCCTTTTTACTTTGACCCTCTGCTGTTTGGTTTCCAAATTCTTCCGCTTGATGGAGGTTTTACATAACTCTTCATCTAATTCGATGTCATCCTCATCCTCCAACACTGACTCAGCCACCCTGGTAGCTGTCTCTTCCTGTCTTTCGCTCACCCTGTGCTGTGCTTTTATATTCATATTTCTGGTCCCACCATCTACCTGGGCCTCATTCGGCTCCTCTGTCTGACCCTCAGCGCGATCCCTCTCGGTAATCTCACCCTTGTCTGCAATGTTGGTCTGTGCAGCAGCCCCGCGATGTGCTTTAACTGTTGTTGCTGTTTCAGTTATGATCGACAGGCCGGCTGCGGAGGGCGGCGAAGCTGCCCCGCCGCCAGACACCCTCGCGGCCTCGGCCGAAGCGCCGCCGCCAGACGGCCCTGCGGCTCTGGCCGAAACGCCCGATGGCGCGGTAGCGCCGTCAGCCTCGGAGGGCGGCGAAGCCGCTCCGCCGCCAGACGGCCCCGAGGCCACACTAGCGCCCCCCCCCCCCCCCCGAGTGATCACCCCCCACTCCCTGAGGGCATGATCGAATCAAGTGTCCCTCCATTCCGCAGCCGAAACACTTCATATTATCGGAGGTGACGTGGATGGTATAATCAAAGCCGTCAATCCGGTATTTAAACACGAGGTTGAGGCTTTCCTCGCTATTCTTTAAAATCATGAGCACCTGTCGCCTAAAAGACATGACATGCTTTAAACGCGAGGACTTACAACCGAGAGGGATGTGCTTAATCGGGGACAAAAGCTGCCCGTGTCTCGACAGCTCCTTCTCCAACAGCTCGTTCTTTAAAAATGGTGGGACATTTGAGATGGTAATTCTCTTCGCGGGATTCACCAGAGACAGAACAGGAACCAGTGTGTCTTTAATCACAACCCCGCTCTCCACTACCCGGTTAACTTTTTCCACACTATCGAGGAAAATCACCACGGCACTATTCATTCTAGAAGCTGATCTAACACTTTCATAACCGACCAGCTCCCCCACAGCCAGACTACACTCCTCCACCGAGCAGCTGACAGCCGGTGTCAGTTTGACAGCATGGCGGCGTGTCAGCTGCTCAAAACCGGAGCCTCGCTCCAAAACCATGCTGACCAGCAGAGCTGGCAGCAGAAACCCCCCTCCCAAAACGCCTACCCCACCCCAGCTACAGAAGACAACAAAAATTAAGATTATTTAACAAAAAAACACCTTAAACACCAAAAGATAGAGAAAAGTTTGAAATAATTCACTCACGCTGTCACACGCTCTCAGCTCGCACTCACGACCACACCCACTCAGAGAGAGAGAGAGAGAGAGAGAGAGAGAGATTTTTTTTATTTTTCAACACACCTTTATTGTCACAAGTTCAACAGAAAAACACAACTAAAACAAGCAATGGAAAAGTAAAATGACTCACTGACAAGAAATCAAAGACACAAGTAACCAAACCAGGAAAACTACAACAAAAACTTGCTTCTTACTTTAGGACCATACCATAGGTAATTTTCCCCTCCTTAACACAACACAGGATGTGCTTAAAGCACCACATAGCCTCAAAAGTTTCAACATTTTGCATCAGATGATAGTAATTGTAATCAATCATTATTCGAGCCTTGATCATGTCAACCAGCATGTCTTTTATATTACAATCCAGCATTTGTTCAATTTTTCTTTTCCTACTAACATAAATAGCCATTTTAGCCTGACCCAGGATGAAATTTAAAAGTTCACTCTTTTTCTTACTTCTCTGTCTATATGGGAAACCCAAGATAAAAATCTGCAGGGAAAAGACTTCTCCAAACAGATAAAACAGCTTTCCCCAAAAAACAAACAACAATTGCAGTCTGTTACAGTCCAAAAAGCAATGGAACACAGTCTCTTTCTTTTTTTTAATTTAAGTTTTTGTAAAGGGTATACAGGTCGTTACAGCAATGCAGTGTTTACATTTTCATCACATGTTCCCTTATTTTCTGATATCTGACAACATTGGAAGATTAATTCTTACAACACCACCTTTTTTTTTTTTTTTTTAAAGTGAAAGAAAAAGTGAAATTAAAGAGAAAAAAAAAACAAGAAACAAATAACAAAAAAAACACAAAAACAAACCAGTAAAAAATAAACAAAAAGAAAAAGTAAGTAAATAAAGATAAAAGAGCATCTGAGTAGTGTTGGAACAAAGAGCGGAACCATTATTGAAATGGTATTTGTCAAAGATTAGATCTAATGGAAGACACATATGCGGTCCAGGGTTGCCAAAAGTTCATGAACACATCCATGTCCTGTCTCAGTGCGAATGTCAACTTTTCCATCGAGTAAATGTCTTGGATCACGTTAGTCCAATCTTCAGGTGTAGGACAGTCCTTCAACATCCATTTTTTAGTTAGAGCTTTTTTGCTTGCCAATATTAAAACATTGAATAAGTATTTTTCTCCTCGTCTTTCCAGTGAGTCCGGTAGTAAACCCAAATACAAAGTTACAAAAGAAAAGGGAACTGTAATTTTGAATATTTTCCCCAATATTGTCTGTACCTTGGTCCAATATTGGTGGATAACTGGGCATGACCAAAACACATGAAAATGATTTGCAGTCTTTTCACCACACAAGCGCCAACAGTTCAATCCCTTATGGGTAAATTTGTTTTGTGCAGGTGTTCTGAAAAATCTTGCCAAGTTTTTCCATCCAAATTCTCTCCACTGCAGGGATGAGGTACTTTTCCATTGCTGTTTATTTAGCTTTTCCCATATTTCCAGTTGTAAAGTGAAATTCCCCTCTTTTTCCCATCTCTCTTTTATATAAGATGTGTTGTCTCCTTTTAAGTCTTGAAGACCTTGGTATATTTTAGAAATGTATCTGATCCCTGGGATCCCTTTATATGCCATTAAGAAGACCTTCAGAACACCTGACTGGGCCCTTTCCAAAACCTCCTTTTTAAGTATATTGTTTATGTGGTGTCTAAGCTGGAAGAACCTGTAAAGGTCTTGATTTATTAGGCCTTGTTTTTTCAAATCTTCAAAACTTCTTAAGATTTGCCCTTTAAAAAAATCGTAATATTTTATCAGCCCTTTCTCCTTCCACTTTTTAAATCTGGTGTCTGTTTTATTAGGAGTAAAGTCCTGATCATAGGCGATCCATTGCAGAAGTCGATAGGGCTCTTTAGTTTGATTCTCTCTGACTATCTTAAACCAAATTTTTAGCGGGGTCTCTATCCACGGGTTAGTGTTATTCAAAAGCTTAGGTAAGACATTGTTCCCTATTATCGCCTGTAGGGGGATGTCACTTGTTATTTGGCATTCGATCTCCTTCCATTGTGCAGTGTAGACTGGGTTACATATCTCTACTAAAGTTTTAATTTGTGCGGCTTTAAAGTAGTCCCTGATATTTGGCAGCGCGAGCCCACCTTTGTCTTTGTTTAGCTGTAGGGTTCTATATCTGATTCTAGGTCTCTTGCCCTGCCATATGAATCTTGAGATCCTTCTGTCCAGCTCCTGCCATGTTTTTTTGGGAGGTTCTACCGGTATTGTTTGGAAAAGGTATAGAAGACGTGGAAGTATATTCATTTTGACTGCTTCAATTCTTTGTGCAGTACCCAAGAATGGTATCATATTCCATCTTGCTAGGTCAGATTTTATTTTTGTCACCAGTGGATCATAGTTTAGTGATATAATTTTGTTGAGTTGTTTCGGGATATTGACCCCCAGATATTTCATAGATTCCGACTCCCAGTTAGTTTTGAGTTTGCTTAGTGAATAATGATTTGGGTCATAGTTGAATGTTAAAACTTGGGTTTTATGCATATTTAATTTGTACCCCGATAAATCTCCATACTCTGAAAAAACTGAGGTTAGTTCTGGTAAAGAAGTGTCCGGCTGCCCTAGGTATATTAAAATGTCATCAGCAAAGAGTGCTATTTTATGTTCCTTCTGACCAAGTGTAATACCTTGAATTTTTTGGTTTTGTCTTATCCATTGGCTCAGAGGTTCTATGAAGATTGCAAAGAGCAGTGGAGACAGGGGGCAGCCCTGACGACATCCTCTTTCCAGTTCAAAAGATGATGATAAATTACCGTTAATCCTTATTTTAGCTGTTGGTTTTTTATATAATGCCTGTATAGTTCTAATGAAGTTGTTATGAAAATTGAAACTGGATAAGATTCTATATAGAAAAGACCAGTCAACCGAATCGAATGCTTTTTCAGCATCTAATCCCAATATGACTGCATTTAAGTTATATTTTTTTATATGATGAATTATGTGTAAAGTGCGTCGAATGTTGTCTTGTGTCTGTCTTTGTCTTATAAAACCTGTTTGGTCTAAATGAATTAGGTCTGTCAGTATATTTTCTAACCTTTTGGCAAGGATAATGGTAAAAAGCTTATAGTCCTGATTTAGTACACTGATTGGTCTGTAGTTGGAGCACTCTAGTTTATCCTTTTCAGGTTTAGGTATAACTGCAATGACCCCTTCTCTCCAGGAGGGAGGGATTTCCCCTGTGTGGAGGACATAATTAAATGTTTTCAGGAGGAGAGGAGATAGTTGCTGTTTAAAGGTTTTGTACCACTCTGCTGTATAGCCATCAGCTCCTGGGGATTTGTTAGCTTTAAGTTTCATAATTGCTTTTTCCAATTCTTTAGGATGTATTTCTGACAGTAGTGTTTTATTTTGTGACTCCGTAAGTTGGGGAAGGTTTAATGTGTTTAGGAATGCCTGGGATGCGTTTTTATGTTTTTTGTGGGAGTATAAGTTCTTATAGTAATTCTCGAAGTTTTTAAGAATATCCTGAATTCTGAATTTTATTTCCTTTGATACTGGGTCTCTGATTTTGTAGATTGCTCTTTCTGTTTGATGTTTCCTCAATTTATAGGCTAGCAATTTTGCCGATTTACTGCCTGCTTCATAGTATTTTTGTTTCAGAAATGTAAGTTTCTTCTGGATTTCTATTGTGTAGATCTCATTTATTTGGTTTTTAATTTCCTTAATCTTGAGCGAGTCAGTAGAATGAGTGTTGCCTTTGTGTTCTTTTTCTAGGTTCCTAAGTTCTGACTCTAATGTGGATAGTTTTTCTTGTCTTAGTTTCTTTTGGGTTGCCAGTTTTGCAATAATCTTTCCTCTTATTACAGCTTTACATGCATCCCACAGTATTAAAGGGGATACTTCTCCATTATCGTTATCTTCCAAATATCTGAGAATATCTGATTCCAATTCATCTTTCAATGGTCCTTTCAGGACATTTGAATTTAACCTCCAAGAAAATGTATTATTTGTGTATTTTTGGATATTTAAGTCCATGTAGATCGGACTGTGGTCGGAGAGATCCATCAGTCCTATTTTACATGTTTTTACTCTTCCAATGTCTCTATTAAACATAAAAAAATAGTCAATCCTTGAGTAAGATGAATGTGGAGTTGAGTAAAATGTATAGTCTTTTGCACTGGGGTTGAGTTCCCTCCACACGTCACAGATTCCCAATTCTTTTAGTAGCATCCGAGTCTTCCTGTTTTGGGTGTTATTTTGATGTGGGGAATTACCAGAAGCATCCCAGTATGGATTCAGTCTAAGATTGAAGTCCCCACCACATATCACTAAACCTTGAGCTTTAGTTATCATTAGGTCGAATACATTTTTATAAAATTTCCAGTTAGCCCCTGGGGGAGCATACACATTCAGCAGGGTGATATCTTCTCCCTCTAGCCACCCAGTTACCAAACTGTATCTCCCTTCTTTATCTTTGTGTTCTGATTTTTTTTCAAATGTAATTTTGGTTGATATCAATGTCGCTACTCCCCTCCTCCTCCCTGATTTATATGAAGATGAAGAGATCATTTTAAACCCTTGTCTACTGAGTTTATTGTGTTCCACGTCTGTTAGGTGGGTTTCTTGTAAAAGTATTATTCCTGCTTTGTCTTTTTTCATTTTGCCTAGAATCTTGGATCTTTTAACTGGATTCAGGATTCCTTTTACATTATATGAAATTATTTTGGTTACACCCTGTTTCTCCATTGTGTTGTTTTGTTTAGTATAACTGTGTGGTGGCCCTCTTTTGTGCTACTCAGAAACTGAAAGAACATTAAAAACAAGAAAAACATTAAGAACATAGTGTAAAAAACTTTAAAACAAAAAGCTGTCATACGAACTTCCTGAGCTGAGGTCTTTTTAAAGACCCTGTAAGAGCCTTGATGGAGTGAAGGCTCTGAGGGAAATTCCTCAAACTCTGTTACGTGTTGAGGGCCCTCTCTTACCACTGAAAGTAGTCCCATGCTTTTAACGTGAGTTTCAGAACCCAATCCAAACTTGTAATGATTTTTTTTTTTTTTTCCTTTTATGCCTAAACCCTGTGAAATTGTGTGCACCCTCCCACCCCCATCACATCAAACATTCACGCAAAAACAGTATTTGTTAGTATGAGGAGAACATGTGGATTATTGTCACATTTCTATTTTAACAAGTTTTTTTTTTTTTATTACAAAGACTTATTTGTTTCAAATAATATGATTGTTCCATGAAATGTTTTACCACATGCTGAATATGCATCTCCTTTAATGTTTGTTACCTTGTATGAGGGGGGTTGGATGTGCGGATTGATTCAAGAGAAAAAAAAAAAAAAAAAAAGGTCGCTATTCCAACCTGAAAACGGATAGTTTATCCGTGACGCTCTGGTGCTGGGTTTCCCGCTGCTGGTCCGTGGATTTTGAAGGTCTTTGTGTTGTCCATGTTTGCGTTTTGATCTTCTCACTCGGGTCTGCGGTGGGTTTAAATACCGTTACCGGGAGGCCTCTTTTCGCCATGTCAGCTGTTGCTTCTTCCGCCGAATTATAGAGACACGTTTCATCGCCGTAGAAGACCCTTAACTTCGCAGGAAATGGTGTCTGAAAGCGCAATTTCTTCTCTCTTAACACCTTTTTCGCGTCATTGTATTCCCTGCGCTTTTTAAGGACCTCCGGGGCGTAATCGTGTTCCACGTAGACTTTTCTCTCCTGGTGCATAAAACCTTTTTTCTGCCAGGCCAGTCTTACAACCTCTTGTTTTATTTTGAAATTGGAAAATCTTACCAACACCGAACGTGGGGGCGCTTCCGCCGCCGGCCTAGCGGCTAATGAACGATGTGCCTTTTCTATCTTCAAGTCGGTGGTTTGTGGAATATCCAATTTCTCTCTTAGTAAGGATTCCACGCATTCTGCCATTGAGTTAAAACCATTTTCGGTTCCTTCTATCAGACCATGAATTCTTATGTTGTCTCTTCTTTGTTTTCCTTCTTGGTCGGTTAGCTTAGCCTCTATAGCTGCTTGTCTTTTGCGTAGGTCTAGCACAGAATCTTCGAGCACTTTTATTCGATCCTCTGTTTCCAAGATTCGGTTCTCGGCCTGGTCCACTCTGCTGTTTGTCCTTTTCAATTCTTCTCTGAATTCCCGAAATTCGGCCGTAACATCTCGGCGAAATCGTCGTAGCTCCTCAAATAGTGATTTCAGGCTAACCCTTTTGTTAGCTATCACCAGTTCCTCGTCTTCTGAACGGAGATCTTCCAGTTCGGATTCTACAGCCGATACGTGTCCTGGCCTGGAGAATTTCAGTTTCTTCTGTTTTCCTTTAGACATGATGATTTTGTCTTTTGATTTTCACTCCTCCAAAAATCCGTTAAGTTTGATTTTCAATGTGTTATCCTGGATTGGGTCTGAGAACTTCAGTGTTAAGCTGCAGTCGCCATGGCGTCCAGACCGGAAGTCCCCGGAACACAGTCTCTTTCTGAGGACAAAATGGACAAACCTCAATAACATTTGGGTTTAAAATAGAGATAAAAGCATTTACAGCCACAGCACCATGTAAAACTCGCCACTGTAGGTCTCCAACCTTCTTAGTTAATGGTGGTTTATAGAGTGCTCTCCAGGCAGGCCTCGCCTCTGAACCCAAACCCAAGTGTTTCCTCCATGGTGTATCAGCTCGACCTTTTAACTTATTCACATTTAGAATTTTCACCAAAAGTCCATACATTTTTTTTACCAGGAGAGTCACAAATGTTAAT
Organism: Pholidichthys leucotaenia; assembly: GCA_020510985.1. NCBI lineage: Eukaryota > Metazoa > Chordata > Actinopteri > Cichliformes > Pholidichthyidae > Pholidichthys > Pholidichthys leucotaenia. The sequence goes on along the minus strand of CM035840.1, from coordinate 38,633,769 downwards.
GTGTTCAGAGTTTAAAAACACACCAGTGCCATCTTTAAAATCAGGAGATAAAACAATAAAAGGAAAAGGCTCATCAGCAGTTCGCACAGAGTTTTTGCAGTGAAAAACAATAGCAGAGTGTTCTTCTGCGGACAGGCAGTCTCTCCAATCTTTCAGCAAGTTCATTATAATTCTGACTGAAGAAACGCCAAGAGCCGAGCACAGGGCAACAGCATTGCCCAAGTTAGGACCACATAAATTCACCAAATGTCCCAGCGTTGTAACCTTTGCAGAAATGAACTTTTTTAAAACAGAAGGTCCTAAAGCATTGCCCACATCAAAACGGGCCCCGAACACAAGTGGTTCCTTTAAAAGCCAGAAAGGCGACAAGGAAGCCTGGGGAGAGTTCTTTTTAAAAAGTCCCCAGATTTTAAAAGCACTTTAGTAAAACTGGGGAAGTTCTGGGAGTTTTTGGCCCCTTAAATCCATTAAAAACAGTGACTCCTCTAGTCCAAGCCCTCCACAGCGAGCCAGGACAGCCTTGGCAATAGGTCTCCACACAAGGTCGAGGGGGCCACTCAGCAGTCTTTGAATGAACTGCAGGCGAAAGACAGCCCCCCTGCTGGCCAGATGGATGAGCCCTTGACCACCTTCTTCCCTCGGTAAAAACAGGATGCTCTGTGGAACCCAGTGAAGACGGTCCCAGAAAAAGTCCACGACTATAGATTGCACTCTGGCCAGCAAATTGGGTGGAGGGTGTTATGACCCGAGTGCCGGTTCTGATCGCGCTCGGGCTAAAGTTATGTCTCGCTACCAGCCTTGACAGCTGCGGGCTGTATTCTGGCCTCACCGGGCTCTTATTGTGAAAGTGCTCGGTGGGGTTTCCGCCTGTCAACGGTCGGCCAGCTGAGTGTCATTACCGTCGTTAGTGTTTCGCCATTTAAGCCCAGCACTGGCGACGGTATGACGCAGCAGTGTCAGTCATTATACGTCTGCGCTACGGATGACTTGGACCATTATCTACCTCGTATGCTTGTGGTTGACCATCGCTTCTCCGGCACCAGTAAGTCAGCTGTTAGCCTTACTCCTCCCGGTGAGAGTAGACCTTGTGTGTCTTTGCCTCAGCAGCCTGTGTAGCCAATTACTAAACAACCTTTGCCTGTGTATGACCGTCTCCTCCTATGGACCCGTAAGTGAGCTGTCTAGCCTTACGACTCCGGAAGGCTGTATGGACTTATGTGTCATTACCCCTGCATCTTGTGTTGTTTACTTTTCACCGTAATAAACTCACTGAAAAACTCACTGGTGACTGTGTGCATCTTATGCTGGCTCGTGAGGGCCAGCACATGACAGAGGGTCCAGACAAGACAGTCGATGCCACAGCATTGAAGCAATCAAGTTGTTGATGATTAAAACACGACCTCTGAAGGACAAGTTTGGCAGAATCCATTTCCATTTTTCTAGTCTTCCTTCAACTTTTTCTAAAAAACACTCCCAATTTTTCCCAGTAAAAGTCTGATTTCCTAAAAACACACCAAGATATTTAAAACCACCTTGTGTCCACGAAAGGCCACCAGGTAGGGCAATTTTTTGTGGTCTCCCCCCCACCACAACAGCTTCACTCTTACCCCAATTCACTCTCGCTGAGGAGCACTCACCAAAAAGATTAACAGTTCTTAAAAGGTAGTCTACATCATTTTGATTTCTTGTAAAAACAACAACATCATCAGCATAGGCAGACACTTTAAAAACAGAGTCAGAGTTGGGGACTTTAAAACCAGTGAGGACTTGCCTTAGTTTACAAAGGAGGGGCTTGATGGTAAGAGAGTACAGCATACCTGAGAGGGGGCAGCCCTGTCGGACACCCCTCTCAACTTTGAAAGGAGCACTCAAACCACCATTAATCTTAAGAATACTCTCAATGTCTCTATACAAAGCCTGGATCTTGGCGATGAACCCTGAGCTGAAACCAAAGGCCTCTAGTGTCTGCCAAAGGTATGGATGTTCAACTCGGTCAAACGCCTTTTCTTGGTCTATTGAAATAAGACCAAGTTCTTTGACCAATGAGCTGGAGAGGTCCAAAACATCACGAATTAAAAAATGTTGTCTGTAACCAACCTACCAGGTACACAGTAGGTCTGGTCTACATGTATGACCTGCTCCATCACCTTCCTCAGTCTGGCAGCCAACACTTTGGAGAGAATTTTGTAGTCAGTACAGAGGAGGGCCACTGGACGCCAGTTTTTAATGTCTTTCAAGTCGCCTTTCTTTGGAAGGAGGGTGAGGACTGTTCTCTTACAACTTAGGGGCAGGTGACCCTTCCGCAGACTGTCAGACAGTACTTCCAGCAAGTCCTCACAGATCTCAGACCAGAACGCCTTGTAGAACTCCGATGGTAGACCATCTATCCCTGGGGCTTTTCCACACTGAAGAGACTGGACAGCCACTGCCAGTTCTTGCAGAGTGATCCCGCTCTCCAGCTCCGCATTCATGCTAGCCATCACCTTTGGCAAGTCCGTCAAAAAATGACTCAGCACATGTGGATTCTCAACAAATTCTTTCTTAAAGAGATCTTTGCAGAAAGCAGCTGCAAAGCGACGGATCTCTGCAGACTCATGGATCGGCCGCCCATCCTCGGAGCTGAGCGAGTGGATCATCCTCCTCTGACCATTCTTCCTCTCCAAACCAAAGAAAAAATGAGATGGAGCGTCCATTAGTGCGATGTTCTGGAACCTACTGCGTACTACAGCGCCCCTGGCGGCCACACCCAGTAGGTCAGTTAAAACAGACTTTTTGCCATTGAGGGCCTCAAAATGTCCTCTTTCTCCTGTGGAGCCTGCCAAAGACTGCAGCTCCACTACTTCTCTCTCCAGGTCCCTGACAGACCTGGCCAAGTCTCCAGAGACATTGCGAGTATACTGTAGGCACAGATTCTTTATTTGGCTCTTCCCTACATCCCACCACTGCTGCAAAGAACTAAAATTTGATTTTGTTAATTTAAAATTACTCCAAAAAAACATAAAAGCAGTTTTAAAACTGTTATCCGGTAAAAGTGATGTGTTAAAATGCCAGTATGCACTACTGCACTTTATATTCTTGATAAAAACACAACACTGAACCAGAGAGTGATCTGTAAAGCCAAAAGGGACTATAAAAGCACTTTTAAAAATGCTAAAATGGTGCTTAAAACTGTAAACCCTATCCAGTCTAGCTAAGGACAGAATATCGTCCTTTCTATGGCTCCACGTGTACTGTCTAGCCTTGCCATGAAAATTCCTCCACACATCACACAGATCATGAGCTTCTATGAGACCTTTTAAACTTCTCTTGGATGCAGCATGTGGCTCTGGGTGATTCCTATCCATAAGAGGATTTTCTGTGCAATTAAAATCACCTCCCACAAATAAAAAGTCATCATTACTGCAATTTTTGATCGTGTCATCTAAAATATTTAAAAAGGCCAATCTTTCTGTGCCTACGGTTGGAGCATACACATTTATAAAAACAACTTTCACATTCTCAAAAACAGCTCGAACTTTTAAAATGTGGCCTGCAATTACCTCATCAATGTCATAAGAAAGTGGAATAAAATCTCGAGAAAATAAAATACCCACTCCATCACTGCTGCTGTTTTTATGACTGAGAATAATTTCCCCTCGAAATTCCCTCCTCCAGTCAGCAGCATTGTCCTCAGAACTGAGTCTCCTGAACAAAAAAAACATTAATTTTCTTGCATTCTGCAAGAGTAAAAACACACGCTCGCTTGGACATTTCTCTTGCTCCATTGATGTTGAGTGTGCCAAAATTAAAACTGCACATGCATATAAGAGGGCAAAGCCAATACAAAAACAGAAAAGAAAGAATGAGCGATAAAAGACTAATCATCCTGGGCAATTTGGTTCTTAACTTTTAGTACAAGCTTTTTTAGTCTGTAGACCTCCTGATCAGTAAAACTTTCCTGCTCAAGCTCTCCCCTATTTTTCATGTAGGTCCGAGCAGAGTCAACAAAACGTTTTAAATCGGGGAAGAAGTTTTCAACTCTAACCATTCTGGATCCCTTAGTGTCCTGCAAAAACTTCTGTATTTTTGTGAAGGGGTAACCGCCTCCACTGGCCACATCATCACTGTTTTCACCATCACTCTCTATCTCAGACCCAGCATAAGAATTCGGTTGAGATAGAAAAACCTCAGAACTTTCTTTGACAACCCTTTTTACTTTGCTCCTCTGCTGTTTGTTTTCCAAGTTCTTCCGCTTGATTGAGACTTTAGATAACTCTTCATCTATTTCAATGTCATCCTCATCCTCCAACACTGACTCAGCCACCCTGGTAGCTGTCTCTTCTTGCTTCTCGCTCACCCTGTGCTGTGGTTTTATATTCATCTTTCTAGTCCCACCATCTACCTGTGCCTCATTTGGCTCATCTGTCTGATCCTCAGCGTGATCCCTCTCGGTAATCTCACTCTTGTCCACAATGTTGGTCTGTGCAGCAGCCCTGCGATGTGCTTTAACTTTTGTTGAAGCCGCCCCGCCGCCAGACAGCCTCGCGGCCTCGGCCGAAGCGCCGCCGCCAGACGGCCCCGCGGCCTCGGTCGAAGCGCCTGATAGCGCGGCAGCGCCAGCAGCCTCGGAGGACGGCGAAGCTGCTCCGTCGCCGGACAGCCCTGCGGCCGCGGCGCCCAGCTGCGAGGCTGCACTAGCGGCCTCCCCCGAGTGATCACCCCCCACTCCCTGAGGGCATGATCGAATCAAGTGTCCCTCCATTCCGCAGCCGAAACACTTCAGATTATCAGAGGTGACGTGGATGGTGTAATCAAAGCCATCAATCCGGTATTTAAATATGAGGTTGAGGCTTTCCTCGCTATTCTTTAAAATCATGAGCACCTGTCGCCTAAAAGACATAACATGTTTTAAATGCGGGGACTTACAACCGAGAGAGAGGGATATGCTTAATAGGGGACAAAAGCTGCCCGTGTTTTGACAGCTCCTTCTCCAACAGCTCATTCTTTAAAAATGGTGGGACATTTGATATTGTGATTCTCTTCGCGGGATTTACCAGAGACAGAACAGGAACCAGTGTGTCTTTAATCACAACCCCGCTCTCCACTACCTGGTTAACTTTTTCAACACTATCTAGGAAGATTACCACGGCATTATTCATTCCAGAAGCTGACCTAACGCTTTCATAACCGACCAACTCCCCCACAGCCAGACTACATTCCTCCACTGAGCAGCTGACAGCCGGAGCCAGTTTGACAGCATGCCGGCGTGTCAGCTTCTCGAACCCGGAGCCTCACTCCAAAACCATGCTGACCAGCAGAGCTGGCAGCAGAAACCCCCCTCCCAGAATGCCTACCCCATCCCAGCTACAGAAAACAACAAAAATTAAGATTATTTAGCAGAAAAAACACCTTAAACACAAAAAGATAGAAAAAAGTTTGAGATAATTCACTCACGCTGTCACACGCTCCCAGCTCGCACTCACGACCACGCCCACTCAGAGAGAGAGAGAGAGAGAGAGAGAGAGAGAGAGATTTTGATTTTTAAAAGATCTTTAATAAACACACTTGTCCATCAGTCAATACAATTTCTATATCATGCTATGTTACACAGAAAATTAATCCCCCAAAAAACGCCCAAAAAAAAGCTGTCCATCACGAACTGAACAGAGGACATTCTCCAGGGACCAGAGGGTCCTGAAACCTTCCACATCCCCATTCCCCATAAAAAACTGAAAGTCCAGCCTGATTCTGGCTTTAAGTAGCCTCACAAATAAAATTTTGACATCAACATCATTCTCAACATTCTCAAGTTTTCTTCTCCGGCTTACATAGATAGCCAACTTTGCCTGCCCTAAAACAAAGTTCAGTAGTTGACACTTCTGCTTAAAACGACGATTGTACATAAAACCACAAATGAAAACCTGCTTAGAGAAAACTTCCTTAAAAATATGAAAAAGTTTTGTGAGAAGTTCAAAGAGGCCACTCAGGCGCTGACATTCAATAAAACAATGAAAAACAGTCTCCCTAGAGGAACAAAAAACACACTGATCACTGACACTGCTGTTAATCACAGAAACAAAAGCATTGACAGCTATAATACCATGCAGGACCCTCCACTGTAAGTCTCCATGCCTCTTAGGGAGAGGGGCTTTGTAAAGAGCCCTCCAGGCAGGCCGATGCCCTTTTCCTAGTTTAAAATAGGCTCTCCAAGGAGTGTCCACACAGGTGTTTAATCGGTCCTTGTTGAGTGCCATCACCACCAGTCTGTAGAGTGCCTTACCACTGGCTCCTCCAAAGTCCACACCAGTGGGAGCACAGAATGCCAGTAAGGAGCAAGGAGCGACGTCAAAGTCCATATAGAGCGTGAGAGAGGGAAAGGGGTCAGTGCTTTCTGGCTGCAGCGTGCCATTGCTAAAGTCCAAGAGTAGGGAGTGCTCAAGTCCATGAAGCTCCTGTTTCCAGTGTGCAAGAAGACCATCGATGAAACGATTCGACCTGACACCAAGATGAGCTGCTAAAGCTGAGGCGTTGTTGAGGCCAGGACCAGCCAGTTCCACCCCTTGCTTCAGAGTGAGAATGTTCCTGGAACACAGCCTATCAAGGAAGGTCCTTCCAACTCCCGGCAGGACACCAAGGCGACCACCAAAAACCAGCGGCTCCCTCAACAACCAGTAGAGGGCCCTCTTTGTTTTTTAAAAAGAGTCCACACTGAAAAGAGACTGCGGTAAAAACTGGGTAAAGACAGTGCATTAGAGTTCTTAAAATCCATTAAAAACACAGGGAGGTCTAGCCCAAGCCCAAGGACTCTCTGTAAAATAACACAGGCCAAAGGCCTCCATACCAGGTCCTGGGGGCCCGTCAGCAGTCTCTGTATGAAAGTCAGTCTAAAAGCAGCACCTCTACTAGCTAAATGAATCACTCCTTGCCCCCCCTCCTCTTTGGGAAGAAATAACAGGGCTTGAGGAACCCAGTGGAGTCCACCCCCCCCAAAAAAGTCCACCAAAACAGACTGAATTTTGGACAACAAACCAGCAGGGGGGTCCATGCACATGAGGCGGTGCCACAGGGATGAGGAAACAAGATTATTTAAAATGAGCACTCTTCCTCTAAAAGATATTCTTGGCATTAGCCACTTCCACTTGTTTAGTCTCCCGTTAATCTTCTCTATGACCCCATCCCAATTTTTTTGCTCAAACTGCTGATTTCCAATAAAGACACCAAGATACTTAAAACCTCCTTTTTTCCAAATCAACCCACCCGGCAGCGTAAGCTGATTTTCTAGTTTCTCCCCCACCATCAGAGCCTCGCTTTTTCCCCAGTTTATCTTTGCAGAGGAAAATTGGCCAAAAAGATTGACACTCCTAACCAGAACGTCAATGTCACTCTGCTTGTTTAGCAGAATGACTACATCATCTGCATAGGCCGACAGCTTGAACGTGGTGTCACAGCCAGGAAAAGTAACTCCTGATAGATCCCTTCTCAGGCAGTGAAGCAAAGGCTCTATGGCGAGGGAGTACAGCATCCCTGAGAGAGGGCAGCCCTGCCGAACCCCCCTCTGGACTTTTAAAGGGGCAGACAGGCCCCCATTTATCTTCAGCACACTCTCAATGTCACTGTACAAGACCCGTATCCTGGCTATGAAGCCTGGGCTGAACCCAAAAGCTGTTAAAACTGTCCATAAATATTGGTGTTCAACCCGATCAAACGCCTTTTCCTGGTCAATTGAAATCAAACCAGTTTCTACCGCCAATGAACCAGAGACCTCCAAAATATCCCGAATTAAAGTGACGTTGTCACTAATCAGCCTGCCAGGCACACAGTAAGTCTGGTCTGCATGAATGAGCTCGCTCATCACCTTTCTCAGTCTTCGGGCCAGAGCTTTTGAGAGAATCTTGTAGTCTGTGCAGAGCAGAGAGACTGGCCTCCAGTTCTTTAGGCTCTGGAGGTCCCCCTTTTTCGGCAACAGTGTGATGATGGCCCTCCTGCAGGTCGTGGGTAGGGTCCCCCTTTCCAAGCTATCTTGGAGAACCTCCAGCAGGTCTGGACCAAGCAGGGGCCAGAATTCCTTAAAAAAGTCCACAGAGAGACCATCTATGCCTGGTGATTTTCCATTCTGGAGGCTCATTAGCGCCGTATGCAGCTCAGACAGAGACAGTGGAGCATCCAAGCCGGCAACAAGGTCCTCTGAGAGCACTGGAAGACCATCAAGGAAAACCTGGCCCAGTGACGTGTCCTCCCTCCACTCTGCTCTAAACAATTCACTGTAAAAGCTAGCAGCGTGTTTCCTGATCTCTGTTGCTGTGGAGATTGTTCTCCCGTCATCGCCCAACAAGGAGTGAATGAGCTTTCTCTGTCCATTTTTCCCCTCCAGTCCAAAAAAGTACTGGGAGGGCGAGTCCATCAGAGCTACATCCATGTAGCGTGAGCGGACCAGAGCACCCTGTGCGGTGACCCCTAGCAAGCTAGCCAAGGCTGACCTTTTTGACTTGAGAGCCTCTAAGTGCTCCTGTTTTCCTGTAGAACTGAGCAACTCCTCTAGTTCTACCACCTCAGTCTCCAGAACTTTCAAGGATTGGGTCAAGCTACGAGTGACATTTTGAGTGTACTGTTGGCAGAGTTGTTTTATCTGGGCCTTACCAAAATCCCACCACAATTGGAGAGAACTAAAAGAGGGTTTTTGTTCCCTGTGTGACTTCCAAACATCATGAAAAACCTCTTTAAAAAACACATCATTTAAAAGTGTATTGTTAAAATGCCAAAAAGCACTCTTACACTTTACATTTTCAATAAACACAGAACAAAACAGCAGGCAGTGATCAGTGAAACCAACAGGACAGATACAACTATTTTTAAAAACACTCATTTGGTGTTTAAAACCATAAAAACGGTCTAACCTAGCCATAGATAAAAGGTTATCTTTGACATGGCTCCAGGTGTACTGCCTCTGGTCCCCATGATGTGATCTCCACACATCGGCCATTTCATGTGTTTTCACCAGTTCTCTCAGCCTATTGGCAGAAGCAGGGTGAGGCTCCTGATGGTTCCTGTCTAGTCTGTGGTTTAATGTACAGTTAAAATCACCCCCCAGAAATAAAAAACTATTTGGATCACAGGACTTAACCGTATCCGAAAGCACGTCAAAGACCCTGATCCTCTCTGCTCTCTGTGTTGGCACATACACGTTTATAAAAACGAAGTTCACGTTTTCAAACTGTACCTTTAATAAGAGGAAATGACCTCTCACCACCTCTTCTACCTCATAAGAGACAGGCACACAACCCCTAGAGAAAAGTACAGCCACCCCCCCACTGCTACTGGATTTGTGGCTAAAAAAAATGCAGCCATCCCACTCTTTTCTCCAATGGCTCTCAATGTCCACAGTGCTGTGAGTCTCCTGGACCATCAGCACGTCAAGTTTCTTTAAATTAAAAAGCTTGTATAAAGAGGCCCTTTTTACATCATCCCTGGCCCCATTAATATTGAGAGTGCCAATTCTAAGGTGGGGCATTAAAAAGGATAAAAATAGGGTACAGTAAAAAAACACACACATAGCATAAAAGGGAAGAAACACTAAGAGTCAACATGACTGTTAGTAATTTGCAATTTCAGTTTAGCAACCAGTTTCTTTAAACGATAAATTTTCTGATCAGTGAAAGTCTCATTCCCATCATTCAGTTTCATAAATTTGCGAGCTGATGCCACGAATAACTCCAGATCTGGAAAGTAATTTTCCACTTTCACAGCTCTGCTCCCCTTAGTCACCTGGAGAAATTGCCTAATTTTAGTAAAACAATAGGAGCTTTGCTCCTCCTGCGTCTGCGTCTGCATCAGTTCAGACTCATCTCCACTTTCGTCAGAAGCGCTCTCATTCAGTAAATCTAAATTCCCAACCCTACTAGATTTAGCAGAGCTCTGCAAGTTTTCCGCACTTTTCCTTTTTTGTGCAGCTTTAAAAGGATCCTCTTCAACAAAACTACATTCCTGCATTTCTTCATGAAACGCAACGTTTGTCATGCAGTGTTTGCTCTGTGTGTCCGCTACAGCCTCAAACCGCTCCTCCCCCGCCTGCAAAGTCTGTTCATTCACGTTCCTTCGTTTAACTGCACTTTTACTTACACCCTCCACCTGTTTACCCCGGGCGACAGGCTCGTCACAATGATCAGAGCTGCCGCCAGACAGAAATTCCCCACCATCACTGTTTGGGGGGGCAACTACCGCGCCCGCCGCGGCCACCCCAGCAGAGGCGGCCGCGGCCGCCCCAGCACAAGCAGACGCGGACGCGGATGCGGACGCGGACGCCCCCGCAGAAGTAGAAGCGGACGCGGCCGCGGCCGCGACCGCCCCAGCAGAAGCGGGCGCCGCAGCGGCATCCGCCGCACCACATGTAGCGCTACCCTCCGGACCACCAGAAACAGCGGCGTCACCTTTCTTACCGCCAGTGCTCTTTGTGTTCGCCTTTTCAGGACATGACCTAATAAGATGGCCTTCTGCGCCACACGCAAAACACTTCATGGTTTCAGATGTTGCAAACACCAAGTAGCTAAAGCCGTCAATCCTGAAATTAAAAGACGCGTTCAGTTCAGCAGAGCTGTCTTTCAACACCATGAAACACTGCCTCCTGTGACATACAACATGCTTCAGCAGGGGTGATTTACTACCCAGAAAGACCATTCTGATAGGGGACACAACCTGGCCAAAACGGGACAACTCTCTAATCAGCTGATCATTTTTAACGAAAGGAGGAGCGTTTGAGATGGTGATCCTCCTAGACGGATTCGCCAGCGGTAAAACGGGAGTAAAAGTGTCACCTAGGACCACTCCCTGTGCCACCACCTGATCAGCTTTTTCAGTCGAATCCAGAAAGATCACAATTGCGCTGTTCATCCTCGATGCTGATTTTATGCTGCCATGCCCAACCACCTGTCCTACAGCGAGGCTGGCCTCCTCCACAGAACAGGGAACTGTCGGGAGGATTCTCACACCATGACGCCGGGTTAAGCGCTCAAACTCCACACCACCATCAATCACCGGCATGATGCCGGCCGGGAAAAACCGGCAGCAGAAGCTACCGTTCCCCAACACACTCACTCCAACACTCACACCCCAGCACACCCACACTCAACCCACTATATTAAACACACACACCTCAAACACACAAGACAGAGAAAAAGTTAGAAAATACAAAGTTTAAAGTACTCACTCGACACCACTCCACACCCCTGCTCCCACAAATGCCCACGCATGCGCACGAGAGAGAGAGAGAGAGAGAGAGAGAGAGAGAGAGAGAGAGAGAGAGAGAGAGAGAGAGAGAGAGAGAGAGAGAGAGAGAGAGAGAGAGAGAGAGAGAGATTTTTTGATTTTTAAAGGATCTTTAATAAACACACTTGTCCATCAGTCAATACAATTTCTATATCATGCTATGTTACACAGAAAATTAATCCCCCAAAAAACGCCCAAAAAAAAGCTGTCCATCATGAACTGAACAGAGGACATTCTCCAGGGACCAGAGGGTCCTGAAACCTTCCACATCCCCATTCCCCATAAAAAACTGAAAGTCCAGCCTGATTCTGGCTTTAAGTAGCCTCACAAATAAAATTTTGACATCAACATCATTCTCAACATTTTCAAGTTTTCTTCTCCGGCTTACATAGATAGCCAACTTTGCCTGTCCTAAAACAAAGTTCAGTAGTTGACACTTCTGCTTAAAACGACGATTGTACATAAAACCACAAATGAAAACCTGCTTAGAGAAAACTTCCTTAAAAAAATGAAAAAGTTTTGTGAGAAGTTCAAAGAGGCCACTCAGGCGCTGACATTCAATAAAACAATGAAAAACAGTCTCCCTAGAGGAACAAAAAACACACTGATCACTGACACTGCTGTTAATCACAGAAACAAAAGCATTGACAGCTATAATACCATGCAGGACCCTCCACTGTAAGTCTCCATGCCTCTTAGGGAGAGGGGCTTTGTAAAGAGCCCTCCAGGCAGGCCGATGCCCTTTTTCTAGTTTAAAATAGGCTCTCCAAGGAGTGTCCACACAGGTGTTCAATCGGTCCTTGTTGAGTGCCATCACCACCAGTCTGTAGAGTGCCTTACCACTGGCTCCTCCAAAGTCCACACCAGTGGGAGCACAGAATGCCAGTAAGGAGCAAGGAGCGATGTCAAAGTCCATATAGAGCGTGAGAGAGGGAAAGGGGTCAGTGCTTTCTGGCTGCAGCGTGCCATTGCTAAAGTCCAAGAGTAGGGAGTGCTCAAGTCCATGAAGCTCCTGTTTCCAGTGTGCAAGAAGACCATCGATGAAACGAATCGACCTGACACCAAGATGAGCTGCTAAAGCTGAGGCGTTGTTGAGGCCAGGACCAGCCAGTTCCACCACTTGCTTCAGAGTGAGAATGTTCCTGGAACACAGCCTATCAAGGAAGGTCCTTCCAACTCCCGGCAGGACACCAAGGCGACCACCAAAAACCAGCGGCTCCCTCAACAACCAGTAGAGGGAATCGCATGGCCCTCTTTGTTTTTTAAAAAGAGTCCACACTGAAAAGAGACTGCGGTAAAAACTGGGTAAAGACAGTGCATTAGAGTTCTTAAAATCCATTAAAAACACAGGGAGGTCTAGCCCAAGCCCAAGGACTCTCTGTAAAATAACACAGGCCAAAGGCCTCCATACCAGGTCCTGGGGGCTCGTCAGCAGTCTCTGTATGAAAGTCAGTCTAAAAGCAGCACCTCTACTAGCTAAATGAATCACTCCTTGCCCCCCCTCCTCTTTGGGAAGAAATAACAGGGCTTGAGGAACCCAGTGGAGTCCACCCCCCCAAAAAAAGTCCACCAAAACAGACTGAATTTTGGACAACAAACCAGCAGGGGGGTCCATGCACATGAGGCGGTGCCACAGGGATGAGGAAACAAGATTATTTAAAATGAGCACTCTTCCTCTAAAAGATATTCTTGGCATTAGCCACTTCCACTTGTTTAGTCTCCCGTTAATTTTCTCTATGACCCCATCCCAATTTTTTTGCTCAAACTGCTGATTTCCAATAAAGACACCAAGATACTTAAAACCTCCTTTTTTCCAAATCAACCCACCCGGCAGCGTAAGCTGATTTTCTAGTTTCTCCCCCACCATCAGAGCCTCGCTTTTTCCCCAGTTTATCTTTGCAGAGGAAAGTTGGCCAAAAAGATTGACACTCCTAACCAGAACGTCAATGTCACTCTGCTTGTTTAGCAGAATGACTACATCATCTGCATAGGCCGACAGCTTGAACGTGGTGTCACAGCCAGGAAAAGTAACTCCTGATAGATCCCTTCTCAGGCAGTGAAGCAAAGGCTCTATGGCGAGGGAGTACAGCATCCCTGAGAGAGGGCAGCCCTGCCGAACCCCCCTCTGGACTTTTAAAGGGGCAGACAGGCCCCCATTTATCTTCAGCACACTCTCAATGTCACTGTACAAGACCCGTATCCTGGCTATGAAGCCTGGGCTGAACCCAAAAGCTGTTAAAACTGTCCATAAATATTGGTGTTCAACCCGATCAAACGCCTTTTCCTGGTCAATTGAAATCAAACCAGTTTCTACCGCCAATGAACCAGAGACCTCCAAAATATCCCGAATTAAAGTGACGTTGTCACTAATCAGCCTGCCAGGCACACAGTAAGTCTGGTCTACATGAATGAGCTCGCTCATCACCTTTCTCAGTCTTCGGGCCAGAGCTTTTGAGAGAATCTTGTAGTCTGTGCAGAGCAGAGAGACTGGCCTCCAGTTCTTTAGGCTCTGGAGGTCCCCCTTTTTCGGCAACAGTGTGATGATGGCCCTCCTGCAGGTCGTGGGTAGGGTCCCCCTTTCCAAGCTATCTTGGAGAACCTCCAGCAGGTCTGGACCAAGCAGGGGCCAGAATTCCTTAAAAAAGTCCACAGAGAGACCATCTATGCCTGGTGATTTTCCATTCTGGAGGCTCATTAGCGCCGTATGCAGCTCAGACAGAGACAGTGGAGCATCCAAGCCGGCAACAAGGTCCTCTGAGAGCACTGGAAGACCATCAAGGAAAACCTGGCCCAGTGATGTGTCCTCCCTCCACTCTGCTCTAAACAATTCACTGTAAAAGCTAGCAGCATGTTTCCTGATCTCTGCTGCTGTGGAGATTGTTCTCCCGTCATCGCCCAACAAGGAGTGAATGAGCTTTCTCTGTCCATTTTTCCCCTCCAGTCCAAAAAAGTACTGGGAGGGCGAGTCCATCAGAGCTACATCCATGTAGCGTGAGCGGACCAGAGCACCCTGTGCGGTGACCCCTAGCAAGCTAGCCAAGGCTGACCTTTTTGACTTGAGAGCCTCTAAGTGCTCCTGTTTTCCTGTAGAACTGAGCAACTCCTCTAGTTCTACCACCTCAGTCTCCAGAACTTTCAAGGATTGGGTCAAGCTACGAGTGACATTTTGAGTGTACTGTTGGCAGAGTTGTTTTATCTGGGCCTTACCAAAATCCCACCACAATTGGAGAGAACTAAAAGAGGGTTTTTGTTCCCTGTGTGACTTCCATACATCATGAAAAACTCCCTTAAAAAACACATCATTTAAAAGTGTATTATTAAAATGCCAAAAAGCACTCTTACACTTTACATTTTCAATGAAAACAGAACAAATCAGCAGGCAGTCATCAGTGAAACCAACAGGACAGATACAACTATTTTTAAAAACACTCATTTGGTGTTTAAAACCATAGAAACGGTCTAACCTAGCCATAGATAAGAGGTTATCTTTAGCATGGCTCCAGGTGTACTGCCTCTGGTCCCCATGATGTGATCTCCACACATCGGCCATTTCATGCGCCTTCACTAGTTCCCTCAGCCTATTGGCAGAAGCAGGGTGAGGTTCCTGATGGTTCCTGTCCAGTCTGTGGTTTAATGTACAGTTAAAATCACCCCCCAGAAATAAAAAACTATTTGGATTACAGGATCTAACCGTATCTGATAGCATATTAAAGACCCTGATCCTTTCTGCTCTCTGGGTTGGCACATACACGTTTATAAGAACCAAGTTTACGTTTTCAAGCTGTACCTTTAGCAAGAGTACATGTCCTTTCACCACCTCTTCTACCTCATAAGAGACAGGCACACAACCCCGAGAGAAAAGTACAGCCACCCCTCCACTATTATTGGATTTGTGGCTAAAAAAAATGCAGCCATCCCACTCTTTTCTCCACTGGCACTCAATGTCTACAGTGCTGTGAGTCTCCTGGACCATCAGCACGTCAAGTGCCTTTAAATTAAAAAGCTTGTATAAAGAGGCCCTTTTTACATCATCCCTGGCCCCGTTTATATTAAGAGTGCCAATTCTAAGGTGGGGCATTAAAAAGGATAAAAATAAGGTACAGTAAAAAAACACACACATAGCATAAAAGGGAAGAAACAAACTAAGAGTCAACATGACTGTTAGTAATTTGTGATTTCAGTTTGACAACCAGTTTCTTTAAACGAAAAATTTCCTGATCAGTAAAAGTCTCATTCCCATCATTCGGTTTCATCAGCTTGCGAGCTGATGCCACAAATAACTCCAGATCTGGAAAGTAATTTTCCACTTTCACAGCTCTGCTCCCCTTAGTCACCTGGAGAAATTGTCTAATTTTAGTAAAACAATAGGAGCTTTGCACCTCCTGCGTCTGCGTCTGCATCAGTTCAGACTCATCTCCACTTTCGTCAGAAGCGCTCTCATTCAGTAAATCTAAATTCCCAACCCTACTAGATTTAGCAGAGCTCTGCAAGTTTTCCGCACTTTTCCTTTTTTGTGCAGCTTTAAAAGGATCCTCTTCAACAAAACTACATTCCTGCATTTCTTCATGAACTGCAACGTTTGTCATGCAGTGTTTGCTCTGTGTGTCCGCTACAGCCTCAAACCGCTCCTCCCCCGCCTGCAAAGTCTGTTCATTCACGTTCCTTCGTTTAACTGCACTTTTACTTACACCCTCCACCTGTTTACCCCGGGCGACAGGCTCGTCACAATGATCAGAGCTGCCGCCAGACAGAAATTCCCCACCATCACTGTTTGGGGGGACAACTACCGCGCCCGCCGCGGCCACCCCAGCAGAGGCGGCCGCGGCCGCCCCAGCACAAGCGGACGCGGACGCGGACGCGGACGCGGACGCGGACGCCCCCGCAGAAGTAGAAGCGGACGCGGCCGCGGCCGCGGACGCGGATGCGGCCGCAGTCGCGGCCACGACCGCCCCAGCAGAAGCGGGCGCCGCAGCGGCATCCGCCGCACCACATGTAGCGCTACCCTCCGGACCACCAGAAACAGCGGCGTCACCTTTCTTACCGCCAGTGCTCTTTGTGTTCGCCTTTTCAGGACATGACCTAATAAGATGGCCTTCTGCGCCACACGCAAAACACTTCATGGTTTCAGATGTTGCAAACACCAAGTAGCTAAAGCCATCAATCCTGAAATTAAAAGACGCGTTCAGTTCAGCAGAGCTGTCTTTCAACACCATGAAACACTGCCTCCTATGACATACAACATGCTTCAGCAGGGGTGATTTACTACCCAGAGAGACCATTCTGATAGGGGACACAACCTGGCCAAAACGGGACAACTCTCTAATCAGCTGATCATTTTTAACGAAAGGAGGAGCGTTTGAGATGGTGATCCTCCTAGACGGATTCGCCAGCGGTAAAACGGGAGTAAAAGTGTCACCTATGACCACTCCCTGTGCCACCACCTGATCAGCTTTCTCAGTCGAATCCAGAAAGATCACAATTGCGCTGTTCATCCTCGATGCTGATTTTATGCTGCCATGCCCAACCACCTGTCCTACAGCGAGGCTGGCCTCCTCCACAGAACAGGGAACTGTCGGGAGGATTCTCACACCATGACGCCGGGTTAAGCGCTCAAACTCCACACCACCATCAATCACCGGCATGATGCCGGCTGGGAAAAACCGGCAGCAGAAGCTACCGTTCCCCAACACACTCACTCCAACACTCACACCCCAGCACACCCACACTCAACCCACTATATTAAACACACACACCTCAAACACACAAGACAGAGAAAAAGTTAGAAAATACAAAGTTTAAAGTACTCACTCGACACCACTCCACACCCCTGCTCCCACAAATGCCCACGCATGCGCACGAGAGAGAGAGAGAGAGAGAGAGAGAGAGAGAGACTTTGACTTTTAAAAAATGCCTTTATTGCACAATTCCAGAAAATGTAAGAGCACCAATATCATTCTACCAAGTGTCTCACATTGGAAAAAGTGCAAACATAAGTCTCCCCCCCCACACAACACAGAGTATGCCTTGCAGTCCACCTATTCCACATTGCCAGTGGCAGTAGTGCGAGTCTTCCTCGTAGTCCGTGCAAAGACGAGCCAGAGGCCCCCAGTTCTTAAGCAAGGCCAATTCCCCTTCCTCCAGCAGCAGAGATAGTGCTGTGCAGCCGCAGCCAGTTCCGTTGCACGTCCCAGAGACATTTTCCTCATCACAGATGGACTGTAGTCCTTAGACCATGCGGGATTTTCAAGCAAGTCATCTTCGCAGCAGGCTCGTCCAGATTGTCGAAAGAATGAAAACGTTGGGGCATCCATGCCCTGCAGGCAAAGATCCAGTTCCGTGACAGTCAATTACAGTCAATTAGAAACGTCATATAAAAGTCCGATCAAACAATATTCCAAAAATGTGTAAAACAGGCAGAGGAACGATCGCCATTTATTCCTCCTGTCGGGCGCGCTTGACCCCTGTTCTCCCTGCTGCTTTACGCAGGGCTGTCAGGTGTTTCTTGAGGCGAAAACGTTTCCTTTCATCCAGGAGGTCAAGACCAACCTGCCTTCTTAGCACATCAACAGACTTAATGAATTTGTCAGTGTCACTGAAGTAGTCAGTGACTTTAATGGCCTTGTTATAGGTTTCATCCAGAAAAGCATTTATTTCTTCCAGTGAATACAAACTCATGTTTGTACTGCATTTTGCCTCAATAAACTCAGTATTAGACACAGTGTGGGGATCAGATTCCATTTCCTCGTCAGCACAACTCAGCTGACTGTTTGGTTCTCCTGGGCCAGTGGATTCATCATGGGCCACATTTTCCTGGACGCCACCCACAGCAGCTGACTGTCGCTGTTCCGTCCCCTGCTGTGAAACAGTAGCAGCCTCCGGAAGGAGAACCGCTGATGTCACACAGCGAGATTCTGACACACCATCAGTTCGGTGCACAGCCGCTGATGTCACACAGCGAGATGATTGTGACGCACCATCAGTGACATTTTGGGTGCCATCACCAGCGATGGTCCCGGCCGTAAGCTGGGCCACGGGCGCCACAGCCGGGCCGTCCACAGACACAGCGGCAGGCTCCGGAGCAGGGCCGGCGGAAGGCCCCGCAACGTCGTCCACAGTAGCGGCGGGAGCGGAGGCCACGCCGCCGTCCGCAGCTGCAGCATGAGCGGAGGGCTCACCGCCGGCACCATCCGCGGCTCCATCAGGGCCCTCCGCCCGCTGCCTGTGCGGACAAGCGAACCGTTTATGGCCCACGTCTCCACATTCAAAACACTTCATCTGTCCTGAGCTCGCAAACACCATATAGGAGCCGTCCCCGTGTTTGACCCGGAAGGACACTTCCAGGGTCGCAGTTGGCGAGTCCAAAAACATGAACACCTGTCGCCTGAGTGATTTCACATGTTTTAACTTGGTCTCCTTGCATCCCAAAGTCAGAGTTGTAAACGGGCCCGCAAACTTCCCAAATCTGCGGAGCTCCGTCGCCAACTGCTCGTCAGTGATGAAAGGCGGAACACCTGAGACGGTGATTCGCGTTGATGGGACAGATAAGGGGGACACCTGTACATACGTTTCCCCGATAACAAGACCGCTTGCAATCAGGGTGTGGACATCCTCTTCAGCCGCCAGAAACACAACTACAGCTCTATTCATTCAGGACGCAAAGCAGATCGCATCATGGCCCACCTGCTCGGCCACGGCCAGAAGCACCTCCTCCACAGTAACGCAGCTGTCCGGGGGAACGATCCTCACCCCCTGGTGGATAGATGGAGGTGGCATTTCCAAGGTCGCCATCAAGAGAGAGAGAGAGAGAGAGAGAGAGAGAGAGAGAGAGAGAGAGAGAGAGAGAGAGAGAACCGGTAAAATACAAATATAATGCGATAACTAGAATGAAGACAAAGACTGAAGAAAAAATGCAAGTAATGCCAAACATATAAATAACAAAACTACAATGAACATAAACAGGAAAATAAGTCACACTTAAGAAACAATACAAGATATGTGAAAACCAACCAAGGATAAAATAGCAGGAAATAGAACTCAGAAGATTCAACAACTATACAAACATGGAAAACGGCAATGAGACTGAGCAAGGCGGAATCCCCCGTGCTCAGATCGTGACATTAGTAACTTTTTATTCATAAACTTATTACTTTTTTCTTGTGAATTTTAATTTTTTTTGATGTAATATGCATTTTTTGCTAATGAATTTGCAGATTCTTCTCTCATAAATTTGAATTTATGTCTACAATATTTTATTTTTTTCTTGTATATTTGAAACATTCATCTGAGGATTTTTAAAAATTTTGTAGATATTTGTAATAAATGTACCCCTCTTTTTAATTTGAGTTTTTTAAATACAATTTTAATTTGTTTGCATATATTTGCATTTTTTACTCATACATTTGCAATTTTTTTTAACTCATATTTGCAAGTTTTTTCCTGTTCCTTTGCAGCTGAGCTCGAATAGAACAATGATTTCAACCATTATTTTAATGACATAAAAGTATAAAATGACTAAAAATGACTAAAGATAGTCACTCCTGTTAAGAAGTTATTATAATATTAATAAGCAAATTCTGAACTGGTTTTCAAATCATTGAAATCAAAGGTTACTCAAAGAGTATGGCCAAATGTACTTGAGTAAAAGTAATTTAAAAAATTCTTAACTGTGCTCAAGTAAGAGTAAAAAGATTCCTGCTATAAACTAATAAATATACTTGAGTCAGCGGAGCATTTCTCAAGCAGATTATGCAATGGACCCCTTCAGCAATCGGGGGCCCACAAGCTATATGGTCACCCTCAGCATTTTGGGGGAGCATTAAAGTTACATTCAATCTTTTATCTTGTAAATTTGTCTTTTTCCCATAATTTTGCAACTTTTTCCCATTTGCATTTTTTTCTTTTAAATTTGCAACTTTTTGCTTATAATTTGTGATTTTTTTGGGGGGGGAATTTGCAGCTTTTTCTTGTAAATTCGCTACTTTTTTCTTTTAAATTTGCATCTTTTTTCCTCTCATAAATTTGCAAGTTTTTTCTTAAAAACTAGAAACTTTCCCCCATAGATTTGGTACATTGTTATCTTAAATTTGACTGTTTTTTGTTGTAAATTTGCAACTTTTTCTAGTAAATTTTCACCTTTGTTTTCCTGTGAATTTGTTACTTTTTTCTGATAAATTTTAAACTCTTTTTCACTCATAAATTTATGATTTTCTTGTGAATTTGCAACTTTTTCTAATATGTGATTTTTGGGGAAATTTGCAACTTTTCCTTGTAAATTCGCCACTTTTTTTTTCTTGCAAATGTACATCTTTTTTTCCTCATAAGTCTGCAACTTTTTCTTGTAAATATGTAATGTACATATGCTGGTTAAGTTTTATTTTTTAATCTGTGCCAATGTGCAGTTTGTTTGTTTGTTTGTCAGCAGGATTACGCAAAAATTACTGGATGAATTTTAATGAAAATTTCGCCAGAGGTGGTCCTTGTGCTATAGATATAAACCCATATTATTTTGGACGTGATCCGGGTCAGGATTCGGATTCTGGTTCACTTAACATTGCGAAATGGGGCCTTGGTGGATGTATGTACTCTCTTCTCTCTCCCAAGAGTGGCGTCTAGTTATTCTATGTCATAGTTTTGTTTTTTGTCATTGAGACAATTACCCAATTTTATTTTTTATGCTTTTTGTTGGGAGGGGAGTTTTTTTTTTTTTTTTTTTCCATTTGGGTTTGAACTCTTCCCGGTGGTGGTGGTGGGGCACTATTTTACATACCCCCCCCCCAAAAAAAAACAAAAAAAAAAAACAACTAGAAATGGCCTTATGAGTAAATGCCGGCTCCTACCCACGTACCCTCTCAGGTGCAGCCGTAGCATTTCAGGCTCCTCCCTGCTGAGTTTTCTGTCAGAAGAACAGGAAGACTCATCTACGAACGACGTTGCTTTCCCCTCTGTCACGCAGGGGTTAAAAAGTTAACCAAAACTTCTCGCAGCCATGGAAACAACTTTGGGACACACTTGACTCACCCATCACAGAAACTCGTCGCCCGTGTTGGGGTCGCCAGAACAAGTTTGCGGATGTGGAAGGAGAGTTATTTTGGTTTTCTTTCCGCCTGCCTTACCTACCGCGAGTGAGTGCAGCTGACAAGCTAGCCTAGCGAGAGCTAACGTTAGCGCGCTTTGTCAACTATTTTCGGGAGGTAGCAGTTCGTATTCATGAAACTTTTGAGTCACGTCGCATTTGTCAGGAAGTGACAGAGCGTCCTCGTTTGCGCGTTGTTAGCGCAACAGGTCGCTTGGGTGCTTTGTGTCCCGCGGACGTGTGGCTGTGCTTTGAATTTCCCTCCTTCAGTGATTGGGACAGGCGGCTTAGCAGAAGGAGCTTCTTGTGTGCTGTCGTTTGGCTTTCTACCAGATCATTAGCAGCACTGTGCTAATTGTTGCTAGTTAGCACAAGCTCCCCGTGGGAAAAATAGCAGTCCCAGCAGGTCCACACACATTTGTTTTGCGGAGATAACGGGGAAGTTAACCGCTACACGCCTTTTGTTCGGACACGCCACTCAAGGAAACGGATTAACTTATAAATATGGATCAACACACTGGGAATTCTGCTTCATCTGCTGGTCCCAACAAGAAGGACAAGAAATCGAAGAAGACCTTGGAGGATGGAGATGGGAAGAAGAAGTTTGTGAGTATTCCGATGCTTCCTCTTGTCTTCTGTGAGTTTGTGTTTTAGCCACAGATCAAGATAAAGCCAAACCTGCTGCACCAAACCACTGATTTCCTTCCTCACATGTTTAAAGAGAAACAGTAAAGCAACTAGCTGCCATCATACCTGCAATTACTTTCACCCTCTGAAGCTCTTCTCCAGCTGTCTCGGGTCAAAGTACTAGTGTATGTCAAAATATGAGGAAGTGGTAGGCTCTCAACTTCGTAAGACTTGAGATGTGCCCAAAAAAACCCTTAAATTATGGCGGTCTGACTACTAGACACAAACACCTGATCAAAAACACACACTAAATATGATAATTGTTTGGCATGTATATGTTGTCCAGTCACTGTGCATAACCCAGCATGGATAGAACTGCTACATCTAAGCATGCTTCTGTAGTAAGGTGTGGCTTTCTTTTTCTTGAGGTGACCTAATCAAAATTGCATTATGTGGTTTCTCCTTGGTGGTGTCAGCACCTATGATTCAGTGTGTCTGCCTAGTAGTGCAAAGACTCACTAGTGGTGATGTCTTATCATAAGCCAGGACAAACTGTTGTGTAATTTAACCCCTTGGTCATGTCTGGCAACAGGGGAAAACTGATATAGACACTAACGGTAACCATAGAGGATGCACTGTCTAGCCCTAATAAGAAATTCGTAGCCCTGCCTAGATATACACCCCCATATCTGCTCCATTTTCAGACTTTATTAAACCACTGTGTGTTTTACAGTCTGCTAAAGGAAAAAACACAAATGACATTGTAACACACAAATGAATATGAACAGTTTAGTCAGACCACTAGTTAGGAACGTTGCTGTGTAAATGGTACCACAGGGCATATAACTCAACATCAAATATGTGCCAAGGGGCCGGTGTTGCAGCTTATTTGGTGTCAAAAACCACCATGCAAATGTAGTTTGTCTCCCTAGTGTTGTATTTGCAGGCTATTGCATATTGACAAATTTATGATACTGCATGACAAATTTTGAAACGATTATATGCATTGACTTTGATAACAAAGGAATGCTATGGTGGTTAATAGCTTAATATTTCAATAATGTTAATGTACACAAAGGATTAGGTAAGCCTGCTTTTTCTAAGTAAACATGAGTCATTGAGAGAAACCAGTTGTGCAATATTTTAACGGTGGACACACACAGGTCTGTTTTTGAGTGGGACTGCTTGAAAGACTGATATTGCTTGTTATTTAAAAAGGCTGACCATCTTTTGTTGCAGAATTTCACTTTTGTACATTGAGTCTCAAAATGGAACCTTGAACTGTCCAGGGTTCACACAGAAAAATTTATGTGAAATCAGCTCTCTTAGCATTTTCGTGGCATTATTTACTTCGTCATCATTAACACCATCTTCTTCCTCTTATATATACATATCGCTCACTCATGAAGCAAAATCTTGTGACTAGAGATAAACATTGAGAACTAGGGCTGCAACTAATGATTATTTTGGTAGTCGACTAATCTAACGACTATTTTTTTTTTTGGTTAGTCGATTAATCGCTATTATTTCTGTCATATCCACCAGGTCAGCTTCCTGCTGGCACAGCTCTTGTTCGGGGCTCTAGGTCATGTTTTACCTCACCTGTTTAAGCCTGCACACCAGTGAAAATCACTTTGTCAGTGTCTGCCTTAATATAATGTAGCCTATCATAAAAAAGTTTCCATAGCTAAATAAAATAATGACCTATCAAACATGAGTTGGAAACTTGAACTTTACAGTTTAATCAGAAGTGTTTGTAGTGACACAATTAAATAACAGATGTTAAAGTCTAAAAACTCAAATAGCAGCTCTGCTGCTCCATAAAGGCTGTGTAACTGTGTGTTACAAACTAGAATAATATTCAACTCCATTAAAGTAATAAAAGAAAATGACAAGCTAGTCCATCCTGTTTGAAACCTTGCTGGGTCTAGAAGTTTAAAAGTTTAATTAGGCTTCAGATGAAAATTAAAAGAATTTCTTCCAGTCCAGAAAAATGAAAAAAAAAAAAAAAGCACTTGAAATATCAGTGCTGGAATGTGAACCTTCACTACACATACAGTGAAACATTTAAGCCGTTTTTAAATTTATTTATAATGATTATCTTTTTTAATTAAATTACAAATCATGATATTCTAATTTACTGAGATGCACTAATATTCAGAATGAAGGCTGATTTTTATGTGACAATAGAGAATACAAAAATGAGTAAGTCACTGATGTAATTCACGCATTTATTGCAGTTAACATATAGCTAGCATAACTGAAGCAGCTCAGCTGTCAGCAACCATCAGTAAGAGAGATTATTGTCTGACAGCAGGTAAACTATTTAAACGGCACACACTAATAGTGTGGTCAGTTTTCTAAAGCTGAGAGAGTCGTTCATTGAAAATAAGAAGCGCTAACGTTACTTGCTAACCTTACCGGTGCAGTCTGCTGACAGGTTGCCGGAGACTGAGGAACGGAGAGGAGGAGGAGGGAATGGATGCATTGCTGTAGTGCAGCTGTGATATGACAACACTGGTTTACAGTCTACATTTAACTTGTTTCATTTATTAATTTTTGGTAAAATCCTCCCATACTTTGGAAACTTTTGGCTTTCTCTGTGATTTTCTCTCCATGTTGCCATGATGCGTTCCTCTTCTTCTTCGCTGGAACAGTTAACAATATTTCCGTGGCATGCATATAAAATTTAAAATTAAACGATTTGTCGACAATAAAAATCTGCATCGACAAATTTTTGATTGAGGTTATCGACAATGTTTACTAATTGTTTCAGCCCTATTGAGAATCCATTTTACTAAAGAACTGTTCCCAAAGTCAAGTTCACTAGACTACATGTACAGTGGGGTAAAAAAGTATTTAGTCAGCTACCAATTGTGCACGTTCTCCCACTTAAAAGATGAGAGGTCTCCAATTTTCATCATAGGTATACCTCAACTATGAGAGACAAAATGAGGGAAAAAAAATCCAGAAAATCACATTGTCTGATTTTTTTAAAGAATTTATTTGCAAATTATGGTGAAAAATAAGTATTTGGTCAATAACAAAAGTTCATCTCAATACCTTGTTATATACCCTTTGTTGGCAATGACAGAGGTCAAATGTTTTCTGTAAGTCTTCACAAGGTTTTCAGACACTGTTGCTGGTATTTTGGCCCATTCCTCCATGCAGATCTCCTCTAGAGCAGTGATGTTTTGGGGCTGTCGCTGGGCAACACGGACTTTCAACTCCCTCCAAAGATTTTCTATGGGGTTGAGATCTGGAGACTGGCTAGGCCACTCCAGGACCTTGAAATGCTTCTTACGAAGCCACTCCTTCGTTGCCCGGCCGGTATGTTTGGGATCATTGTCATGCTGAAAGACCCAGCCACGTTTCATCTTCAATGCCCTTGCTGATGGAAGGAGGTTTTCACTCAAAATCTCATGATACATGGTCCCATTCATTCTTTCCTTTACACGGATCAGTCGTCCTGGTCCCTTTGCAGAAAAACAGCCCCAAAGCATGATGTTTCCACCCCCATGCTTCACAGTAGGTATGGTGTTCTTTCTCCTCCAAACACGACAAGTTGAGTTTTTACAATAAAGTTCTATTTTGGTTTCATCTGACCATATGACATTCTCCCAATCCTCTTCTGGATCATCCAAATGCTCTCTAGCAAACTTCAGACGGGCCTGGACATGTACTGGCTTAAGCAGGGGGACACGTTTGGCACTGCAGGATTTGAGTCCGTGGCGGTGTAGTGTGTTACTGATGGTAGCCTTTGTTACTTTGGTCCCAGCTCTCTGCAGGTCATTCACTAGGTCCCCCCGTGTGGTTCTGGGATTTTTGCTTACCATTCTCGTGATCATTTTGACCCCACGGGGTGAGATCTTGCGTGGAGCCCCAGATGGAGGGAGATTGACAGACTAAGGCTGCAGCGCGTCGTGCGCACTGCTGAGAAGGTGATCGGCTGCAAGCTCCCATCTCTCCAGGATCTGTACATCTCCAGGACCCGGAGGCGTGCTGGCCGGATCATAGCCGATCCCTCACACCCTGGTCACGTACTGTTTGCCCCCCTCCCCTCTGGTAGAAGACTTCGGTCCATCCAGACTAAAACCTCCCGTCACATGAACAGCTTCTTTCCCTCTGCCATTAGACTGCTGAACACTAAGTGACTCTCGTGCACCATGTACAGCAGCTCAACCAGACTCATGTCAATCATCACTGTTTTCTTCCTGCATTACCGACTGCACTATATAGTTCTCCACAGTATCTGCTGCTGGCTAATATATATTTTAACTGTTGACCAGTATCACTTAATCTTATCCTACACTTTATTACATGTATAGTTTATTTCTCTTATCTTATCATGTTTAATGTTGCAACATTGTACCGAGACAAATTCCTAGTTTGTGTACTACATGAACAATGGCAATAAACCTGATTCTGATTCTGATTATCAGTGGTTTTGTATGTCTTCCATTTTCTAATAATTGCTCCCACAGTTGATTTTTTTCACACCAAACTGCTTACCTATTGCAAATTCAGTCTTCCCAGCCTGGTGCAGGTCTACAATTTTGTTTCTTTGGTCTTGGCCATAGTGAAGTTTGGAGTCTGACTGTTTGAGGTTGTGGACAGGTGTCTTTTATACTGATAACGAGTTCAAACAGGTGCCATTAATACAGGTAACAAGTGGAGGACAGAGGAGCTTCTTAAAGAAGTTGTTACAGGTCTGTGAGAGCCAGAAATCTTGCTTGTTTGTAGGTTACCAAATACTTATTTTCCACCATAATTTGCAAATAAATTCTTTAAAAATCCTTCAATGTGATTTTCTGGATTTTTTTTCCTCATTTTGTCTCTCATAGTTGAGGTATACCTATGATGAAAATTGGAGACCTCTCTCATCTTTTAAGTGGGAGAACTTGCATAATTGGTGACTGACTAAATACTTTTTTGCCCCACTGCACATGTTTTGAAGTTTTTCAAGTTTTTTCCCAAGTTTAGATTTCAGACAGTAGTAAACGGTGAATTCACACCTATGGCAGTGGAGCTGAGTCGACAGTTGTAGGCTCCATTTACATGACAACAGTTTGTGTACAAAATATGAAACTTCTGTTGCACTTCTGTGGTCCATTTATGTGACAAAGGCATTTCAGGCTGCTGAAACCTAAACATTTATGGGCTTAGGATAGCATTCATTTTAAAATGCCACCTATAAAGAGGAATTGTGAGAGCTGTCACTCTCTCATACAGCCCCTCACTTTGCATGTAGTTTTTTACATTTTCAGCCTAGCACTGTTTGTACTCTAGACCAGGGTCACTCCGAGTAACAGTACTTCATCATTCATCCAGGCAAATTGCTTATTAGACTCTCGTGCACTACGTATAGCAGCTCAACCGGACTCATGATAATTATCACCGTTTTCTTTTGCACTACCGACTGCACTATGTGGAACTCCACAATATCGGCTGCTTGTTAATATATTTAAAAATTGCATAGATTAGTATTACTCATTCATATTCTACATTTTATTGCATGCATAGTTTTTTATTTTTATCTTTAGTGCTATTCCATGTTGAATGTTGCAGCATTGCACCGAGACAAATTCCTAGTTTGTGTACTACGTGAACAATGGCAATAAATCTCATTCTGATTCTGATCCAGGCAAAAGTGTTTTGGAGCATTCTTTTACCACGGTGTCTCATTTGTCTGTAGTCACCATACTATAGAGCAGACCTGGGCATTTTACAGCCCGCGGGCCACATCCGGCCCATTGCCTGGTCCTGACTGGCCCGCGCCAAGTCAATGGGAAATAAGGAATTAAAGGTAAATAATGCTCTCGTCACACTGCATTGCTTTTATTTTGAAGGCAACAGCTTTTTTTTTTTTTTTTCCAGTTTACGCACCATTGGGCTCGTGTGTGGGAGTACCACACTGCTAGTGAACAGACTTTTTTTTAGCCCTCAAAAGTGCCACCTACTGTTAAAAAAAAAGGATGATGAAGTGTTTATTTACTTAAGTCAAAGGTAGAGCCGTGTGCTTAGTGTGTGGAGAGCAGATTGCAGTGTTTAAGGATTTGAACTTGTATCGCCATTATGAGACTAAACACAGAGAAATAAAAGAACTTGACTGAGGGGGAGTTGACAAGAAAGCAGCAGGGAATTTTTACTGAAATTTACACTTTCAGGGATGCAGCAGTAAGGACTAATTTTGTGGTAGCCCACAAAATAGCAAAAAAACCCCAAAACAGTAAGCTATTTTCTGATGGGGAGGTTATCAAGGAGTGTTTGGTGGACTTTGCAGTGCTAATATGTCATGAGAAAGAAGAAGCATTTGAGAATATATCCCTGTCCAGACAAACGGTAACAACAAGGGTTGAGGATCGCGGGAAATGTGGAGCAATGAAAGGGACATGACAGGGTGTGATTTGTCCACGGAGGTCAGTGCATGTTTGGACAAGCTAGGACTGAAATGGCACAAACTGGTAGGTGTTACAACTGATGGATGTCCAAATCTGACAGGGACAAATGTTGGACTTTTGAAGTGATTGCAAAATAAGGTGACCAAAATTAATCCAGAACAGAAATTGGTATTTTTACACTGTATTATACACCAAGAGGTGTTGTGTAAGTCCGTTCTAAAAATTAACCATATGTTGTTGATGCACTAACTAACCCTTCACTTGTAGTGTGGATAATGCACCCAGTGATGCTCAGCTTGAACTGGTTGACTTGCAGTCTGACACACTCATTGCAGAGCGTTTCACGTCAGCCTCAATGCTGGAATTTTTTTTATTATTATTATTTTAAAGAGGAGAACTTTTCACACATGGGGAGGCATGCTCAGAAGATGTTCTCTTTGAATCGACCTACATGTGTGAACAAGTATTCTGTGATGAAATTCAACAAGTCGAGGTACAGATCCTCTCTCACTGGTAAATCACCTGTCAGCTGTCCTCCGCATATCCTCCACTGACATTCTGCCTGACTTTAGTGCACTTGTTCAAGATCAAAACAGACTAGATTTTTCCAACATGAATAAAAGAACTAAAAATGTGCAATGTGGTGATTAAATTGTAAACAGAATGGCAGCAGTAAATTGCATAATGCTGATTTAATGTTGGTCTTTGAAATATTGGAAAAATGCATGTTTTATTGAAAATTGCTGCCATTGTTAATTATTTAATGTTGGCCTTTTTACCACACCTGTTTCATATTTTAATTGCAAAATCGTAAATCTACTTTTACCTTTAATGTTTATTGAAACTATAGAATTTAAAGTTTATTACAGAGTGATAAAAATGATAAGCAGAAGCGAGTTCAGCTTATTGAACGGAGCCCTCCGCAGCAGTCCGTCTGTAATGTGGCCCCTTGTGAAAATTAATTGCCCACCCCTGCTATAGAGGAAGGTCGTTGTATACATTTCAGATGTACAATGAAACAAGTAAAAAAACTTATTTGAAAATAATTCAGAAGTATAAATTATAACATAGAAGGTTGAGTAGTTAAAATTTTACACTGGGTTGGATCATCATTTCAGTTAAATTTGCCTGAAAACAACCTGTAAGTGATGTAAGTTTTCTGGGTGGTTGTTATGGAATGTGGTCAACTTGGATATGATTTTGATCCCCTGCCAGTCAAAGACCAAAGGGGGATTATGTCATGGGGCAGTCCATCCATCTGTCCTACTTTTGTGAAATCAACTCCTCATACCGTTCTGTTTTGATTATTTTGAAAGTTGTTACCAGGGTTTGATATGCACTCAAGATGCACGTATTGCAATTTGGCTCTGATATGATTTTTTTTGTGGGAGTTTTGGGGCAAAAGTTCAGATGTCACGGCTGGCATTCCCTTTGCCCTGTCACTATAGAAAAAGTAAAGCTAGGGTCACCAAACTTGCTATACAGGTTCACCTTGGGACCCTGACCTACAACTATGGGTTTTGGGTCAAAAGATCAAAGGTCAGTGTAGGGCTGAGGAATATGAAAAAATTGCAGTCACAATAAATTTTTTCCATATTGATTGATATATATTGCGATATGAATCAAATTACTATTTCTGTCAAGCTTAAAGGTTCCTTTTTACTCCTGAGATGTGAAGCTATAAAGATTAATTTTAAATAGTTATTTTCTGTCAGAAGTTGAACTTGACAAATGTAGTGTAGAACTGTATTTCAAATAATTATAAAACATAAAATATAAATATTTTATAATATTCTGCTCATCAACTTACTGATAGCTGAGTGAAGTACATGCCCAAAGTACTGCAGCCTTTGTCCCACTGTCTGTCATGATGCAGACTTGTTTGTTGTCACTCAGTCTCCAGGATGCAAGTGCTTCAGTCAGTCCTAAAACAGTCATCAGGAAAGCTTGAAGACATTTGCTTTTCAAATTCCAGTCTTGATCAAAGAAGTGGGCAGTGAGGCTCATATATGGTTCAGATGTGCGACTTGACCACATATCTGATGTAGTACCGAAGTATGGCAGACTTTGCAGCTCCTTTTCAACCGTTTCTCTACATTCCGTGTACAGCTGGGAACGTGCCATCTGAGAGAAATATTTATGGCCAGGGAGTTGGTAATGAGGGTCAATTACTTTAATCAGCTGCTTAAATCTGACATTCTGTCCGCACTACTGAATTCCTTGGCCCCTTCTTTTCAACAATCTCCTTGTCTATTGAGCATTGGGCGGCATCCATTTTATTGTCTTCTTTGGTAATGCTGTCACTGGACTTTTCATTAATGTTTTCTGTCATTTTCTTTTTAACCATGCTCCAACTTCTATACAGCTGCACTAGCCCAAACATTAGCAGGTGTGCTAAGTCTCGGCTATTGGTCCTACGTGCCTACGCACGCTATTGTGTGCGTCAATCCAACGTGACTTCCAGCCACATGATTGGTTCAGTGCAGTGTATTCTCATTTTCATTGGCTTTTTGTGCTGCCTGTCAAAACAGAACGAATGACTTCTATCGGCATTCTATGGAAAATGTATTATGTTTGTATTGAGGAAAACTTATTTCGCGATAATTATCGTTATTATTTTATCGCCCAGCCCAAGGTCAAGGTTAACATTCCCTTTGCACTGTTACTGTAGGACAAGTAAAGCAACAGTCACTAATCTTGGTACACAGGTTCACCCTGAGCCTGTGACTCTGACTATAGGTTTGGAGTCAAAAGATCAAAGGTCAAGGTTGACATTCCTTATGCCCTATTACTATAGAATGAGTAAAGGTAGGGTCATCAAACTTGCTACACAGGTTCACCTTGGGATCCTGCCCTACATCTGTGGGTCATATAGCGGGGTGAGCAATATTGCCTAAAATGATATTGTGGTGAACCAGCACGCTGCGGACAGTCATTATCGCTCACCCAGAAGCAGAGAAAGGGGGCTGAATAGTGGACTCAGGGGGATAGCATTCCACAGGGGTAATTACACCAAACTCTAAGATGTCTCTGCCTCCTGCTGCTTTAAACTACAGCACAGGGAGGCGAATGCATGGTGGGAAGGTAACATGTGTTAACAGTGCCACACAGTGCTTTTGTATATAACGTGTTATTATAATCTTGCCACTCATGGCCTTTGTCAGACCTAATGAATATACGCCAGCCTCAGTTCCTACGTCCAGGTCAGTAAAGCTATATAAGAGAGCGCAGAGGGATTGAGGCAAAGCCTTTCCAGACTAGGCTCTTCACGGCCCCAGTGCTCACGCTGGGGTCCCAGGCTGTACATATGATAGAGGGTTCAATAAAGAATCTGTGTCGATCTACGCTCATGCCTCGCCTCCACATCCTTTCCCTTTTACCCTCTACATTGGTGACCTGACGTGAATGGACTGTCTCTCTCTTCTGCCGCGCTGTGGACTCCTTTTTCTCCACATTGGTGACCTGACGGAGATGAACTGTCTCTCCCTTACGCTGCACACCACATTGGTGACCTGACGTGGGATGACCATCTGCTCCCTTTCACTGCGCTGTGGATTCCAGAGACTGGGGATCGCCTACATCCTTCTCATTCACACTGGAGCACGCACGCCCGTTCCTCTCTCCATGATGGCAGCCTCCAGGGCCAGACGGAGAGCGTGGCATGGGGACCGAGACGCACGAGGATCAGCGACACGAGTTACGCACAGAAACAGTCTGAACGGGGAAGGTCGGCAATGACTGCGCTGATTTCCATCAAGCTCCCCAACCCTGACTCACCTCCCGACAGCGGAATTCAGCGCTCAGAAGCCCCGTGCGCACACTGCAGGATTACGAGGACAGCGCAACTTCCAGCAATGTGGACACTGTGCCACAGCGCGCTCCATGCACTAGGGACAAACCGGCTCCACAGACTCGCACATCAGCCTCCGCAGCTGCATATGCCCAGGGAACACAGCTGATTGCCATCCTGGGAACCTTTAGGGCTGCCTTCACACCTAAAGCAAAGCTGCCAAGTCCCTCACACAGCTTCAGTTTTTTCACAGCCACTACGCATCCTTGGGGAATTTGGCCGTTCACCTCCCCCACATCTTTGCAGGACTGAGCCGCACGAGGAGTCAGAGACTTATTTTTTTTTTTGCACAGCCGCTGCGGATCACTGTCAGGTTTACCAGGAAAGTCCCTCACCCATGGCTGATCTGCACACAATTTTTGTGCGGCCCAGACACTTTTGATGTCCCGGGCCGGCACTCACTTATTCCCACCCACCTCCCCCTCGTCCTCCACATCGTTCTTCCTGCACCTCCCTCCCTAAAGCCTGCTGGTTTTGTTCCATTACACACAACGCGCACCAGTCCCGTGCGCCCACGATCCACGGCCGTTCAACGTGTTGGAACTCGGAGCAGAGCAGACTGTGTTTTTCACCCCACGGACTAAGATGCCCTCCGACACTCCTCACCAGCAGGACACTTCCACCAGAGTGGCAACCCCCCGCTGCAGCCTCCACGGGCATCGACTGGAGCCCAAACGACTGGGAGGGTCACAGCCCCTTCTGGGTGTTCGGGGGGGGGGGGGCTGCCTGTGTGGTGAACCAGCACTCTGCGGACGGTCATTATCTTTCACCCAGAAGCAGACAGAGGGGGCTGAATAATGGACTTGGGGGATGGCACCCGGGGCAGCACGGTGGCGAAGTGGTTAGCACTGTGGCAGCACAGCAACTCACCCTTGGCCGGGGGATCCTGTGTTTGTTCCCAGCCTCTGACCAACAGTGATCTTTGTGGAGTTTGCATGTTCTCCCCGTGTCTGCGTGGGTTTACTCCGGGATTTCTCTGGTTTCCTCCCACATGCCAAAAACATGCAGGTTAGGTTAATTGGCATCAAAACTGGGGATTCTAAATTGTCCTTAGGTATGACTGTGAGAGTGAATGGTTGTCTGTCTCTCTGTGTTGGCCCTGCGATGGACTGGCAATCGGTCCAGGGTGTACCCTGCCTCTTGCCCTAAGATGCTGGGATAGGCTCCAGCCCCCCCGCGACCTGAAAAGGAGTAAGCGGAAGAAGATGGATGTGTGGGGATAGCACCCCACAGGGGTAATTACACCAGACTCTTAAGATGTCTCCACCTCCTGCTGCTTTAACCCTTTAGTATTCCAGCCTATTTCCAGCCAATGTAAAACATTCCACGGGTGGAACACCAGAATTTTAAGGGGTTTTAAACTACAGCACAGGGAGGAGAATGTATGGTAGGAAGGTAACGTGTTATGTTAATAGTGCCACACAGTGCTTTTGTATATAACATGTGTTATTATAATCTTGCCACTCATGGCCTTTGTCAGACCTAATGAATATACGCCAGCCTCAGTTCCTACGCGCAGGTCAGTAAAGCTATATAAGAGAGCGCAGAGGAACTGAGGCAAAGCCTTTCCAGACTAGGCTCTTCACGGCCCCAGCGCCCACGCTGGGGTCCCAGGCTGTACATATGATAGAGGGTTCAATAAAAAAATCTGTGTCAACCTACGCACGTGCCTCACCCCCACATCCTTTCCCTTTTACCCTCTACAATATCACAATATTTCTGTGAATTTTCATAATATTTTTCACAATATTACAGGATACAGGTTTTGTCTTTTATAAATTTATGCAAAAAGGACAGTTTCACAGGCCATCATCATTTATCTTCAACATATTCAGGAAAAAGAAATCAAACTCTCTTGTTCAGTTTATAAACAGCAGCTCCTATTTATGTAATAGCTCAAGTAGGTACATTTTGTCTTCTTTTAATTATTTATCTTTTGTTCTTATTAAAGACAAAAATAGAATAGAAAGGAGATGTCTTTACCTTCTTAACATGTTTCGACTGTACACTGTTTATAAGGATAAATAAGCTCCTATTTAGTTTAAAATATTGTTCTGTATCAAATAAGAAAATAATAAACAGTTACATCTTAAGTGGACATAGATGTCCAGCCAAACTGGAACGAAAATACAACTACAGACACTTCGAGCGGGACATTGTCAGATGTTAACAGTGCTCCAGCGGTGTTGCTGATGTGTGGAAAAAATGCAAGCAGGTTATCCACATTGCTGCACTGTTTTTTTTTGTTTTTTTTTGTATTTTTTTTTACGTGGCAGCAGTCTGAAATAGCCTTAAAACTTAAATATTTCCACTCAACTGGATGCAGATGCTCCAACTTCAGAGCGACAGCTTCCTGCACTATGTTTGTTTTGCCATTTTTATGGTAACACATAATGGCAACGTAATGGTGTGACATTGCCATGCAGCAGACCCACAATATTGTGGTGTTCATTTTTACACCAGTATCAAAATTTATACCGGTATTATCATGAATGGTACGATATGGTACACCCCTAGTTGTATACAATTATTTCTGTTGTATATTCATCAATGACAGTCTTATCATAATTTGGTTCTGCCCCAATAATTATATGGAAGAGTTGAAAGCTGCTCTCTTTCAGTGACATATTGGGATCTTCAAAGAGAGGCAGGGGACATTGCACTTGCCTCAGAGTGCTCTTGTATTTCATCAGATGGTTTTCAATCTTGGACAGAAAAGGAACATGCCAGTATTTGCTATTGCTGAAAACCTGCGAAAGGCTAACACTACAATTATAAGATGTATTAGGACTCAATAATATGCCGTATAAAAATGATGATTATTATGATGTAAAAATTATGTAGATTATAAAGCATAATTATAGTGTCACTATCCACCCCAACATTTGTTAGAGGAATTCTAACTTGCATTTAGACTTGTTTGGCATCTTTATAAAGTTGTCATCTGGATATATAGACTCAGAGATGAGCATATACATTGGCCTTGGTTTTGACAATGTCGTTGTAGTAGTTGTTGAAGTTAAAAGAAATGTTTAGGACCAGGTTAAAGTTTTTGTCAACTCAGACAAGCCTTTTTCATACTGTGCAACCATCTCTTGTTTGCTGAAGGAAAGATGTCCAGAGTTTCTGCTGGTAACATTTTGGCATGGCGACCCATCACGCCAGAAACTGAGCCGCCACGGTAAGAAAATAAATGAAGGAATGACACTCTGCAAGCACGCACGTGACAGTCACCTGCACGTTGGAGTTTGGGAGCGCGCCACTCGTGTGACCGTTCCAGTCAGCAGGCAGACCTATCTAGCGTTGCTATCAGAGAGACAAACCTATCAGAGTGAAGCATGAGTTTATTTAAGTACTTTAAATGAAAAAAGCATAAGAGGTATGTAGGCAGTGGAGGCATATACAGTGGGGCAAAAAAGTATTTAGTCAGCCACCAGTTGTGCAAGTTCTCCCACTTAAAAGATGAGAGAGGTCTCATTTTTCATCATAGGTATACCTCAACTATGAGAGACAAAATGAGGAAAAAAATCCAGAAAATTGAAGGATTTTTAATGAATTAATTGGTAAATTCCTCAGTAAAATAAGTATGTGGTCACCTACAAACAAGCAAGATTTCTGGCTCTCACAGACCTGTAACTTCTTTAAGAGGCTCCTCTGTCCTCCACTCGTTACCTGTATTAATGGCACCTGTTTGACCTCGTTATCAGTATAAAAGACACCTGTCCACAACCTCAAACAGTCAGACTCCAAACTCCACTATGGCCAAGACCAAAGAGCTGTCAAAGGACACCAGAAACAAAATTGTAGACCTGCACCAGGCTGGGAAGACTGAATCTGCAATAGGTAAGCAGCTTGGTGTGAAGAAATCAACTGTGGGAGCAATTATTAGAAAATGGAAGACATACAAGACCACTGATAATCTCCCTTGATCTGGGGCTCCACGCAAGATCTCACCCCGTGGGGTCAAAATTATCACAAGAACGGTGAGCAAAAATCCCAGAACCACACGGGGGGACCTAGTGAATGACCTGCAGAGAGCTGGGACCAGAGTAACAAAGGCTACATCAGAAACACACTACGCCGCCAGGGACTCAAATCCTGCAGTGCCAGACGTGTCCCCCTGCTTAAGCCAGTACATGTCCAGGCCCGTCTGAAGTTTGCTAGAGAGCATTTGGATGATCCAGAAGAGGATTGGGAGAATGTCATATGGTCAGGTGAAACCAAAATAGAACTTTTTGGTAAAAACTCAACTTGTCGTGTTTGGAGGAGAAAGAACACCATACCTACTGTGAAGCATGGGGGTGGAAACATCATACTTTGGGGCTGTTTTTCTGCAAAGGGACCAGGACGACTGATCCGTGTAAAGGAAAGAATGAATGGGGCCACATTGACTTTTAAAATTTGACAGACAGGCCGGGCCAGCACCAGATGCATATCAAAGCATATATCATATCAGCATATCAAAGATAAACATAAAAATGGCATTACAGTGTTAATACTTACATTCACTTTTAGTGGGAGCAGTGTTGTTGATCACCCTTTTTTGCCAGTGCGTTGAAGTCTGTTGTTAATTTTGTTGTGGCAATTCTCAAAACAGATCTGAGGTGTTCATCACTCAACTTGGATCTGTGGGGTGCTTTGTTGGTGTTCATCACACTAAAAGTCTGTTCACAGACATATGTAGATCCAAACAACACTAGCATCCTCTGTGCCATCTTCTGGATGTTTGGAAATTTTGCTGGGCTTAATGAAGCATAAAACTCATCCAGTTTAAGAGAATGGAACTTCTCCTTCAAGATGGTGTCACATTGGAGATCAATCAGTTCCAACTGCACCTCCTGTGGCACCGTTTCAGGATCTTGTGTGAAGGGACATGACACCAGCTGAAGTGAGTTGTCAATTTTTCCAAAATCAGAGAACCGACGGCAGAATTCTCCATGCAGGTCATCCAGTGATTTCCTGTATTTTTTTCACATGTCGAGGGGCCTCTTTCAGTGTAGCCAGCGTAAGGAAATGAGTGAATGACTTGTTTGACATTTGTTTTGAGAATAAAGCTAGCTTGGTTTTGAAGGCTTTGACATTTGTGTGCATTTCATGCACAAACTGATCCTTCCCTTGTAGCTTCACGTTCAGCTCATTCATGTGTGTCAGTATGTCCACAGCAAAAGCTAAATCACAAAGCCAATCGGTATCACTCGGCTCAGGAAAATCGTCAGCTTTCTCAAGTTGCTCCAAAAATGAGATAATCTCCTGTTTCAGCTCCCACACTCGTTGACATACTTTCCCCAAACTTAACCAGTGGACATTAGAATGGTAAAGCAAGTCCTGGTGATCGGCGTCAGTCTCTTCAAGAAACTTAAACTGACGATGCTGAAGTCCCCTCGCTCGAATAAAGTTAACGAGCTTTACAACTGGCTTCACTACGTGGTCAAGCTGCAATACGGATTTGCACAGTGCTTCCTGGTGGATTATGCAGTGTAAGAAAATTACCTCCTGTTCGGGGTTGTCCTCTTTCACCCTCTCCTGGATTCTTTTGAGCAACCAGATATTTTTTCCTGTCAGATTTGGCGATTCATCTATGGTAACGTTGGCGAGCTTACTCCAGGGTAGCTTGTGCCTCATGATGACCCCGACACGCTGTTATACAAGTCCTCTCCCCGCGTTTTCCCTTTTAGGGATTCCATGGCCAAAATCTCCTCCGTTATCTCAAAATTGTCATTAATCCCTCTGATGAAAATTAAAAGCTGATTGGTGTCCTTAATGTCATTACTTTGATCCAGTGCCAAGAAATATAATGTAAATAACTCTGCTTTTTTTGTTTAGCTTGCTAGCTAAGTCTTCATCAGTCAGCTCAACACGGCGAATCACTGTCCTGCGTGATAAGCTGATTTTTTTTTTCAAATTTGTTTTTGCTCTCAGGACACAAGATGCCTACTGTCTCTACCATGCACTCTTTGAGAAACTCCCCTTCGGAGAAAGGCTTACTGGTCTTTGCTAATTTGAATGCCAGCAAATAACTTGCCTTCGTGCTTGATTCTTGGATGGCAGTTTGTCGGATAAAGGTGTTTTGCTGAGCATGCAATTTAGCTACCAACCTCTGAGCAGTAGCCGTCCGTTCTTGCGTTGACTGGTTGTTAGCGTAATTAGCATGCTTGGTGGAAAAGTGATGACTGACGTATTCCTTTAAAACCGCGATGGTTTCTTGGCGAGTAAGACATACAGCCTTTGACTGGACTCAGTGAAAAAGTATTTAGTTTTCCATTCCTTATTAAACACTCTGCACTCGCTGTCGACTTTTCTTTTCTTTGGCCCACCCATTGTTGCAAATGGGTTCTGCTGTCAGAGCAGTAGCAGAGTAATAACAAAGATTAGCCTGGGCTCTGCAAAATCAAGCGTTTTGCTGCGCCTAATGCGCCACTTGGTGGAATTACCAGGCATTACAGGACAAGGTCAAATGAATGCAGTCATAATTATATATGATTTGGGCAGTTATGTACCAATCTTTGGCGGGCTGGATTAAAAAGACCAATGGGCCGGATGTGGCTCATGGGCCGTAGTTTGCCCACCCCTGTCCTAATCGGATCAGCTTTTTCATGATCCATGTAAACAGTAAAGTTCTGATCTGAATTGTAATCAGATTGAAGAAATTTTGCCCATGCAACCGTAGCTACTGTTCCGCCACTGCCGGTGGCTGAAGCAGCTTTTAAACTTCCACCAAACCGAAATCCAAATTCACCGGCGGTCCTTTCTTCACCTCTTGAGCCCCGGCAACGTGAGTCCCGCGGCGGCCGTTCTGTCCCGTGTGAGCCACTGGATCAGAGCAGACCACCCCGAGTCAGTGTGCTTCCCTCCAGGCTGAACCTCCTTGATGAACTGAGGAAAAATGAAGCCAAGTCGCAGCTTAACCCTAACAACACTGTGAACCGATGTGTGTAACACACAGTGCGGAGCATTGTAGCGAGATGGAATAAATATGTAAATATATAAACACACACAGTGCCGAGCATTGTAGCTAGATGGAATGAAACGTCACAACCGTCTACTTAGTTATCCTACATGGTATGATTATGTACCCATACATATTCTCACCCTCCATAGCGACCGGTATTTTCCTAGTTGTATACCGGAGGGGACCATTGTGTAAGTCTATTGCATCTTTTGCATTCAAAACTATTAGGTTGTCACGTCCTTTTGCTATCTCTGCGAGCACCCCTGCTTAGTTTGTACAGTCTGACAGCTGTAGGTAGGAAGGACCTGCGAAACCTCTCCGTTGTGCACCTAGGATGATGTAGTCTGCTGCTAAATGAGCTCCTCAGTGCATTCAGTATGTCCTGCATAGGGTGGAACTCGGACTTCAGCAGAGATGACAGTTTAGCCACCATCCTTCTCTGTCCTATCTCCTCCACTGGGTCAAGGCGCTGCCCCAGGACAGAGCTAGCTTTCTTGATCAGTTTGTTCAGTCTCTTCCTATCGTCTGCTGTAATGCCACTGCCCCAGCAGACCACTCCAAAAGTGATGGCTGATGCCACCACCGTGTCATAGAATGTCTTCAGCAGCGCCCCTTGTACACCAAAAGACCTGAGTCTCCTCAGTAGGAACAGCCTGCGCTGTCCCTTCTTGTAGAGTCCGTCAGTATTGTGTGACCAGTCTAGTTTATTGTTCAGATGAACACCCAGGTACTTATAGGATGTCACCATCTCGATGTCTGTTCCCTGTATATTTACTAGTGCTGTGAGGGGTTGTCCTTGCCTGCGGCAGTCCACCACCAGCTCCTTAGTTTTCCTCGCGTTGATCTGGAGGCAGTTCCGATGGCACCAGTCCACGAAGTCCTGGATAAGCCCTCTGTACTCAGCTTCATCTCCGTTGGAGATGAGGCCAACGATCGCAGAGTCATCAGAGAACTTCTGTAGATGGCAGTGTGTTGTGTTGTGTGAGAAGTCCGCAGTATAAAGGGTGAACAGGAAGGGAGCCAAAACCATTCCCTGTGGGGCCCCTGTGCTACCGATGATCGTGCCGGACACACAGTCCCGGGTTCTCACAAACTGAGGCCGGTTTGTGAGGTAGTCCAGGATCCATGATGACAGGTGCTGGTCCACCCCTGCGCACAGCAGCTTGTCCTTCAGGATCATCGGTTGGATGGTGTTGAAAGCACTGGAGAAGTCAAAGAACATGATCCTCACCGCATTCCCGGGCTTCTCCAGGTGGGACAGAGAACGGTGAAGGAGGAAGATCACCGCATCCTCCACCCCAATGCCATGCTGGTAGGCGAACTGGAGTGGAGCCATCGCTGGTCCCACCAGGGGGCGGAGGTGAGCAAGGAGCAGTCTCTCCAGGGTCTTCATCATGTGGGACGTCAAGGCTACTGGTCTGTAGCTGTTCAGATCTTTGGGGTGGGAAGTCTTTGGTACAGGTACCACACAAGATGTTTGCCACAGCTGTATATTGTGATATTCTTTTTTTATGCTAGTATCAAAATGTATACCGATATTGTCATGAACAATACGATATGGCACACCTCTAGTGTCTACTTTTAAGTATTAATTTCATAAGATAACGCTGCTTTTACATGAGTAGAATTTCTGGCTACTATACCCATCTCTGATCATATAATTTAGGTATGCGTGAGTAAATTGCTATTGAGTGTTTTTTTTCCTCCTCTTTCCTACTCTTTCTCAATGGGAAAAAGAAACACTTAAAATGCAAAAACGATGTACATATGTGTGTCATTTATGTAAATCATGACAAAAAAATCCTGCCAGACAAAACTTGACACTTCGTATTTTCTAACCCGTTTGTATACCACCATAGATACAGAGAGAACTGAATAAGACTGGGCTCAGTGAGGGAAAGATGAGACAGAAGAAAGGAGCCAAGGAGAGGAAAGTGTTCAGGCCGTGGGTGGCGGTAATGCACCTGTAGGCTGGTTGCTAACTGCCATTCAAGTCTAAAAGAAGAAGAGGGTGCAGGAGAGGTGAGAGCAGAGGAAAGAGAAAGATGACAGCAGTAAAAAGTTCAAACACAGGATGTCTGGGTGGGACCCCAACTGGCCCAATATTCCAAGATTCAAGCCTTGGTTGTACAATACTTCAGATGGCACTATAAGTCCCATATGCAAAGTTACTGTGCAAAATTTGAAAAAGAAAAAAATAGTATAAAATTAACAG
This sequence comes from Pholidichthys leucotaenia, assembly GCA_020510985.1. Classification (NCBI taxonomy): domain Eukaryota; kingdom Metazoa; phylum Chordata; class Actinopteri; order Cichliformes; family Pholidichthyidae; genus Pholidichthys; species Pholidichthys leucotaenia. The sequence continues at coordinate 38,592,417 of CM035840.1, read as the reverse complement.
TGTCATGTGTTTTCTGACCTGTTCTGTCCCCCCACCCCCTAAAAATATGTTGCCACCATACCAGGGTCTTTAAGCCAAAGGAAACGCCGATGCCATTAATGCCTTTCTTATAAGGTTGTTTTTGAAAATACAACACCACAGTTCAGGATTTATTTATAATTGTTTGATATGGATAAAAATTTATTTAATGTGATTTTTTTTTTTTTAATAAAAAAGACCAGATTCTGTCTTTATGTTCTCTCTTTTAATGTAGTGATTCAAATGTTTTCCTAACCTCAAAATCACCCCTGTAATGTGTACAAAAGCTCTGCCCATAAAACATGCTGTAGTAGTGTAATACTCCCCTGCTGTGTGCAAGCATACCTGTAAGCCAGAACATGTGCATGTGCGTGTGTATATACCTCACTTGCTTTATTCTTTTTGGACACATGCATCCTGCAGTTATGTTTTAATAAAAAAATAGTTGCCGAGATTTACTATGATTGCTGTGTACATGGGTCAGGTGCTTGAAAGCAAAAGTAGGTCATTTTAGCTGTTCTTAAGGCCCAGAGAGACAGAACGGATCAGCATCCATGGAAGCTGTTGACATAAACATGCTTGCTGAACCCAGCAGGCAGGCAGCATGGATTAGCCAGGGATCACTGCCTTGGGCAGTTGTTTGGAAGGCAAGGTGAATTCTCGATCACAGATTCTACCTCTGTCCCATCTTTATCATTTTGCTGTTGACTTCAGTGTATTTTGAGAGGTTTTGAGACATTGTTTTTCTCTCTGAGGTTATTTTGCTATTTGCTAGATATTGTGATGTCATATTATTTTCAATGTGATATCAGTATGAGTTGGGTTTTGATTTGCGCAAATTCAGATTTCAGCAATGGATTTCAACATGATCCCGAAGACATGAATTGCACTCTAATCGAAGAAAAAAAAACAACAAAACATGGCCTACTCTGATTGCAGTTATTACCATATGGAATGCAGCTTTTTGTGGTTAATTTCCAGTTCTAAAACAAATGTGTAGATGCATTACATTGCATTCATGAAATTTTGAAAACGCATAGGAGGAGGAAAAATAACCTGGTGTAGTGGATGCCAAAAGTAAGCATTAATTTTTTTTTTCTTGCTAAATGTAGACACAGGAAGGATGAGCAGGTTTCTTCATACATGCAGTCTCAGCCCATGAGGTGATTACTTTTGTCATATAAAGGAAATAGTGTTTAAAATTGTTGTTAATTGCACAACCCAAGACAAAAATAATTTCAAAGTACACAGATGTTCATCAGTTTTTTTCACCTCTTAAGTGAAGTAATTGGTCATTCTGTGGATAACCACAGTGCTGTTAAATACTGAAAACCACAACAAATGAAGCTGAAAAGGCTGAATGAAATGTGGGATAAATACTTGAATGTTGTTTTTGTGCTGATATTATGACCATTAGGTCTTAGTTTAAAATAATGAATACAGTTTAATATGGTGGGTTTTTTTTCATTGAAAGTGTTTTTTTTTTTAATTGCAAAAAATACACATCCAAGGATACTGATACACAATTGATATGATGCATACAAGACCTGACAAATGGGTGAATTAAAATTAAGATAGTGAATCTTTCTTGCTCCAGATATTATGTCTACATGTATTTTGTGCACAAGTACACCAACATCCTGGGGGAACCACCTCAGCAAGTGCTTAATTTACAATAACGGCACAGATTAGATCAGGTCACAGCACTTTAGTTACACTTGGAATCTGTGGTGAAGTAATTGGATCAGAATTGGCTTCTTTTTTCCTTTTTACTCAGAAATAATGCGTAGTTCAGCCCCTTTTAAGCTGGTGCTCCTTTCAGTAAATCGCTGAGAACCCTGGTTGCTTTTTTTTGTCAGTGCCATAAAAGCTACTATTTTTGTCAAAATGTACACATTACTTTCATCATTGCACAAGCATGGATTGTATTCAGCCATGTTAATGTCAGGCACAGGCAAAATCACACATGAAACTAAAAAAAAAAAAGAAAAAGAAAAAATTGATTTAAAGGCTACTTGATGACTATAGCACAAACCAATATCAGTGCTTAATTAATAGTAATTTGTATTACTCAGTGTAAGCTAGAAAGTTGGAATCATCCTTTTATCAGCTTGGCAACATTGGATTCAAATTAAGCACCATCTTCTCAACATTTGAAACGTGAAAGTACATGAGTTTACTGGTATTGCTATGGCTATATGCTAATATTAAGTTTGGATTAGGGATGCACCAATGATGAAATTTCGTACCAATGCAGATGTTGAAAATAACAAGTTGGCTGATAGCCGATGACCAATAATTGATACGGAGTGCTTCTTATGTTTTTGTTTTCATCTATTCCATATACAGAGAGACAAACAAATATGCATTATACAAAAATAACTGAAGTCCTTTAAAATGGTTCAGTCCCAGATGTTTTCTAAATATGCAGCTGTTGTCTGTTTCAAGACAAAATAAATACCACACAACAAAAATATTGGCTTCTGCCGAGACCTTATTTGCTGATAGCAGATACTAGTCAATAGGTTGAGTATCTGCTAATATATCTGTAGAGCCCTAGTTTGGATATGTGTTGTATCTATCTATAAATGGATGGAATCTCTGTGTGTGTGTGTTCCACTCATATCTATTGAACCGTTTGTCAGATTAACCTAAGATTTTATTACGTGTCTTGCTGAGGTTACGAGGGTGTGCATCCCCAAGTATGGAGTTGTTCAGTCAAAATATGTAATTTTTATCAATAAAAAGTTTAGTCATCGCTCTCTCCTCATGCTCTGGCTTCTAGAGGTGTGGGCGGGGTTTTGCATTAACGCCGTACTAATTGGATGATACGCGACATCACGGCACCAGTAACCACAGCGCACCATGAACAAAACAAGGAAGCAAAAAGTGACAAATTTGACTAAGAAAAAGATAATACTGAAGATTTAATGCTTAAAAAAATCACACCATAAAGTTGCAGTGATTGTGTAGGTCAAAAGGATAATTTGGCATATGTAGAGAACACCAGGTGCGTGGGGGGGCTGGCAGGGACCCGTGGTACTGCAAAGGACAGCAGTGGCACAGAGATGAAGCAGCAGCTGAGACTCCTGTTAACCGGGCAGGCTGGGCTTGGCTCCCTGCGAAGGACTGCGATCCGCCGGTTCAGCTGCTGCTTCTCCAACACCGGTGTCCGACCAGGCAGACCACGATCCTTTGCGGGGAGGCACGCCCAGCCTGCCCGGTCAGTGGTAGACTGGAATCCCGACTGCTGCTTCACCCGTGTGGTACCACTGTTCTTTGCAGGACCATGAGGCCCCCCTTCCGTGCGAGTATCTAAAAAATAAAAACTTAATAATAATAATACTGCTATGATAGTGGAGCGGAATGACAAGATCAATTGCATATCATATGTGGACACATATGCACGCTTTGACTAAATGACGACCGTGACCAAACAAGACACAAAAATGCCCAAATAATGAAATAAATCATTTTTATTTAAATATTTACAGACAAATGGCCAACACTAATGAAACTGTTACAGTCCAACGGGTCATTCTGCTGTGTATAATAATGTTGGGTGTTTTGTACATATTGCTAAAATATAAAAAGATGCACTACAGTGGGTCTCAAATATTTGTAAACATGTCCTGTTATAGTTGCATGAGTTGACTGACAATAGACCATAAACTACACATATAAACTAAAACAATTATAATGATGACTGAACTACTGCCATTCTCCAAGTGCAAGATACAACACCTATACAAGTCATAAACGATCACACAAATAAGTGGCCTGACAAACAAATAAACAAGTGGTTCTTAAACAGTCGCTAATACTGGATATCCCATTCATTTTCAATAATTCTGTAATTAATTTTCACACAGTCAAATAAATCTTAGTGGAGTTCAGTCCCTTTCATATTTGTCAAAGTCTAACATGTGTGATTGCCTACATATACTGTAGGCTACACCTCTGTATTCCACTTTCAAACACACCCTATATTTGGGCTCGTCAAGCCTAATTGGCCTACCTGTTTCAGACAGGAATATTTGCTTTCTACTGGCATGCACAAGTATATTTTAATTTATATTTTAATTTATTGTTTATATAATAAACAGAGTTTTCTAGATTTAACAACTTTACAATTTAGTGTTACTTTACCTCAAATAGCTCAACTTAAAACTTCAATGCTGCCCATCATCAATATCTCTGACAAAGACACAGGGCAGCTGGAGAGAGGAGAAAGAGAGAGGACATGGATAAAGAAGGGAAGGGGCTTTGGAGAAAATTGCCATAACTGAAACGCTCCTTGCACTCATGAAGTGAAAATGTGTTCTTTGAGTTGATGACAGCTCGTTACATCATCGTAGTTTCTGTCAAGTTTGAACTATAATATGACAAAGACAAACCAACTTGGAAGTAGATGCAGTTTTCTGTCATGTTATCTCACCTGACCAGTTTGTGAAAGAGTTACTTATTGCTTCAAAAATGTGTAGAAAAGCTGTTAGGTTCAGAGTAGGGGTGTGCCGTATTGTATCATTCACGATAATACCGGTATAAATTTTGATACAGGTGTAAAAATGAATATTGCGATATTTGAGGTCCGTTACGCTGCCAGCGGAAGTCACGTGTTACCATAGAAATGGTAAAACAAACATGGTGGGCGAAGCAATGCTCTGTGGTTGGAATGTTTGTGTCTAGTTGTGAGGAAGTAGTTTGGTTTTAAGGCTGTTTCAGATTGCTGCCATTTAAAAAAAAAAAACAAAAAAAACCCACACAAACAGTGCAGCAATGCGGATAATCTGTCTGTATTCTTTTTCCCACACGTCAACAACACCACTTCAGGGAAAAGTTTTACTTCACCCTGAAGTGGTGTTGATGTCCAAAGTGTCCAGAGGTTTATTTTCATTCCATTGTGGCTGCTTCAGCTTGATTTATTCAACCACCCGAAAGAAGAAAAAAAAAAAAAATCCGTTACTGGTAATAGCCCCAGGAGTTGTCAGTGCAGTGGAGATTTCTAATGTGGGTAAACTGAGAGAAAGAGAGAGGGACGGAATATCCGATGCAGCGGTCATTTACCTGCAGAAGTGTCTTGTTTTGGGGAAACGGTAAGCCGGTTGGCCAGCATATATTCATTATGATAAAAATTATGAAATAATAATAGTTTTTAAATAATCCCACTCCAGTGTTTCCTCTGGCTTAAAGATCTTGGCATGGTGGCAACATATTTTTCGGGGGGGGGGGGGGTGGGCAGAAAACACATGACACGATTGTAACCACAATATATTAATTTTACACTTTTTTAAAAAAAAATTTTTTGCACAGTATTTTATTTATTTAACGAATGCAAAGTCCTTAAGCCAAGCAGTTGCCTCCTGGTTTGCTGTATGGAGGGTGTGTAATCCTCCTTCCAGTCTTTGGAGCGGGCAAGCCTCTATGATGTGTTCCATTGTTTGCTCCTCTCCACATGCGCACAGTGGGCTAGGGCTACTGCCCCATCTGTGAAGGCTGGCCAAGCAGGGGCCATGTCCAGTCCTGAAGTGATTGAGTGTAGACCACTGTCTCCTTGGAAGGTTGGTGCCCAGGACCTGTTGGTTGGGGTTTATCACCAGCTGTTTGTTTGGGACCTCCTTGGTCTCCCATTCCTCTTGCCAAGCTGTCTGGATGGTAAAGTCAGCTGGGGGAGGGTTTTTCCAAATCGGCCGTCTGGATGAAAGTCGGGCAGTGGGTGGGGTGTAGATATCTGCATGGATTGGTAAGTGAGGAGAATCTTTAACTTTTTGGAGCATCCTTTGAGTTAATGCTGCTCGCCGGATGTGTGGAGGGGCTATGTTTGACAGTACAGAGAGCCAGGGGAGTGGTGTTGAGCGGATTGTTCCAGTTATAGTTCTCATGGTTGAGTTGAGCTGGGTGTCTACATGGTGTGTGTAAGATGACCTGGACCAGACAGGGGCACAATATTCTGCTACAGAGTATGAAAGGGCCAGTGCTGAGGTGCGCAGGGTGGAGACTGCCGCCCCCCATTTTGCACCAGCGAGCTTGCAGAGCAGGTTGTTTCGTACCTTCACCTTAGCAGCCGTCCCCTTTAGATGTCCCCTTTAGATGTTCCTTGAAGGATAAGGTCCTATCAAGGGTCACTCCAAGATGAGTTGGATTTGGGGCATGCTTAAGCTTGAGTCCGCTCAGGTGGATGTTTAGTTCTCTGGCAGCTTTTGCATTGTGGAGATGGAATACACTGGAGACGGTTTTTGCTGGGCTTGGTTTTAGGCGCCAGATTTTGCAGAACTGGTCCAGTTTGGCAAGATCTTCCGTGAGCACCCGTTCCAGTGGTTCAAAGTCTGGTGCTTGGAATGCCAAACAGATGTCGTCTGCATAGATGAATTTGCGGGATTTTGTAGTAGGCAGGTCGTTTATGTAGAGGTTGAACAGAGTTGGAGCTAGAACTGAGCCTTGTGGGAGTCCGTTTTTCTGCATTCTCCATGCACTTGTGTTCTGACTGAGGTGGACTCTGAACCTTCGGTTGGTCAGCAGGGTTTTTATAATTGCTGTTGCCCAAGCAGGGATCACCTTTATAAGTTTCAGGAGGAGGCCTTTGTGCCAGACCGTATCATAGGCGGCTGTAAGATCGAGAAACACAGCCCCTGTCTTCAGTCTGCTCTCGAAGCCATTTTCGATGAAGGTGGTTAGGGCCAGTACTTGTTCTCCTGTACTGCGGTCCTTGCGGAAACCTGCTTGATCCACACTTAGAATATCCTCTATTTCTGGGGAAATGCGTTGCAGTATTAGGCGCTCCATGATTTTGTAAGGAACGCTGATTAGGGAGATTGGGCGGTAGCTTGCTGGTAGTTTGTGGTGTTTGCCAGGTTTTGGGATGGCAATGACCTTTGCTGTCCGCCATTTCTTTGGGATCGAGTTTGTTTGTGTGATCCTTGTGTAGAATTGTGTCAACCAGGTTAGGGCTCGGGGGCCAAGATTTTTCATGAATTCTGGGAAGATGTTATCGTATCCTGCTGCCTTTCCACATTTCAGGCCCTGTAGGACTTTCTCCAGTTCAGCAGCCTCGAAGGGTTCAGGGTTCGTTTCCTCTACAGGCATTTTTTGGTGTTTTTTTTAGCTCAGTTGTAACTGCTCTTCTGGTGTCTTTGTCTTGGGGTGCTTTGGCGATAGTCAGTAGGTGGGATGCAACTTGGTTGGGTGTGACGGATGCTCGGCTTTGGCTAGGGGGCTTCTGTGCAGCTCCTAGGCGACAGATGAGGCTCCAACATTTCCTACTAGAGTGGGTAAAGCTCCGGTCAGCAACTGTCTCCTCCCATTTCTTTCGCCGGGCTGTATTTAGCGATTCAATGAGATGGTCTGCTATCTCTGGGTCCCCTGATGTTTGATAGGATTGTAGGAGGGCAGCACTTTCTCCGTCCAAACATGGGACATAGAGGGGTCGGTAGCCTCGTGGGATTGCAGTATGGGCAGCCTTGAAGATATTACATAATGGTTTACACAGTAATATTGCATAACGGAACTTACCATTTGAAGTATTATACAACCAAGGCTTGAATATTGGAATTCTGGGCCAGCTGGGGTCCCACCCAGACATCCTGTGTTTGGACTTTTTACTGGTGTCATCCTTTTCTCCTTCCTCTGCTCTCACCTCTCCTGGACCCTCTGTCTGAACACCTTGCTCTCCTTGGCTCTTCTCTTCTGTCTGTCTAATTCAGGTTCTCTCTCTGTCTATGGTGGTATACAAACAGGTTAGAAAATACCAAGTGTCATGTTTTGTCCTGCATTATTTTTTTTTCATGGTTTACATAAATAACCAAAATGTGTATTTTTTGTGTTTTTATTCTAGTGTTTCTTTTTTTCCATTGATGAAGAGTAGGAAAGGGAAGGGAAAAAACATTCATAATAGTAATTTACTCATTCATACTTAAATTATATGATCAGAGGTGGGTATAGTAGCCAGAAATTCTACTCCTATAAAAGCAGTACTATGAAATTAAAAATTAAAAGTAGACAACCAGAAGTTTCTAGTTAAGGGTACAAAGAGCACCCACTTAAAAACTTGAGTAATGACTTCAGTCTTGAAGGTTTGAGGTTTTTCTCCAAAATTTATAAAAATTTTCTTAGTTTTCTACTTTTCTCTGTAAATTTATCTAAATTTGCAACACTTTTCCACAAATTTGTAATTTTTTCTTGTAAAATTATGACTTTTCTTGTACATTTGAGACTATTATAAATGTGGATTATTTTATGGCAGATTTTTTATCTTTTTTTAATCCAATCCAACTTTATTTATAAAGCTTTTTAAAAACAATGACAGTTGACACAAAGTGCTGTACATCAACAATAAATAAAATATAAAATCAATAAAATACAGCTAAAGTACGAAACAGCACAAACAAAATAATAGTCATACAATAGAGACAATAAGAACAAATCAATGTCTCAAACTGGGTCAAAAGCCAGAGAATAAAAATGGGTTTTAAGAGGAGTTTTAAAACTGGACCGTGAAGAAGCCAGTCTGATGGACAAAGGCGGATTATTATAAACTTACTATTTTTCTAATAAATTTGAAACAGAATGTGGCATTTTTTTTTTTTTTTTTACTTTTCTCCTCATACAATTTAAGCTTTTGACCATAATTTTGTAGAGCCATAATAGAACAATAACTTTAACTCTGAATTCAAAGAAATATAATTATTAAAATTATATTTAAAGAAATAAATTTAACTTAAATGACCAAATATGCAGTTATTTCTGTTACAATATTTCTATGTATTTATAGTTTTTTAGAAATCTCCTCACCAGCCCAACAGCAGGAAAAACCTCCCTTATTTTGAAATCCAAATGTTGGCACATTTAGTTTGTCTGAAGGCTGCTGACGGATTAAAGTCATTGGCTTCATGAATTTCGGTCATCTTAAGTTGCCAGGTACATAATAGGGAACATAACTTAATATTGTAGTGGCTGGTGAAATATATCCTCAGCAATTCATCAGTCCCCCTTGCCTTTCCCTTCATATGAAGCCGGCTGCATGTGAATTCTAACCACGTCTCTTAGCTAAGCGACTCTTCCATTATTGCTCCCGTTTCCAGCGGGTTAAAACCATGATAAACGCTTCCAGTGCTTACATACCTCTTCTGATTTTTTTCCGCGTTTAAAGTACTTTAATAAACTCATGTTTCTGTTGGACAGTCATGCTAGCGAAACACTTTGCCTGACTGGAAAGCTTGCATGGGCGGGGTGCTTCTAACTTCGCGCGGATGATGGCCACGTGCGTTGTTCGTGTGTGTGCTTGCGGAAAGTCATTGCTTCATATATTTTTCTTAAATTCATATCTCCTTATTAGCGTGGTGGTAATTTCTCTGGCAAGGTGGGCCACCACCCAGAAATGTTACCAGAGGAAACACTGCACTCCCTTCTTATTTTATTGAGACCCTCTTCCTGACCCGGTGAAATAACATACTAGACTAAATTAATTTAATATGTTAAAAGGACCAAAAACTCCTCATGCCCCACAGCATAAAAATAAGATAAAGACAGAAGTAATGTGGTGAATGAGTATTTGTAGTTGCATTATACTGCTGTAGCTGCTGATAGTTTATGGTTTACATTTTTTCATGTAATAAATAGGTTGCATTAATCATAGCTAAATTGCTCTTACATTGATAAGGCAATGTTTTCAGGACAATTCAGATGTTTTAAGAAAAACTGACATAATTTCCAAACTATAGGCTATATGTAGTCTACAGTACCAACTTGACTCTCATCTGCTTGTTACAGTTGTCTCCCAAGTTTTTTTTTCTTTTCTCATTTTTTTTTCCAATGTGTTTTTATTGAAATCAGTTTCAGAAATTACAGACAAGTTAGCATAATACTTCTTGAAACAAAAAAAATAAAGATACACTTATTTAACACATATACATATATGTATATAGGATCGAATAGTGCATCAACAAGTACTTCACACTTAAGCACCAGATTTTTTTTTTTCCACAATATCTTTATTGAACCTTTTTTTTTTTTTAACAAACATGATACAAACAATCAAACACTAACACTAAAGTACTACAAAAAAAAAAAAATGCACTAAAAACACCAACAACCACCAACAAAATCAAATCTTCAACAATGCTCCTCTGTTTAGTCTAGACAATCCAATACATAAGTATACATATTATGTTCACCAGTTTGGAATTTACAAGGTCCACACACATCATTCACCTTCTTCTTCAAGAGTTATGTTTAAATTTTTTACATAATCAATAAAAGGTCTCCATATATTCTCAAACACAATTTCCTTTGATTTTAGTATATATGTTATTCTTTCTAATGGAAGGTTTGTTAACATCTGTCTTAACCACTGAGTCACATCTGGTCTATGAGTCTTTTTCCATAATAGTGCAATACATTTTTTGGCATTAAGCAAACTGAGGTCTATGAATGTTCTTTCACTTTTATTAAAATTATGCTTTTCTGGGTACAGACCCAACAAAAACAGTTTAGGATTCAATATGATTTGTTTTGAGATTATTTTTTCAATTGTTACCCTCACCTCTTCCCAAAACATTCTTATTAATCTACATTCCCATAAACAATGAAATAGGGTTCCTTTACTTTCCATGCATTTTGTGCATGTATCTGGTATATTTTTGTTATATCTATTTAACTCCTCCGGTGTAACATACATCCGCATTAACCATTTGAAATGTATCAATTTAAGGCGTGCATTTATTGATTTGGTTTGAGCTTCTGTACAAGCCAATTCCCATTGTTCCTCTGAAATTTCAATTTGCAGATCTTCTTTCCAGTAGTTTAATCTTTTCAGTGAATTTTCACTTGAAGATAGTGTCAGTGAGTTATAAAACTCTGAAATAATACCCTTTCTTTTACTATCTTTCATCATCATTTTTTCCAAGGATGAATAAATAGGTCGAGTGAGAGCTTTATTTTGATTTGATCGAATAAAGTTTCTAAGTTGAAGATATTTAAAAAAATGTGTTCTATTGAGATTAAATTTGATCCTCAGCTCTTCAAAAGACATTATGTTGTCTGCACATGGCAAATATAAATCCTGAATCTTTTGTATCCCTTTTAAATTCCATACTTTAAATACAGCGTCCGCTCTCCCTGGTTTAAAATATTGATTACCCCATATTGGACTAAATTGTGACAATAACTGTGGTTCTTTTAAATAGTTTTTAGCTTCACACCATATTTTGATCATATGCTTTACAAATGGATTTTTAACTTGTTTTTGTAATTTTTTTGCCGAATCTGAGTATATGAATATGGGAAGAGGTAAAGGTAAATTGTATGATTCCATTTCAGTCCAGTGAGGGAGATCATTTGATGAAAAATAATATGTCATAGACCTCAGTTGTGCCGACCAATAATACAACATAAAATTTGGACATTTCAGACCTCCACGATCAAATGGTAAATATAATAAAGACAAACGTAATCTAGCCCTCCTGTTGTTCCATATAAATTCCACTAACTTTTTTTTTATTCTTGAGAATAGATCTAAAGGTGGTGATAAGGGAATGTATTGAAATAAATAAAGTATTTTAGGTAAAGTATTACTTTTAAGTATATTGATTCTCCCGATCATCGACATTGGTAGTGACATCCATCTCTGAGTTAACTCATTGATATCTGACATTAAGGCTTCATAGTTGACACTGGCGACTGATTCTAGCTTAGGCATAATTTGGATTCCTAAATATTTAAACTGATTTACAACATTGAATTGATTTACCTCAGGGGCTGGGTAATTTCTCTGGGTCTCATTTAGCATTAATATTGAAGATTTAGTTTTATTTATTTTATATCCTGATATTTCCCCAAAATTCTTTATTAAATTCAACAAGGTTGGAATTGATTTTTTTAGATTCGACATAAACAAAATTATGTCATCGGCGTACAGGGAGATTTTATGTTCTGTTGGTCCAACTTTAATTCCATATATTTGTGAATGTAAACGTATCGCTATCACTAAAGGTTCAATTGCCATAGTAAACAGTAAAGGTGAAAGTGGACAGCCTTGTCGACATCCTCTATTGATTTTTATTGGTTTTGAAATATTGTTATTTGTTAGGATTTCTGCTGTAGCATTATTGTATATTATTTGAACCCATTTTATGAAATTATTTCCAAGTCCAAACCTTTGTAGGACTTCAAAAAGAAAGGGCCATTCAACTCTATCAAAGGCCTTTTCGGCGTCCAATGATAGGAGAGCTGTATCCGGTGCTTCTTTATTAAAATAAATAATATTAAATAGTCTTCTTACATTATGGAAGCCTTGTCTACCCTTTATAAAGCCATTCTGATCTCGATTAATAATATTTGGTAAAATTTCTTGTATTCGTCTTGCTAAAATTTTACAGATTATCTTAAGGTCGGCGTTTAATAGGCTTATTGGTCTCATATTTTCACATTTATTAGAGGGCTTACCTGGTTTTGGCAGCAGTATAATTAAGGCATTATTTATGTATGATGGTAAATTATTATTTTGAAATGCTTCTAAAACCATTTCCAAAAAAGGTTTTATTAATTTATTCTTAAATTTTTTATAAAGGTCAACTGGAAGACCATCTGGTCCTGCACTTTTTCCTGATTTCATATTATCAATGGCTAGCCCAACTTCTTCTTGACTAATTTTAGACTCCAATATCTCCCTGTTTTCATTTGGAATACACGGTATAGATAGTTCGTTCAAAAACCCATTTAGTTTTGTTAAATCAGGTTCATTTTTCAAACGAGAACTTTGAAGGCCGAAGTGGAGAAGGGTTCCATGTGAACAGCAGTTGAACATGGGTCAGTCGGTCCTAAGGGATGGGCGAACGCCGTTCGGAAGCGCGGGGCGATGTCCTACGTCGCCCCCGGCCGATCGAAAGGGAGTCGGGTTCAGATCCCCGAACCTGGAGGTGTGGAGATAGGCGCCGCCAGGCGCCCAGTGCACCGCGCACCGCGGCGTCCTTCCTACTCGTCGCGGCCTAGCCCTCGCGGCTCTCAGTGCCGGCGACGGCCGGGTATGGGCCCGACGCTCCCCCGCCTCACCGGGTAAGTGAAAAAACGATAAGAGTAGTCACAACGACACTGCAGCAAAGACATTGAGTTGCTAGCTGTTAGCATGAGGCCTACATATCTCCCGAGAGAACACTCACACGTGATCTGCATTGTTGTTTATGCAAATCCGACGGCGAACGCTGGGACAGCACGTGACGTCATCCATTCAGTAACCAGCAGGCTGCAGACAGAACACCCAGATGCTCTTCTCCTCATCTCAGGCGATTTCAACCATGTTTCACTGTCTCCCATTCTACCCACGTTCACCCAGTATGTCACATGCCACACTAGAGACAATAAAACACTGGATTTATTCTACGCAAACACTAAGGAGGCGTACACCTCATCACAACTACCCCCACTCGGGAGATCGGATCACAACTTGGTTCATCTCCGGCCGGTGTACAAACCCCTAGTGCACAGACAACCTCCGGCCATGCACACTGTGGAGTTATGGTCTGAGGAGACAATGGACACCCTAAAGGGCTGTTTTGAAGCCACCGCCTGGAAGCAGCTCTGCGATCCACATGGTGAGGACATCGATGGCCTCATTCACACCTTCACGGGCTACCTCAGCTTCTGTGTGGACAAATCCGTTCCCACCAAGACCATACGGCGTCACTCAAACAACAAACCCTGGATCAACCCTGAGATAAAAACACTTCTGAGAGAGAAGAAGAGGATCTTCAGGTCGGGGAACAGGGAGATGCTGAAGTCCGTACAGAGGGAGCTGAGGAGAAAGATCAGAGAAGGCAAGGACAGCTTCAGGAAGAAGATGGAGGACAAGCTGCAACAGAGCGACATCAGCGGGGTCTGGAGAAACCTCAAAACCATCTCGGGGCTCCAGAATACCTCCCCCCAGGCCACAGGGGGCAGGGAGTGGGCGAACAACCTGAATCTGTTTTTCAATAGATTTGACCAACCGCCCGCCCCCCTGACTGCACAACAACCACTGCTGCCTCTAAAGAAATCAAGTCCTGCTGCCCACTCCCCACTCTACCAACACCCCCCCACTCCCAACACACAGCCCCCCATCCTGACCCTGACCAGGACCCAGGTGAGGACGGAGCGGAGGAAGATCAAGGCGAGGAAGGCGCCGGGACCGGACGGCATCAGCGCAAAGCTCCTCAAGTCCTGTGCAGACCAGCTGTGTGGGATTGTGACGTATATCTTCAACATGAGCCTGAAACTGGGGAGGGTACCACAGCTGTGGAAAACATCTTGTGTGGTACCTGTACCAAAAACTTCCCACCCCAAAGACCTGAACAGCTACAGACCGGTGGCCTTGACGTCCCACTTGATGAAGACCCTGGAGAGACTGCTCCTTGCTCACCTCCGCCCCCTGGTGGAACCAGCGATGGATCCACTCCAGTTCGCCTACCAGCATGGCATTGGGGTGGAGGATGCGGTGATCTTCCTCCTTCACCGTTCTCTGTCCCACCTGGAGAAGCCCGGGAATATGGTGAGGATCATGTTCTTTGACTTCTCCAGTGCTTTCAACACCATCCAGCCGATGATCCTGAAGGACAAGCTGCTGCGCGCAGGGGTGGACCAGCACCTGTCATCATGGATCCTGGACTACCTCACGAACCGGCCTCAGTTTGTGAGAACCCGGGACTGTGTGTCCGACACGATCATCAGTAGCACGGGGGCCCCCCAGGGAACGGTGCTGGCTCCCTTCCTGTTCACTCTTTATACTGCGGACTTCTCACACAACACAACACACTGCCATCTACAGAAGTTCTCTGATGACTCTGCGATCGTTGGCCTCATCTCCAATGGAGATGAAGCTGAGTACAGAGGGCTTATCCAGGACTTCGTGGACTGGTGCCATCGGAACTGCCTCCAGATCAACGCGAGGAAAACTAAGGAGCTGGTGGTGGACTGCCGCAGGCATGGGCAGCCCCTCACAGTACCAGTAAATATACAGGGAACAGACATCGAGATGGTGACATCCTATAAGTACCTGGGTATTCATCTGAACAATAAACTAGACTGGTCACACAATACTGATGCACTCTACAAGAAGGGACAGCGCAGGCTGTTCCTGCTGAGGAGACTCAGGTCTTTTGGTGTACAAGGGGCGCTGCTGAAGTCATTCTATGACACGGTGGTGGCATCAGCCATCACTTTTGGAGTGGTCTGCTGGGGCAGTGGCATTACTGCAGCCGATAGGAAGAGACTGAACAAACTGATTAAGAAAGCTAGCTCTGTCCTGGGGCAGCGCCTTGATCCGATGGAGGAGATAGGAGAGAGAAGGACGGTGGCTAAACTGTCATCTCTGCTGGAGTCCGAGTTCCACCCTATGCAGGACATACTGAATGCACTGAGGAGCTCATTTAGCAGCAGACTACATCATCCCAGGTGCACAACCGAGAGGTTTCGTAGGTCCTTCCTACCAACGGCTGTCAGACTGTACAACCTAAGCAGGGCTGCTCGCAGAGATAGCAAAAAGACGTAACAAACTAATAGTTTTTTGAATGCAAAAGATGCAATAGACTTACACAATGGTCCTCTCCGGCATACAACTAGGAACATACCGGTCGCTATGGAGGGTGAGAATATGTATGGGCACATAATCATACCATGTAGGATAACTAAGTAGACGGTTATGCTGTTTCATTCCATCTAGCAACAATGCTCTGCACTGTGTGTGTTTATATATTTGCATATTTATTCCATCTAGCTACAATGCTCCGTACTGTGGGTGTTTATATATTTATATATCTACATATTATTCCATCTAGCTACATTGCTCCGCACTGTGTGTGTTTATATACTTGCATATTTATTCCACCTAGCTGCAATGCTCCGTACTGTGGGTGTTTATATATTTACATATTTATTCCATCTAGCTACAATGCTCTGCACTGTGTGTTCATATATTCATATATTTATTCCATCCAGCTACAATGCTCTGCACTGTGTGTCTGTGTGTGTGTGTATATATATATATTTTATAGTAATACGTACATATGTTTATTAGCTGCTCTTGCTTGCTTGTTTTTTTTCTTGCCTTCTGATTGTTGCTCTGAGTGTTGCTATCCCTGTGCTGTTGCAATCCTGGAATTTCCCCGTTGTGGGACTAATAAAGGCTTATCTTATCTTATCTTATTTTTGGTATCATATAATTTTTCATAGTAATCTCTAAAGGCTCTATTAATTTCTAAAGGATCTATAACTACCTGTCCGTTACTTATAATACTGGTAATTGGTGTTTTAATTTCCAATTGTTTAATCTGCCATGCTAATAATTTTCCTGATTTTTCACTTTGTTCATAAAAAGATTGTTTCAATCTTAGAAGACTCGAGGCAGCTCTATTCGCTGATTTTTTGTCGTATTCAGCTCTCAAAATCAGTAATTCATTCTCCAACCTTGGGTCACTTCCTGCATACACTTTTTCCTGAAGATTTTTTATTTTATGTTCCAATTTAGCTCTCTCCTCTCGAGTCTTCTTAGATTTTGATCCTGTAGAACTAATAATATGCCCCCTAATAAAAGCTTTGAAAGCCTCCCACTTTACACATGCTGATGTTTGTGTAGTATTGATGTCAAAGAACTCGTCTATCTGTTTTTCTATATACTTGACAAATTCCTCATCCTGAAGCCATTTATGCTGAAATTGCCATCTACCTGATTCCTTTGTCAATTTTTTATCTACATATATTAGACAACAGGGTGCATGATCAGAGATCACGATGTTATCATAAAAGCAGTTTTGAATCTTGGACCTTAATTCTGTGGAAATCAAAAAATAATCAATACGTGAGAATGTCTTGTAGGTACTGGAATAACAAGAATAGGCTTTAACTTGTGGTTTCATTTCTCTCCATATATCTAACAATCTCAATTCTTTCATAAAATGATTAATAGTCATCCTACATCCAATGTGCGTACAATCCAGTCCTGTTGATCTATCCACACCTGGATTCAATGTACAATTAAAATCCCCTGCTATTATATGTTGCCCTGTAAGTGATGATAAGATGAGAAATAAATTAGCAAAGAACTTCTGATCATCTATATTGGGACCATATAAGTTCACAAGATTTATATTTTCTAATAGCAAAGAACCTTGAATGATTACATATCTTCCAAATTTGTCTCCAATTACATTTTTCACTTGAAAAGGAACTGATTTATGTATGAGAGTCATAACTCCCCTGGCTCGGGATGAAAATGAAGAGGTGAATACACTTCCCTGCCATCTACTCCTAATTCTTTTAACATCCTCCTCTATCAGATGAGTTTCTTGTAAAAACACAATTCTTGAACCCATGTCCTTTATTTTATTCATAACTTGTTTAAGTTTTTTTAAATTTTGTAGACCTCTGCAATTCCATGAAGTTAAATTAAGATTAACACTTTGGTCCATGATCAATAGAGAGTTTGGGATTACCTTGCAGTGTAAACATGCTCATACAGAGAAGCAAAAACATGAGTGGTTGAACATTCATCCTACAAACTACACACAAACAAATTTCCCCTTCCCACACTTGTGGCAAACCCCCCAAAATCAAAAGAAAAATTCTGTCTCCCGATATAGCCATCGACCGTTCCACACCCACGGGGAACAGCCTAAGCCACTCCTTCTTCATCCTCCCAATCACCCTAACTCTACTGCTTTTAATGACGTAACATTAACTCTCCTCTGTAGTTTTCCAACTTAACTCCAAAATTTTTAACAACTTTGTACATCATAGTTTTTTTTTTGTTTGTTTGTTTTGTTTTTGTTTTGTTTTTTTAATATATAATACAATCTATATTTTGTAAACTTACTATTTACTTCAAGTCAGTCAGATGCCTGTGCAAATGCTTAATTATTCTACCTTATATTTTGTTCATGCTTAGCTCCCACCAGTCTCTTCTTCTTCTTTGATCTTCTTGATGAACTCCTGCGCCTCCTCTGGGGTCTTGAAGATGTGGGTTCTGCCCTCATACGTGGTCAGCAGTCTCGCAGGATAGATTACACCATGACGAATCCCAAGGTTGCGCAGCTCCTTACGTACGGGATCAAACTGCTTCCTCAATTGCTGGATTCCTGTGGCCAAATCTGGGTAGAACCGCACCTGCTGATCCTGGTGTTTAATCTCTCCTTTTTTAGCACGTGCAGCGTTGAAGATCTTCATCCTGTCTCTGTTGCTAAGAAACTTCATAATTAAGGTCCTCGGCGGTCCCTTATCTCTCCGTGGGCCAATACGATGTGCTTTTTCCAGAACCACTGCTGATTGCAACTCCTCGCTGCCCAGCACCTCCGGAATCCACTTTTCCAGAAAGGAACATACGTCCCGACCTTCTGATTCCTCTGGAAGACCCACCAGCCTCAAATTATTCTGTCTCGACCGAGATTCCAAATCCAAAATATTATCTTCCAGAGATTTATTTTTTTTTTCCAAAGTGCGCACCTTTAATTGAAGACGGGTGACGTCATCTTCAGCACTAGCGAGACGGAGCTCCATCTGCGCCGTTCGTTCTACACAGTCACCCAATTCCTTTCTTATTCCTTCCAGCGCTGTCATAATCCCATCAAATCTAGAGGAAAAGTCCGCTCTCATTGAACTCATGGCAGCCATCAGCGCATCTGCGCCATTCCCCGCAGAAATCGCACCGCCGCCAGCCTCCTCCGCCATATATGGAGCCTTGTTTGCTGCGTCACAGACCTGAAAGTCCGTTAATTTGGACTGTTTCGGCGGCTCGCTTTTTCCTTTTCCTGGTTTTCCAGCCTTAGGCTTCGCCGACATATCCTCGCCCAAATGCTGGGATACGTTCTGTCCCAAATGAGAGAGTTATTTGCCGATTTTTTTCTCCAGGAGCAGAGCAGAGCGAGACACGTCCGTCCTACGTGGCAGCCATAACCGGAAGTCCACCAGATTTTTTTTTTGATTTTTTTTTTTTTAATAATATCCCCTAAAAAACCCCAACCCCACCCCAGCTCACAAAATCAGTGGAGGAAGTACCTCAACAGGCATATAATTTGAAACAAATACACATAATAAAGTAGGGAAAAAAATAGCAAAAAAAAAAAAAAAAAAAAAAAATATATATATATATATATATATATAACAAGGCACATGCAGACATAATTAGATGGGTAAGACTTTTAGATTAGAAAAGTAAGATATAAAACATTGCCATTTCTGGTAAAACCTTTCTGTGCATCCTCTTATAGTGTATTTAATTTTCTCAAGTTTTAGAAAAAACATCATCTCCTTGAGCCATAGGGAAATTGAGGGATATCTGACAGATTTCCAATGCAGCAGTAAAGTAAGCCTTGCTATTAAGGATGTAAAGGCCACAATATCCCTTTGTACCGAATTCAAAACTACAGAGGAATCAGGAATCCCAAATATGGCAATAAATGGAGAAGGCAGCAGAGTCACTTGAAGAACCATGGAGATAATTGTAAAGTAACTAGACCAAAAACTGTATAATTCCGGACAAAGAAAAAACATATGGCCAAGGTGGCAGGGAGATCCCTTACATTTATCACAACTACCATCAACTTCTGGGTAAATCTCAGAGAGTCTCAGTTTTGAGTAATGGACTCTATATATTACCTTAAACTGAATCAAGCTAAGACGAGCGCATGAGGAAGACGTTCTAATTCCGTTAATGGCATCCTCCCAAAGCTCATCAGTCATCTGTATACCCAATTCTTTCTCCCACAAATTTTTTATTTTGACACATGATTCATCGTTTAATGTTAAAATGGAATTATAAAGCTTGGATATCAACCCTTTATGTTGTGGACCATGTGAAACTATACTTTCCCAGGGCTGCTCAGGAGGGATAGAAGGAAAGTTAGAGAAACACTTAGAAACAAAATTACGTATTTGAAAATAACGAAACAAATGGGTGCCGGGTAAGTTATAATTGAAAGATAAATTGGTAAAACTATCAAAAAGCCCAGATGTATATAAATTCCTTATATGTTCAATACCTCTGTCTTGCCAGTCAGAGAATGACGAATCTGAGAGAGATGGGAGAAACAAATGATTTTTAGTTAAAGGACATAAAGAGGAGGCAGCTACAAAACCAAAGCGCCGCCTAAACTGAAACCATATTTTTAATGTGTTGAGAACCACTTGACTGTCCGTATACAAAGAGGGTTTTGTAGGCAAAGAAGAAAAAATTAATGCAGGTATTGACGACCCCCGACAGGATGATAATTCCATTCTACACCATGGGGAGCAAAAAGACTTTAACCAATAGCAGATTTTATGTATATGTGCCGCCCAATAATAAGATTGGAAATCAGGTAATGCAAGTCCCCCGCTAAGTCTACATCTTTGCAATAATTTTTTACGAACTCTGGGTGGTTTACCATTCCAGATAAAGCCACAAATTATCTTATCCAGAGAATCAAAAAAGTTTTTAGGCAGAAAAAGAGGAATTGACTGAAATAAAAAAAGGAATTTTGGTAAGATATTCATCTTGACAACATTAATCCTACCCAAGAGTGACAGAGGGAGATTTCGCCAATGCTGGACGTCAGAGGTTATTTTGGCAATAAGGGGAGAAAAATTGGCTGAAGCTAGGGTAGAGAAAGAGCGTGTCACATTTATACCAAGATACTTGAATCCTGCGGGACTAAGTTTGAAGGGTATGTCAGACTGCTGAAGATCACAGGCAGTCGTATTGATGGGAAAGCATTCGCTTTTTTCCAAATTCAATTTATAACCGGAAAAGGAACTGAAATTATTTAAAATACTCAAGACATTGGGGATAGAACTAACTGGATTTGACACATATAACAACAAATCATCCGCATATAACGACAACTTGTGTTCAGTTCCATTTCGGAAAATCCCTCTAAATAAATTGGAAGACCGCAACGCAGTGGACAGAGGCTCAATGGCAATAGTGAAGAGCAAGGGCGATAATGGACAGCCTTGCCGTGTGCCACGTCCAAGAGAAAAGTAATCAGAAAACATATCATTAGTTTGGACCCTTGCCTTCGGGGATGTATAGGGGAGATGAATCCAAGAAACAAATTTCTCATTGAATCCAAATTTCCTCAAAACCGCAAACAAATATTCCCACTCTACCCTGTCGAACGCTTTTTCAGTGTCTAGCGATGACTATTTCTGATGAATCAGATGACTGTTTTGCATAAATTATATTGAAGAGAGTGCGTATATTAAAAAATAATTGTCGTCCCTTAACAAAACCGTTCTGTTCTTCAGATATAATCAAAGGGAGAACCTTCTCCAATCGGGAAGAAATTACTTTGGCTAACACTTTCACGTCAGCATTAAGCAATGATAGTGGTCTATAAGAGCTACATAGAGTTGGGTCTTTGTCCTTTTTATGAAGTAAAACAATCGAAGCTTGTGTTAGAGTTGGAGGAAGAATACCTCGTTCTAATGATTCATTAAAGGTAGCTAAAAGTAAAGGTGCTAATTTTTCCGTAAATCTTTTATAAAATTCAATGGGAAACCCATCAGGGCCAGGTGCTTTGTTTGATTGCATTGCTTCAATTGAGTTAATTATTTCAACAAGGCCGAGTGGGGAATCCAGGCTTTTTGCAGTGTCTGAGTCAATTACAGGATTCGAGAGGCCATGAAGAAATAAGTTCATGTTATGTGAATCTGTTGGGAACTCCGATGTATATAATGAGGAATAAAATGTTTTAAATGTGGCATTGATTTCATTAGGATCAGTCGTGATTATATGTTGACTATTCTGAATACTACTTATAATCCGAGAATTAGCTTGACGGCGTAGCTGATGTGCCAACAGACGGCTTGCTTTGTCGCCATATTCATAATGAGTTCCACGATTTTGTAGTAATAGCCGTTCAGCTTCTTGGGTTGAAATTAGATCAAGTTCTGACTGTACCTCTATGCGCTGTTTAAATAATTCTGGTGTAGGATTTAAGGCATAACTTTGATCAATATTACTAATAGCTAAAGTGAGTTCAGAAAACTTGGTGTGACGTCTCTTATTAGAAAGAGCAGAGTAGTAAATAATTTGTCCTCTAAGGTAAGATTTAAGAGTCTCCCATAATAATGAATATGAAGTAGAATCATTTTTATTAAACAACAAAAACTCATCAATTGAATTGGAAATAAAATCACAAAACTCTTTATCTGCTAAAAGAAGAGAATTAAACCTCCATGAAGGAAGACTGCGTTTATAGGCACCCAACTGAATATCTAATAATAATGGTGCATGATCAGATATTATTATACTTAAATAATCAGAGGAAACTACACAGGAATTTAAAGTACAGTCAATAAAAAAGTAATCAATCCTGGAGTAAGAATGATGCACCTTAGAAAAAAAGGAGAATTTTTTACTGGTTGGATTGCGGAATCTCCAAGGATCGACAAATCCATTCTGTGTCATGAAATCAGAAAATGTTTGAGACATTAAAGACTTATTTAGATTACGGGGATTAGATCGATCTAATAATGGATCAAAGACGCAATTTAAATCGCCCCCTAAGATTAACAAATGTGAATTCAAAAATGGTAAGCTACTTAATAATTTATTTGCAAATTCAACATTGTCAATATTTGGGGCATATACATTGACTAACAGAACCTTTTTCTGCATCAAAGTACCGGCAACTATCACATATCTGCCGTTTTTATCAGCTATAATGTTAGTGGCTGAGAATTGTACATTTTTATTAATAAGAATAGCAACCCCCCTTGATTTAGAATTAAACTCTGAATGAAAAACTTGGCTCACCCATGAGCAGTGCAACCGATGATGATCTTTTATCCGAAGATGGGTCTCCTGCAGAAACACTGTTGAGGATTTTAAATGTTTTAAATGATTAAAAACTTTTGATCTTTTAACAGGATGACCCATGCCCTTAATATTCCAGCTAATGAATCGCAAAGATGCGCCTAGTAAAGCTGTACCATGGCCTATATTGGTACTAGCCATTTACATGTACCAAAAAAAAAAAAACATCACAAGAACTATTGCTGTGAGCTGAGGTAAAACACCACCCACCCAAAAGAACCCCCAAAACAAATACACCCAAAGTCTCCATGTAACAAAAAAAAAAAAAAACACACCCAAAAACCAATGGAGACAGCAGTGTCACACACAAAGAAAAGTTGTTCTCAGTTAAATAGGAACAACTCGGAGGCAAAGCCGAGCAAACGGAGAGAGAAAAAAAAAATACCAGTGGAAAACATGTCTCCTGCCAACTTCCAAAAATTGAATTATAATATGTGCAATGATTAAATTACATGCCGTTTTATACCAGTATTGTAATCTGAACAATAAAGTAAAAAAAAAGTAATGATAATATTAAACTCAACAACACACTAAGAGATACTAATGAACACTCCCAAAATAAAGCAAATAAGCGCAAATGTCCAGGTAACAGCAAGTCTGGAGTCCGAGCATATATAAGGATTATAATGAAAGGTTCACAGCTCACCCAGAAATCAGAGTCTTGACGTATTCCTTCGCGTCTTCCGGCGAAGTAAACTTCTTTTCAGTCCCCTGGTAAGAAATGCGTAGCTGCGCCGGGTGGAGAAGTCCGTATTTGACTCCATCAATGCCACGGAGTAGCCGCTTAACCTCGTTGAATGCAGCCCGAGCCCGTGCAGTCTTGGCGGTGTAGTCCGGAAAGATCGACAAAGTCATACCTCCGACTTTAATCCGCTGGAGCTCTCGCGCACGCCGTAATATATCAACACAGTCACTGTGGTAGTGAAGCCTGCACACAATGGCTCGTGGTCGGTCACCCGGTTTAGGTTTAGGCTGAAGAGTACGATGAGACCGATCCACTAGTGGTTCCTTATCCAAAGAAAAAGCATTTTTCAGCAACGCAGCCACAGCTGTAGGAGAAAAAGAGTCTGGGCCCTCTTCAACGCCAATAATCCTTATGTTATTGCGTCGCGATCTTGATTCTAAATCTTCACATTTGTCTTCCAGCACAGCAACCTTAGCATTGAGGCGCTCAACACTTGTTTTCATGTCAGTCATGTCATCCGTAAAACCTGTGAGCGTTTCTTCCATGTCCCCCATAGTGCACGTTAGCTTAGCCAACTTAGCATCAATAGCAGCATTGACGCTCGCTAACTGTGATTTCACAGACTGTAACTCAACCTTAAGAGGTGCCAAAGCGTCTCCGATAATCTCTTGTAGCTCCTTCGTAATAATACCAGCGATGTCTTCTTTTAGGGAGGAAAGCAGCTCAAATTTCAAAGCTTCAGCGTTCAAAACAGGGGCTGGATCAACAGGTTGAGCTAGCGGCTCAGAAGTCGGGGCCTGTGAACAAGGCTTCAGGTGCGTCTGAATAGTGCGGGTTTTTCCTTTCCCCGACATTGCAAAACAATTCAAAAGTATCTCTTAAGATACACAGCGAAAAAGAACCAAGAAAAAACACTGGGTTTTTGGAAAACTGCACAACTGAATAACAATATTTTACGAAGTTGGCAGGAGCCACCAAAACTGCGTCCTACTCCATTGACCGCACAACAGCGCCCCATCCTCATTTTTTTTTAACATCTTTTCATAAAGGTACTTTTTAAAAACATTTTGAATGGTTTGGTGACAAATTTGACTTTTTTTTATTCAAAATTGTAACTTTTTACCTAAAGCCTCTTACTTTGTGTATTTATTCTGAAAAGGTGAAGAAATCAGATGCAGCACCGGATTTATATTAAGATTAGTCAATCACTTGTTTTAATAAGCAGTAAATCAGTTGACTATTAAAATCCAAATGTATAATCTTCTTCTCACCTGAAGGTTATAATTACATTTATAACCAGTCTTGATACCTGCTATTTTTAAATGCTGTTCTATTGAAATTGTGGTGGTTTCTGGTTTCCAACAACAGGGTGGCCTAGGATAAAGTCAAATTCCCGGCCTGAATTTTTGTCCCAGTCCACCCCTCAGTGTGCTTAAGATATGGTAGTTTATAATATTTTCTGGTAATTGATACAGAATAAAAAAAAAGTTTGAAACACATTCTAAACTGCTTTTTATAAACTGGAGGAATAAGAGTTTTTGTTTTGTTTTTACTGAATATGTTGAACATAATTAACGCTGGCCTGTGAAACTGTCCTTTATAAATTTAAAAGAAAAAAGTGTATTCTATATATACAGTATATATACGTAGAGCGATAATGATATTCTTTGCGATATACTGTATAAATTCATGAAATCTCTGTCAGTTTGTGTGTCTGTCTGTCTGGGTGCCACGATCATAGGACATCAGAGGACGGCCACTCATGATCATAGGACATCAGAGGACAGCCTATGGTGTCTGCATGATGTCCTATGATGATCCTATGATATCAGCCAACATAGGACTCGCCATGCCGTCATATAGACAATAGGACTGCCTACCTATGATGTAGGCATGACGTCCTGTGATGCCTGCCTTGATGTCTTTATGATGTCATATAGACCATCACTCACCAAAGAGGAGATACTCATCACCCAATTACGAATAGGACACAGCACTTTAAAACACACCCATTCCAAGCAGTAAATCTGGAAATCTTACTCATCACTCGATTAACAAGAAGACACACTACATTGAACCACACCTATTCAAAGCAGTACATTTGACTAACAAAATGGACAGTGCAATGGCTCAAGATACATCAGTGAACAAATGCAGCCTCACCTGTTTTTTGCAACATTTGTGATTGGTGTCAATGCCGGACGCACTCTCCTGATTCCACAAATCACACTCACACCATCTGACAACATGTTTCCATTCACCTTGCAACGTAAACAGTTTCCAGTAACACCCTGCTTTGCCATGACTGTGAATAAGTCACAGGGCCAGTCTTTACAGTGGGTTGGTGTTTTCTGCACAAGAGATTTCTTCAGCCATGGCCAATTCTACGTTGCCGCGAGCAGAGTTGGCAAATCGAGCAGTCTTCGTATTCTTGCTCAAGATGAAGAAACTAAGCAAAAGCGTCGCTTTCTGAGCAATGTTGTTTTTAAAGAGGTGCTGACACAGTAAAAATGTGTAACCTTGAAGAATGCCAGTCTACACTACAAATGTGTAAAAAGCCAAGCAAAGTGCTGATTTTCTCCGGGTGCTCCGGTTTCTTGGTTTCTACAGGCATGCACTGGTCTTCCTGACCACGGTCAAAAACCACTTTTTGCTCAGATCGATTTTCGTAATCCTGTCCATGAACTGGAATTACGATGCACCTATCCCTCAACCGGTGGTCTGAACGAAGAAGAAGAAGACCCACCAGATGGAGAGCAATAGAATGAGAACTGCTGCACATCAGAAAAGATGCTGTGAAGATGAAGCACCTCAGGTTCCAGCAGTATGCCGCAGGCATGACTGTGAACAACAGCCGTCTGAGACAGGAGGAGACCCTTCAGCAACGGGCATGCAGAAATACTCGCGTAGACTTGGTTTGTACGGGCATGGACGGGTATGCACGGGTATGTGCTAGTTGTGAAAATTCATAGAAATATTGTGATGTAATTTTTAGGCCATATTGCCCACCCCTAGTGCAGAGGTTTGGAGGTATACTTTCTTGTTAGTTGTCAGTTGTTTATTGTCAGAACTAATTGAATACTGTAGATCGAAACACTGGACTGGCTTGTTATCCCCGATACAGTTTTTCGTGTCCTTATTGGACCCAATATCCATACTAATATTGAATTGATATTCCTTGATGAAGCTGTGTCCCTTAAGCAGATTGTTGAAGCCAGTAAAGTTACATATCCCATTTTTGATAAATCCCATTGACAGACACCAAGTTTACTGTTCTATACATCTCGGGGGAAGAAGAGCATACTGTGAACTGAAGAATAGGATGACTGCCAGGATGAAACTGGAGTGGTTAATGGACTGCCAGTGGCAAGGGGCCTCTTTGCTTAGCGTGAGCGGTAGTATTTTAGGAAACAAGGCTGAAGTAGGAAAGCAAGCGAGCGATCAGTGAGTAAGAATGTGGGAGGCAAAGACAGAGAAACAAATTGAGAAGAAGTGATGAGAAGAGGCTAAAACATCGAAAAGGGTGTGGAGTCAAGATTAAGGGAGGGAGAAAATGCATACTGGATGTGTAGACGGTGATAATGACCCGTTTCAGGTGGTGTGCATCTTCAATGACTAAGTTGATTCTGAAAACAGCTGCAGGGTGAATGAGCGCTTAGCCACTCAGAGTCGAGCAGTTTTGCTTTTTTTGCTCACATTGAAACTTTTCCATCTGTTGCATCTGGGGTTACAGGGTAAATTGGACTTAATTGTTTTGGGGGTGCAACACTGTAATCAATGACTTGCAGGTCTCATTAGAGATGATTACTGTGTGGAAACCATCAACAAAAGGCCTTATCATCATGAA
This sequence comes from Pholidichthys leucotaenia, assembly GCA_020510985.1. NCBI lineage: Eukaryota > Metazoa > Chordata > Actinopteri > Cichliformes > Pholidichthyidae > Pholidichthys > Pholidichthys leucotaenia. The sequence goes on along the minus strand of CM035840.1, from coordinate 38,565,054 downwards.
TATTAAGTATGTATTACGTGTAAAGATTATTGGGAAGCTTTGCCACTGAATAATATTCAACTTTAAATGTACAGTACAAAATATGTACTGAATGACACCTCTTGCTCCTTTATAGGGATGTGACGATGGTAGTGGCAGTGGTTGGGAAAGCATGCTGTGGGCTCTGCTTCCTAGGTGTTCTTGTGGTTTAGGTGGGGATATGCTGGGCTTTTTAGTTCCTCTGCTCGTGCTGCTCGTAGAGGTTGTATTAAATGTACTAAACGTAACAACTTTGCACAATAGAGATCGTCCCCTCCAATACACAACTAAGACAATTACAATTATTGAGGGTGGCAACAACACTGTTGATTCAAATGTGAAATATACTGTCTGGGTACATATTTATATTCCGCTGGGTAATTTAACAAACTGTAATGCTGTTGATGCCATCTACTGTGGTGTGAAAAAGTGTTTGCCTCCTTCCTGATTTCTTATTTTTTTGTATGTTTGTGACACTGAAATGTTTCAGATCATCAAACAAATTTAAATATTAGACAAAGATAACACAAAAAACACAAAATGCAGTTTTTGAATGAAGGTGTTTATTATGAAGGGTAAAAAAAATGCAAACCTACAATAGCCCTGTGTGAAAAAGTGATTGCCGCCCCCCCCCCCCCCCCAAAAAAAAAACAAAAACCTAGATTAACTGTGGTTTATCACATCTTTGGAAAGATGATGTGAACCTTCCCAGGAATGGTTGGCCAACCAAAATTACCCCAAGAGCACAGCAACGACTCATGCAAGAGGTCACAAAAGACCCCACAACAGCATCCAAAGAACTGCAGGCCTCACTTGCCTCAGTTAAGGTTAGTGTTCATGACTCCACCATAAGAAAGAGACTGCATGGCAGAGTTCCAAGATAAAAACCACTGCTGAGCAAAAAGAACATAAAAGCTTGTCTCATTTTGTCAGAAAACAACTTGATGATCCCCAAGACTTTTGGGAAAATACTCTGTGGACTGACGAGACAAAAGTTGAACTTTTTGGAAGGTGTGTATCCCATTATATCTGACATAAAAGTAAGATAAGATGAGCCTTTATTAGTCCCATAATGGGGAAATTCCAGGAAATACAGCATTTCAGAAAAAGAAACGTCATACCAACAGTAAAATATGGTAGTGATAGTGTGATGGTCTGGGGCTGTTTTGCTGCTTCAGGATCTGGAAGACTTGCTGTGGTAAGTGGAACCATGAATTCTGCCATCTACCAAAAAATTCTGAAGGAGAATGTCCAGCCATCTGTTCGTGTCCTCAAGCTGAAGCGCACTTGGGTTCTGTAGCAGGACAGTGATCCAAAACACACCAGCAAGTCCACCTCTGAATGGCTTAAGAAAAACAAAATGAAGACTTTGGAGTGGCCTAGTCAAAGTCCTGACCTAAAATCCAATTGAGATACTGTGGCATGACCTTAAAAAGGCAGTTCATGCTCGAAAACCCTCCATTGTGGCTGAATTACAACAATTCTGCAAATATGAGTGGGTCAAAATTCCTCCACAGCGCTGTAAAAGACCCAGTGCCAGTTATCGCAAATGCTTAATTGCTGTTGTTGCTGCAAAGGGTGGCCCAACCAGTTATTAGGTTTAGGGGGCAATCACTTTTTCACACAAGGCCATGTAGGTTTGGATTTTTTTTCGCTTAATAATAAACACCTTCATTTAAAAACTGCATTTTGTGTTTACTTGTGTTATCTATCTAATATTTAAATTTGTTTGATGATCTGAAACATTTAAATGTGACAAGCATACAAAAAAGAAGAGAAATCAGGAAGGGGGCAAACACTTTTTCACGCCACTGTAGCTGCAATGCTCCTGCACTGTGTATATAATTGTGTACATATATATATTTACTGCTTTGGCTAAACAGTTCTTATTATCTTATTTACTCTTGCTCTGAGTGCTGCTATCCCTTTGTTGCTGCAACCCTGTTTGCTGCTGCAATTTCCCCATTGTGGGACTAATAAAGGCTCAGCTTAGCTTAGCTTAGCTTGGCTTGGCTTATGTTTTGAATCCTGTAAAAAAAAAAAAAAAAAAAAAAAAAAAAAAAACCCTCCAAAGTAAATTGATTATTGGTATCTGCTCTGAAAAAGCCATATCAGTCGACCCTTTTAATGTCTATGAAACAACTGATGCAAGGTTAAAGGCCAAATGTCACGTAACAGGGTACTTTAAATATCTTGAAACTAGATATAAAAGGGAACCGATCCGTTCGGGTCTTGGTGCATATGCTTCAGTAAGAACGGAATATTCGTTAATTTAAAACTGCTGCGCTTGGCCTGACACGGCCCCTGGAATCGCCTGGGGAAGAAGGCGGAAGTGACGAAATAGATTGTACCCTTGTTTGATGCTTGGGGTATTTCAGTTGATTGTTTATATGGAGACTGGAAGGTTGAAGTGAGCAACAAGAAAGAAAAAAATTGGATATTTCACCCATACCTTAAAACGGGACTATCGGGGACAGCTGGGTAATAAGGGACACTTCTCTGGGAAATGTTTTCATACCTGTCAAGTGAGACGTTTTCGCCGTACTTCAACACTGTAAAACGCGGCTATAAGCGATCTGCCTGAGTCCACACTTCTCAATGTAGTGATAATAGCTCCTGCTGAGCGATCTGCCTTAGTCCACACTTCTCAATGTAGTGATAATAGCTCCCGCTTAGCCATCTGCCCGCCGCGGCCATTAGACTGATTGAGTCCACACTGTAGTGTGAATAGCTCAGGCTGAGCCATCTGCCAGCACCAGCTGTGGGGGATCACACACAGGATGTGCTCCTCAAGACACTCAATTTTTTTCCCCGTATATTTTTCTTTTGGGCGTACAGAAATGGCAATACGCCCGTTTTTGCTAAAATTGCATTTTCCCCGTATTTTCCTTAAAATATTTGACAATAACAACACGAACTACATTTAAAACATTTCCCAGAAAAGTGTCCCCCACCACTCCGCCGTCCCCCACAGCCGCGCTTGGCACCAAAATACGGCGAAAACGTCTCACTTGACAGGTATGAAAACATTTCCCAGAGAAATGTCCATTATTACTCCGCTGTCCCTTATAGCCGCGTTTTACGGTATTAAAATACGGCGAAAACGTCTCACTTGACAGATATGAAAACATTTCCCAGAGAAATGTCCATTATTACTCCGCTGTCCCTTATAGCTGCGTTTTACGGTATTAAAATACGGCGAAAACGTCTCACTTGACAGGTATGAAAACATTTCCCAGAGAAATGTCCATTATTACTCCGCTGTCCCTTATAGCCGCGTTTTACGGTATTAAAATACGGCGAAAACGTCTCACTTGACAGGTATGAAAACATTTCCCAGAGAAATGTCCATTATTACTCCGCTGTCCCTTATAGCCGCGTTTTACGGTATTAAAATACGGCGAAAACGTCTCACTTGACAGGTATGCGCCTCCATTTTCATATTGATCTGGTCAATTTCTTGACAGCAGCGGCTCTCCTCCACTGTAATAATAATGGCTTCCGAAAAATCAATATTTATGGGGCGCCCTGGACAGACCCCCTTCGGCTTCGCAATTCTGGAGGCGATTAATGATCCAGTTCAATGACATTTTCCACTGGTTCTGCTCTCTGGTCATCGTTGGAACTGTTGTCATCAGACAAAGCATCTGATTCCGTCTCGGACGGCTCGAACCGGTAAGGTTCTATGCCTCTGTCACTGTCTGAACCACTGACAAAAAAATAGACAAAAAAAAAAAAAAGACAAAACTAAACTAATTTGTTCACAATCGCTGTCACTTTCCGTCATGATTGTCCAACGTTGATAAGTGTGAATGTGGATAGGCAGGGCAGCCAGGGTACAACTGGTGATGTCAAAAACATGGGCGTGGTCTGGACTGGCTGTCACAAGCCAGCAAGCAAGGTGGGGCCTTCACCTGGTGTATTTTGTGCAATTATGTAAATACAGGTGGGTGATATGGTCTCCGGTATGAATATTTGGTTTAAGCTATGTGTATTTTATCTAAATTCGTTGTCATTTAGAAAAAAAAAATTACGTGACATTTGGCCTTTAAAGCTATGCATAGTCAGTTCATGGTAAAGCTTGTGGCAGTACAATAAAAATGATGGTTGAAGAGAGAGTAATGAAGAGCTTTGGTCAATCACCAGTTAAAAGATTTTGAAAGAAGCTAAATTGTGGTTGTCCAAATATCCATTTGCTTGGCAAGATGGTGTGATTTAAAATTTTTTGTGAACGTGTGCTGTTTATGCATGTGAATGTTTCTTCCGGTTTGGGTTGGCCCAGAAATGTGTCTGCTGACAGTGTGTGGGGTAAACTGAGCACTCTTTCTGTCATTCCTTGTTGTGCTTATTTCCCCTTACTTAATAAATCCCCTTTAAAAACAAATCTACAGTTTCTAAAATTGTATCTTACGCCCCTATTTTTTCTCCAAAAAACCCCTTTCATTGTCTTACAGGTTCGTGTCAAAACCTTCTCACCCCTCCCATGCCAGAATTGGTGACTAGATCCTGCCCACATATCGTAAGACCAATAGTGGCTAGCGCTACATTAAACAGCATAAATCCTGTGATTAAAAAATGGTTGAAGGACATGCCCAGTTGTATGCATGGTGGTCCAGAACAATGACTGAAACTGTATGTGTCCTTAAAAGCAGTTTAATTATAAAACTAGTGATGCAAGTTATCGATTAATTCATTAATTGACTTTATTGATCATTTAACAATTAATTGATAAGTGGCATTTTTTCCTGAGAATCTGAATTTCCCTCGGTCCAATACGGTCTATCTTTAACATATAAAAATTTCCGTTTTTTCATATACTGAATATTCCTCAATAATTGATTGTATCATTTGCATTTTTTTTACTACAAACAATTACATTTTTTTTTTGTTTAACAAATTTTGTACTGTATAGTGTGTATTATGTGCTGGTACATCTCAGTAAATTACAAATGTCATCATTTTTATTTCAAAAACTGCTACCAATATTAGAGGTAGGGGAAAAACATTGATTCAGTTATGGGTCACAGTACTTGGCACTGGCGACAATGCATCGATCCATAAATGCAGGGATCGATCCTTTAAAAAAAAAAAAAATGTGCACACATACTTTTGGGTTATCAGTTAATCAATGGCGTTTTCAGTCCACTAGATGGCGCAAAGCAAACACCCAGTCAAGTGAAGTCATAGCTTGTCTCGGTGATTTGCAGCCAGCCAGCTTTGAAAGTTAGGAAGCTGTTAGCTCAGTGTTGGCTCAAATGCCAGGCCTTTTTTGGATTTTATAACAAAGATGGAAGGAAAGACCTAGACATGACACACCACCTGCAAGAAGGGCTGCACGAAAAAAAGAAAACATTCAGAACACGGCAGGCCACACACGTCTCAGCGCAGCATTAGCAATGGCTAAGGTAAAGAGACACCAGCATGGAGCTTTTCCTCCGATTGCCAAGTAAGTATGGATGGATGGCAGTGGCGGCGGCGCGCATGGACGCAGCGGCCCCTCTTGGCATCGGCAAGTGTGAAAGTTTTGAGGGTTTTCCCAGACGTACATTCTGTAAAACTTACAACCGTGAGACCTTATTAAACATCAAGGTACTGCACGCCGCAAGAATCGCGGCGCTCGGGTGTGATTTGGACATTCTACGCCAGCATGGAATTCTGGCGGAGTCCCCGCTGGAAGCTATCCAAGAGAGGAGGAAGTGCAGACAGTGTGAACGCAAGCAAAAGCGTGGAAAAAGAGGGAGGATCCATGCTAGGCTAAAGGCTAACACCTCCAGACCAGCAGTACCGTCGCTCCTTCTCTCTAACGTCCGCTCCCTCGACAACAAGCTGGAAGAGCTGTGTCTGCTGAGAGAAACCCGGAGAGAGTGGAGAGACTGCTGTGTGCTTGCGTTCACGGAGACGTGGCTCCACGACAACATCCCTGACGAGGCCATTCAACTAGAAGGTACGGCAGTGTTCCGAGCAGACAGACAAATGGTGAGCTCCGGTAAGAGCGGGGGGGGGGGGCGCTATGCATCTATGTTAACAAGAACTTGTGCGTTAACGCCACATTAGTATCTAAACACTGCTCTCCGTTGGCGGAGTTCCTTATTGTAGATTGTCGGCCATATTATCTGCCGAGGGAATTCAGCAAAGTGTTTGTAGTGGCTGTTTACTTAGCACCGAGCGCTAATGCTAAGAAGGCACTTGGGGAACTGCATGATGCTATTGGTGAAATCCAAACTTCACATCCGGACAGTTTTGTGGTGGTTGCAGGGGATTTCAGCCACACCAGCTTAAAGACTGTACTCCCCAAGTTTAAACAATGTGTAGACTTTAAGACCAGAGGAGAGAATATGTTGGACTTGGTGTACACAAACACAGATGCATATAAGGCTATACCCCGCCCCCACCGCGGCTTTTCTGACCACATATCCGTGATGCTGGTGCCTGCCTACAAACCTTTATTGAAGCGCAGCAGGCCAGCAGTGAAACAAATCAGGATTTGGCCAGAAAGTGCAACCTCTGCACTGAAAGACTGTTTTCTGCACACAGACTGGGAGGTCTTCAAAATAGCAGCCTCCCAGGAAGACGAGACAGATGTGGAGGAGTATGCTGAAACGGTCACCAGCTACATCGCGAAGTGCACAGAGGATGTCACTACAGTGAAGACCATCACTATGCGGGGGAACCACAAGCCCTGGATGACCGCAGAGGTGCGCTCGCTGCTTACAGCCAGAGATGCAGCCTTCAGAGCGAAGGACAGGATCGCCCTCTGCTCAGTCAGGTCTGCGCTCTCAAAGGGAATTAAGGCGGCGAAGCGCGCCTATGCGGAGAAAATCCAGGGACACCTCTGTGACACTAGGAGCACCAAGCAGATGTGGCAGGGAGTTCGGACACTGACGGGCTATAAGTCTAGGCAGGGGGTCGATGATGATAACGCTTCGCTTCCAGACAGGCTCAACAACTTCTTTGCACGTTTTGAAGCATCAAACCCGACAATCAGAGGGAGGGCTGGCCCACTCCCACCATCGGTCGGTCCAGCTTTTACCATCAACACAGCGGACGCACGGAGGACCCTAACCAGAGTCGACCCACGTAAAGCTGCAGGTCCAGACAACATCCTGGGACGTGTGCTCCGAGACTGTGCGAGCGAGTTGGCGGATGTCCTGACTGATATTTATAATATCTCCCTGAGTCAGGCCATCGTTCCCAGATGCTTCAAGACCTCTATCATTGTACCGGTGGCGAAGAAACCAGTGGTGTCCTGTTTGAATGACTATCGTTCTGTTGTACTGACACCAATTGTGATTAAGTGTTTTGAACGGCTTGTCAAACCACACATTACAGCCTGCCTCCCTGCATCACACGACCCGCACCAGTTTGCATATCGTTCAAACCGCTCCACGGAGGATGCTATAGTCACCACCCTGCGCTCTGTCATCACCCACCTGGACCAGAAAGACACCTACGCCAGACTCCTGTACATTGATTCCAGTTCAGCATTCAACACCATTATTCCCCAGAGACTGATGGAGAAATTACTCCTTCTTGGTCTGAACACCGCCACATGTCTCTGGATCCTGGATTTCCTGACTAAGAGACCCCAGTCTGTCCGGGTTGGAAACAACATCTCCAACTCTGTCACGCTGAGCACCGGATCCCCTTAAGGCTGCGTACTCAGTCCACTGTTGTTTACACTTCTAACACATGACTGTGTATCCAGACATGAGGGGAACCAGATTATTAAGTTTGCAGACGACACCACGGTGGTGGGACTTATTCAGAGGGATGAGGAATCAATGTACAGGGAAGAAGTGAGAGACCTGGAGGGCTGGTGCAGGGAGAACAATCTGGTGCTCAACGGGGACAAAACGAAGGAGATGATTATCGACTTCCGGCGGTCACAGCCTGAACACGTCCCCCTCAGCATCGGCGGAGGGGGACGTGTGGAGGGGGGTTTAGTGGAGAGAGTGGAGAACATCAAGTTCCTTGGAGTGCAGATCTCACAGGACCTGACCTGGAGCAAGAATTCCTTGGGGATCAGGAAGCGGGTCCAGCAGAGACTGCACTTCTTGAGGAAACTCAAACAGGCCTCTCTCCCCATCTGCATCCTCAGGACCTTCTACAGAGGTGTGGTGGAGAGTGTTCTGACGTACTGCATTGCTACATGGTACTCCAGCTGCAGTATGTCAGACAAAAACACCCTGCAGAGGATAGTCAAGGGAGCTGAGAGGGTAATTGGAGTCTCCCTCCCCTCTGTCCAAGAACTTTTTCAGAACCGTTGTAGGAGCAGGGCACTGAACATTGTCAAGGACCGTTCTCACCCTCTGCATAAACACTTTGAACTTCTGCCATCTGGCAAACGATTCCGGAGCATCAGAGGCAGAACCACCAGACAGGGTGAACAGGAAGGGATCCAAAACCGTTCCCTGGGGGGCTCCCGTGCTACCGATGATCGTGTCGGACACACAGTCCCGGGTTCTCACAAACTGAGGCCGGTTTGTGAGGTAGTCCAGGATCCATGATGATAGGTGCTGGTCCACCCCTGCGCACAGCAGCTTGTCCTTCAGGATCATCGGTTGGATGGTGTTGAAAGCACTGGAGAAGTCAAAGAACATGATCCACACCGCATTCCCGGGCGATGAGGAATGTCCCAGGTGGGACAGAGAACGGTGAAGGAGGAAGATCACCGCATCCTCCACCCCAATGCCATGCTGGTAGGCGAACTGGAGTGGATCCATCGCTGGCCCCACCAGGGGGCGGAGGTGAGCAAGGAGCAGTCTCTCCAGGGTCTTCATCATGTGGGACGTCAAGGCCACTGGTCTGTAGCTGTTCAGATCTTTGGGGTGGGAAGTCTTTGGTACAGGTACCACACAAGATGTTTTCCACAGCTGTGGTACCCTCCCCAGCTTCAGGCTCAGATTGAAGATATACTCCACAATCCCACACAGCTGGTCTGCACAGGACTTGAGGAGCTTTGCACTGATGCCGTCCGGTCCCGATGCCTTCTTCGCCTTGATCTTCCTCAGCTCCGCCCTCACCTGGGTCTTAGTGAGGGTCAGGTTGGGGGGCTGTGTGTTGGGAGTGGGGGGGTGTTGGTGGAGTGGGGAGTGGGCAGCAGGACTTGATGTCTTTAGAGGCAGCAGTGGTTGTTGTGCAGTCAGGGGTGAGGGCAGTTGGTCAAACCTATTGAAAAACAGATTCAGATTGTTCGCTCACTCCCTGCCCCCCGTGGCCTGGGGGGAGGTATTCTGGAGCCCAGAGATGGTTTTAAGGTTTCTCCAGACCCCGCTGATGTCACTCTGTTGCAGCTTGTCCTCCATCTTCTTCCTGAAACTGTCCTTGCTTCTCTGATCTTCCTCCTCAGCTCCCTCTGTACGGACTTCAGCATCTCCCTGTTCCCCAACCTGAAGATCCTCTTCTTCTCTCTCAGAAGTGTTTTTATCTCAGGGTTGATCCAGGGTTTGTTGTTGGAGCAACACCGTATGGTCTTGGTGGGAACGGTGTTGTCCACACAGAAGCTGATGTAGTCCGTGATGGTGTGAGTGAGGCCATCGATGTCCTCACCATGTGGATCGCAGAGCTGCTCCCAGGCGGTGGTTTCAAAACAGCCCTTTAGAGTGTCCATTGCCTCCTCAGACCATAACTCCACTGTGCGCATGGCCAGAGGTTGTCTGTGCACTAGGGATTTGTACACCGGCCGGAGATGAACCAAGTTGTGATCCGATCTCCCGAGTGGGGGGAGTTGTGATGAGGTGTACGCCTCCTTAGTGTTTGCGTAGAATAAGTCCAGTGTTTTATTGTCTCTAGTGTGGCATGTGACATACTGGGTGAACGTGGGTAGAATGGGAGACAGTGAAACATGGTTGAAATCGCCTGAGATGAGGAGAAGAGCATCTGGGTGTTCTGTCTGCAGCCTGCCAGTTACTGAATGGATGACGTCACACGCTGTCCCAGCGTTCGCCATCGGATTTGCATAAATAACAATGCAGATCACATGTGAGTATTCCCTCGGGAGATATGTAGGCCGCATGCTAACAGCTAGCAACTCGATGTCTTTGCTGCAGTGTTGTTGTTTAACAGTGATATGTCCCGGTCTGCACCAGTTGTTGTTAACATACATTATCACTCCACTGCCCCTTGCTTTGCCACTGTCTGATGTTCGGTCTGCCCGTATCGCGTGGAAACCCTCCAGTTCAATGTTAGCATCTGCTGCTAATTCAGTTACCCAAGTCTCTGTGAATAGAAACAGGCTTCACTCCCGGTATATACTATCGTAGCGGGAGATAGCCGCTAGCTCATCTACCTTTCCCAGTAATGATCGTACATTCCCCATAACAACGGATGGGAGGGTGGGTCTGTACCTTATATTTCTTGCCCTCCGCCTTACTCCAGAACGACACCTACGTCGTTTTCGCCTCAGTTCTCCCGGTATGTCGAGTTTTTCCGTTAGCACCGGGTGGCGGTTGAGTGCTAGCAGCTCTTCCCTGCTGTACCGTCTCCTGCTGTAAACAGTGGCTCCGTCCACCGGCTCGGGAAACATTTGGGGCGATCTGTGTGTCCGTGATATATATGGAGTGAAAGGTGTGCCGGATCAGAGAGTTGTCACCGATTCGAAGAGAGAGGAAGAAAAAAAAGACTCAGAATTGAGCCGCTGTTGCAAAAGGCAGCCGACTCGTATGGCGCCGGAAGTAGAAAAATTTTTTATTGCAACTTTTTAAAAAAGCTCCTGCGAATTTAGGCTTTTTGGGCCGCAACAATCATAAAAACATACCGTGAAATCCTGGAGGGACTGTTTAACAGGAAAATAAATTGTGAGCTTCTTCATCTGTTGCATGTTAAACATTATCACTGTACCCCGGAAATCCAGGCAAACTGAGTACGATGTGGGCTTCCTCTGTTATCTGTTACCTCAGGGGTAACTAGAGTCCGGTCTGCTTTTCCGTCCAGCGGCAGGTTGAAGACCGTAGGGATTAGGGCTGTGTGATATGGCAGAAAATTCATATCACGATATAAGTCATCTTAGATCACGATATACATTTTCTGTAAATTCTACAGTTTAGATCATCATATAAAAAGGATCATCCCTTTTTTTACACATACCATTTTCTCATAATTTTGCAGCATTATAAAATAGCTTTGTAACGTGCATTTGAGACTTGATTCTCATAAATTTCAGGTTTTTCTTCTAAATCATGTATGAATAAAAAGTAAACATCAATAAGTTAAGTATTTCCTGAGCCAGAGGAGAATAGCAAAAAAAAAAAAAAAAAAAACATGAAAAAATGTCTAAAAATGAGAAAATTACCTATGGCTGCCATCTACAGATATAAATTAGTTGTTAGTTTAAATCGGTGAAAATTTAAGTGTAGACCTGCAGCGTACCATTCTGGACTGATTTAACCTGTTTGCTTCTTAGTAAAAATATTTCAGATTGGTCATGATATGAAAATCAAAGACACAAAAGGTAATGTAATAAAATACATGTGATGACTTTAACTTTATTCATTATCACTACTTGACTAATTAAAATGATTAGAAATCAAACAAATTACATTCAGAGCCAACGTGCTCCTCCAACCTGTGTATTTATTATTTATTTTGCATGTATGTGCCACCATCATACACTTTTGCAGCTTTGATAAAAAATTTTCAGACAAAACTAAGAAACTCGGCAGTGGTGAGGAGCTTTACTGAATACATGGGGGTATGTGCATTTTAAATACGATATAAACGATAGAGTGTTCTATGAAATGATAGACGTTTTTATACCATCATCTGATATATATTTATTTATTTATTTATTTATTTTTTTTGATTTTGTATAACTTTAGTGATCCCCAGAGGGGAAATTGAGGGCATCCACCTGGATGGATAAAGCAGCCATGGTACGGCACTATCCCTTAACCATTCACACACACATTCACACCTAGGGCCACTTTACAGTTTCCAGTTAACCTAACCTGCATGTTTTTGGCCTGTGGGAGGAAACCGGAGAAATCCCGGAGTAAACCCACACAGATACGGGGAGAACATGCAAACTCCACACAGATCACTGTTGGTCAGGGGCTGGGATTGAACCAGGGATCCCATGGCCAAGGGTGAGTTGCTGTGCTGCCGCAGTGCTAACCACTGTGCCACCGCATATATATCGTCTAGCGGTGGGTTTTAAAGATCGATACAACGATCTGGATCGATCCACGTTTGACTGAGCCAATATCGATCCACAAAATCCACGGATCGATCTTTTAATATAATGCTTTTACGTCTGTGACGTCTGCTGAGTCTGATCGGGTCAAAACCGGGTCAGTAAGCCAGGAACAACGGTGAAGAACCAGAAACACCCGGAGTGGGTGAAAAGGGACAAAAAAAACAAAACAAAACAAACACCCGAAGTACTAACGGCGCTAACAGCTAACAGGCTAACGGAGATGCTGGTTCTTCTTCTGTGGTGTTAAAACGATTCTTATCCGGTGAGAGTTTCCTGTGGCACATGGACACGTCTTTACTTCTGTGTTTACCTGAGTGGAATTGTTAAGGTGCGTGTCTCTTAATTTATCAACAAAAGTCACCGTAAAGACTATCCTCAACAGCTTCCGAATATTTTTCATAAAGCGGGGATAAATGTTTTTGTACTACGTGCAGCGCTGTGTTGGAACATAAAGTCGACGATTAATAAACGGAGAACGTACGGAGACTGGCTGAAACTCGTGAACAGAGAGGGAGACTTGGAGCTGCTGAAATTGTAAGTAAAATATCATTTTTTAATTTTTTATTTTTTTTTTAACATTTGTGTCATAAGTTAATAATTTTTCCGGCATGATGGTGTGGTTTTTTTTTTTGTTTGTCCACTGTGTTTTATCAAGACCAAAGTCAGCGCAGTCGTCTACCAGGAAATTTTAGAGCCCTTCATGCTTCCCTCTGCTGACAAGCTTTATGGAGAATCTGATTTCATTTTCCAGCAGGACTTGGTACCCACCCCCCACACACACATACACACACTGCCAGAAGTATCAAAACCTGGTTTAATGACCATGGCATCACTGTGTTTGATTGGCCAGCAAACTCTCCTGACCTAAACCCCATAGAGAAGCTATGGAGTATTGTCAAGAGGAAGCTGAGACACCAGACCCAACAATGCAGACAAGCTGAAGGTCACTATCAAAGCAACCTGGACCTTCATAACACCTCAGCAGTGACACAGGCTGATCACCTCCATGCCACGCCACATTGATACAGTAATTAATCCAAAAGGAGCCACGACCAAGTATTGAGTGTGTACATGGATATACATTTCAGTCGGTCCACATTTGTATTAAAAAAAATTTTTTTTAAATTAATTTTATGTAATATTCTAATTTTTTTGAGAAACTGAATTTGGGGTTTTTATGGGCTGTAAGCCATAATCATCAAAATTAAAATAAACACTTGAAATATTTCACTCTCTGTGTAATGAATCTATATAATATATGGGTTTCACTTTCTGAAATGAGTGACAAAAAATATTGAACTTTTTCGTGACATTCTAATTTTTTGAGATGTACCTGTATAGTGATTTGTAAATTAAGCAGAAACTTCTGCTATACAGAAAAACTCTTATGCAACAGCAAATACAAACATTAACACAATATCCATTACAACAGCTAAATTGTATTGAATGCATATTCAAGATTAGAGACGTGGAAATTATTGACAGCACCTTCATTGGAAAACTCGCTATGGTTCCCAACCACTTGGTACCAAGCAGAGAGGAAAAAATAAATTATTCTGTTGCACTGTATTGGCTACTGGAGTCTGTTTGTTTTTTTTTTTGTTTTGTTTTTTTTTTTTTGTTGAACACAGAGAATATTCGCTCTCTTTCCATGTCTACCTGTCTGCGAACTCCATGGTTTGTTGGGACTTTTTTTCGATTTTGTACTACTGGCCACATTTTCAGTTTTTGTTTTTTTGGGTGGAGGATGGTGACCTTGGAAATGCCACCTCCGTCTATCCACCAGGGGGTGCAGATCGTTCCCCCGGACAGCAGTGTAACTGTGGAGGAGGTCCTTCTGGCTGTGGCCGAGCAGGTGGGCCATGATGCGATCTGCTTTGCGTCCCGAATGAATAGAGCTGTAGTTGTGTTTCTGGCTGCTGAAGAGGATGTCCACACCCTGATTGCAAGCAGTGTTGTTATCGGGAATACGTATGTACAGGTGTCCCCCTTATCTGTCCCATCAACGCGTATCACCGTCTCAGGTGTTCCACCTTTCATCACTGATGAGCAGTTTGCGACGGAGCGCCGCAGATTTGGGAAGTTTGCGGGCCCGTTTAGAACTCTGACTTTGGGATGCAAGGAGACCAAGTTAAAACATGTGAAATCACTCAGTCGACAGGTGTTCATTGTTTTTGGACTCGCCAACTGCGACTCTGAAAGTGTCTTTCCAGGTCAAACACGGGGACGGCTCCTATATGGTGTATGCGAGCTCAGGACAGATGAAGTGTTTTGAATGTGGAGATGTGGGCCATAAACGGTTCGCTTGTCCGCACAGGCAGCGGGCGGAGGGCCCTGATGAAGCCGCGGATGGTGCCGGCGGCGAGCCCTCCGCTCACGCCGCTGCTGCGGACGGCGTGGTGGCGCCTTCCGCCGCAGCTGAGGCTGCGGGCGCGGCCTCCGCTCCCGCTGCTACTGCGGACGACGTTGCAGGGGCTTCCGCCGGCCCTGCTCCGGAGCCTGCCGCTGTGTCTGTGGACGGCCCGGCTGTGGCGCCCGCGGCCCAGCTTACCGCCGGGAGCGTCGCTGGTGATGGCACCCAAAATGTCACTGATGGTGCGTCAGAATCTCGCTGTGTGCCATCAGTGGCTGTGCTTCCGGAGGCTGCTACCGTTTCAGAGCAGGGGATGGAACAGCGACAGTCAGCTGCTGTGGGTGGCGTCCAGGAAAATGTGGCCCATGATGAATCCACTGGTCCAGATGAACCAAACACTCAGCTGAGTTGTGCCGACGAGGAAATGGAATCTGATCCCGACACTGTGTCTAATACTGAGTCTATTGAGGCAAAATGCAGTACAAACACGAGTTTGTATTCACTGGAAGAAATAAATGCTTTTCTGGATGAAACCTATAACAAGGCCATTAAAGTCACTGACTACTTCAGTGACACTGATAAATTCATTAAGTCTGTTAATGTGCTAAGAAGGCAGGTTGGTCTTGACCTCCTGGATGAAAGGAAACGTTTTCGCCTCAAAAAACACCTGACAGCCCTGCGTAAAGCAGCAGGGGGAACAGGGGTCAAGCGCGCCCGACAGAAGGAATAAATGGCGGTCGTTCCTCTGCCTGTTTTATACATTTTTGGGATATTGTTTGATCAGACTTTTATGATGTTTCTAATTGACTGTAATTGACTGTCACGGAACTGGATCTTTACCGGCCTCCTGCCGGCACGCAGCACTATCTTTGCTGCCCGAGTATGGAGACTTGGCCTGGCTTGACAACAGGAAGCCTGTGGCTCTTCTTTGCACGGACTACAAGGGCACAGTTTACTCGCCTGCAGGGCATGGATGCCCCAACGTTTTCTTTCTACAATCTGGACGAGCCTGCTGCAAAGATGACTTGCTTAAAAATCCCGCATGGTCTAAGGAGTACAATCCATCTGAGATGAAGAAAATGTCTCTGGGACGTACAACGGAACTGGCTGCGGGCGCGCAGCGCTATCTCTGCTGCCGGAGGAAGGGGACTTGGCCTTGCTTAAGAACTGGAGGCCTGTGGCTCATCTTTGCACGGACTACAAGGAAGACTCGGACTACTGCCACTGGCAATGTGGAATGGGTGGACTGCAGAGAATACTTTGTGTTGTGTGGGAGAGGGGGATGACTTATGTTTGCACTTTTCCAATGTGAGACACTTGGTGGAATGATATTGGTGCTCTTACATTTTTTTGAATTGTGCAATAAAGGCATTTTTTAAAACTCAAACACTCTCTCTCTCTCTCTCTCTCTCTCTCTCTCACTTCTTTCGTTTTTATATCACACACTGCAGATGTCTTCTGCTACTCACTGTAAACTATAAATTTACTACTCACTGTAAACACGGAAGTTAACGCGGTGCAGTGATGCATTTGATTGGTTATACTGAGCGTTTCAGTGCCAGTTAGACAAATTTGATTGGTGAAATTGGCGGAAGTTGACGAGGATTGGCCAAAATTGCGGGAAAGTTGCAGTGATTGGACAAAGTTGCAAGGTTGTACAATAGTTGCACTGATTGGCTGATTTCGCGTGAATTGGTGCGATCGCAACATCGCGAAATCCTGGAGGGACTGCCAGAAACCACCACAGTTTTAGTAAGTTAATATTTACCTCCGCCAAGGAGGTTATGTGATCATTACCTCCACCAAGGAGGTTATGTGATCATCGGCGTTGGTTTGTCTGTCAGTCTGTTTGTTTGTCTGTTTGTTAGCAAGATAACTCAAAAACTTACGGACGGATTTTCATGAAATTTTCACAGATTGTCAGAAACGGGGTATCCTACAGATGATTACATTTTGGTGGTGATCCGGATCACCGTCCAGAAGAAAACCGCCATTACGGAAAATGCCATTTTCGTGAATAACTACTGAACCACTAATCCTATCATTGTCATTCCAATTGCTAGCCATATGTTTTCATGGTCAAGGAATCTGAAAACGTACACACAAACACTGTATGGGGGGAACTGTGGCCGCCATTACGGAAAATGCCATTTTCGTGAATAACCAATGAACCACTAATCCTATCATTGTCAATCCAATTGCTAGTCATATGTTTTCATGGTCAAGGAATCTGAAAACGTACACACAAACACTGTATGGGGGGAACTGTGGTGCTTGGCGGAGGTCTGCGCTCTCCGAGTGCTTTTCTAGTTTAAAATATTATACTATTTATAAATGTAATCATAACCTTCGGGTCGGACGAAAATTATAAATTTGGATTGTAATAGTCAACTGATCTATTGATTGTTAAAACAACTGATTGACTAATCTTAATATAAATCTGGTGCTGCTTCTGATTTCTTCACCTTTTCAGAGTAACACAAGGTAAGATGTAAGTAAAAAAGTTACCATTCTGCATGAAAAAGGTCACATTTGTCGTCAGAAATGTTCAAAATTTTAAAAAAAATGCACTTTTATGAAGAGATGTTTAATGAGGAAAAAAAACAAATTTAGGAGAGAATGGTAACAAGCTGATGAGAGTAAAGTTGGTAGTGCAGACTACATATAGCCTGTAGTTTTGAAAATTTTGTAGATTTTTCTTAAAACATCTGAATAGTCCTGAAAACATTGAGAGTAAATGTAAGAGCAATTTAGCTATGGTTAATGCAACCTATTTCCATCCATCCATCTTCTTCCGCTTAATTCTTTTCAGGTCTTTTCAGGGGGGTGGGGGGCTGGAACCTATCCCAGCATCTTTGGGCGAGAGCCAGGGTATACCCTGGACAGCTTGCCAGTCCATCGCAGGGCTAACGTAGAGAGACACAACCATTCACTCTCACAGTCATACCCAAGGACAATTTAGAATCCCCAGTTTTTTTGGCATGTAGGAGGAAACCAGAGAAATCCCGGAGTAAACCCACGCAGACATGGGGAGAACATGCAAACTTCACACAGATCACTGTTGGTCAGGGGCTGGGATTAAATCCAGGATCCCCCAGCCAAGAGTGAGTTGCTGTGCTACTGCAGTGCTAATCACTTCGCCACCACGCTGCCCCCTACAACTTTGGATGTCAGCAACACCGTTTCAGGGTGAAGTAAAACTTTTCCCCGAAGCAGCGTTGTTGACATGCAGAAAAAAAATGCGAGCAGATTATCTGCATAGCTGCACCGTTTTGTTTTTTTTTTTTTTAAGATGGTAGCAGTCTGAAACGGCCTTAAAATGAAATTACTTTCTCACAACCAGACGAAGACGTTCCAAGCACAGAGCACCGCTTCTCGCGCCATGTTGTTTTTTTTTTCCCTTTTCTATGGTAACGTGTAACTTCCGTTGGTAGCGTAATGGACCCCAAATATCACGATATTCATTTTTACACTGGTATCAAAATTTATACCGGTATTATCATGAATGATACGATATGGCACACCCCTGCTTCTGTGTCTTCTTCAGAGTCGGGACACAGAAGTGCTCAAACAGCACCAATAATGGCTGTGAATTTGACAGTGTGCTCCAGACTCTATTCCTCTGTGATACAAATATCAGACTTTTAATGAAAAATAGAAGCATTCCTACCTGCTGTCTTCGGTGGTTCCATGTTTTGGTCTACGTGTGGTCCAGCCTCTGCGCACCCGGCTCACGCCCTCCCAGCATCCCCAGATGAAACAAAGAGTCAGTTGTCTCGTACTATGTGGACGGACACCTCATTATTTTTCAGTACAGGCCGTTTTAATTTTTCTGCCACATTCTGCTGTTTTTTTAACAGTGCTGACTACACTGCTACTGGGTTGTGGAGTCAGGCAACCATGAATGGAATGCTGCAGTTTAAAAAAAGAACTGAAGCCTCAGCCTAAGGCAGAAGCTTTCAAAATAAAGGCTGAGGTTTCAAAGTAAAAGATTTTAAATAATGATGTGCTTTTAGATCAAATAATGCAAAGAATACAAGTTAATTTTCATTTTATTTTTTATTTAACCTTTATTTAACCAGACAAGACAGATTAAGAATAACTTCTTATTTACAACTTCAGCCTGGCAAAAAACAAGACCTTTTGGAGAAATGGAAAAAAGGGGCTATTAAACAAAATTAAATTTTAAAACAAGACAATATAAACACTAGACTAAACATCTTAACAAGACATATACAAAGACTCCACTATAATACACACATGGCAATTCTTACAAAGCATCAAGGAGCCAAAGACTGCACTACAATAACACTACTTTAACACTACAATACTTAAACATTACAATACTTAAATTTTAACTTGGGAAGAACTCAGAAATCTCCATTTGTGGAATAACACTGATTTTTATTCACAGCTTTCATGGGTCTTACCATGCTTTGATGGTCAACTAATTAGTACCTCCTTAAGTAGATTGAGGTGTCCTTGTGTTGGAATTCAACAGATATTTAAATATGTGGAAATTTATAGCAGAACTGCAGAAGTGCTGTTATTCCTTGTATTGTTTTGCAACTTATGCATTTTATCTCCAAACTGTCCCATCCTGCTTGGTGGTCATCATTCACACATATTTTGTCAAGAGTTCAAATTTATTATTATTACACATGCATACACTACATCTCTGCTTTCAGCCTTTTATATTCTCAAATTCTGAGGGCGGCAACAGGAAGTTGTGCAAAAATGGCAAACAGGATGCTTGCTCATTCATCCCCCTTATTGCTTTCCCTTCTCTCTTTCATTCCCCTCTTTCCATCAATTGTGCAACAAATTAACAGCAGACTATTAAATATGTTAACTCTTGAGGCATGGATGATGTTAAAATGAAGACGGATCAAATGAACTTGGTAGAAATATTTCACAGAAGTAAGTTATATATTCTGTAGCCGTTACTGTAAATGCTGTAAACACCACTTAATAACTCTCACTTATCAGTCACTCAATCAGTCAGTCAAAGCTTTATTTATATAGCACTTTTCATACAAAAAGTTGCAACACAAAGTGCTTTACACACTGAAATAACACACAATTACCCCCCCCCCACACACACACACACAAAACTTTCTTCTGTGTGAGACTTATGGCTGGGCATCGAGGATCGAGGTGTGGAAGCACCATCACTAGGGAGCCATCACCAGCAGGGAAAGTGCTGAGTCCACAGCTACAGGAACACCACCTCTGAGGCCACCCAAGGTCAATATGAGTGGCCTACACCGCAGGTGTAATGGTGCAGTGCACAATCTGCTCAGCCAGGCAGACCAGGACAATCATAGGCCACCACCCTGCAGCCAAAAAACGGGCACAATTCCCTGTGGGGAGGGCACCCTATGAGGAAACACTGGAGCTTGGACAGGGTGATTAAAAAATTAAACGGTCACTGATAAATAATAAGATAATTTGTTGGTAAAAGGACTAAACAGTTAAGATAACTAAAAGAATAAAGCAACACTTAAATACGATCAGATGGACATAAATTCAGATGTATTAATAATTAGTAGTAAAATAAATAAATAATTGTAACCAGAACAACATAAAGTAGGTTTAAAATCATAAATTAAGACAATTAAAATAGGAAACTAATCAAAAGCCAAGTTAAAATAGTAGGTCTTGAGCTTGCTTTTAAAAACGTGAACATTCTTGGCAGCCCTGATGTTCTCTGGCAGGCTGTTCTACAGACATAGGCCATAGCAACTAAAAGCGGCCTCACCGTGGGTGCATGTTCTGACAGTAGGAATAATTAAAAGACCAGTGTGAGAGGACCTCAGGGGCTGTGGGGGCTCATATGTTAAAAGTAGTTCTGATAAATAAGAAGGCCATAAACCAGTAAAATAACCTTAAAATTGATCCTGAAGGACACAGGGAGCCAGTTCAGTAACTTTAAAACCATAGTGATGTGAGCCTGCCATCTGCTCTTTGTCAGAGCACGTGCCGATGAATTCTGTAATAACTGCAGATTTGAAATTGTCTTTTTGGGAAGACCAAAGAGCAGGGCATTACAGTAATCAATATGACTGGTGATAAAAGCATGCATCAGTATCGCCGTGTTTGCTCGAGAGAGAAGTGGATGGACTGTGGTAATGTTTTTTTAAGTGATAAAATCCTGTTTGTGTTATATTTTTAATGTGTGGAGTAAAACCAAGCTCAGAGTCTAAAATGACGCCCACATTCTTAACATGTTGAGATGGGGTGAAGGACAGTCTATATAATTTTGGCAAAAATTTTCTCTCTCTGAGCTTCAGGACCAATGACTAAAACTTCAGTTATGTCCTGGTTAAGCTGAAGAAAGTTTGCTGCCGTCCATGATTTAATGTCTAAAATAAAGTTATAAAGGGTATTGATTGGTTCCATGTCATCAGGAGACAGCGATATAAAGTTTGTTATCATCAGCATAACTATTATAATTGACGCCATGTCTCCTGATAACATCCCCAAGGGTTAGCATGTACAGATGAAAAAGTACTAGACCTAAAATTGAACCTTGGGGCACACCAGAATCTATTTTGTAGACTCTGGAAGAACATATGTCCATACTTGCCAAAAAGTTTCTGTCTGTGAGGTAGGACTTGAGTCAATTAAGAGCTCATCTCCTCTTGTGTCGTGAAGTCTATTTTGAGCTATGTACACTTTAAAGCTGACACAAGCTAAACTATAGCTGAAGTATTTTATTTCCAACGAAGTTGATATTGAAAGTATAAATTACAATTTTGAAATATTTAGTTTTAAGCCAGAATTATTTGAAGTTTTAAATTCTGGGTGTTAAAATACAATTTGAATTTCTTATTTTATGGAAATGAGGAATGCTTTATGCTTTCTAACTTCTGTATCTAAAGTGTTTTATTTGTTGCTATGATAAAAGGAACTACTATTGCAGCGTAAAGGAAGTGTTTGAGCTCTAACTTAATTTTGTTATTGCATTTTCACAGGAAGAAGTTTGTTTGTTACTTCAGCAATCACATTTTCTTGCATTGTTGGTGTGGGTATTTTGTAGATTTCCTACTTTAACAGGCTAAAGTTTTATGGTTTAAGATGGCTCTTTGTAATCTTTAAGTGTTTTGATTTGAAAATGCCCCCAGGCCACAGTTGTAAATAACAATGTGTTCTTAATCTGTCTTACCTGGTAAAATAAAGTTTTATGAATACTGTAGTTAGCATTGATGCCCAGTAAATATGGCATGCAATGTTTAAGGGTGGTGATACTGCAATAGCAAGCAAGTTTCATCCACATACATGCAGATGTACACCAGTGACATAATGCATATGGCATGCATTAAGCATTCTGATGTACAGTGCATCCGGGAAGTATTCACAGCGCTTCACTTTTTTCACATTTTATGTTACAGCCTTATTCCAAAATGTATTAAATTCATTTTTTCCTCAGAATTCTACACACAATACCCCATAATGACAATGTGAAAAAAGTTTTGAGATTTTTTGCAAATTTATTAAAAATGAAAAACTTAAGAAATCACATGTACATAAGTATTCACAGCCTTTCCTCAATACTTTGCTGATGCACCTTTGCCAGCAATTGCTGCCTCAAGTCTTTTTGAATATGATGCCACAAGCTTGGCACACCTATCTTTGGGCAGTTTCGCCCATTCCACTTTCCAGCACCTCTCAAGCTCCATCAGGTTGGATGGGAAGCGTCGGTGCACAGCCATTTTCACATCTCTCCAGAGATGTTCAGTTGGATTCAGGTCTGGGCTCTGGCTGGGCCACTCAAGGACATTCACAGAGTTGTCCTGAAGCCACTCCTTTGATATCTTGACTGTGTGTTTAGGGTCGTTGTCCTGCTGAAAGATGAATCGCCGCCCCAGTCTGAGGTTAAAAGTGCTCTGGAGCAGGTTTTCATCCAGGATGTTTCTGTACATTGCTGCATTCATCTTTCCCTCTATCCTGACTAGTCTCCCAGTTCCTGCCGCTGAAAAACATCCCCACAGCATGATGCTGCCACCACCATGCTTCAATATAGGGATGGTATTGGCCTGGTGATGAGCAGTGCCTGTTTTCCTCCAAACATAACACCTGGCATTCATGCCAAAGAGATCAATCTTTGTGTCATCACACCAGAGAATTTTTTTTTTTTATGGTCTGAGAGTCCTTCAGGTGTCTTTTGGCAAACAATCGGTCGGTGTACTTTATTGATCCCAAGCTGGGAAATTACAGTGTAACAGCAGCATGACAGTAGACAACCAAACGACACACACAGCATAATAGACAAATGGATTACCCATGGAAAGTAAAACTGCTATAAAAGCTTATATACATCATAGATGAATAGACGGTGACCCGTATAGAAACATGAATCATACCTGCTGTACAATGTGCCTTTTACTAAGGAGTGGCTTCCATCTGGCCACTTTACCATGCAGAGATGGTTGTGCTTTTAGAAGGTTTTACTCTCTCCACAGAGGAATGCTGGAGCTCTGACAGAATTACCATCGGGAGCTTGGTCACCTCCCTGACTAAGGCCGTTGTCCCCTAATTGCTCAGTTTAGACAGCCGGCCAGCTCTCGGAAGAGTCCTGGTGGTTCAGAATTTCTTCCATTTACGGAAGATGGAGGCCACTGTGCTCATTGGGGACCTTCAAAAGCAGCAGAAATTTTTCTGTACCCTTCCCCAGATTTGTGCCTCGAGACAGTCTTGTCTCAGATGTCTACAGACAATTCCTTTGATGTCACGCTTGGTTTGCGTTCTGACATGCACTGTCAACTGTGAGACCTTTTATAGACAGGTGTGCACCTTTCCAAATCATGTCCAATCAACTGAATTTACCACAGGTAGACTCCAGTTAAGCTGTAGAAACGTCCCAAAGATGATCAGTGGAAACAGGAGGATGCATCTGATCTCAATTTTGAGCTTCATGGCAAAGACTGTGAATACTTATGTACATGTGATTTCTTAGTTTTTTATTTTTAATAAATTTGCAAAAATTAAAAAAAAAAATTATGTTGTCATTATGGGGTATTGTGTGTAGAATTTTGAGGAAAAAAATGAATAATACATTTTGGAATAAGGCTGTAACATAAAATGTGGAAAAAGTGAAGCACTGTGAATACTTTCCGGATGCACTGTAGAAAGAGCAATAGCAAGGTTATCATATAGAATGTTGCTGCACCAATGAACATTTTATACATCTGCTGAGATGTTAAGTGGCTAATTTGTACTAACTCACTTCATTCATTCCCATCTTAATCAGTTACACTCCAGAATGGTCCATGGAATCCCATGAAATCCTTTTTCTATTGTTGGACCAGTAATTTTATAATACTGTGTTCTGAGTTTTGGACACCAGTGTTATGGAAAGTTAAGTTAATCCCTTCCACAGCATGTGGGACACCATGTGATGTATGGGGCGCTGCCTATCTCGGTTTCAAACATTGAAAGGTGAAGTAAAAAATAAACCTGCGAAATGTGGGATTTATAAATTATAGTGCAATAATAACAGCAGGCAAAACAAAGACAAATTACATAAAATGGCAATAAAATATTAACAGTATGTAAGAAACGGAGATAGTGCTGCCCCTGTACACCACATGGTGTCCTACATGCTGTGGAAGGGAATTAATTAACTTAATTATCTTGAAGCTTTGAATCTTTTTTTGGCACAATTAGAAGGAAAGCCTCGGAGATTCATCAAGGCTTCACCTGCCCATCACAGCTGCATAGCTGTAGCATTTAGGATTAAAAGCACCACAGACTCCAGTACACACTGCTCCCTCACTCGCTGTCTTGTTTGACCACTTACACAGAGCATCACCTAGGTTTTGATTAGAGCTCCCTCTGCTGGGAGACACTATAATTGCATTTAAGAATGCAGTTTCAAAGACAATCATATGTGATATAAAATAAGTAATATATTTTTGGAAATGGGCTGGTGGGCCTCACTGAATGAGGGTAGGGACCATCAATTGCCCATCCCTGGCCTATTTGCACAATATGCTCCTGTGAACACAGAGAGCATAAGCTCCATAGAGGGGTTTAAATCAGGCTTTACTTGCTGTCCTCCCGGTTGCTGCCCGGTCAGGGTACACACGATTCCTCCAGGACCATACAAGTCCATTTCCCGGTCCAACGACACTCCACAGCAAGTGTATGATGGAGAGTAAGCAGTGCAGTCTGTCCATTTCCCCATCCGATGGCACTCCAGCACCGGTGTGAAGAGAGAGCCATGCAGAGAGAGCAGCGGAGTGCACAAGATTGGATCTGGGATGTACGTACTTGATTCCTCACACGGTGTGACCTCAAAGGTGTTATATGAGCGGGTTAATGAAAATGAATATAGGTAAATGTAAATATAGTGTTGGTGTCCCAGCAACCATTGCTGCATTCATCTTTCCCTCTATTCCTGACTAGTCTCCCAGTTCCTGCCACTGAAAAACATCCCCACAGCATAATTCTGCTACCAACATTGGCGTGGTTATGAACGGTGCCTGGTTTCCTCCAAACGTGATGCCTGGCATTCACGCCAGAGAGTTCAATCTTTGTCTCATCAGATGAGAGAATTTGGTTTCTCCTGGTGTGAGAGTCCTTCAGGTGCCTTTTGGCAAACTCCAGGCGGGCTGCCATGTGCCTTTTATGAAGGAGTTGCTTCCATTTGGCCAGTCTACCATACAGGCCTGATTGGTGGATTGCTGCAGAGATGGTTGTCCTTCTGGAAGGTTCTCCTCTCTCCACAGAGGAACGCTGGAGCTCTGACAGAGTGACCATCGGGTTGTTGGTCACTTTCCTGACTAAGGCCCTTCTCCCCCGATCGCTCAGTTTAGACAGCCGGCCAGCTCTAGGAAGAGTCCTGGTGGTTCCAAACTTCTTCCATTTAAGGATGATGGAGGCCACTGTGCTCATTGGGACCTTCAAAGCAGCAGAAATTTTTCTGTACCCTTCACCAGATTTGTGCCTCGAGACAATTCTGTTTCGGAGGTCTACAGACAATTCCTTTGACTTCATGCTTGGTTTGTGCTCAGACATGCACTGTCAACTGTGGGGTCTTATATAGACAGGTGTGTGCCTTTCCAAATCATGTCCAATCAACGGAATTTACCACAGGTAGACTCCAATTAAGCTGTAGAAACATCTCAAAGATGATCAGTGGAACCAGGATGCACCTGAGCTCAATTTTGAGCTTCATGACAAAGGCTGTGAATACTTATGTACATGTGATTTCTTAGTTTTTTTATTTTTAATAAATTTGCCAAAATCTCAATGAAACTTTGTCACGTTGTCGTTATGGGGTATTGTGTGTAGAATTTTGAGGAAAATGAATTTAATCCCTTCTGGAATAAGGCTCTGACACAACAAAATGTGGAAAAAGTGAAGCGCCGTGAATACTTTCTGGATGCATTGTATATCACAAAAATCTGGCATTTGAGCAGCGGTGTGTAGACTTTTTATATCCATATATATATATATATATATATATATATATGGATAACATAACAAATGACAAACTCCCAAGACTCTGCCACACAGCTTTGCAAATAGGAACTCACACACCGGTTGCTAAATTTGCACATTGCTCACTTGTACAGTGTACATCGTCTCACCCTGTCTGATGTCCATATCATCTCTGTTGCTAATTATCATGTGCAGTCTACTGGTATTATCATTACAGAGAAATTATCACACTGGGTGCTAATTTGCACATTTATGTATACATTTGCAATTTCATATATTTATTCCATCTAGCTACAATGCTCCGCACTGTGTGTCTATATATTTATGTTTATATGTACATATGTATACTCGCTGCTCTTGTTTTTTCTTGCCTTCTGAGTGTTGCTTTGAGTGTTGCTATCCCTGTGCTGTTGCAATCCTGGAATTTCCCCATTGTGGGACTAATAAAGGCTTATCTTATCTTATCTTAATTTGTAATTTGTATACTGCTCATTTGCACACTGTACATAGGCTTATGCCATCTCAGGTTCATATCATTTCTGATATCAATATACCACTGTCCACTATAATCATCCAGTGAACTTTCAATTTCACTCTTCTTGTTTCCTCTAGTTTGACTGCTTTAACTGCTTTAGCTGTCCAAATTGCCTAATGTGTGTTATTAGTATTCATTAGTATTAGTACTTGGTATCAAGGTGTGCTAAGGTGTCCTAATTGCCTAACTGTGTGTATAGTGTGTGTTATTAGTATCCATTAGTATTCGGTGTGTTATTACCTTATTAGTATGTTGTGTACCTATTACCATGGTATTCGTTCAGAGAGCAGAGTAAGAATTTCATTGCTCAGGAAATGTTGCCTTTCTTAACTGTGCACATGATAATAAAGCCTTTGAATCTTGAACCTTGAACGTCGTTATCGTGATATAGGATGACTTATATCGTGATATGAATTTTTTGTCATATCGCACAGCCCTATGATATGGTGACTCACCGTATTGTTTTAGAGTGGGATGGTCAGCAGCTTCTTTGCAGCAGCCTCTCCGATCATCTCACGGCATATATCCACAGCAGCAGGCAGAACCAGCTCCTCTGCTATGGTGAATGCCTACTACAGCCGTGGACAAAATTGTTGGTACCCCTCTGTTAATGAAAGAAAAACCCACAATGGTCACAGAAATAACTTGAATCTGACAAAAGTGGTAATAAATAAAAACTCTATGAAAATTAACCAATGAAAATCAGACAATGCTTTTGAATTGTGGTTCAACAGAATTATTTAAAAAAAACAAAAAACAAACTAATGAAACAGGCCTGGACAAAAATGATGGTACCCTTAACTTAATATTTTGTTGCACAACCTTTTGAGGCAATCACTGCAATCAAAATGATTTCTGTAACTGTCAATGAGACTTCTGCACCTCTCAGCAGGTATTTTGGCCCACTCCTCATGAGCAGACTGCTCCAGTTGTCCCAGGTTTGAAGGGTGCCTTCTCCAGACGGCATGTTTCAGCGCCTTCCACAGATGTTCAATAGGATTTAGATCAGGGCTTATAGAAGGCCACTTTAGAATAGTCCAATGTTTGGCTCTTAACCATTCTTGGGTGTTTTTTAGCTGTGTGTTTTTGGGTCATTATCCTGTTGCAAGACCCATGACCTGCGACTGAGACCAAGCTGTCTGACACTGGGCAGCACATTTCTCTCTAGAATACCTTGATAGTCTTGAGATTTCATTGTACCCTGCACAGATTCAAGACACCCTGTGCCAGATGCAGCAAAGCAGCCCCATAACATAAGAGAACCTCCTCCATGTTTCACAGTAGGGACAGTGTTCTTTTCTTGGCATGCTTCATTTTTGCGTCTGTGAACATAGCGTTGATGTGCCTTGCCAAAAAGTTCCAGTTTTGTCTCGTCTGTCCATAGGACATTCTCCCAGAAGCTTTGTGGCTTGTCAACATGCAATTTGGCAAATTCCAGTCTGGCTTTTTTTATGATTTGTTTTCGACAGTGGTGTCCTCCTTGGTCGTCTCCCATCAAGTCCACTTTGGCTCAAACAACGACGGATGGTGCGATCTGACACTGATGTACCTTGACCTTGGAGTTCACCATGAATGTGTTTTGAGGTTATTCTGGGCTCTTTTGTTACCATTCGTATTATCAGTCTCTTCCATTTTTTATCAAGTTTCCTCCTGCGGCCACGTCCAGGGAGGTTGGCTACAGTCTTAAATTTCCGATTAATATGTGCAACTGTAGTCACAGGAACATCAAGCTGCTTGGAGATGGTCTTATAGCCTTTACCTTTAACATGCTTGTCTATAATTTTCTTTCTAATCTCCTGAGACAACTCTCTCCTTTGCTTCCTCTGGCCCATGTTTGTTGTGGTACACACCATGCCACCAAACAGCACAGTGACTACTTGTCACCCTTTAAATGGGCCGACTGACTTACAAGTTTGTAGACACCTGTGATGTTAATTAGAGGACACATCTTGGTTGAAGATGTCCCTATGGTCACATTATTTTCAATCTTTTCTAGGGGTACCATCATTTTTGTCCAGGACAGTTTCATGAGTTTGTTTTTTAAAATAATTCTGTTGAACCACACAATTCAAAAGCATTGTCTGATTTTCATTGGTTAATTTTCATAGAATTTTTATTTATTACCACATTTGTCAGATTCAAGTTATTTCTATGACCATTGTGGGTTTTTCTTTCATTAACAAAGGGGTACCAACAATTTTGTCCACGTGTGTGCCACACGTCTGGCTACAAGGTAGCTGGCTTTCAAAGCACATTTAGAGTTACCTGTCAGTGACATGACAGACCATTTCTGCATCGGTAGCCCATGTTCTTTTCTCTTGAAAGATTCCACTGGCTTTCCCACAAGCGTTGGATGCTTCGTTTTTCAGTGGCGCTTTAATTTTGAAGGCTTTAGGGCTTCGTTTTATAGCATTAGCCCACACTCCACACACTGGGCTCTTGGCTCTGCCTCGTTTCCTCCATTCACAAAGCTGTACCTAATTAAGTCAGGATTGTACTTCTGCAAAATTTTACTCTTTTCAGCAGGTTTACCATCATCTTCGCTGTCATTTTTTCTTTTTAAAAACTTCTCCATAACTTTCTCTTGGGGGTAGTGGCTGGCTTAGTCTCTTCTTCTGTTTACATTGGAGCTTGTAAACAACTGACTTACACATTACCCCCCCACCAAATGGAAGGAAGCTGTATTGCAACTGAGTGTCTCATGGGCATCAGTATAATCAGTAATATCTCTGGTGTCTTGAATTGCCGTTCTATGGCCCTCTCGGCCCACACGTGTTAAACTGAAAGTTTTTTGCGGAATTGTAGGTGGTGCTCACGGCCCACACTTGAGCCATGGCCCTATGGTTAAGAATTACTGGTTTAGGAATTACAGCCATTTAAAAAAAAAAAAAAAAATTCTCATTTCAGGGGCTCATAAAGTAATTGGACAAATTAACTTTATCATAAATAAAATGTTCCAAGACTTCTCCATGCTTTCTTCTTCCCATTATTCTGGTACAGGTTGGCATTAGTTTCATCTGTCCAAAGAATGTTTTGCTGGCTCTTGAGATGTTTTTTTTTGCAAAGTCTAATCTGCCCTTTCTCTTGTTGACATTGATTAATGGTTTGCACCTTGTGGTGAACCCTCTGTTGCTCTCATTAATTTTTCTTTTTATGGTAGACTTGGATACTGATGTACCTACTTCCTGGAGTGTGTTCTTCACTTGGGTGGATGTTGTGAAGGCGTTTTTCTTCACCATTAAAAGGAT
The DNA here is from genome assembly GCA_020510985.1 of Pholidichthys leucotaenia. Taxonomy (NCBI): domain Eukaryota; kingdom Metazoa; phylum Chordata; class Actinopteri; order Cichliformes; family Pholidichthyidae; genus Pholidichthys; species Pholidichthys leucotaenia. The sequence continues at coordinate 38,535,259 of CM035840.1, read as the reverse complement.
CCTGCAGTCATCCTCCACTGTTGTCTTCTGTGGACGTCCAGGATGTTTTGCGTTCCAGAGCTCACCAGTGTGTTCTTTTTTTTGAGAATAGCTTAAACTGACCAGAGGATCAGTGGTTCGATTCCTGCTCTGTCTGCATGTCGAAGTGTCCTTGAGCAAGATACTGAACCCCTACTTGCTCCTGGTGGGTCAGGCCAGCGCCTGTGCATGGCAGCTCTCCCACCATCAGTATGTGAGTAGGTGGACAGCAGGATCTGTAAAGCACTTTGGTCATCTAGAAATGAGTAAAAAAACGCTATATACGTGAATGCCATTTACCATTTTTCACTTCCACTGAGAGCTCCTTTGACCGTGTGTTGTCGGTTCAAAGCAACACATTTCAAATGCAAATGCCACACCTGGAATCAACTCCAGCCCTTTTACCTGCTTGATTGATGATAGAATAACGAGGGAGAAGGCTATACAGCCCATGAAATAGCTTCTGAGCCAGTTGTCCAATTACTTTTGAGTCCCTGAAATGAGATTTTTATTAAATTGGTTGCAATTCCTAAACCCTAACTCCAGTTTGGATGTGAATAACCTCAAATTAAAGCTGAGATTTTGCACTTCAAGCTCCTAGTGATTATATAGTAAGTGTATCTTGAATATGTTTTGGTATACAGCTAAAATAACAAAACTTCTGTCAGTGTCCAAATACTGATGGACCTAACTGTATAACATTAATATACTACTAAAATAAATATGCAGTGCTCAATGTTATCTTCGTCCCGTAGTTCATGCTTTCTGATTTTTAAGCACCTCTCACAAACACACGACTGCATTGATGATGGTGAAAAAAATACCAGTTCATTACCTCTCTGTTATTTATTGTCTCAATGCAATATACTGTTATTCAATAGTGAATTTATGAAGAATTAGATAAACAAGGCTTTAGGGGTGCATGTTAGGGGTGGGGTCAAAATATTAATTAATATTGTAGTGGTTTTATTTGATCCAATATAAAGTTACAAAATCCTCAGATTGATCTTTTTAATGTAATGCTTTTTTAAGTGTGAAACTCAAAAGGTTTACAGGGGTTCTCTCCTGTGGCTGCACTTTCACGTTCATGTATTTATTTCACTAAGTTAGTGTGTTCTAGTACAGTTTACTAGGAGTGTTGGAAAAAAATCAATTGGCATAAAAATAGAGATTCTCATTTTACACGATCCAGAATCGATTCACAAAATTTAAGAATCGTGACACATATTTCCGCTTCGGGATACGCAATTACACATTGATGCTGCTGACGCAGGAGAACTCTGCAGAGTAGCTTACTAGGTAGCAGCTGGATGAAACAGTTGGAATAAAGAAACAATAGAGTAGAAAGAAATTCAGCCAGTCCCATCTTCAATGAATTCAAGTGTGGAGGCACATTTTTGTTTCTACAACATTCCAGGAAAGAGAGCGCGAGACACGACACATGTAATATGTAAAGTTTGCAAAACAAAAGTCAAGTACTTTGGTAACACCACAAATGCTGAGGCTCACATTAACCACCATCACCCAGAGTTGAAAGAAGTGAAAAAAGTTGTAAGTCCTCCTGCTGAGCAACGCACACTGAACCACTTTAGCAAAAAGAAAAAAAACATGAAATCTTGTAACAGCACTTTATTTTGTTTTTATAACTTTAATTTGTTTTTTTTTTAAGTCTCCAAAGAATTTAGATACTTAAGTTTATATTTGTGCAGGTTTAAATTTAATGTTGTTTAGCTTATGCATTATTTGCATTGAGTTCTTATTGAATTTATTCATTGCATGCAGTTACTGTATAGGTAACTTTACACTGACTGCATACCGTCAGGTAGCACTACTGTTTAAATGGATGTTCAAAGTATTTGTAAAAGAATTCACTTCTGTTTTTTAATGAATAGCCTATATTTCTAGAATGCTGGAGGGCGAGCAAACCTACACATTGTGTAAAAGCTGTTAGGATTTGTGATATGCTGAAAAGGAAAATTTAAAAAAAAATTTTCACTTGTATACAATTTCATTTTTGAAACTCACAAGTTTTCAAGAAATAAAAAAATAGTTACTAAACTAAGCCTACTTTTTTCATTTAACAGTGTTATTGCAAATCAGTTGATATAATTTTTTAAAAATATAACCCCCCAAAATATCAACACACTGTACTCTGCTTTCAAGCTTACCTCAGCATTTTTTGCAGTGCAGTGAGCTTTTTTTTTTTTTTTTTTTTTCTGGGGTTAGTGTTTTGGGGTTTTTTTGTACTGAACTGAGAGCCAAATGTGAAGCAAAAATCGTTCTGAAGCGAAAATCGATTCTGAATCAAATCGTGACCCCAAAAATCTGAATATAATTGAATCGTGTGACTTCTAAAGATTCACAGCCCTACAATTTACACACTAGGTCTAAGAATTTTTTTCATATGCAAGGAATGTAGTCATTACCATAGCAATATCGGGGACTGATTTGTTATCTCATTGGATCGAAATCAAATATCAGTACCTTCTGATACAGAAATAATCCAATCCTGAAATCATTAATGATACCCAGCCCTAATGCACATGCAACACACGCACTACTGCATCAAATACCATTCTGTGGAAAATGCTTATGTTTCACTGTTGGAGCTCATTATAAGGCTGCAAAGCCAGGGCTCTCTTTCATTAATATTAGCCATTGCTGCCTTTTTAAGGGTCTGAAGTGTTTGTTTTGTTTACAAAAAGTGGTTAAGACAGATACTCATTCTAATCCTCCACAACTTTTTATTTTCAGTCATGAAGGGATAACCTTGTGACATTACAGCATGTGCTATTCTTCACCGCCACTCTTGTTGCCCAGCTAAATTAACAATAGAAGGAAATTTGAAATTTGAATAGACAGACCATTATAGAAGACTGATCCTCAAAGATATGAATGCTCTCAGTTCCATTGTGTGATACCTATGTTGTGTATGGGGGGCTTAGTTAGGATTACCCAGTCAGTCCTCTGTGACACTCCCAGTCTCCTCCTGAGAGATTACAGCTAATCTCAGACTGTCCACCATGACTGTCAACAGCATGGACCTACATGCATTTTTTACAAATGTGTGTGGGGGTAAAAAAAAAACAAAAAACAAATGGCACAAAACATACAGTAGGGCCCTATTAGGATGATCATCCACTAACTTTTCCGTCAGGCTTTCCGCTGTACGCCAGTGTTTTTGTTAGTTTCTGTCAGCGCATTGTCTCCTTTTTACGCTCTGCATCATGCCATAAATTACCAGTTGACGGTGTGCTCACTATGCGCTAGGAGGTGGAGGCTCATTTCAAAGAGGTTTAGCAGTGCGCAATCTAATGCGCATTAGTATTATGTCATGAGAATCCACTTTTGATCAAGAAAAAGGAGATCTATCACCAGAAGCGCATTGTTTAATGCTATTTCAGTGGCATGTTTTGAAATTGCGCAGCTCCAGAGCTCATGAGGAAACGGCATGCACTGATCTTATTTTAATAGAGAGAGTTGTAACAGTCATATAATTGACCATCATTTTAATTATATGATGATCACACAGTAGTTTTTTCTAAATTCCATTCACACTCTAATTTTAATTGCAGCCTTACCATTGGAGTCTATAGATTAGGTATTAATGTAGGATTTTTAAGGGAATGAATGAATGAATGAACCGGGGTATGTGTGTGGACGGGGTGGGGGTTGTCAGTCTGAAGATTTTTATTCCATTCACATTTTCGTTTTCATCACAAACTTATTGGGCATTAATGTGTTTATTTTTAGGGTAATAAATGAATGAACAAGGAGTGTGCAGTGTTTTATTTTGCACTGTAATACTCTACAGAGGCAGGAGATGCATTCATGCATCTCTCTCGGCTGCGTGTCCCCGGGGTGTCCAGCCGAGCCGAAGTTGCAAGCTCCCGGGCTGCCAGAAGCCGCCAAAAGCGAACTTGCTTGGTGGCCGGGGTTGGCTGTGAACAGGAAGCTGCGCCAGATCTCCTCCTTCTGGAATAGAGAGTGGGAGACCCTCAGTAGGTGAAAGCAACAGGAGAGGGAGCACTTCGTCTCCCCATGGCCAGGAGCAGCTCTCGCCCACTGACGTTGTCAGTGGCTTGGGCCCTATAAACAGCGCAACTCGTACCAGTGGCACCGCTACCACACAGGAAGGAGAAGCACAGACTCCTCTCTCCTGGACTGTGGATCCTCTGGCCATTCTGCTCCACAGTCATGTCGGTATTAACTTTACATGTTAGGTATGCAGCCAGGACTCATGATGTGTCCGTTTAAAGGAAAACAGGAAATTGCAGCATCCAGAAAATAAATGTGCCATTACTGTGTGCCTGCTTGTCTGACCGTTTCAGCCCCCCCCCCCCAAAAAAAAATTTTGAAGTTGTTGTGCAGTCAGAGCAAAATTAAACAAAATTACGATCCAGTGATAAAGGGAATACAGGTACATCTCAAAAAATTAGAATATCATGAAAAAGTTCAATATTTTTTGTCATTCATTTCAGAAAGTGAAACCCATATATGGGGTTTTCATGGGCTGTAAGCCATAATCATCAAAATTAAAATCAATAACCACTTGAAGTATTTCACTGTCTGTGTAATGAATCTATATAATATATGGGTTTTACTTTCTGATATGAGTGACAAAAAATATTGAACATTTTCATGATATTGTAATTTTTTGAGATGTACCTGTAATTGAACGAGTTTCTAACTTGGACCTACCCTATAATGACAGAGAGAGAGAGAGAGAGCCTTGCCCACACTTCCTGACGCCAGGACATAAAGACAGAGTGGTGACAGAGCGGTGGTTAACGGTTAACTTTTATTGATAAAAATTATGTATGTTCACTGAGCAACTCCATACTCAGGGATGCACACCCTTGTAACGTCAGTCTGACGAACGGTTTGAGAGATATGTGAGGAACACACACACACACACACACAAACAGGCAGAGGTATCTTGCATATAGATAGATATTTTTCATGTCTCTCCTGAGAGATCTGCTGCTTAAATATGTATGCACATATAAGTGCAGGTGTACTACTACATGCACATGCACAGACATACACAGTGAAATGGCAGCAGTGTATGACTGACTCATTATTTTGCTGTCACAAGCCAAATGCACTGGCTGATTTGATTCTCTACAGCTGCCTGGTCATGGAGACAGAATCGCAGACGAAGCGGTTTCCCTGCCCTCCTTATCTTTGCCTGCTCTTGAGAGCTTCATAATATGATCCCTTTAGGGGGCCCTTTACTGTATGTGCATCTTTGTGTATTAGGAGTACAGTGGTATTTAATAAAGGGCTTTTCTTTAGGTTACTGCAGGGGGTGTTGCACAGATAAAACCCAAATATACATTTACTGCACAACTATGTGTTGCTTAGCTCTACTTACTTGTTCTTGTGTAGTTTACTGTATCATTACACATGCAATCAAAAACTGAGTCTTAGATGAGGTGATTTTTTTTTTTAAGGTCAGTATAGTCCCTTATTTCCCCCACTTGTTTTCATGCAGACAAAAATAAAAGGCATACAAATAGGGGTGTGCCATATCGTATCGTTCACGATAATACTGGTATAAATTTTGGTACCGGTGTAGAAATGAATATCACGATATTTAGGGTCTGCTGCATGACTGTCACACTGCATAGAAACTGCGAAACAAACATAGCAGTGGGAAACTGCAGCTCCAAAGTCAAACTGTCATTGTCTACTGCTGATACCCTAACTACATTTTGTGATAATTGGTCTAATTTTCTGGTCACCCTGTCTCCTGTCCAGCTCCGAGTCGGTGAAGCAGCGCACCAACGTTTTCTACCTTCACCTGGAGTCTCCAGTTGAGTGGAAATACTTAAGTTTCACTTTCTGTTTCATGTTAAAAAAAAAAAAAAAACCCAAAACAAAACAGTGCAGCAGTTTTGCCTGCATTTTTTCCGGACGTCAGTACCACTGGAGCGGTATTAACGTTGGACAATGTGCCACTCAAAGTGGCTGTATTTTTCTTCCATTTTTATTAAACCATCCGAAGAGAGAAACAAAAGCATCCCTTCAGTGCAAGGAGAGCCAAAAGCCCCAGGACAGGTCCATGCAACGGGAGCAGGCAAAGTGATTCAGCATAAAACCCTGCATCTGTGTGCTGTTAAGATGTAATGGTTTATATTATTTTCTTGTAATATTTGACGCAGAACTAAAAAAAATTTTAAACTAAATCTGAGCTGCTGTTTATAAAATAGAGAAATACGAGTTTTTGTTTTGTTTTTCCTGAATATGTTGAAGGTAAATAATGCTGGCCTGTGAAACGGTCCTTTTTGCATAAATTAAAAAAAAACAAAACTGCCTTCTGCAATATAGTGAAAAATATCGTCATCGTGAAATTTCACAGAAATATCGTGATATCATTTTTAGGCCATATTGCCCACCCCTACATACAAAGCTGAGTCTCTTTTTCTTTCACCCCACCCATTCACTGTTGATTTGATTTAAAAAAAAAAAAAAACTTTCCTGATTTAGTGAAACAAAACTTTACTCATTTGTTAAAATGAAGAACACTGTAAGACTCATTTAGTGCAATCAGAGACTGTTAAAACTGTTAATATAAAATGGGTACTTAGCAAAAGTTGTTTGGTTATGTTACTTTCCAAAATAACATAAGAATAACAGAAGAAGAAGCTGGTCACCTTGTTTTTCTCTTGAGTTCATTGTAGATGATGATTTTTTTTTTTACGTTTTTTAAACTTTTATTTATACAGAGGAGTTCCACTGAGAGGCAACCTCTCTTCTTCAAGGATGCCCTGTTCACATTTACACAGTTACACATTCACATCTGGATGCTTGCCCAGTACAACCACGCACTGACCTGTGGCCACTGAGCAGCTCCACTGGAGCAATTGAGGTTAAGGGCCTTGCTCAAGGGCACCACAGTGGGGTTAATGAGGGTGGGGCAAACACTGCTATGTTATCTGTCCCACCCAGATCTGATCCTGCCGGTCCAGGGATTGAACCGGTGACCTTCTGCTCACCAGTCTGCATCCCTAACCATTAGGCCACCACTGCCCCATGCTATGAATCCTTTCATTTAACTACCAGTCTGTGCTTTTGTAATCTCCTTTAAATCAATATTTGTATATAGTACTGTGGTGTTTGGTCTGTACTAGAAAAAATCTTGGCTGTAGTCTAGGAGGTATGGGTGGGTTAAAATATCAGTTAATCAATATCAAATTGATTTTCACATAATAATTATTGATTCACAAAATCCTAAAATCATGTTTATAACTAGAAAACCACTCAGAGAGCGCATACCTTTGCCAAGGCTCCTTCCGTCCCTCATGATCACCTCCAAAATGTAATGGGTTTGTATGAAGGCCTAGAGCCACTTCTGGTAAAAATTGCATCAAAGTCTGTCCATTAGTTTTGGAGTATTGTTGCTAACGCACTGTGACAAGATAAGAGCCTTGGTTGAGGTATGCATTCTCAGATCATCACCAAAATGTAATGGGTTTGTCTCTAGCCCAAGAACCATCTCTGGTGAAAATTTCATCCAAATCCATCCAGTAGTTTTGGAGTATTGTTGCTAACACTCTGTGAGAAGATAAGCGCATTGGCGGAAGTATACATTCTCGGATCATCACCAAAATGTAGTGGCTTCCTCTGGAGCCCAAGAACCACCTCTGGTGGCCATGTGAGCAAGAGTAGAAGAGTAAGTTCACATCCCTTAGATAACTAGGAACCATTATCAACCACATGCTACAACTTGAAAAGGAAGCAGAGAAAACTGAGCCATCTAGTAAGAAGAGAAGGCAGACCCACAAGACAAGAAATACAGAACAAAACATTATTTACAAAGAAAAAAATGGGACAACAGCAAAAAGCAGGATGATTTATGAGTCAGACATCCTCTTGTGGTTGGAAAAATGTCCTAGTATGACAACAGCAAAAATTTAGCTAAAGATAAGTCATTAAACTGCATTCCCCCATGTTTATCAAGGCACACATACAGTATGTATAATCATGCTTTTCCCCAAGTCAGTTGTCAGCAACGTTTGCAATGAGAAAAGCCATTTTGGGCAGCTTTTGGCTTGAAAAATCTATAAAGAGATATACATATCCCAGTGTTTTCTCTGGCTTAAAGACCTTGGCATGGTAGCAACATACTATATTTTTCGGGGGGTGGGGGGCAGAAAACACATGACACAATTGTAATGCATAATCAAACTTACCATTTGAAGTATTGTACAACCAAGGCTTGAATGTTGGAATATTGGGCCAGTTGGGGTCCCACCCAGACATCCTGTGTTTGGAATTTTTACTGGTGTCATCCTTCTCTCCTCCCTCTGCTCTCACCTCTCCTGGACCCTTTGCCCGAACACTTTCCTCTCCTTGGCTCCTCTTGTCTGTCTGATCTTTCCCTCTCTGAGCCCTGTTTAATTCAGGTTCTTTCTCTGTCTGTGGTGGTATACAGACAGGGTAGAAAATACCGAGTGTCATGTTTTATCTTGCAGAATTTTTTTTTTCATGGTTTACATAAATAACAAAAATGTGTATTTTTATTCTAGTGTTTCTTTTTATTCCCACTGACAAAGAATAGGGAAGGGAAAAACATAATAGGAATTTACTTAGTCATACTTAAATTATATGATCAGAGGTGGGTATAGTAGCCAGAAATTCTACTCATATAAAAGCAGTGCTTTGAAATTAATAATTAAAAGTAGACAACCAACAATTTGTAGTTGAGTTAAGGGTACAAAGAGCACCCACTTAAAAACTTGAGTAATAACTTCAGTCTTGAAAGTCTGAGGTTTTTCTCCAAAATTTATAATAGTTTTTAGTTTTTTTACTTTTCATTGTAAATTTATCTAAATTTGCAAACATTTTCCTCAAATTTGTAATTTCCTCTTGTAAAATTATGACTTTTCTTGTACATTTGAGATTATTATAAATTTGTGGATTATTTTATGGCTAATTTTTCTTTTTTTTTAATCCAGTCTCAACTTTATTTATAAAGTACTTTAAAAAAAAACAGCTGACACAGTGCTGTAGATCAATGATAAATAAAATATAAAAACAATAAAAACAGCTAAAAAAGTACAAAACAGCACAAACAAAACAGTAGTCATATAATAGAGACAATAAGAACAAGTGAAATCAGTGTCTCAAACTGGGTCAAAAGCCATAGAATAAAAATGAGTTTTAAGATGAGTTTTAAAACTGCGCAGTGAAGAGGCCTGTCTGATGGACAAAGGCAGATTATTATAAAATTACTGTTTTATTTTTTTAATAAATTTGAAACACTGTGGCAAAATTTTTAACTTTTTTCTTCATCCAGTTTAAACTTTTGACCATAATTTTGTAGAGCCAGAACAGAACAATAACTTTAACTCTGAATTCAAAGAAATATAATTATTAAAATTTAAAAAAATGAATTAACTAAAATGACCAAAGATGCAGTTATTTCTGTTATAACATTTATATATATATTTATAGTTGTTTTTTTTTTGAATTCTCACCAATCAGACAGCAGGAAAACCTCCCTTATTTTGACATCCAAATGTTGGCACGTTTTGTTTGTCCGAAGGCAGCTGATGGATTAAAGTCATTGACTTCATGAATTTCAGTCATTTTAACTTGCCAGGTACATAATAATGAACATACTGTACATTAGTTAAGTGAAGTAAATCCTCATCAATTCATCAGTCACTCTTGCCTTTCCCTGCAGTGAATCCTAACCACACCTGTTAGCTAAGCGACTCGTCATTTTTGCTCCCGTTACCAGCAGGTAAAAACCACCATAAATGCCTCCAGTGCTTCCATACCTCTTCTGCCTTTTTTTTTTTTTTTTTTTTTTTTTTTTTGCTTTTGAAGTACTTCAATAAGCTCATGCTTCTCTTGAGCAGCAACGCTACACACACTGCCTGCAGACTGAAAGAGTCATGCGGGCGGGCAGGGCGCTTCTGCACTGATGATGATCATGCGCGTTGTTCGTGTGCGTGCTTGCGGAGCATCATTCTTTAATATTTTTTTTCTTAAATTAATATATCCTAGGCGTGATGGCATAATTCCAAGGGTGGTGGCCCGCCACACGGAAATGTTACCAGAGGAAACCCTGTATCCATCGTCCGTCCGTCCATCTGTCCGTCCGTCCATCCGTCCGACCATCCATCACCGGTATCCAGAGGTCTGGTTGCAGGGCCAGCAGTTCAAGTAGAGAAGCCCAGACCCCCACCTGCTTCACATAGGACCATGAACCCCATGGTCCCTCCCGCAGATGGTGAGTCCACTGGAGGGTCGGCCCATGTGGCTCCTTTGGGCACACTAGGTCATTGTAGTAACTTTTTTATGGGGATCCGTTGGACCGTCCTGGCCCTTCACCCAGGACTAATTTGCTTTGAATGGGAGACCCTACCAGGTGCACATTGCTCACAACAACATAGTGTCTAGGATCATTAGGGCATGCAAACCCCTCCACCACAAGAAGGTGGTGATCCTCCTCAGCTCACACATACAAAAGTTTGTGTGTGTGTGTGTGGGGGGGGTTAATTGTTTTATTTCACATTTTATCTGTGAAGCACTTTGCTACAACTATATGTATGAAAAGTGCTATATAAATAAAGCATTGATTGATTCACGGAGGGGCACACAACATATTTGATCCTTATAATGAAGGTAAAACTGCAGGTAACATGTAACACATTTGCAACATTGCAGTTGGGATACATTTTAGTCCACTGGAAAATAACATAAACCAATGTCCACAATGCTACCAAATATGCACATTACTGAGAATGTCTCATGCATGTTGCCACAACGTTCCATTATGTAGTGCCTCCTATTGATTGGCTATCAAGCTAAAACTGAAACTTATGCACAAAGAGCTTTTTCCATTTATTGACAGCTGTCAGGATTAGTGCATGTTTCAAACTAGAAAAGCACCTGGAGAGTGCATACCTCCATCAAGGCTCCCTCCGTCCCTCATTGATCAACTCCAAAATGTAATGGATTTGTGTGTAGGTCAAGAGCCACTTCTGGTGAAAATTGCATCAAAGTCTGTCCATTAGTTTTGGTGTATTATTTTGCCAACACACTGTAAGAAGATAAGAACCTTGGCTGAGGTATGCATTCTCAGACCATCACCAAAATGTAGTGGGTTCATTTCTAGTCCAAGAACCACCTCTGGTAAAAATTTCATCCAAATCCATCCAGTGGTTTTGAAGTATTGTTGCTAACACTCTGTGAGAAGATAAGAGCCTTGGCAGAAGTATACATTCTCAGATCATCACCAAAATGTAGTGGGTTCATCTCTAGGCCAAGAACCACCTCTGGTAAAAATTTTGTCCAAATCCATCCAGTAGTTTTGGAGTATTGTTGCTAACACTCTGTGAGAAGATAAGAGCCTTGCTGGAGGTACGTGTTTTCAGATCATCACCAAAATGTAACTGGTTTGTCAATATCTCAAGAACCTTCTCTGGAAAAAAAAAATTCATCCAAATCCATCCAGTAGTTTTTGTGTAATCCTGCTGCACAAATGCAAACAAAGGCCTTGGTGGAGGTATGCACTCTCAGCTCATCACCAAAATCTAACCATGTGTTCCCCGTACCATTACACACCTTTCCGGAAAATTTCATCAAAATCCTTTAACATTTTGAGTAATGTTGCTAATAAACAGAAACAGATAAACCAACCAACAGACACCGGCAAAAACATAACCTCCTTGGTGGAGGTAATAATGCCTTTTCGTGTACAATGGTGTGAAAAAGTGTTTGTCCCTTCCTGATTTCTCATTTTTACCTCCGCCAAGGAGGTAATGTTTTTACCAGGGTTTGTCTGTCTGTCTGTTACCAACATAACTGAAAAGGTTATGAACGAATTTTGATGAAATTTTCAGGAAAGGTGTGTAATGGCACGGGGAACAGATGATTAGATTTTGGTGATGATCTGAGAGTGCATACCTCCACCAAGGGCTTTGTTTGTATCTGTGCAGCAGGATTACACAAAAACTACTGGATGGATTTGGATGAAATTTTCACCAGAGGTGGTTCTTAGGCTAGAGAGGAACCCTTTATATTTTGGTGATGATCTGAGAATGCATACCTCAGCCAAGGCTCTTATCTTCTCACAGTGTGTTAGCAACAATACTCAAAAAGTTATGAATGGATTTTGATGAAATTTTGACCACAAGGGGCTATAGGCCTACACACAAACCCATTACATTTTGGAGGTGATCCTTGACAAATGGAAGGAGCCTTGGCGGAGGCGGAGGTATGCACTCTGAGTGCTTTTCTAGTTTTGTATGTTGTCACACTTAAATGTTTCAAATCATCAAACAAATTTAAATATTAGACAACAATAACACAAATAAACACAAAATGCAGTTTGTAAATGAAGGTTTTTATTATTAAGGGGAAAAAAAAACAACCAAAACCTATATGGCCCTGTGTGGATAAAGTGACCCCCCCCCCCCCCCCCCCGTTAAAACATAAATTAACTGTGGTTTAATCACATCTTTGGAAAGCTGAGTTCAATTTCTCTAGTCACACCCAGGCCTGATTACTGCCACACCTGTTCTCAATCAAGAAATCACTTAAATAGGACCTGCCTCACAAAGTGAAGTAGACCAAAAGATCTTCAAAAGCTAGATGTCATGCTGCAATCCAAAGAAATTCAGGAACAAATGAGAAACAAAGTAATTGTGATCTATCAGTCTGGAAAAGGTTATAAAGCCTTTTCTAAAGATTTGGGACTCCAGTGAACCACAGTGACAGCCATTATCCACAAATGGCGAAAACATGGATCAGTGGTGAACCTTCCCAGGAGTGGCCGGCTGACCAAAATTACCCCAAGAGCGCAGCAACGACTCATCCAAGAGGCCACAAAAAGACCCCACAACAGCATCCAAAGGACTGCAGGCCTCAGTTGCCTCGAGTAAGGTCGGTGTTCTTGACTCCACCATAAGAAAGAGACTGGGCAAAAATGGCCTGCATGGCAGAGTTCCAACACGAAAACCACTGCTGAGAAAAAACAACATAAAGGCTCGTCTCAGTTTTGCCAGAAAACATCTTGCTGATCCCCAAGACTTTTGGGAAAATACTCTGTGGACTGATTAGACAAAAGCTAAACTTTTTGGAAGGGGTGTGTGTCCCATTACATCCGGCATAAAAGTAACACCACATTTCAGAAAAGGAACATCATACCAACCGTAAAATATGGTGGTGGTAGTGTGATGGTCTGGGGCTGTTTTGCTGCTTCAGGACCTGGAAGACTTGCTGTGGTAAAGGGAACCATGAATTCTGCTGTCTACCAAAAAATCCTGAAGGAGCATGTTCGGCCATCTCTTCGTGACCTCAAGCTGAAGCATACTTGGGTTCTGAAGCAGGACAATGATCCAGACATACCAGCAAGTCCACCTCTGAATGGCAAGAAAAACAAAATGAAGACTTTGGAGTTTTCGGAGTGGCCTAGTCAAAGTCCTGATCTGATTTCGATTAAAATGCTGTGGCGTGACCTTAAAAAGGCGGTTCATGCTCTCAAACCCTCCAATGTGGCTGAATTACAACAATTCTGCAAAGAGGAGTGGGCCAAAATTCCTCCACAGCGCTGTAAAAGACTTATTGCCAGTTACTGTTTCATGAGTTTGTTTTTTTAAAGTAATTCTGTTGAACCGCAATTCAAAAGCATTGTCTGATTTTCATTGGTTAATTTTCATAGAATTTTTATTTATTACCACTTTTGTCAGATTCAAGTTATTTCTGTGGCCATTGTGGGTTTTTCTTTCATTAACAGGGGGGTACCAACAATTTTGTCCACGTGTGCATCACAAACACTTGATTGCAGTTGTTGCTGCTAAGGGTGACCCAACCAGTTATTAGGTTTAGTGGACAATCACTTTTTCGCACAGGGCCATCTAGGTTTGTTTTTTTTCTCTTAATAATACACACCCTTATTTAAAAACTGCATTTTGTGTTTACTTGTATTATCTTTGTCTAATATTTAAATTTGTTTGATGATCTGAAACATTTAAGTGTGACAAACATACAAAAAAAAAAGAGGAGAAATCAGGAAGGGGCAAACACTTTCTCACATTACTGTACATACATACATTGCCGTAACAACAAATAGAAACTTAATGAGCAAGGATGTAAATGAACAAATCTCAACACACAACTATCCAAAGGCTAGTTTCCATCTGTTGTCCATAGATGGATATTCCCTATACAACGAAGTAAGAATCTGCAAGGCATAAAACATGATAAAACAATAATCACACTAAAGCAATGGGGCAAGTTACCCTTACAAACAAGTTCATATAAATATTATCACATATTCCGAGACACACGGCTCTAAAATTTATAATGAAATTGTTGTATTCTACATTAGCGGTGGGAATTGCGAGGGACCTTGCGATTCACTTCAGATCATGATACTTGGGTTATGATTCACTCCAACCATGATTCAATGATAATCGAGTATCATGATCCCATATATTTCAAATTTTTTCACCTTATTCAACCTCAAATCATGTCCCAAGGTAAAACTGTTGACATCTTTCTTTTTCCTTTTTGACTTGTTATGATCTGACAAATAAAAAATGGATCAGTGAATATAATAAAGCATTCTTGAGGCTTCATTTTCTGTGGAGATACGTCTCTGCACACAGGGGAGGCGGTGGACGGTGCTGTTTGGAATAGACCCCCACTCCAGATGCGTTTAGCTGATTCTGTGGACTGTTAATAAGCAGCTGAAAACTTTTTTTGTTTAACGAGGATTTCCATTGAGTTTCAACTGCTTTTTAATGGTAAATCTGATATTTTTAAATTATTCTAAAATTATCTGTTTTATCTTTTTTTTAAACTTGATTTTGAATTTTTAAAATTATTTTTATCTATCAACTTCCTTTTATTCCATTTTATTGTACAGCTTTTTTTTGACTATATGTCTCTAAAAAACGCTTAATAAATAAACTTTACTTATTTGGCAATCAAAGAAAAAGCTCCATGCTGATGTCTCTTTAGCTTAGCTGTTGCTAATGCTGGTCAGAGATGTGTGTGTGGTCCACCTTGTTTTGAGTGTTTTTTTTTTTCTTTCCTTTTTTTCATGCAGCGCTTCTTGCGGGTTGTGTGTCATGCTAAGAGCTTTCCTTCCATCTTTGTTACAAAATCCAAAAAAGGCCTGACATTTGAGCCAACTTTAAGCTAACTGCTTTCAAACTTTCAAAGCTGGCTGCAAGTCTTTGAGACTTCACTTGACTGGGTACTTGCTTTGCCCCATCTAGTGGACTGAAAATGCCATTGATTAACTAATAACCCAAAAGTAAATATGTGCACTTTTTTTTTTTTAAATGAAAGATTGATTTTTGCATTTATGGATCGATGCATTGTCGCCAGTGCCAAGTATCGTGATCAGTTACTGAATCAATCTTTTTCCCACCCCTATTATACGTTCCCTGTAAAATATTTGTACAGTGGGGCAAAAAAGTATTTAGTCAGCCACCAACTGCGCAAGTTCTCCCACTTAAAAGATGAGAGAGGTCTCCAATTTTCATCATGGGTATACCTCAACTATGAGAGACAAAATGAGAAAAAAAAATCCAGAAAATCACATTGAAGGATTTTTAACGAATTAATTGGTAAATTCCTCGGTAAAATAAGTATTTGGTCACCTACAAACAAGCAAGATTTATGGCTCTCACAGACCTTTAACTTCTTCTTTAAGGGGCTCCTCTGTCCTCCACTTGTTGCCTGTATTAATGGCACCTGTTTGAACTTGTTATCAGTATAAAAGACACCTGTCCACAACCTCAAACAGTCAGACTCCAAACTCCACTATGGCCAAGACCAAAGAGCTGTCAAAGGACACCAGAAACAAAATTGTAGACCTGCACCAGGCTGGGAAGACTGAATCTGCAATAGGTAAGCAGCTTGGTGTGATGAAATCAACTGTGGGAGCAATTATTAGAAAATGGAAGACATACAAGACCACTGATAATCTCCCTTGATCTGGGGCTCCACGCAAGATCTCACCCTGTGGGGTCAAAATGATCACGAGAACGGTGAGCAAAAATCCCAGAACCACACGGGGGGACCTAGTGGATGACCTGCAGAGAGCTGGGACCAAAGTAACAAAGGCTACAACAGTAACACACTACGCCGCCAGGGACTCAAATCTTGCAGTGCCAGACGTGTCCCCCTGCTTAAGCCAGTACATGTCCAGGCCCGTCTGAAGTTTGCTAGAGAGCATTTGGATGATCCAGAAGAGGATTGGGAGAATGTCATATGGTCAGGTGAAACCAAAATAGAACTTTTTGGTAAAAACTCAACTTGTCGTGTTTGGAGGAGAAAGAACACCATACCTACTGTGAAGCATGGGGGTGGAAACATCATGCTTTGGGGCTACTTTTCTGCAAAGGGAGCAGGACGACTGATCCGTGTAAAGGAAAGAATGAATGGGGCCATGTATCATGACATTTTGAGTGAAAACCTCCTTCCATCAGCAAGGGCATTGAAGATGAAACGTGGCTGGATCTTTCAGCATGACAATGATCCCAAACACACCACCCGGGCAACGAAGGAGTGGCTTCGTAAGAAGCATTTCAAGGTCCTGGAGTGGCCTAGCCAGTCTCCAGATCTCAATCCCATAGAAAATCTTTGGAGGGAGTTGAAAGTCCGTGTTGCCCAGCGACAGCCCCAAAACATCACTGCTCTAGAGGAGATCTGCATGGAGGAATGGGCCAAAATACCAGCAACAGGGTGTGAAAACCTTGTGAAGACTTACAGAAAACGTTTGACCTCTGTCATTGCCAACAAAGGGTATATAACAAAGTATTGAGATGAACTTTTGTTATTGACCAAATACTTATTTTACCGAGGAATTTACCAATTAATTCATTAAAAATCATTCAATGTGATTTTCTGGATTTTTTTTTTCTCATTTTGTCTCTCATAGTTGAGGTATACCTGTGATGAAAATTGGAGACCTCTCTCATCTTTTAAGTGTGAGAACTTGCACAATTGATGGCTGACTAAATACTTTTTTGCCCCACTGTACTTAAGAAAACCAGTACGTTAGTACTAATAAAACCACCGTGAATATAAGATAAAAACATAAGGTACAAACAAAACTTAATTGTTTTAAATTAAACAATTCAAGTATAATCAAATCAAGTATAAAATTTGATCCAAGGGTAAAAATTAAGATTGCAATAATCTAATTGGGCTTTGTCACAACAATGCCACACTGTTGACTATGTCTATTTGTTTGGAAATATTTTATTTTTAAGGCTGTTTCAGATTGGTACAATGCCCCCCCCCCCCCCCAAAAAAAAAAAAAAGTGCAGCAGTGCAAATAATCTGCCTATGCATTTTTCCACACACCAACAACATCACTCCAGTGCAAAGTTGCCGGTGTATGGAGGTTGACTTTGTTTTTTTTCTGGGGCTTCAGGACATAACATTGAGAATCCTCAAGGGTTTGTGGGAGTTTGCCCAACCAGTCTACATACAAGTCCGAGTCCATGGTCCTCAGCCAGAAAAGGGTGGATTGTCTTTTCTGGATCGGGGACAAGCTCCTGCCTCAAGTGGAGGGAGGTTAAGTATAGTGGCAATCAAAATTAGAGAATGGTGTATTAATGCTTGATTTATTCTAACATACGTTAGGCTGCGTGTCCACTAAACGCGTTTTTTTCTGCTCTGGGCGGCTATTTTCCATTCATTCCCTATGTAGTCCAGCGTTTACGGCGCTGAGTGCCCTCCACTCTGAAACGCTCTTGGCGGTGGCCGTTTTTTGTCGCAGCGCTCAGAGCTGAAAAAAGTTCCAACTTTTCAGAGACTGCAGCTGAGCTTGTCAATGTCGGACCTTACAGCCAATCGGAACTGCTGCGTGGGCATGACATAGGATGCCGGTACTAGTCTGTACTCAGACTCCTGCTTTCCACGTCATTATATTTCACATCCAGAGCTGCTAAAACATGTTTCCTGTCCATTGTTATTTAGAGACAGCTATTAAAAAAATCATTATAAAGTCTGACAATAGGAAAAGCAGAAGTGCTGACCTGAGAGTGACAAACTGTTGCTGGGATACAGGGCACAGCCCCCCCCCCCCCCCCCCCCCCGAGCGCCACACACAAATGCTGAAGGGGAAAAAAAAAAAAAATACCTCAGGGCGGTCGGGCGACAAAGAACATGTTTGGTGGACACGCAGCCTTATTCTTCATTGTTCAGAGTTTTACAGAATATCAGCTGTGGCTATACCACTGCTGTACTAGTATATATTTTTTAAATAACCAAGGCACTTCAACACTAACATTTATTTTGTAAAAACCCCCAAAAACAAACGGTGAGCAAAATTACAGAACAGTGACCACTGTGTCAGAATAGAAGATTTAAACATTTTTTAGGGCTATAACATTCAAAAATTAATAGGACATGTAAAGGCCCTGCTTAGAATGACTTCAGCACATCTGTGCCCACAGGACGTCACTAGTTTCTCACACTGCTCTAGTTTGATCTTGGTCCATTCTTCTTGCATTCTCTTCCACAGTTCCGTAACTGTGGTGGGTTCCTTAGCCATTACTTTGCCACCAAGGATTTTCTAGAGATTCTCTATGGAGTTTAGATCTGGACTTTGGGCTGGCCATTTCATTTTTTCAATATTGTTAGATTCAAGGAACTGTTTAACCTGTTCTGCAGTGTACAGTAACAGGGGGCATTGTCTTGCATGAAAATTGCAGGCTGATTGGGAGACAATTGCAGTGAAGGAATTGCTTGTTGCCGAAGGAGGTTCACATGACAGAAAACATCTCCCAAACTATGACACTTCCTCCTCCAAATTTAACTGACTTCTTTACACACTTGGGGTTCAGTCTTTCCCCAGTTTGACGCTTAACATATCGTTTCCCATCAGACCTAAATTAATTGAATTTACTCTCATCACTGAAGTGCACTCTGGACCAGTTCTCCTCTGTTGACACAACATGCTCCTCAGCAAAAGGCAAGTCTAGCCTTTTTTGTCTTTCTGCTGATGAGAGGTTTGGTCACTGCAGAGTGAGCTTTGAGTCCAGATTGTCTTAAATGGAGAGACACTGTGTGTCGAGACAGATCCTTGCCCTGTTCAGCAGTGAATTGGCGAGTAATTCCAGCTGCATTGTTGAACTGATTCGCCATTGAGAGTCTTTGCATAATCCTGTCCCCCAAACCAGAGCAGTGTGAGAAACTGATGTCCTGTGGGTTCAGATGTGTTGAAGTCATTCAAAGCAAGGGCCACTACACTTCCTATTAATTTTTGAATCCTATAGCTGTCAAGGGTGTGGTGCCTGGACTGGGTGGAAAGCAGGACCCAAATGCTGTGACTGAGGTTTTGAACGTCTTTATTTTGAGCAGGTTAACCTAGATGCAGCTCGAGGGCTCAAAAACAATAAAACATGGCAAGGCAAACAAAGGCTAGGGATGGCATGGCATGGCAAAGCAAGACATGGCAGGCTACAAGACAAGAAGCATGTTATCATGCCGACATGACTTCAAGACACTGTGATGAGCTAAGACAGAGACAGACATATATAGCACGTGGGTAATCAAGCAACACAGAACAGGTGGGGACACTAATCAGGACTGACAGGAGACGCATGAGGAAAACGGAGTCAACAGGTATGGAAAATGTGATGGGCTGGGATGAACAGGTGGACAAGGGCAGGGGATCCACTTGAGACAAGAACACAGGGCCAGGGGAGACGTAACCATGACCAGAATGCAGAAGACAAGGACTATGATTACAGTAAATACAGAACGAGACCAGGCCGGAACAATACAACAGAAACTAAGATATTAATAATAAAACTAATGACTATATAAACTAAAGCTGAAGCAGGAAAATTTTAGATTTTTTTAGATTTAGTATACTTTATTGATCCCCAGAGGGGAAATTGAGGGTCATCCACCACCTGGATGGATGAAGCAGCCACGATACGGCACTATCCCTTAACCATTCACACACACATTCACACCTAGGGCCACTTTTAGAGTCTCCAATTAACCTAACCTGCATGTTTTTGGCCTGTGGGAGGAAACCGGAGAAATCCCGGGGTAAACCCACGCATACACGGGGAGAACATACAAACTCCACACAGATCACTGTTGGTCGGGGGCTGGGATCGATCCCACGATCCCCACGATCCCCCAGCCAAGGGTAAACTTTGCTGCCGCAGTGCTAACCACTGCACCACCGTGCAGCTGATAACATAATGAAGACTAAGGACCAGGCATGGAAAATAACCAGACAAAACTAAGACTATGATGATAATGATTATGACCAAGAACCAAACACAGAAATACATGCAATAATAAACTCAAAGCAAGGACGTTGACTGACCCCATATCCTAGTTACAACAAAATACATAAACTAGAAATCAAGGTGAGGACATGGGCCCAATCCACGGCCTGACAATAGCCCTAAAAAACATTGTTTAAAACTTTTCTTCTGACACAGTGGTTACTCTAATTTTGTTCTTTTTTTTATTATTATTTTTTACAAAATAAATGTTTGTGTTGAAGTGCCTTGGTTATTTAAAAAAAAAAACCGTGCTAGTACAGCAGTGATATAGCCACAGCTGGTATTCTGTCAAATTCTGAACAATGAAGAATAACATGTTAGAATAAATCAAAAATTAATACATTGTTCTCTAATTTTGATTGCCACTGTATCTTGGGGTCTTATTCACGAGTAAGGGCAGAATGGAGCGAGAGATTGACAGATGGATTGGAGCAGTGGTACGGACGTTGTTAGGGAGCTGAGCTCCAAAGCAAAGCTGTCGATTTAAATGAACAATAATTTGAAAAATAAAATGGTTAAAATGAACTTCATTAATTTCCATGTGTTTTGAGATATAACTGCAGGGAGCTACAGCATGGGGGCGGAAAGGCCGCATGCGGCTGCGGGTTGCCAACCCCTAACCTAGGAATTTGCCTCAATGTTCATGAAACTCAGTCACAATGATCCTCAGCTGAGCCTGAATCCAAGTTGTGCTGAAGGTCAAGGTTGAAGGTCAGGAGATCTGGGCACTTATTTGATTTCAGAAAAATTACTACTCCTCCTAGGCAATTGTCACGAAATTCACTCACTCTCAAGTTGGGTTGGGAATTGAGAACCGGTTCCTGTTGGAAACCGGTTCTAAATTTTTTCATCCCCTGGAATTGTACATCGCTGATGTTATCATTTCATCATATCGATGCTACGGGCTTAAACACTTCTGTTTTTTTTTTTAAAAATGGCATACATCATGACGTTGCACACTGCCATTACCAAGCAATGCCATAATGCCGTGGGATAATGCCAGAAGCGTACATGAGCAGCATGGCGTATCATAAACACAAGTTGAAACATCTCTTAATGTGGCAGCATGAAATAAAATGAAAGACTGCAATGTGTTTGACAATCCACGAAGTGCGCCCGCACCTGATTCCCAAATGGCAGCACCTCCGTTAGTGGTGGTAATATTAGCTTATTGTTATTAGTAGAATATTAGTGCAATGCTAGCAGCCTTCCAGGCTAAGTTTAATCTGTTTAACTCACAAAACCCAGCTAAAATGTCTGATATTTAAATATGAGCTCTTTCTTTTTAGACGATGACAGCAACAGGTAGCTCCGCGGTTTTACCAACCTGCTCACCCTTGCCAGGAAAACCCACTGACACCAGCTGCTCATGGAGCTGTAATGAAGTTTGTCTTTAAAAGGGTTGCATCCATTCATGACCGTAGAGCAGCTGGAGTTTGGGTAGGTGGTACGTGTAATATAGGTTACAGAAATACTGAATTAGACTCCTCCTGAGACTGAGCAATGGCTTGAGGTTTTTCCAGTATGTTAATATACAATTGAGTATTTTATGCATGTGGGTGTACACACGTGGACAAAATTGTTGGGACCCCTCTGTTAATGAAAGAAAAACCCACAATGGTCACAGAAATAACTTGAATTTGACAAAAGTGTTAATAAATAAAAATTCTATGAAAGTTAACCAATGAAAATCAGACAATGCTTTTGAATTGTGGTTCAACAGAATTATTTTAAAAAAACAAACTCATGAAACAGGCCTGGATAAAAATGATGGTACCCTTAACTTAATATTTTGTTGCACAGCCTTTTGAGGCAATCACTGCAATCAAACGATTTCTGTAACTGTCAATGAGACTTCTGCACCTCTCGGGAGGTATTTTGGCCCACTCCTCATGAGCAAACTGCTCCAGTTGTCTCAGGTTTGAAGGGTGGCTTCTCCAGACGGCATGTTTCAGCTCCTTCCACAGATGTTCAATAGGATTTAGATCAGGGCTCATAGAAGGCCATTTTAGAATAGTCCAGTGTTTGGCTCTTAGCCATTCTTGGGTGTTTTTAGCTGTGTTTTGGGGTCATTATCCTGTTGCAAGACCCATGACTTGCGACTGAAACCAAGCTGTCTGACACTGGGCAGCACATTTCTCTCTAGAATACGTTGATAGTCTTGAGATTTCATTGTACCCTGCACAGATTCAAGACACCCTGTGCCAGATGCAGCAAAACAGCCCCAGAACATAAGAGAACCTCCTCCATGTTTCACAGTAGGGGCAGTGTTCTTTTCTTGGTATGCTTCATTTTTGCGTCTGTGAACATAGAGCTGATGTGCCTTTCCAAAAAGTTCCAGTTTTGTCTCATCTGTCCATAGGACATTCTCCCAGAAGCTTTGTGGCTTGTCAACACGCAGTTTGGCAAATTCCAGTCTGGCTTTTTTATGATTTGTTTTCAACAGTGGTGTCCTTCTTGGTCGTCTCCCATCAAGTCCACTTTGGCTCAAACAACGACGGATGGTGCGATCTGACACTGATGTACCTTGACCTTGGAGTTCACCATGAATGTGTTTAGAGGTTATTCTGGGCTCTTTTGTTACCATTCATATTATCCGTCTCTTCCATTTCTCATCAAGTTTCCTCCTGCGGCCACGTCCTGGGAGGTTGGCTACAGTCCCGTGGATCTTAAATTTCTGAATAATATATGCAACTGTAGTCACAGGAACATCAAGGTTCTTGGAGATGGCCTTATAGCCTTTACCTTAAACATGCTTGTCTATAATTTTCTTTCTAATCTCCTGAGACAACTCTCTCCTTTGCTTCCTCTGGTCCGTATTTAGTGTGGTACACACCATGTCACCAAACAGCACAGTGACTACTTGTCACCCTTTAAATAGGCCGACTGACTGATTACAAGTTTGTAGACACCTGTGATGTTAATTAGAGGACACATCCTGGTTGAACATGGCGCTATGGTTACATTATTTTCAATCTTTTCTAGGGGTACCATCATTTTTGTCCAGGCCTGTTTCATGAGTTTGTTTTTTAAAGTAATTCTGTTGAACCACAATTCAAAAGCATTGTCTGATTTTCATTGGTTAATTTTCATAGAATTTTTATTTATTACCACTTTTGTCAGATTCAAGTTATTTCTGTGACCATTGTGGGTTTTTCTTTCATTAACAGAGGGGTACCAACATTTTTGTCCACGTGTGTATACACTGTGCATATACTGTATACTGTGCATATATACTGTATACAGTGGTGTGAAAAAGTGTGTGCCCCCTTCCTGATTTCTCTTTTAAATGTTTCAGATCGTCAAACAATTTAAATATTAGACAAAGATAACACAAGTAAACACAAAATGCAGTTTTTAAATGAAGGTGTTTATTATTAAGGGGAAAAAAATCCAAACCTACCTGGCCCTGTGTGGAAAAAGTGAGTCTTCCCTAAACCTAATAACTGGTTGGGTCACCCTTAGCAGCAACAACTGCAATCAAGTGTTTGTGATAACTGGCAATAAGTCTTTTACAGCGCTGTGGAGGAATTTTGGCCCACTGTTCTTTGCAGAATTGTTGTAATTCAGTCACACTGGAGGGTTTTCGAGCATGAACCGCCATTTTTAAGGTCATGCCACAGCATCTCAATTGGATTCAGGGCAGTATGTTGACTAGGCCACTCCAAAGTCTTCATTTTGTTTTTCTTAAGCCATTCAGAGGTAGACTTGCTGGTGTGTTTTGGATCATTGTCCTGCTTCAGAACCCAAGTGCGCTTCAGCTTGAGGTCACGAAGAGATGGCCGGGCATTCTCCTTCAGGATTTTTTGGTAGACAGCAGAATTCATGGTTTCCTTTACCACAGCAAGTCTTCCAAGTCATGAAGCAGCAAAACAGCCCCAGACCATCACACTACCACCACCGTATTTTACTGCTGGTATGATGTTTCTTTTCTGAAATGCTGCGTTACTTTTACGCCAAATGTAATGGGACACACACCTTCCAAAAAGTTCACCTTTTGTCTCATCAGTCCACAGAGTATTTTCCCAAAAGTCTTGGGGATCATCAAGATGTTTTCTGGCAAAACTGAGACGAGCCTTTATGTTGTTTTTTCTCAGCAGTGGTTTTCGTGTTGGAACTCTGCCATGCAGGCCATTTTTGCCCAGTCTCTTTCTTGTGGTGGAGTCATGAACACTGACCTTAACTGAGGCAAGTGAGGCCTGCAGTTCTTTGGATGTTGTTGTGGGGTCTTTTGTGGCCTCTTGGATGAGTCGTTGCTGCGCTCTTGGGGTAATTTTGGTCAGCCAGCCACTCCTGGGAAGGTTCACCACTGTTCTATGTTTTCGCCATTTGTGGATAATGGCTGTGGTTCGCTGGAGTCCCAAAGCTTTAGAAAAGGCTTTATAACCTTTTCCAGACTGATAGATCGCAATTACTTTTTCTCGTTTGTTCCTGAATTTCTTTGATGATGTCTAGCTTTTGAGGATCCTTTGGTCTACTTCACTTTGTCAGGCAGGTCCTATTTAAGTGATATCTTGATTGAGAACAGGTGTGGCAGTAATCAGGTCTGGGTGGGGCTAGAGAAATTGAACTCAGCTTTCCAACGATGTGATAAACCACAGTTAATTTATGTTTTAACAGAGGAGGGCAATCACTTTTTCACACAGGGCCATGTAGATTTGTTTTTTATTTACCCTTTATAATAAACAATTTAAAAACTGCATTTTGTGTTTACTTGTGTTCTCTTTGTCTAATATTTAAATTTGTTTGATGATCAGAAACATTCAAGTGTGACAAACATACAAAAAAAATGAGAAATCAGGAGGAGGCCTAACACTTTTCACACCACTGTATATTTAAAAAAAAAAAAGCAAAATACACCCAAGTAAAGCATGTATATTTTTGTGATTGCTAAAATAACATAATTGTGCAGTTGTTTCTAATCACTTCAGTATTCCATTTATACTGCTGTTTTTGCCGGTGTTTGTCTGTCTGTCTGTTGGTTAGCAAGATAACTCAAAAAGTTTTGGACGGATTTCGATGAAACTTTCAGGCATTGTTGGAAATGGTACAAGGAAGAACTGATTAAATTTTGGGGATGATCCGGATCACCGTCCAGAAGAAAACCGCCATTACGGAAAATGCCATTTTCATCAATAACTACTCAACCACTAATCCTATCATTGTCAATCCAATTGCTAGTCATATGTTTTCATGGTCAAGGAATCTGAAAACGTACACAAACACTGTATGGGGGGAACTGTGGCCGCCATTACGGAAAATGCCATTTTCGTGAATAACTACTGAACCACTAATCCTATCATTGTCAATCCAATTGCTAGTCATATGTTTTCATGGTCAAGGAATCTGAAAACGTACACACAAACACTGTATGGGGGGAACTGTGGCCGCCATTACGGAAAATGCCATTTTCGTGAATCACTGCTGAACCACTAATCCTATCATTGTCAATCCAATTGCTAGTCATATGTTTTCGTGGTCAAGGAATCTGAAAATGTACACACAAACACTGTATGGGGGGAACTGTGGCCGCCATTACGGAAAATGCCATTTTCGTGAATAACTACTGAACCACTAATCCTATCATTGTCAATCCAATTGCTAGTCATATGTTTTCATGGTCAAGGAATCTGAAAACGTACACACAAACACTGTATGGGGGGAACTGTGGCCGCCATTACGGAAAATGCCATTTTCGTGAATCACTGCTGGACCACTAATCCTATCATTGTCAATCCAATTGCTAGTCATATGTTTTCGTGGTCAAGGAATCTGAAAATGTACACACAAACACTGTATGGGGGGAACTGTGGCCGCCATTACGGAAAATGCCATTTTCGTGAATAACCACTGAACCACTAATCCTATCATTGTCAATCCAATTGCTAGTCATATGTTTTCATGGTCAAGGAATCTGAAAACGTACACACAAACACTGTATGGGGGGAACTGTGGCGCTTGGCGGAGGTCTTCTAGTTTTTCTAGTTTATATTGCTTTTCAGCATTTAAACATAACAAATGTTACAATGCATAAATGCCCATTTTTCTAAGGAAAGCCTGTTTACAGTCTTATATTTGATTTTATTATATCTTTTTAAGAGAACCATTGTTTAAAGTCAGAGAAATAACAAAACTCCTACATCGATGCTGATTTTCTGTGAAGGCCTACCCCCCCCCCACACACACACACAGAAAACTGATCAAGAATTAATAAGGGAATTGATAAAGAATCGGATCGATAAGCAATATCGACAATGCCATTGATAATGATAAAATCTTATCAATTCCCATCCCTACTCTCAGGTAGGTCTGCATCCAAGTTGAGATCAAGGTCATTGTCAAAGGTCAGTAGAGCTGGGCATTTATGATTCCATAAAAACCATTACTCCTCTTAGGCCACCGACCTTGACTTTAAGCACCTCCTAAATCTGTATTTAGGCTGTGCCTAAGGTCAAGGTCAGCAGTCAGGAGATCAGAGCACTCCTGGGATTTTGTCAGGCCTGAATGAGCTCCTCTATCATTGGTCTGGTCTATGTAATCCAACCACCGGCCAGAAAAAAAGGTCCAGAACACTTGGTGGACACACAGCCTAAATTTGCCACAGTACCACAGTCATCAACAATGTTGTTTTAAAGATCACATTGGGTGAAATAATTCCAAAAATGTTGGATCTAATTTCTGGCCTGAATTTTCTCATTGATACACAAGTTAAATGGAATTGTTCTTGTGAGATTCAGGCTCATTCTTAATACTTAAGACCTGTGCTTATTTATCAAAGCTCATCATACCTTGATCAGTGTCTGTGATTTGGTGTGCAGGCTTAACAGTATACGTTAATTTTTTCAGGATATATTGCTTAGCCAGGGTTGTAGGTCAGTATTTTATCTTTAGTTTGTGTCTGAAGAGTGTGGTTTCTCTCTTCCTTTTGCATGTCTGTAAGCATCCTGACTGAGTATTATTCAGCTTCCCATGCAATTACCCACAATTCATTCTGCCTACTGTCAGCTGAATGTTTCCGTTCTGTGGGCAAAGGAGCATCGCAGCATTTGTTTACAGTGAATGTGTGGCTGCCATTGTCTGTGTCTTCGTACTTTAGTTGAGGTCTGTTATTTAATGGCAGCTGAGAAAATGGAAACCTCCTACTCTGGAGCACTCACCCCATAATCAGTGTCCTCCTTTTGTCTCCCTCTCTGTTTATCTTCTATATCTGTTACTCATCCACTATTAGAGAATTTAAAAATAACTTGTTCAGCTCTAAAACACAAATTTGGATCTGGATACTGTGTTGTTTCTTAATTGGTTATGGTGTAAATGTGCAGAAAATGTCCTTTATTCCCTTCAAACTTTGCTTTTGTGACCTGGATATTGACATTTATAAAGTAGCCTATTCAATGTAATTCATTTACATTACATCTGAATAAAGTAACATATAAATCATAACATGTATTTATACCAAAGTTTTGAAGAAAAAATTAAAGATGTTTAGAAGTGCATATTTGTTACTTAAAACTGCAGTATAAGCAAACTTGGAAGAGGGAAAAAGTCTTTCATTTATTTTAGGCATTTGCAGTTGGGAAATAACGCTTTATTCTCAGGACTAGGCCTGTAACGATAATGGCTCACTTGATTAATCGTATAATAAGAAAAAACAAGCTTGATAAGTTGTCTGATCTTGATAACAGATTACATGTACATTTCTGAACATAACTGGCCAACATTTCAGCTAGTTGCACTGCTTCTGTCCCTCTGCACGCTGCCTGTGGGAGGCAGAGCTTTTGCTCACAGAACAAGGACGACCAGAAAAAGTTAAAGGTCCGATGACACGATTTTGACATTTTTTAGCATGTTGTGTAAACCCAAAAGCCATTTCGATGATCAATATAATATTTACAACCGCACCTGCATTAACTAGTTATCATCAAAAAACCACAGCCGCTGACTAGACTGTGGCTCTGCCCACCGAATGAAGGGCGGCACCACCATGATGTAAGCGACAGAAAGGATGCCGGTGTTGTTGACTGGAATGGCAGCAGCTTTGTAGTTCAGTTTCTCTGGTTTCTTGTTTTAATTTTATGGCTATGCCTTCGCATTGTGTCGCAGGCTTAGATAAACAGCAGGCCGTGGAAGGCCACCTCACACGCTTCAGCTACAACTGTCATAAGCTTCCTCGTGTGCTCCTCGTGCGCTTTTACGCAGGAGGAGCGCACGAGTAGGGGAAGGATTAATGGATTTACCCGCAACTTTGACCTACTTTCTGTGGTCGCATGCTGACGCTCGCCGGTCCGCCAGTATACCCTCTCTCATTATCACTAGCTGATTCAAACTCCCGCTGATCATGTTTCACGGTCCTCGCCCAGGTGCTTCTCATCACACCATCACCAGCAGTGCGTGTACTTGGCGCCGTTTGCCAGTCACGCACTGCTGGTCCATAGTATTGTCATCTGTGCTGTTAGTCTGCCAGTATTTTCAGCACTCTCACAACGTTAGTCACTCCATATTCGCTGTGGTTCTCGTGCGTCCTTGAAGCGATGTCTGCTCTGGGACGCAACTGTGGCTAATACGTCTCCTCTCATTTGTTCTCTGGGCGATGCTGGCCCCCGAACGCCATCAGCAAGTGTGTTTGTGTTTTTTGCTACGTCTTCACCTTTTTGGGAATTGTCTGTCTTTCTGTATTAAATGTGCTGTGGTGAACCCTGCACTTAAATCCTCGTTATTTCATCCTCCCTCTCTGTGCCCTGCGTAAGAGCGCATGGAGGGTCATAATGAATGGATTTATGCGCAAAATTCACCACAGCACATGCATTGAACATAAGAATGATGATAACAGTTCCCAAAAAGGTGAAGACTTACAGAAATAAACAGAAACACTTACAGTTGGCGTTCGGGGCCGACATCGCCCAGCAAACATGGAGAGGAATCGTGTTAACCATGGTTGTGCCCCAGGGCCGACATCACTTCAAGGGGCGCAACAGAACCACGGCTGTGTGGAGCAGCTAACACGTCGTGATAGTATTGGCAATATTGGCTGGCTGACAAGACGGCAGATGATGCACACAAACCATGAACAGCTGACTGTCAAAGAGAGAGGGCGCGTGGTCGGACAAGCGAATCTTGGACAGTGCGCACCTGAAAGTGGGTCAAAACGCACATAAAACATGCACAAAACAAAAACAACAAGAACTCAAAATATAATACATAATAAACTCAGTGCCTGAGCCACAGAGAATACACTGCTATGATTTTATTGAAAAATCGGGTTTAAATAAATTATATTTATGAACAAATAATTTGTTGCAATATCTGTAACAAAAGCATAACACTCGGTCAATGTTTTCTTCGATCATCGATGTTTTCTGCTGCTTCCGTCCTGTGTGTACAATGGGCAGCCAAGCACTGTGTTCAGTCGATGACGTTACAACATGGCCAGGGGGGTTTCCAGCCACTGACGCAATTGCTGATGTGGCGCTCATGAAAACGTCAGATATTCACGTGAAAAAAGCCTGTTTGACTTAGAACTGCACAGACCAACCTATTTCGTCATGTTGTAGTATGTGTTGAAAAATTAGATGAAGTCAAAAACGTGTCATCAGACCTTTAAAGCAAAATCTGCTCACAATATAAAGTTTGTCCCTACTGAGCCTAGAAGTCTGCTCCTTTTAGCTGCATGATTGCTTTGCACAGTGAAGCCCTCTGTTTTTGCCCAATTGGAGAGGTTGGCTTCAACTCTGGCTCGGTTACTCATGTAACACCCATTTTACACTACATTCGTCTGATGTATGATCGGTGTAGCCGTTCTTACCATGGGTCATTTTACATTATAGCAGCTGTATTAGAGAGCACTACTTGGGGTGGGGGTGGGAGTGGGGGGTCAAAGTAGACCATAAGATCCATGAAATTGAAGTTTTCACTATGTACGTAGTTCTCTATTGTGCTGTCTCTGAGACAGCGCATTTTGTAAACAAACGATGCTTACCGATGACGGAAAGCCACGTGTCTCAGTCGTTCGTGGCAACGTATAAACAGTAGTGGCTGTGGTGTATGTAAAATGGCACGCACACACGGGTGACGTCAGTGTGCCTCAGGGTATATTAGGCGACTGCCTCTTCCTGTTTCCAGCCACATCCTGCACTGTGTACTGTTTGCTGTGAATGCATAATAAAGCTAACCTCAACACGTGGTTGTGTCCGTCCATCTTTCCAAACATAACATTGGTGACGAGGATAATGGAGACTTTGCTTAACATCGCTGCCGCCGTTCCTCGCCCTGCCTGGTGAGCCACTGACTCCATGGCCTCGCTGGTATGAATCATTTGAAACCTTCATGTCCGCCTCTGACCTAGCTAACGCTAGCAAGGCTAGGCGAAGGTACATACTACTTTGTAGCCTTGGCTTCGGGGGACAGTGCATCTTTCGGTCGCTTGGGCCCGCAGACATCTACGACGAGTGTGTAGCTTAGTTGACCGGACATTTTGCTGCTCCACAGAGCGTAATGGCCCGAAGACATGTTTCACCAGCGCCGACAGCGACCAGATGAGTTGGTCCTACAGTACGGAGCCGCCTTCCGCTGTTTGTCTAGCACATTCACGTTCGGACACTTGGAAGATGGGTTGGTGCGAGGACAGTTGAAGGTATACACCAGGAATTTGATGATACAGGGGTTGTTGCTGGCGCTGGACAACCTGCCATTGACAGACACGGAAATGCTACGGGAGTCGCTGCTGATGGCGTTGGACAACCTGCCATTGGCAGACGCAGTGGAAATCGCGTCCCAGCTAGAGTTAATGGCCCAGTTAGCATTGTGGCTAGTGGGACCAGACCCGCGCTCCCCACATTCAGCTCCGCTGGTACAAGCCGTTGCCCAGCTGCTCAGCCCTTTGACCCCACGTCTCCTCGCGACAGGTCCACGTCTCTTCACGACGGCCCCAAGGTAGATGTCACAGGACAGCAAGGCACCATAGCACGCTGACCCTGCGGTAAGCTCAGTTTGACCGACGACGGCCTAAGTCCACTGCACTCAGACGTGGATGTAGCCACTCCCTACTTTGCACCGCACACCGAGCAGAACCCTGCAGAACCGGAGCCAATCCTCATGCAGCACGAGCTTCCTTGAGCTGCCTCCTCTCCACAGGAGCTCCTGTACACATCCACGCAGGACCCAGGAGAAGGTAGGGCCTACCCCGTCAGTAGCAAAACTAGCCTGCCTCTACGTCTTCCCCCACACCACTCACGTCCTCAACCAGACGATACTCCAGTAATGGTGCCCTTCTCCAACAGTGGGACGGAAGTGCAACGACAGAAGTGCCTCACGCAGCACGAGCCTCCGTGAGCAACCGGATCACTGCAGGAAGTGCAAGCTGTAGCTGAACAGGGCTGGCCATGACCTCCATCAGATGACACCCCAGCGGTGGTGCTCTCCCCTAACAATAGGGTGGAAGAGCGACAAAGGTACGTCATGAAGAAGGAACGCCAAGCGGAGCACCCTTCACTCACAGTGCTCGACTGGGTCCGAGTACGTCAACTCAATCGCTCATACAAGCTGCAGTCATTCTGACCAGCGCCGATATGGATCATCACTCAGCTGGGACCAGCCACCTTCCTTCTGACTGATAGGTCATGATGGCACGCCAGCCTCCGCAGAAGGATGACACCACTTCCCACTTCTGACTAAGAGACTGCGACCAAGCCGGCCCGCCCAGATGGGGACTTCGCAGCTCCAGCGGGGTGCCTGCCGGAACCACCCGAACTGGCGCAGCCTGAGCCCTGCCTGGCACGAGTCTGATGGAGGCCTCTTCATCTTGAGGACTATGTTGCTGAATTTAAATACATTGATAGTTGGCACATGGTCTGTTCACTGGCAGAATAACCCACATGATCAAAATTTATACCGGTAATCTCGTGAACAATACGATTTGGCACACCCCTACTGCTAACTCCAGGCCTTTCTGGAGCTCTCCATAAGTGGCCTCTTTTGATAATTCTTTTGACTGCTCTGTCAGAAATCTTACGAGGAGCTCCTAGTCATGGCTGGTTTATGGTAAAATGATGTTCTTTCCTCTTCTGAATGATGGCTCCAACAGTGCTCACTAGAACATTCAGGAGTTTAGAAATGCACCTGTAACCAATGCCATCATTATGTTTTACAACTATAAGGTTGCAAAGGTCTAGAGAGAGCTTGTTGCTTCTACCCATCATAAGTTCTTTGTGGTGTGATAATGTGATATTCACAGACCTTAAAGGCTATCAGTCAGGACTTAACCAGCTGAAATGAATTTGCACTGATGAGGATAGCTTCCTAAATTCTGATGGATTTTAGCTGATTTCTTGGCTTTCTATGCCTTTTTGCACCCCTTTTCTTCATGTGTTCAATACTTATTCCCTGTGTCATTCAGCTTTATTAAATATAACTTGTTTTGTGAACACAGTTGCCTTGATTTCTTTGTATTTATGGATTACTTGGGTTGTTACTGATATCTGGTGAAAATCTCCAGTCAATGGCTTCATCAGAAACATGTTTCATGAGAAAAATGTTAACGTGTTCAGTACTTATTTTCCCTGCTGTCTATAAACTGACTTGCTATTGCTTATGTTTTTTTAAATAGTGTAATAATGATAGACTGTGCAAGAAACTTTTCCTTTTACATATTTTTCCCAACTTTGCAAAAATATACAGTGCAACATGAAAATTGGTCTATGTGAGGAATGAATGAACTGAAGTAGCAGCGGTGCGATGAAAGGCAGTCAGGAGTCCATTAGCATAAATTCACACCTCAGCAGCCCTCCACAGACTTTTCAGACTTTTAGCAGGTCTCATCTCCCACAGAGAACAGCACATTTCTCTGGAATATCAAGTTTCATGTCCTCACATCGCTGATGTCAGACAAACACGCAGGTCAGGCCAGAAGTTGGTGATGCAGGCCGCTATTGAGTAGTGGTTGGAATCTTTAGGCACCCAACGGTTCGAACCGATTACAATTCAGGAAGCTCAGATTCGAGCCGATTACGATTCTCGATGCATCTCAGTGCACTCCCCCCCACTCCCGGTCAAGGATTTTTTTTTTTCTCCCACTGACTTTTGAAGCATTTGCAATGGCCCATAAATTTACTTCCAATATCTTCTGTTTCCAAAAAAACATGAAAAGTGCAGCTATAGCACCACATTGCTGCTATAACAGATTTCAGAGTATCCTGAATTTTAACAAATAAGACTTAAAACAACCAATCTGTTATGTGCAACAAGTAACTGATCCTTAAGTCAGAAATACTCAGAATTTCTAACATAAATGTTAAAACTTCTAATGAAAGTTCTCCTGTTATGTGCAATAAGTAACTGAGTCCTAGAGTCCAAAAACCCAGAACATTTTTGCTGTGTCAAAATCACATTTTTACACAAAAATGTGCAGTTACTGTTACAAATGACACTGTGGCAATGGATGTCCACGCATCACACTTGATAGCAATCCTACCCGCTGTCTTCAGTGATTGCATGACTTTGGCTTTGGTCTCGTAGAGAGTAGGGATGGCTGTGTCGGGAACAGGTCAAGTGGACCCCTGACCAAGTGAGCACCCCAGGTGGACCCCGGGATCCAATCTATACATGTATAAGTTCATTTTCAACCCAGTGATTTACAAACTGATTCATAATTTTCTAAAGCTTTTTTCAGAACATTATAGTTCCAAATCCCTATTCTGTGGCTTTTCATCTGGGGACAGCCAGTGGTGACAGTCAGCAGCGGTGGAGAAGAAATGTCTTTCGAAAGCAGAAACGGAGCCAAAACCTTCTCCAGGTCAGCTTAGTTTACTCAGACCCGGAGCAGGAGAGCCATTGTTGCCATCTTCACCACCTGGGAGCATTAAAAAAAAAAAAAGTGCAGACATTTTTGTCTGCTTTTTAGGTTTGACTGTTTTGACTTGCATTGTTGGCGTGCGGCGCAACATCCCTTCATTTTTTTTCTTCGCAAAAAAATATGTCTGGTGGCAAGCCTGCTGCTCTCGAGTCGCATGCAGCACTTTGACTTCTCTTTTACGGCTCTTTTCTCTCTCTTTTTTTTAATTGATTCCTGTGCAACTCTTTTTTTTTTTTTTTTTTTTAAATGACAGGCCTAAATTTTTCTTGGCGTGGCACATCACCGCGTACAAATGTTACCAGAGGAAACCCTGCAAGTTAATACAAGGTGAACTCCGATGCATACATTGCTCCTCACCAAACCAGGACAGACTCTTCTCTTCTCCACAGCAGCCAGGGGATGGTCAGAGCTGCTGCAGGCTCTGAGGGAGTGACTGAAAAAATGGTCTTAAGAAACCTCTCACCCTCAGCCCTGTGATATTTGTGTAATTATGGGACACACAGTTGTCTGTTGCAGTGTTAGTTTTGTTGACTAATAATTTTTGTCATAGTCTTGGTCAGCAACATTTTTTCTGACAAAAACGAGACGTTAACTAAATGAAAAGTGATTCATGAAGCTGAAATTCTGACTAATTGTATGGACACTTTTTGTCAATGAATAAAAACGAAACGAAAATGTTCCAGACACGAGATCTACTCAGAATGGTTTGAAAGGAGAGCGATTTTTTTAAAAATTATTTTTGTAAACATAAATTAAAAAAAAAAAAAAAAAAGAAAGAAATGCTGAATATGTCTGGATTGTGCTCTGTTGTCACTCACCACGCATTTCTTTCCGGGCTGCAGTGTGAAGGCGGGGCGGGGGGGGGGGGCAGTGGGGACGCGACCCGCAGTGGGGAGACAGCTTCTCCTATACTGGGCCCACAGCGGAGCCCAACTCTGTTCATGGCCGGTTCATTTTGCGGCTGGTCTCTGCAGGTGGATTGCAATGGAGAAACAAGAATTTCCATGGGGTGCCCAATAGAGAGACAGGCAGCCGGCGGCAGACACCGGCTCCCGCTCTCAGCCACACGCAGTTGCACGACGACAGAGGAAAAAAAGTGACTTCACTTTAATTAGTTATATATTGCTGTGAAGAACAAATGAAGCATCTTCTGAGGTTAACTAAACCCCAAATGCATAGGCTGTTTTTATGGTCTAGTCCAGGGGTGACAAACATATGGCCCGTGGGCCAAAACTGGCCCGTCAGGTTGTATGGTGTGGTGAGCACAGGTGGTTAGGTTGATTGATGGCTGATGTGGAAATGTCTGTAAATTTAAAATAATTTCTAGATCCTTACAAGCTGCTTTTATACTAAAGTGAAATACTATATTTGTAATAATTCTACTTGCAGTCAGGTTTAGAGAAGGAACAGATATTTTTGTTGTGCTACAAATTTTTGTCTTGTGCTACGTGACTGTGAACCTCCGTAGTACCAGTGTTATGAGCAAAAAAAGTTAATGTACAGCCCTGGTTAAGCAATAAAAAATACCTTGCACCTGTCTGTTGTTCTGTAGTTCTTTATGCACATTTTAATTTGTCTGCTTACCACACTGAATAATATTTTGAAATTAAGATTGCCGAGTAAAAATCTACAGTAACTTGCCTGCAAATGCATCAGTTTGTCTTGAAGTTTAGCCAGTATCAGGACTTTGGAAACCCTTAAGAGTATTGCACTTACCCTGGCCATTTACCCTTTTTGTTCTGTGTTTGGATCTGTGACCTCTTGACTCCAGACAGCAAATCCGAGAACTGGGCTAACAAGTATTCTGTTAGAGCCAAGAATAGGGTGCTTTGTTCATACTGATCCTTCTCATGTCTTCGTTGTTGATGCAACCCTTAAAGTTTTTGATGCCATCACAAAAATTTTCTCTTTTAGTATTCCTTGGCTTGTAATTAGAAAGAATTATTATAGTTGAGTTGTCCACAGAGGCATTTTTAGGGATTGCCTGACATCTAGTGGCCCAGACACGACAGTATCTTTTTGTGTTTCAGGGTGTAGTGGTTGCGCTTCTTAAGATGCATACTTTCATTGATAGCTCACTGATGTATCTTTGATGAATGTTGATGGTTGATTACCTTCATTGACAGCTTTCCTGATTTCTTATTTCACCTCAAATTGAACTGTTTGTACCCTAATTTAGATGCTTTAGCCCTTGCAAAGATACACACGAAGAAGCTTTAGTTAGTTATAATGGTATTCAGTGTTTCTCTCTATCCTTTTGTGAATCACTCATGAACTCTGTAGATAATTTCCTGGATCCGTTTCCTGTCATAAATGGTTTCTGTCTAATGGATTCCCCATTTTTCTCTCCCACCTCCCACCTTATTTCTTTTCTTTGGCATCTAATTGAATTTTCTTACCTTTCCTTACCATTTCCCCCCCCATCTCAATCATTCTTCCTCTACAGAAACTCAAACGGCTGATTCCTGACGAGGTAGGTTTGCTGCGGCCCGTTTTCCTCAACCGTGTGCTTCACTTGCCTGTCATTGTGATTTTAGATTAAACCCTTGTACCCATAATGTCTTGTCACTGTCTGTCACAGGCCTAATCCACCATAACATATTCGTCAGGCATCTGTGTTTTGTCTTGTGCTGTACTCAGTTTGGATGTGCATGTGTGCAAAGTGCACACCATCACCATAAAATGCTTGACATAGTGATGCATTCACAGGCCTGCAACGAAGGAATGCCAGACTATAATTTTTGAGTCATTCTGATGGATCACTATAATGTGTCAAGATTACATGCATCCTGATGTTTGCGCTTCAGCCTTTTCATTTAAGAAAATAAAGTAAACACTGTGCAACTTGGCAGTCGACTAAATTGTCATTCAAACCAGAGAAGAGACGGTCTCTCCCATTTATTTAAAAAAAAACATGATGCAGAGACTGGCCTTTAACCTCTGCCAGTGTTTACAGCATGTTGTTTGTGTGTTGCCAAAAACATTTGGTTTAATTCCTCATCTTCATGTCATGTTAAAAAGTTTCCGTTCTTGTTGATGATGGCTATTTTCAGACATGGAACTTGTGACATTGTTATTAGTAGAGTGGCTGGATGCTGGTGAGATTTTCTATACAGTGTCTAGAAGTGAGGTATTTTTTTTTAAAGGTAGGACTAAGATGGAGACAGCTGATTTTTATATATGTGAATCAAAGATCAGCAGTCCTTCTAAAACTTATTACTGATGGATTTTTTTTTCCAAAACCATTTTTGTGATACAGCTGTAGTATTATTGTTTTGTTTTTGTTTTTTTTAATCAGACTTTGTGGAAAGTGTTTCATGTCTGGAAGTGGCTAATGTATTATCTCCATACCAAGAACACATATCAACACTGGCATTTAGAGATGGCAAGATCTAACCTTTGTCTTGTTGTGTGATAAATCTAGTTGGAGCGTTTCACCAGCATGAGGATTAAAAAGGACAAGGACAAGGAAAAGCCTGGCCAACCACAGAGTCATCGACACTCTTCCGCTGCCAGCTATGAAATCAGTGCTCAAAGTGCCATGCTGCATGATCTTT
This sequence comes from Pholidichthys leucotaenia, assembly GCA_020510985.1. Taxonomy (NCBI): domain Eukaryota; kingdom Metazoa; phylum Chordata; class Actinopteri; order Cichliformes; family Pholidichthyidae; genus Pholidichthys; species Pholidichthys leucotaenia. The sequence continues at coordinate 38,497,547 of CM035840.1, read as the reverse complement.
CTGATCAGAATGTTTTGGAACTCTTCGAACAGATGCTGGTAAGGAGGACTGTGAGAGTGTGTCTGCTTTGTGTGTAGGGAGGGGAAAAATTATAGTCATGATTTTGCACAGCCAAAGAAACTTATACTTTGATTTTTTTTCCACTCAAAAGCACCTAATAATTCACTGATGAAAAATCCTTCTTCTTGAATTTATGCCTTCAACTTAATTTGGAAAGATGAACTGATAACTGGTTTATTTTAAAGACGCACTCTGATGGCTATAAATCTCCTATAAAAACAAATCTACATTGTGTAAAATTGTATCTTATGCCCTTTTTTTGTACACCCACCCCCCCATCTTACAGGTTTGTGTCAAAATCTTTTCGCGCACACCCCTTTCAAACATCAGAATTGGTGACTAGACCCAACCCACATACCACAAGGCTAATAGTAGCTAGCACTACATTAAACAGCATAAATCCTGTGATAACAAGACTTGCGGTTGAAGGACATGTCCAGTTGCATGCACGGTGGCCCAGGATAATGACTGAAGCTGCGTCGGTCCTTAAAAGCAGCTTAATGGTAAAACCCATCTTAATTTGGGTCAAGTTTTCAAAGCAGTTTGTTAAAAAATGCTAACGAGCCTGGAGGATAACTTCAGTTAGGCCAGAGAGTCCTGATTGGCTCATCACTCCACACGCGCCAACTTCATGCATAGTTATGTCACCAAAAACTCCGTCTCAACTCGCCTTTTCTCAGGGGGTGGGGCTTAAGTGAAACTTTACAGCAGGGGTCACCAACTAAAACTGCAAGAGGTCCGATAAGTCGGTCCTCGTTCCCAGCTGAGGTCTGAACTAGATGTGGGAATCTTTAGGCACCTCATGATTCGATTATGATTCAGAACTCGGATTTGATTCTAAAACCATTCTCAGTTTTTTTTCTCGATTCAGGATTTTTCCCTCGCACTGTGTGACAGGTTGGTCCTTTTAAAGCAAAGTATTTGCAGTGACCTATGAATTTACTTCCAATGTCTTTTATTAAAACAAATGGAAGAGAAATCTAATACGTGGACAAATTTATCTCAAAATGTGCTTTTAAAAACTGCCATCGTTTCACTGACATTCTTTCAGAAGACCACAGCTGTCTGCAGGCAGGACAGTATCATTTAACTTGCTTTCACACATTATTTTATTAAGCTCATGTTTTAGCTGCTTTTAGCGCTATATTAGTTTTAAACAAAAAATTAAAATTAATTCTTTGTTCAGTTTCAAACAATATGTAATTTAAAATGTTATAATGCAGGAGAGCACTAAATATGTTTGTGGACTCCAAACAAATGGGTCTAAAATTCTAAAATCCACAACTAAAATCCTAAGTGTTTTTCAGGAGAACACAAACAAAATTGGATTGCATTTTTTTTTTAAATTAATATCTAAAAAACAAAATTTCTCAAAAAGTCCACCTCTATACAATATTATCAGTGCAGAAAAACAGTTTCAAACTTAAAAAAAACAACAATAAAAAAAACAAGGAAAACGGACACAAAATATAATTCCATACTACAGAATCACTCCGACATTTTTTTAAAAAGTCTCAACATTAAACTCTGTTACAACATGCATGGAGCTGTAACTCCATGATTACATGCAAAGGGGAGGTGGAACTTTTCATGTTCAGTAACACACGAAGCTTTTACTGAGTTTTTATGTGATATCGGAGGCTATTAAAAGGACCTCCATACCAGCGGCTTCACCTCTGCATCCCGGCACAGTCCACTGTCGGCAGAATAGAGGAAGAAGTGCCCCGCAGCCCCGGTAAATACATCTAATTCCACAACAGCGTTTCATTTCGTGGATACAGCCCTGAAACGAAGCATGCCTGTCCGGGGTGGATGTCCTCGCTGTCGGCCTTGGTGTGTGTGGGGGGGGGCGCCCACAGCAAACGGTGGTTTCATCACCCACTGCATACTGTCTGGAGCAGTTGGAGCCACAGAATCGGTGGCATTCGTGGGTCAGTGGAGAAGGAGAGTGCCTAAGGACTCGTGCTGTAATCTGTCCGGGCGGTCACCAATATAGCAGTTCAGTTCTGCTTTTTTGCCGTGCTTTTTCCCATCAAAACAAGAGTGTCTCCCTTTTTCCCAAACTGTATGAAAAGGTTTCGGGATCCAGACAGAGGACTCTCGGGGTCCAGATCCATACCGGAGTCCGTCAGTTGGTGACCCCTGCTTTTCAGCAAAAAAAAAAAAAAAAACGTAAATATGAGACATTTGAGTGATTTCACTCTTGATATGTCTTGTAAGTCATTAAGAAAATGTTAGACATGTTAACAAAAAAAAAAAAAAACTTGATTTTTGGCAGAGTGTCACTTAACACTGTTCCAAAAAACACTTTTAAAAGTTAAAAAAAAAATGATAGAAATGTTGGGCTACCTTGCTTTATAAACACACCTTTTCAAATGTACTTTCAGTGCGCTTTAGTTCAGGATAAAGGAAGCCTGTCATCAGAAGTGGTTTGTTTAATGCTATTTCAGTCCCACCCATCAGTCCGAGAGCGGGCTCACTTTGTGGTGGAGGTCGGCGGTGGACGGGACACCGTGTCAGATCTCCTCCTTCCCTTCTGTCAGTGAGGGACTGGGATAGTGAGCGGCAAACCTTGGTACGAGACTGGGGAGAGCCTCGGTCGGTGAAAGCAGCAGGAGAAGGAGTACTCCGTTTCCCCATGGGCTGGGAGCGACTTCCGCGCCACGCCACCGATAATGATCCTTCCGTTTTATGAAAGTTTGCATAAGCATTGTCCTGTTTTCCTGAAGTTCCAAACCCATTCATGTCTGTGTGTTGCATCCATGTGCATTACATTAAATCATTCAGCTGATTTTTCAGCCAAGCATTCTCTTCCTCATTTGGCCCGTCTAAAATAACTGTGATTGATGCCTTCCTTATTACCAAGCAGCATTACTATCGCATGCATTTTCACTCACACACATGCCCTTTGGCCTGCGCAGAACCCATCTTAAACACGCCATCATGATCAGAGTTCACTTTAGATAATGCGCCTCTGTGCATTAAAGGGATGGGCAGGAGTGCTTTGGATTGGATTATCCCAAACACACCTCTGAATAATTAGACCAGCCGCTTTTTACACCTTGTGCCTGGTTGAAAATTAGTTTATGCGTTGCTACAATAAGGAAATGAACTTGGAAATGCCCATAAACATGTTCTACATCAGTGACAGCTGATTATGGACCGCATTCTTGTAATACAGCCCTATGTGTCATTCTGATATTTTGTATTGTCATTATTTTGCATTTTATATTTTTTATCTTGCTTTTTACCTGTTATACTAATTATTTGTCTGTCACATATCTTTGTTTTTTCTCCTTTTGTTCTGTCTCCTTTGTCCAGGTGGACATGAACCTAAATGAAGAAAAGCAGCAGCCTCTAAGAGAAAAAGACATCATAATAAAACGAGAGATGGTCTCTCAGTACCTCCACACTTCTAAAGCTGTTAGTATCTTTAATTGATATTGGCATAATGGAATTCATCTGCTTCAACTTTATACCATTTTTTCTATTTTGGATCCATTCACTGCAAGTTACAAAGGATTTATAATTTTCTACTCTGGAATTATTGCAATAAAGCCGAGCTAAATGACTTCCGTTCCACAGCAAAGTTTAGATTACAGCACATTACTCTGTTGGAGCAGGTATTTAGACAAACGTGCATCGACATCTTTTCTTTTCACATTTGTCATCAATATTTTGTAATTTATTCAAATAAAAAATGCATACGATTATATGTTTGGACAGCATAGTGCTTATATTCACTGCTATAATGTCAAATCAGCCTCTGACTGGCTTTGGATGGACCACTAACATTTGCATAGGAATTACCAAGGATGAAATGCAGCCCACTTTAAAAAAAAAAAAAAAAAAAAAAAATCTGTCACGGATATTCTCAAACATAGTGTGACTTGGCTAAAAATGCACAACCAAAACGCACATCGCTGAGAGAACAGGTTGAAAAAGCAAGTTAATTGTTAAATGCAGTTATACAAGTTCTTTTGAGCAACAACACCCACGGGACATTTCCTGCTGCTGCGTGGGCACGACGGTAAAGAGGACTGCTGATGAGTTGGTAAAATGCTTTAGCTCACGGTCTTGTCGCATCACCTGTTCTCTCCTCAGCTTTGGGATTATAGATTGTTGCTCAGAAAAACTTCTGTAAAATTTCCTGATACTATTTAGATTCCCGTTTGCAAGTTGTCAAGTCCTGAGGCAGCACAGGAGCCACAAGTTCTGATCCTCCCTGCGCCAAGCCGCGCAGCTGGAATAAGGATTTAGTGTTAGTTTGATATACCTTACAGCTCTAGTTTTTGAAACCATTTCTGGCTTTGCAATCATGGTGTATCCAAAAGGTTCACATGTGTTTAAAGGACCTGCGTAATCATACAAAGATGATTGCTAATTCAGGTCATTTAACTGTAAAATCAGTCTATTAAGAGGAAAAATCTTTCACACGGTACCTTTTTAATTCTGCATATCAACATTTCAGATTATTTATGACTCTTGCCCTTGATACCCCACTGTTGTGCTTTCTTGTGGAAATGACACGAATTATGTACTTTAAAGAGAAATATGTAAATGAGGAGCACTAAGTGAATTTGTTTGCTTGCCTGCTGTGTCTGTTTGTGGTTCAGGGCCAAGACCAAAAGGAGAGCTCCAAGTCAGCCATGATGTACATTCAGGAGTTAAAGTCAGATTACAGAGACACACAACTGCTGAGCTGTCTAGAATCTCTTCGAGTCTCTCTCAACAACAACCCTGTGAGGTAATGCGCTCACGCGATTCATACTACAGATATTTGAACCATATTCCCACCGCAAACATTTTCTTAATATCAGGGGACTATCTGGTGGAAGTTCCTATGTTTTTAAGCACATTCTCATTGAGTGTTCCAGTTCTAGTTTTAGTCCCAGAAGATCTATTTCCAGGAACTCTTTTAGCTCCATGGCAGGGACTTTACAAAACTACTGTAGTGACTATTAATGTTCCAGGTCCCAACTGCCACACACATAACAGTTGTTGTTCATTAAGATGTTCTTTGTGAAAGTGAGCAAAACGGTTGACAGTAGCCCAGACTCGGTACAAGCAAAGGAATGCAAGCGGAGATGATGAACACCTTTAGCAAAATGTTTTGCTTTGAGCATTTGTTGTTGTGCGTGTGTGAGTTGTGACCAAGATCGTACTGGATTATATTAAGACTATGGTTTGCACTAACATCATTGTAAGGTTCAGTATTTAGGAGGGTCCCTGCTCTGGAGTAGGAGCTAAAATGGTTCCTGAAAACTCATGATTGGAATCTACAAAAATACAGGTGCTACAGCCAAAGTAGTTCCTTGTGCTCAAAATGTTCCTGTAGTGGGAAAACTTTGAGTACAATAGAATTAAATGGAATGATAATTTTAGCAGTTTTTTTTTTTTTTTTTTTTTTTACTTTGGATCAATTTAGTGTTTTTCCAAATTTGTCAACAAAGAGAACTTCCGTGGATTTTTTTTTCCCTTCCATGAATGCAAGTTGAATTTTCAACAGTGTTTATCCTTGAAGCCTGGGTTCTGGTATACCAATAGTTTATTTCACAATAAAAATAGGAATTAGGTAATGTTAACACAGTGAAATATTTGTGCATATTTATCTTTGGCAGTTGGGTACAGAATTTCGGAGGTGAAGGACTGGCTCTGCTTCTTAATCTGCTTAGAAAACTACAAGAGGAGAAGGACGAGTACCCGTAAGTAATTTAAACCACAGGGAACAGGCAGAAGTACATGTACCATATAATAAGCTTTATTAACTATTTTGTTGTTCTTCCATCAATTAGAATGGTTGGAGTGAAATGTCAGCATGAGATTATCCGCTGTCTCAAAGCCTTCATGAATAACAAGGTAAGACACCTGATTAGTCCTTGGACTACTGTCAAAATACAGAATTCTTAGATTTGTTCATACAGTGTTGCTGAATGAAGTTGAGAAAAGTTGTGGATTTTTTTTTCTGACTTTCTTGCAGTGCAGTAGTTTTTTCACTAGAGGGCAATATAAACACATTGAACAGTTCAGTTGAAATGTGTCATTCTAGTAAATGCTTTGAGAATTCAACATATTTCTATAATTGTCATTATTTTCTTTAGCTGTGTACACGGTCTGCTGTGTTTGATGTCTAACTCAAAGTTAAGATGTAAAAGGGAGAAAATATTATAATTCTCTTTACTTTCAAAGGTGTGGACAAAACATAGTTAAAAGGGACAAAAACATTCAAGAAATTCAAGCCAGTCATTGCTCAAATCTACTTTGATGTAATTTATATGTCAGTTTTAGGTTCGTCGGCCTCCGTCGGTCTATGATGACCATGGAAGAGAATCCTAAACATCTACTCTGCTGGAACAGCACCGACTGTGGCTGAACAGGCCGATTGATTTCTTATTAGATGCTAAATTTCTTATAACCTTATGCTGTACTGAGCACTGAATTACATGATAACAGGATACACCCATGTTTGCCAGGACAAAATTCTTCTCTCAAATGTGCAGATTCTATAGATTTAACAACGGCATGGGACCGACTCCTGATTCACCACACATTTGTGACTAAAACACAGCAGCCATATCTGTGACTAAAACTGGAGACTGCCACGCAGCAACTTGCTGTAAATTCATCAAAACTTTGCTGTGAAAGATACAAAACTAACCAAATGGATGCTGATAACGATGGTACTTTTTTCCCTTGTAGATTCTGTCATGGGCTAATTGTGACTTTATTTCCTGAATATTAATTATGTTAGACATTTGTGGAGAGACCCAGAAGAGTCTGCGGGGAATTTGAAATCTGGCTCTGTGAACGTTTCAGATTATCAAGATAGTTTACCCATTGACGGGGCAGTAAGGGGTCCCAGTACCTCAAAACTCCTGCAGTCTGAGTTCAACATTAGTCTGTTCACTGTCCACAAATACAGCCTGTGGTAACAGGGTAACTTGCTTACTTGTGCAGGTTTTATATGGAAAATATAAAAAGTGGGACTTGTTCTTCTTTTTGAGCTGAAACAAATTCCTAAAGGATTTCCCCCACTTTAATCTCGCTCTCATTCTGTCTTTTTTCTCTAGTACGGTTTAAAATCTATGTTGGAGTCAGAGGAGGGGATCCCTCTTCTGGTCAGAGCCATCAACCCAAAGGTGCCTCATATGATGGTGGATGCTGTCAGGCTGCTGTCTGCCATCTCCATTCTGGAACATCCTGAAAACCTGTGAGCATTAATATATAGCCTTGGGTAGCAGTTCTTTTTATTCATACCCCCCTACAGGACTTGACATTAGTAGTGGCCCACCAGCCAAATGCTGGTCAAATTTAAGCATCAAACTTAAAGATTTACACCAAATTTAAAGACCTGCAGCTTTAATGACTGTTACTAGCCGTTTTGGCGGGTGGCACATTCTTTTATACAGTCTGTCAAAAACAAAAAATTAACACTTTGTTAGTGTGGTAAATTAATAATTTATGAGAAAAACAAATCAGAAATTTACCATATGCAAGACTCAAATGTAAGCGGGGATAAAGACACAAATTTCCAAGAATAAAGGTACAAATTTATAATAAAAAGATGTAAATTTACAATAAAGTAAAAAATTACCATAAGCAAACAACAGAGTTACAAGAAAAATGGTTAAAAATTTTACTTGAAAATCTCACATATTTGTGAGGGAAAAGTACCAAATTTATGATTAAAAATGTTGCAGACTTGTTACTTAAAAAGTCACAAATTATGGGAAAAAATGTGCAGAAAACTACAAAAGTCATAAATTTACAAGAATAAAGATACAAATGCACATGAAAAATTACTAATTTTCAAGAAAAAGTTGCAACTTTAGGAGGAAAGAAACTCTTACTAATGCTGATGGCAAGTATTTGCTGTAGGATGAACAGACCACAGTTGAATTGAGAAAATTTTGCCATCATTTTAATGGTAAATATTTTTGTGGCTCTAAGCAGATTGCTTTAAAATGTTTCTTTCCAAAGTAGTAGCCAATCCCTGGTTGAGTGACTAGTTTCTATTAATAGAGGGAATGCATTGGAACAGAATTCTTGGCAGTTACAGGACAGTTACCATAGCAACACAGCACTGAGTGGCAGCCACATGTGACAGTTTTAGTTTGTAAGCAGCAAAACATAAAAATCACAAAATATTTAGTCAGAGCAATGCACAGATACTTTTATTTTAGATGTTAATACCACACCATTTACTTGACTGTAGTGATGTGTGGGTAAAGACCAAGGAGCACATGGTAAGTGAAGAACTGATTCAGAGTTAGTTGTTTATGTTTTTTCCAATTAATACGAGATGGAATTATAAGATTAGCTCTCCACAATGCAAGCAGGTACTCTGTATACTGCTGTGATTGAATACTGTATGTATTTCTTTGTATTTTACTGCATACAGTGCTGCCACTAATTTTTGCCACTCAATCTTTTTTAACTGCCATGAGTTCTATTTAATGATATCATATGCATACCCTCTATACTGGAAAGCTACTAGCCACAGTAGCTGGTGAGTGCAAAAGTTAATGTCAAGCCCACTGACATTTGACATATTATAATATTTTTTTTTGTTTCTTTTTTGGAAGAAAAACATCACTGCAGTGGACCGAGCAGGTGCACATGGAACATTTCATGAGGGAAATTGTCCCCAATCCTGCTATTGAGCTTCCTAGCATCATACCTGACCTTCAGTGAGAAGGTCAGATGTCTGTTCACTAGTAGGGACTGCCCTCTGCTGGCATCTTTGTGAAGTACATGATGCCAGTGAAGCGACTGTTTAATGTTTTTCTTAGTGCCAAAAGCCAGTTCTTCAAGATTTTAATATCGTATGGAATCCAAGTTAAACCCAATGCTAAGTCATGATTGTCTTACCTATTTCTGTTAAATAACAACCATCCATCCATCTTCTACCCCTTATCCGGGGGTCCTGGTTGTGGGGGCAGCAATCCAAACAGAGAAGAAGAGAAGAGTAGCACCATGATCCCTCCTGCTGGTGGTGAACTCACTGGAGGGCGGACACACGTGGCTCGTTGTGTACACTGGGGCCTTGTTGTAACTCATTCATGGGGATCCGCTGGACCACTCTTGGTCTGGCCCTCCATCCAGGACCTGTTTGCTGTGGGAGGCCCTACCAGGGGCCAGCTGCCCCTGACAACATAGCTCCTGCGATAATTAAGGCACACAAACCCCTCCACCACGATAAGGTGGTGGTCCACGGGGGAGTAAATAACAACCAGTCTGTCAGTTATTTCATTGTACCGATGAAAACTGTATATAATGTGCACATTTATGTTTTCCCCAGACATGAGCGTGTTTTAGAAGCCATTACAGAGGAGGCAGAAAGACGGGACATCGAGAGGTTTCAGCCTCTCCTTGCTGGCATGCGTAATCACAACATTGCTCTTAAGGTACATCATTCATATGGATTTTATTTGACAAATGACTTAGTTTCCTTTAATAAAGAATGCTACTCTGTGTTTTGCTTCGTAAAACATTTACTCAACTGACAAATCTGTTTTTCCTATTCTTGTTTTCATTTGTCCAATTAGTGTTATGAAGCTGATTATTTTGTGTTTTTGGCAGGGAGGCTGCATGCAGCTAATCAACGCCTTGATCAGCCGGGGAGAAGAATTGGACTTCAGAATCCATATCCGCTCTGAACTACTAAGACTGGGGCTCAGAGACCTGCTGAGGGTACAGAAATGCTCTTGATCTCTGAAAAGTGACTGTGCAACAACACACATTTTTTCACGGCTTTAATCTGTGTCTCACCATCTTCATTCCACCTTCTTCTTCATTTGATGGGGTGACACAGCTGTGCAGTAAAACTATTTTTTGTGCTTGACTGTCACACTTCTGTCATTCTCCACCGTCCCTGTTCATTTATCCATCTGCATCCCGTCCCGTTCCCTGCAGGAGGTGCGGACAATAGAAAATGAAGAGCTGAGGGTGCAGCTCACAGTGTTTGATGAGCAGGCTGAAGATGACTCTGAGGACCTCAAAGTACGTCTTGATGACATCCGCATTGAAATGGAATATCCTTCCAACTGGCAAAATTGTTCCTTTGTAGAAACTGTCTGGGTATGTTTTGGTTGTTTTTTTTTTTGTTTTTTTTTTCGCTGTTGTTTAAACTAGCAGCACGGTGACAAAATATTTATAGCTGGTCACGGCAAGCTGTTGAATTCTGGTAGTTATTCTGTGTAAAGAATTGACAAGTTCAGGCAGTACTTTTTAAATACTACAGGGATGCTTATGATGTCCTCAATTTATAACTTAAACCTTTTTTTGCTTACAGATATTGTAAATAACACTGGCTTACAATAAAAAAAAAAGGTTAAAAAATTTATTCTTAACCCAAATCCACCAATTTTTATTGATTTATGTTTTACTGATTTTGAATGTGGTCTTTAAAAAACCTGGCTATAGTTTTTGGCTCATTCCAGTGGAGATGAACTAATGCAATGGAACTGTCCTCTCCGAGGAAGGGACGAGCTCCTGCCCCAGTCGGAGGAGTTCAGGTATCTTGGGGTCTTATTCACGAGTGAGGGGAGAATAGAGCAGGAGATTGACAGATTGGAGCAGAATCTGCAAGTGATGCGGACTTTGGACCGGTCTGTTGTGGTGAAGAGGGAACTGCACTTTAAAGCAAAGCTGTCAATTTACCAGTCAATCTATGTCCCTACCCTCACCTATTCTCATGAACTTTGGGTAGTGACCGAATGAATGAGATCATGGGTACAAGTGGCTAAAATGAGTTTTCTCCGTAGGATTGCTGGACTCACCCTTGAGATAAGGTGAGGAGCTCCGTCATCCGGGAGAGGCTCAGCAGAGTAGAGCCGCTGCTCCTCTGCATCAGAAGGAGCCAGTTGAGGTGGTTTGGACATTTGATCAGGATGCCTCCTAGACGCCTCTCAATTGAGGTGTTTTGGGCACATCCCACTGGGAGGAGACCCCTGGGCAGACACAGAACGTGCTGGAGAGACTCTGTCCCCCAGCTGGCCTGGGAACACATTGCTATTCTGAGTTGGAGCAGATGGCTCGGGAAAGAAAGGTCTGGGCGTCTCCTCATGGACTGCTGCCTCTGCAACCTGGCCCCCCAGAAAAGTGGTAGAAAATGGATGGATGGACTATATCCGTCAGTCTGTCCATCCACTTTCAAGAATCGCTGCTACTCTGAGGCATTTGGTCTGGCTACTCACCAGACTTGAATGCAGTGAGCCTATTTATATGGCCACAATAGTCTGATGACTGTAAATAATCAACTAATGTGATACTTGGATTTCACCTGTTTACATGCACTTCATCAATTCTTTCCTAAATTGGCAAATTTATATGTATGGCAGCCATTCAGTTTGAGTATCTGTTGAAATCCAGCATAAGGACACCTCAGTCTGTTTAAGGAGGTGCTGATTAGGTGATCATCCAAGTATGGTAAGACACATGAAAGTTGTGAATAAAAGTCAGTTATTACACTAATACACATTTCAGGGTTCTTCCCGAGTTGAAACTTAAGTATTGTAGTGTTTAGGAATGAACATGAACTTGTTTTTGTTGCATTATTTGATCTAAAAGCACATCTAAAAGTAACATATTTTTTGTTGTTTAGGCCAGTTGTCATTTTCTGTAAATAAATGCTTTAAATGACTTTTTTTTGAGTTGGAATTTAGCGGAGTTGTTTTTACTAAGTTACAGAATAAAACAAAATTGTTCGTTTTACTCAAACATGTATTAATTGTAAAACCAGATAGAATTATAGTTTTTCAATGGTTTCTTTGGGCTCTTAATTTTTTCAACAGCTGCATATATAACAGAGGAAAAGTATCTGCTCACATTCCAACAATAATCAGCCACCTTCTCTCTGTAGTTGGCTGCTTTGCTTCCAAGAAAAAAATGTCATATCACTTGTGCCATATCTTACAAACCAGACCCAATCAATTTTAGATGTGATTTTCTTTTTCGCTGGCCCAGAATTAACAATGATTGATTATTTTTGTTCAGAAACATTTTTGTTGTAGACTAGTGTTAATGGCTTTTGTTTACACACTTTAGCTAATACCCAAAGAACGCTGACAAAAAACAAAAGGAGCTATTAAATATTCAGGTATCAGTGAAACCCGTAAATTAATGAGCATTATGTTCATGATGGCTATGAATTGGATTGTCTTACTGCCTGTGTGTCAGTACATTTTTTTAAAATGTTTGTGTAGTCCTCTGAATTATTTCAACACTATTATCTAGATCAGGGATGGGCAGTGAGGGCTGTTCCACTGCACATTTTCTGTTCCACTCAGTCTCTTCAGCAGGTCTTTGCACTGATGAGCTTCAAGGATTGCTAATTGGAAAAAACAACTGCAGAAGAGATTGGGTGGAACAGAAAACCTGCAGTGGAATAGCCCTCCATGGCACATAGTTGTCCATCCCTGATCTAGATAATTTAATTTCCTCTATATTATTTTTAAGCGATAGACAGTTTGGGCCTTATTAAAACTTAGAGATTTTTTTCAACCAGCACAAAATCCTTTTTTCTTTCTTTCGCTTGTAATATGCAGTTACAATTTTCATCACCAGATGTCTCCTAGGAGTAACTAACGGCATGCAGGCACAGTCTGTGCTGCTGTTCCATCGACTTCCTGTATATTCCATAAACCAAGTAATATATTAGTCAGAAATGTAGCACAGAACAAATTGAAGTCAACAAGGTGAAATGAATGCGAACTGTTCACTGGCCCACCCTGATAATATGTTGAACAAAGGCATACTTGGAGTATTCCCAGTTGGAATAGCTGTTTTAGTATTGTATAGGATGAAGTACACCTTATAAACTGAAGTTACAGAGAAAAATATACTTATTTTTGAAAATAATATACATTTGTTTCATTTAAAATGAGACTTACAGTGTCACTTGCCATTGAACACTAACCATATTGTAGCAGTCGTGTGATTTCTGTTCATTTTTCTTTATTTGAATAATTCACAAATTATGATTTAATTGTATATCCTCTATTTTCGTGAGGCTCATAATTTCAGAAGCCATTATTCCCCAGTTGTAACATTGTGTTACTTAAAACCAGTTAATTATGGTAAAGGTTTAATTAGAGACCCTTTTTCCAGTCGTATTAGAGCAACAGAAAACTGCTGTGCTGATTAAAGAAACAAAAACGACATAATTGAACCTCTAGAGCATGAGCCTTTTATGCGTGTTTAGTTTAAAAATGGCTAAAAACAAGATTAGGTTACAAAATGTGACAAGGAAACGCATTGTGGCACTTGCTGAAAGTTGTATGTCATAATTAGGTCTGTAATGATTATTACCACTGTTGTTGTAATAGATTCATTAATCAGCATCCATGATTTTCCATTAAAAAGTATTATTAAAAAGAAGAATCTCTTGAGTATGTCGTGCAAGTCTGATGTCTGACTGACTTATTGAAATGTTTGTTTTTTTTTTCCTTTCCACAAATAAGTTTCAAGTGTGATATCGCTGGCATTTTCTGGCATGCACTATATAGCTCAACCTTGCATAAAGTTGTCAATATTTGTGTTTGACATGGTTATTGTTTGACAAGCCTTAACTGGATTTGCTTCAGTGATGTGAGGGAAATATTTGAGATCGTGGTGAACACTGTGAAGGACTCGAAGGCCGAGAACAGCTTCCTTTCCTTAATGCAGCATCTGCTACTGATCCGCAATGATTACTTGGCCAGGTAGCACACACACACAAACACTCTGATGTTGGTAGTGGTACACAACCTTATGGGCTAGTATTATCTGACATCTTCATACATGGTATTTTGTGGACGATAGGATGAGGCTAATTTGTGTGAAAATACATTAGACCAAATAAAGTCAAATATTTTTGCTTTTTCCCCCATTTTTTTTTCCTGTTATCACACACAGAATTACAATGGATATAAAAAATCTACACACCCCTGTTCAGATGCCAGGTTTTTGTGATGTAAAAAAAAAAATGGGACCAAAATAAAACTTTTCAAAACTTTTTTTTACCATTGATGTGACCTATAACCTGTACAAACCAACTGAAAAACAAACTGAAATCTTTTAAGGGGAAAAATAAAAAAAAACCTTACAATAACCTGGTTGCATAAATATGCACACCCTGTTATAAACTGCAAATGTGGCTGTGTTCAGAATTAACCAATCACATTCAAACTCATGTTAAATGGGAATCAGCACACACCTGCCACCATTTAAAGTGTCTCTAATTAACCCCAAATAAAGTTCAGCTGTTCAAGTAGGCTTTTCCTACCATTTTTGTAGTCACATATTACAGCACAAGCCACGGTCCGCATAGAGCTTCCAAAGCATCAGAGGGATTTCATTGTTCAAAGATATCAGTCAGGAGAAGGGTACAAAAGAATTTCCAAGGCATTAAATATACCATGGAACACAGTGAAGACAGTCATCAAGTGGAGGAAATATGGCACAACAGTGACATTACCAAGAACTAGACGTCCCTCCAAAATTGATGAAAAGATGAGAAGAAAACTGGTCAGGGAGGCTGCCAAGAGGCCGACAGCAACATTGAAGGAGCTGCAGGAATTTCTGTCAAGTACTGGCTGTTTAGTACATGTGACAACACTCTCCCATCTAGGATGGCAAGACAGAAGCCTTACCGTATCTCACAAAAGTGAGTACACCCCTCACATTTTTGTAAATATTTTATTATGTCTTCTCATGGGACAACACTGAAGATATCAGTGTACAGCTTGTATAACAGTGTAAATTTGCTGTCCCCTCAAAATAACTCCACACACAGCCATTAATGTCTAAACCGCTGGCAACAAAAGTGAGTACACCCCTAAGTGAAAATGTCCAAATTGTGCCCAAAGTGTCAATATTTTGTGTGGCCACCATTATTTTGCCAGCACTGCCTTAACCCTCTTAGGCATGAAGTTCACTAGATCTTCACAGGTTGCCACTGGAATCCTCTTCCACTCCTCCATGGTGACATCACAGAGCTGGTGGATGTTGGAGACTTTGCTCTCATCCACCTTCCATTTGAGGATGCCCCACAGATGCTCAGTAGGGTTTAGGTCTGGAGACATGCTTGGCCAGTCCATCACCTTTACCCTCATTTTCTTTAGCAAAGCAGTGGTTTGGAGGTGTGTTTGGGGTCGTTATCATGTTGGAATACTGCCCTGCGGCCCAGTTTCTGAGGGGAGGGGATCATGCTCTGCTTCACTATGTCACAGTATATGTTGGCATTTATCGTTTCCTCAATGAACTGTAGCTCCCCAGTGCTGTCAGCACTCATGCAGCCCCAAACCATGACACTCCCACCACCATGCTCGACTATAGGCAAGACACACTTGTCTTTGTACTCCTCACCTGGTTGCGGCCACACAGGCTTGACACCATCTGAACCAAATAAGTTTATGTTGGTCTCATCGACCACAGGACATGGTTCCAGTAATCCATGTCCTTAGTCTGCTTGTCTTCAGCAGACTGTTTGCGGGCTTTCTTGTGCATCATCTTTAAAAGAGACTTCCTTCTGGGACGACAGCCATACAGACCAATTTGATGCAGTGTGTGGCATATGGTCTGAGACACTGACAGGCTGACCCCCCACCCCTTCAACCTCTGCAGCAATGCTGGCAGCACTCATACGTCTGTTTTCAAAAGGCAACTTCTGGTTATGATGCTGAATATGTGCACTCAACTTCTTTGGTCGATCATGGCGAGGCCTGTTCTGAGTGGAACCTGTCCTGTTAAACCACTGTATGGTCTTGGCCACCATGCTGCAGCTCAGTTTCATGGTTTTGGCAATCTTCTTATAGCCTAGGCCATCTTTATGTAGAGCAACAATTCTTTTTTTTTTTCCAGATCCTCAGAGAGTTCTTTGCCATGAAGTGCCATGTTGAACTTCCAGTGACCAGTATGAGAGAGTGTGAGAGCGATAACACCACATTTAACACACCTGCTCCCCATTCACACCTGAGACCTTGTAACACTGAGTCACATGAGACTGGGGAGGGAAAATGGCTAATTGGGCACAATTTGGACATTTTCACTTAGGGGTGTACTCACTTATGTTGCCAGCGGTTTAGACATTAATGGCTGTGTATTGAGTTATTTGGAGGGGACAGCAAATTTACACTGTTATACAAGCTGTACTCTGACTACTTTACATTGTATCAAAGTGTCATATCTTCAGTGTTGTCTCATGAAAAGATATAATAAAATGTTTACAAAAATGTGAGGGGTGTCCTTGCTTTTGTGAGATACCGTATCTTATGAAGAAAAACATCCAAGCCCAGCTACATTTTGCAAAAATACATCTGAAATCTCCCAAACGCATGTGGGAAAATGTGTTGTGGTCCGATGAAACCAAGGTTGAACTTTTTGGCCATAATTCCAAAAGGTATATTTGGCACAAACACAACACTGCTCATCATCAAAAAAACACCATACCTACACTGAAGCATGGTGGTGGCAGCATCACTCTTTGGAGCTGTTTTTCTTCAGCTGGAACTGGGGCCTTAGTCAAGGTGGAGGGAATTATGAACAGTTCCAAATACCAGTCATTGTTGGCACAAAACCTTCAGGCTTCTGCTAGAAAGCTGAAGATAAAGAGGAACTTCACCTTTCAGCATGACAGTGACCCAAAGCACACATCCAAATCAACAAAAGAATGGCTTCACCAGAAGAAGATTAAGGTTTTGGAATGGTCCAGATAGTGTCCAGACCTGAATCCGATCAAATATCTGTAGGGTGATCTGAAGAGGGCTGTGCACAGGAGATGCCCTTGCAGTCTGACAGATTTGGAGCGTTTCAGCAAAGAAGAGTGGGCAAATATTGCCACACTGATAGACTTTTACCCAAAAAGACAGTGCGCTGTAATAAAAGCTAAAAGTGTGCAACAAAGTATTATTGTAAGAGTGTGCATATTTATGCACACAGGTTATTGTAAATTTTTTTATTTTTTATTTTTCCCCTTAAAAGATTTCAGTTTGATTTTCAATTGAGTTGTACAGGTTAGGTCACATTAATGGTGAAAAAAGTTTTGAAATGATTTATCTTGTTTTCATTTTTTTACATCACAAAAACCTGGCATTTGAACAGGGGTGTGTAGACTTTTTTTGTCCACTGTATATCAGTTTAGACAGTGTATACACTCCTTATCAAAATCTTAAGACAGGGGTAAAAATTAAAAATTACAAGTATTCACATTTGGTGCTGGTGGATCGTAACCAGGTTGTAAGTCGAGCTTCAAAATGCAAAAAGAGGAAATGGGAGCAAGAGACCAAAAATAGGGAGTAGGCAATTTATTAAAAACTGCGTTTAAACTCAAACAGGCTGTTTATCAGCTGATCAAAAGCTTCAGACCATAGCACCCCCCAAAAAACAACAACAAAACAAACAAAAAAACAGGACTACAAGTGTCAAAAAAGGACTTATTAGTGAGTAGCCCCACCATTCTTGTTGATCACTTCAAAAATTAGTTTAGGCATGCTTGATGTGAGTGTTTCCAGGAGGCTGATGGGAACGCTTCTCCATGTGGGGAAGATGGCTTCATGAAGGGCATCCGCAGTCTGGAACTGACGTCATTTTTTGATCGGGGTGTACAAAGACTCGCAATGCATTATGCTTTGAATAAATATCCCTCAGAGTTCAGTCACACACAAACACACACCATCAGGGATGCAGGTGGGTAGAAGTAGTGATGTGCAAATGTAAGTATATCAAAGTGCAGACTGATGTGTGATGCAAGTGGTATACCGGTGTGGGGAGACAGAATAATTTTCAAAAGCTTTACTGTATAAAAGCTCAGATAAGTCACCTGGATTCAAATCCTGAAATATTTTACCGTTCATCCAAATGGCTTCATCAGTCAGAAATAAATGCACAGAAGGATGTTAACAGACTATACTACCAGTAACTGTCATAACTATGGTGGCAATAAGCAGCAAAATTCTTTGAACCCCCCCCAACTAAGCATTATTTAAATGTGTAAAATAATAGGTGTACATACAATATAGATAGCTCTGGAAAAAAAATAAGAGACCACTTCAAAATCTTAGCTGCCATACATGTAGAGATGCTAATTTAGCAATTTATTTTGAGTATTTGTTGAATTCAAACACAAGCACACCTCAGTCTACTTAAGGAGGTACTGATTATTTTATTCATCTAAGCATGGTAGGATGCATGAAAGCTGTGAATAAAAATCAGAGTTACTCCACAAATGCAGATTTGAGTTCTTCCTAAGATAAACCTAAGTTTAACTTTTCTGCACAAACATAAGGGACGGCTGCGGAACAAGTGTGTAGGGCTGCAACTAACGATTATTTTGGTAGTTGACTAATCTAACAACTATCTTTTCAGTTAGTCGACTAATTGCAATTATTTCTGTGTATTTCTGTGTTTGTAGCAACACAATTAAATAATAGATGTTAAAGTGTAAAAACTCAAATAGCAGCTCTGCTGCTCCATAAAGGCTGTTGTAACTGTGTTCAAAACAATCTAGAGGAATATTCAACTTAATTAAAGTGAAAAAAGAAAATAACAAGCTAGTCCATCCTGTTTGAAACCTTGCTGGGTCTAGAAATGTAAAAATTTAATTAGGCTTCAGATGAAAATTAAAAACGTCTTCCAGTCTAAAATAAAAACAACACTTAAAATATCAGTGCAGAATGTGAGCCTTCACTACACATGCGTACAGTGAAATACTTAAGCTGTTTTAAATTTATTTGTGTTGATTATGGTTATCTTTTTTTATTTAAATTACAAATCATGATATTCTAATTTACTGAGATGCACTAATATTCAGAATGAAGGCTATTACGGCGACAATAATAGAGAATACGAAAAAGAGTAGTAAGTGTCTCATGTACTGTTAACATATTGGCTAGCATAACAGAAGCAGCTCAGCTGTCAGCAACCATCGTAAGAGAGACTGACTGACAGTAGGTTAACTATTTAAACAGCATGTACTCATAGTGTACATGCTGATCTCTGTATCCCTTGATACAGAGATCGACAAGAGGATTGGAAAATCAGTCTCCACACTCGCTCGCCTCACCACACAAGTGTGGGAGAATCCCAAACTCTCTGTCAAGACGAAGATGGCAGTGTACAACGCCTGCATTATCAGCACACTGCTCTATGGGCGTGAGACATGGACAACATACGCCCAGCAGGAAAAGAGACTGAACTCCTTCCACTTGCGCTGCATTCGCCGCATCCTGGACATATCCTGGCAGGACAAAGTGCCCAACACAGAAGTCCTGTCCCGCGCCGGCCTTCCCTCCATGTTCACTCTACTCAGGCAGCGCAGGCTTCGCTGGCTAGGCCATGCTCACTGTATGAAGGATGGCAGAATCCCCAAAGATGTCCTCTACAGAGAACTGGCGACTGGCAGGAGAGACGCTGGCCGCCCACAGCTGCGCTTCAGAGACGTCTGCAAGGGAGATATGAAGGCCCTGGAGATCAATACAGAGCGCTGGGAGGACCTCGCAACGGACCGCTCCAAATGGAGAGGCACCCTGACCAGACAGCTCAAGGCGGGTGAAGAGAAACTGACTGCTGCAGCAGATGAAAAAAGGACCCGCAGGAAGAACCGCCACAGACCCAGCAGCACGGAGACCATCAACAAGTGCGACCTGTGTGACAGGGACTGCCATTCGCGCATCGGCCTATTCAGCCACAGGCGGTGCTGTTCCAGCAGAGTAGACATCTAGGATTCTCTTCCATGGTCATCATAGACCGACGGAGGCCGATACGACTCATAGTGTGGTCAGTTTTGTAAAGCTGAGAGAGTCGCTCATTGAAAATACGAAGCACTATCGTTACTTGCTAACCTTAACCGGTGCAGTCCGCTGACAGGTGGCCGGCGAGGAGGAGGGAATGGATGCATCGCTGTAGTGCAGCTGTGATATGACAACACTGCTTTACAGTCTACATTTAACTTGTTTCATTTATTAATTTTCAGTAAAATCCTCCCATACTTTGGAAAGTTTTGGCCTTCTTCATGATTTTCTCTCCGTGTCGCCATGATGCGTTCCTCCTCATCTTTGCTGGAACAGTTAAATTGAATATTTCCGTGGCATGCATATGAACTTTAAAATTAAGTGATTTGTCGACTATAAAAATCTGCGTTGACAAATTTTTTATGATCGGCGTTATCGACTAAGCGTTTCAGCCCTACAAGTGTGGTTGATCAGAAGGTCGGTGGTTCGATTCCCGCTCTATCTGTAGACTGCATGTTGAAGTGTCCTTGAGCAAGACACCAAACCCTGAGTTGCTCCTGGTGGGTCAGGCCAGCGGCTTGCATGGCAGCTCTGCTGCCATCAGTGTGTGAATGTGTGTGTGAATGGGTAGTTGGCTAGCTCTGTAAAGAGCTTTGGTCATCCAGAGATGAGGAAAAAGCGCTATATAAGTGAATGCTGTTTTAAGTATTGTAGTGTTTAAGAATGAACATGAAGTTGTTTTCTTTGCATTAGTTGATCTAAAAGCCCATCAAAAAGTAACATCTAAAAGCATCTTTTTTGTTGTTTTGTCTGTAAATAAATGCTCTGACGATATTGACTTGGAATTGGAGTGAGTTGTTTTCAGTAGGTCAGAGAGTAAAACGAAATTGTTCATTTTACTCAAATACATGTGTATAAATAGTAAAACCAGATAGTGATCATTTTTCAGTGGTCTCTTAATTTTTTTTCCAGAGCTGTCTATATATAGTAAAAACATTTATGAATGTATACATATACAGTTTTTTGTCAGGTCAGACATTGGCTTGCTTGCTACCGGGTAACCATGAAAACCAGTACTACCTGTCTCATGGGACGGGCCATCGGTGACTCAACTGGCAACCCCTCCCTTCCAAAGTGTACAGAGCAACAGTACTGGCTACTCTATTGTATGGTGCTGAAACATGGACTGTCTACAGAGTGCAGGTAAAGAAACTCCACGCGTACATGATGAGACACCTTCAAGCCATAATGAACATCTCATGGAAAGACAAGATAACCAACAAAGAAGTGTTGAAACGAGCTGGTCTACCATCAATGGAGGACATGCTAATACAGATGAACCTGAGATGGCTCGGACATGTTGAGAGGATGGACCACCAGCATCTCCCTCGGCAGTTACTCTACTCACAGTTATGCGAGGGCAAACGCAATCAGGGTAGACCAAGGCTGAGATTTAAAGACACTGTAAAAAGAAACTTGAAGAAGCTGGATATAGACAGGAGTTCCTGGCAGCGGAAGGCTAAGGACAGAGCTGCGTGGAGGAATCTGATCAGACCTAAATGAAACAGTCATTGTCGCCCACAACAGACTGCTATGATGATGATGATGATGACATATACAGTTGAAACCAGAAGTTTATGTACACTGTATTAAGACAAACCTTTTTCCCCGCACTGTCTGATATTAAATTAGACTAAACTTTTCCTGTTGTAGGTCAGTTAGGACTATCAAAATTATTTCTATTTGCTAAGTAATTTTTATATTTGCAAAATAAAAATTTTTAGAGAATATTTTTTTATTACTTCTAAGTCAAGAGGGTTGCATACATTCCCTTAGTAGCATTGCTTATAAACTGTGACTTTGGTCAGATGTTTTGGGTATCCTTCCACAACTTCTCACAATAGTGTGCTGGAATTTTGGCCCATTCCTCCTGACAGAACTAGTGTAACAGAGTCAGTTTTGCTCAAATGTCTTTTCAGCTCTGCCCACAAATTTTCTGTGGGATTGAGATCAGGTCTTTGTGATGGCCACTCCAGGACATTGACTTTGCTGTCCTGAAGCCACTTTGTAACTAATTTGGCAGTATGTTTAAAATTATCGTCCATTTTGAAGACCCATTTGTGTCCAAGCTTTAACTTCCTGGCCGATGTCTTGAGATATTGATTGAATATTTCCACATAATGTTCTTTACTTATCATGCCATCTGTTTTGTGAAGTGTACTGGTCCCTCCTGCAGCAAAACACGGCCACATGATGCTGCCACCCCTGTACTTCACAGTTGGGATGGTGTTCTCAGGCTTGCAAACTTTAACATCAGACAGTGAGGAAAAAAAGGTTTTATGATCTGGGTGGGACAGATAACATAGCAGTGTTTGCCCCACCCTCCTTAACCCCACTGTGGTGCCCTTGAGCAAGGCCCTTAACCCCATCTGCTCCAGTGGAGCTACTCAGTGGCCACAGGTTAGTCTGTGGTTGTACTGGGCAGGTTCTAGGTGTGAGTGTGTGATTGTGTGAA
This sequence comes from Pholidichthys leucotaenia, assembly GCA_020510985.1. Lineage (NCBI taxonomy): Eukaryota > Metazoa > Chordata > Actinopteri > Cichliformes > Pholidichthyidae > Pholidichthys > Pholidichthys leucotaenia. The sequence continues at coordinate 38,475,263 of CM035840.1, read as the reverse complement.
CAGGGCGTCATTGAAAAAAAGAGGTTTCCTCTCAGTGGAACTCCACTGTATAAATAAAGGTTAAATAATAAAAATATGTATTTTTATACAGTGTATGTAAACTTCTGGTTTCAAACACACACACAGAGAGAGAGAGAGAGCGAGAGCGAGCATTTTCTGGTTGGACACAGGACACATCCTCAAACTTTGTAGGAAAGGAAGATGGTAATGCACTATAGGTAGAGGGTAGACTGTATCCGAGTCCTCTGTTTCTGTAAACAAACATAAATGGCCTCTTTAAATCCCCTCTTGAACTATCAACCCCTCTGTTCAAAATCATCATCCTCAAACGAATGTCCTTCGTCCGTTAGACGGAGATAAGCTCCTGAGTCTGGTTCAGTGACGTCGTTTCTTCTGTTTGGCCATCCACTTATGAAGTTGTTTCGTTTTGCCGATGTAAACATCCAAGTGATCCCCTTTACACTGGACAGCATAAACTACTCTTCTCTTGTGTTTGGGAATCTGATCTGTTTAAAAAAGTTCTAACCTCCCCACACCTGTGTACCACTTGGGTTTTTGTGTGCTACACTTCTGTATACTTGCATGTATACATTAAAGCAACCATATGTAAGATTTTCACCATAAATTTTTTCCAAAATAATTTTGATGGTACATCAACCTTTGGATGAATATCATTTCCCACATATTCTGAGTGGGCCTGCATTGGATGCAAGAGCTCTGCTCTCGGTCATGCTGTTTGCTCTCTTCATGTCTGTTCTTTTCATCTTCTTCTTCTCTATCCCCTCACCCCCCAGCCAGTCGCAGCAGATGACTGCCCCTCCCTGAGCCCGGTTCTGCTGGAGGTTTCTTCCTGCTAAAAGGGAGTTTTTCCTCTCTACTGTTGCCAAGTGCTTGCTCACAGGGGATCACCTGATTGCTGGGGTCTTTCTGCAGTTGTGGGGGTTTCCCCCTACAGTTGAAAGTGCTATGAAATAACTGTTGTTGTGAAATGGTGCTATATAAATAAAGTTGAATTGAAAGGACTACAACTATGGCGAGTTTGACCTCAGTCCCAACAGCTAGTCACAGAACACAGCTTTAGCCACACCCTGTGATTGGCTGTTGGGCCTGAGGTCAAAGTCACCATAGTTGTAGTCCTTTCAGTGTTCCTACCTGGAACAACAAAGGTTTAAAGGAGTCATTGATTGCACATGTCTTCGTGAAATATTTTTGAAAAAGCCAACTTTATTGTCATTCAGTCCATACAGCCAATCATGTGCAGTAGAACAAAATTACATTTCTCCTGTATTCCCACCTATATTTCCTACCTTTATCACTTGAAGAGAGTTATTCACAAGTTTTCATCGGTAAAATTTGTGACTGAGCCCCAAGAAGCAAGAGCATTCAAGACTACAGTTTTATGCCCAATTTTTCCCTTTCATGAAAAGCTGCTCCTTCATAAACATTCCGGGGGTATGATCCAATTCTGCATCCACTCCAAAATTAATTCACATATGAGCTGCACCACCTCCATGATTTCTTCCATCAAAGAAGTTGCATAGTTCTACCAAGGAGGAGACCGTGTATTTAAAAACGCAAAAAGAAACCAAGACAAAATGGACTGCTTTTCTCTCTTAAACCAAATCTTTTGACTGCTTCATGCTGTTTGTCTCACAGAGCACCATCCCTCAGCATGAAATTAAGACATGCACAGAAATCCAATTCCATTTTAATAGAAATGAGCACCATCAACTCTTATCACAATAAATATGCTAATGTCTATGACTGTGTTTTCCTAAGCCTGTTGAGTTTTCGCTAAAGAAATTTAAAAACAGAAAAAGTGATTAAATGACCAGGCGGGCCTAGACTACTCTGAGGTCAAGAATTTAATGGTGTTGTCCAAGTTAATGTGCACATTTAGTAGCACAAAAACCATGCAGAGATGTGCCTGTTTGGGTTGAATTAGTCATACCGTTGGCGTTGTGTTTCTATGATGGCTTCAGACAGACAGGAAATTGTTTTTATTTTTAACACAGCATTGGGAATACATTGTGAAGATGGAAAAGACAGGCTGGGCCCAACAAATGATCCCAGTTGGAGTCTTTTTAGCTCCCCCTCCATCTCCTCCATCCTTCCATCTTTCCTGTTCAGCTGTTTCCATCCAGATGAACCGGTGGAACACAATAGAGGTGGTCTATAATGGACTCCACAGAGAGAGGATAAGTAAGGACTGGAGGGAGAGATGGAGGCAGAAAATACAGCTTGGTAATTATAGTGATGTTAAAAGAAGCCTCGTCAGTAATGAAGTAGAAAATGAGAGTTGGGCTAAATCACTACATACAGAGCACCTGCTGCTTTAATTTTTTTTTTATCATTTTTGGTGGGTTTAAATCTCAAGTTGAGCTGAAGGCTTAAGAAATGAAGTCATGAATTCATTCATTAAATAATTACTATGTGTATATACAAGTCAAACTGCATATACAGACCATAAAGCACTTAATGAGTGTTGTTTAAAGTGGTACAAAATCTATACTCTTACTTTACAATCCAACAAAATGTCTAATGCCTGTCATTCTACCATTTCCCCCCTTGGTATATAGAATTTACATAAATCTGATGATGAAGACGTAGCTGATTACAAATATGCCTTACTTGGACTCAGTTTTGTTGAACAACACTAGATGTCTCTCTCGCTCCATGGATAAATGTAAGCTTTTGAAAAAAAAAAAAATCCTTCAAATATAGTGAGAGAGTGGAATAAGTATTGGACAAAGGCTGAGTGACTAAGAGAAACCAGTGAGTGGGGGGGGAGACAGAATAAATAAAGTATTGAGTTTTGACTCTGGCAGCATCTAAATGGGGTCAGAGAAAAAGACACCTCCGAAATTGAGTGTCTGAGTGAAGTTGGCTTTATGAGACACGAAGTGCTGGACGTAAACCAGCACACTCAAGAAAACAGTTGAAAACAATCAATCTTTGTGACAAGGAACTCAAAATCTCACATTCACACGGACAGCCGTTCTCGGCTGCGACGACAAAGTGACAAAGCATGTATGTTCACGCATTTGTCTACTGAGATAAACCTATTTACGCATTGTCAGCCTGATCCTCGTCTGCCAAAATGTGCAGTTTTTCAAAGACTGGTTAAGGCTGATTTTAATATTTATTATTCTTTAGCTGCCATTTGATGTTTTATGACACCAAAATATGAATTAGAGCTGATGTTTTTTCCCCTCAAAACTATAATCATATACTCGATTACCACCCTACGTCTTCTTTCTTTTCCCCTTTGTTTTGTCTTTGTCTGCTCACCGTTCTGTCTATAAACACATGCCTTCTCCTTTTCCTCAGGCCTCAGTACTACAAGTTGATCGATGAGTGTATTGCTCAGGTCGTGCTCCACAAGAACGGGGCAGACCCTGACTTCAAGTGCCGTAACCTGAACATCAACATTGAAGGCTTGATTGGTGGGTTGTTGGACCACAGCGTGCACATGATTAAGTTTTCTTGCTGATTACTTTACACTAGAACAGTAAATACACACTAACTTGCACATAAAAGATTTGAGCAAAAATGCACATGGACCACACGCAATCAAACACTCAACTCTTTGGCTGAATCTTTGATCCGTGTTTTTTGTCAGCGCTCCTGCTCCAGTCTGCTGCATAGTTGCATATTGTGCTGCCATTGTTGCTGTTCTTTGTGCTTTTATGACACGAATCAGATCTCAGAAAGGCCACAAGGTGGAGCCAGAGAGACCTGAATGTGTGGCGTGTGTTTTGCCACAGGTTTCAAAATTATTATTGATTATATGTAGAATTGTTTTTCCTCGAAGGAAAGGGATTTTTGATACCTGTAAGTATTAATAAAGTAAGCTTGTAATGCCCTGATTTATATGTCTATAAGTGCTTCATTTGTGCCTCTGGCATTGAGAGATACAAAACATTACTTCTGCAGACGTGACACAGACTCTACTAAGGCAATGAAGAACTATTCAGAGCTAGTTACGAAGATGTGCTTCCAGTCCCTGTCAGCAAATCTCAAGTGTTGATACCTGATGATAAAAATGGCTGCACTCAAAGACAAGTCTTTACAGGCTTTAGGGTTGAACATTTCCAGCAATTGTTCAATCTTTTTGTTAGAAATTTGTGCCACTTAAGTCTTGCATAGAAAAAAGATGAAGAAAAAAAATGTGTTCTTGAATATGAATGTAAAAGTAGAAAAGCTTGATTTAGTGTAATGTTAAAGGGAATTTATGTGCGCCGATATTTGATTTTATAGACTTGAGTGGCAGCGCTAAAGGATCAGTGAGTATTGCGCGCTAAACCGCAGCAGAAGGTACAGGCCATGTCTCTGGAGTTCAAACTCTTTAGGGCAGGTCTCCTTTGCTCACTGCAGGAGGCTCTAATTGCACTGCTTCTAAATGTGTCCTGAGACACACACAGGCTGGCTGGCCTCCTTTAAGGCTGCCAGAGTTATTATTGGTGGAAAGCAGCCCAATTCTGCCCCGCATGCATTATTTAGTGTTTTTCTTTGAACTCTGAAATTCAGCACAGTTTCCCCCCTACATTCTGCCTCCCTTAGTGCTCTCTATTCGAAGTTTGCCCCATTTAGCTTAGCCACCATGACAGACGTACACCCTCTTCCCCAATTCATGACACATTCAATAACTATTTAAATTCATACACGAGCACACACTGTGAAATTTTATGTGGCTTGGTAAATCAATGACAAAACATTCAGTTTTTTTTTTTTAAATCTTGCCTGCCTTGCTTTCTAGCTTATGTAGATGTGCAGGAGCTTTTTTATCCATATTTTCTTTGCAGTGGAAGATAGACTCTGCATCTCTTTAATGTCTGTGTGGTTTTATGTTTCTAGTTCATACATTTTTTTTTTCATTTTTAATTTATCTTTTCACAGCCTTCTATCTGTGCTCTCTGTCTGCTGGATCCCCCCTTCTGGGCATCATGATTAACTGTCTTTGATCCAGTGACATCGTGGCATTCATCTTCATGTTAATTAGCTCTTTTACTGCTCATGCTTGTTAAGCCCTTCAGCGCTGAACCACCTGTAGACCCTGCAATTATTTTGTAAAAGTGCCCTGTTGGTCAGTCTGTGTTCTTCTCAACTTGTCAGAACCTTACCTCAGGACTGCGTTACAACAAAAAAATACTATCACAAAAAGCCTGTAATCGCAATACAAATGGGGAATGCCAGTTTGACATGAAGAGATTGTTGATATCGAGAGTAGAATTGGTTTGCCTTCACCTTTATCACGCACCCACAAAGGTAAATGTCTTGGTAATGTGTGTAAAAGCGGCGAGCAACACGTAGCATCCTATTGTAATGAGATGCCTCTACAATCGCATCCCACATCTTGACTTTGAGTAGCACGATAAGAGAAAATGGGGAGACTGGTGGGATGTTTGCCCTGTGTGTGCGCACATCTGTTTGCAAATTTATGTGAACACACAGCGTGTGCCAGACTGAAGGGTATAAAGTCTTTGTGGTCAGTCCTGAGCAGGTGTGTTGTCAAAATCCTTATCTTATCTACCACCTCTTTATCTTTTCCTTTTCTTTGTCCTATCTCTTGTGCACACAGACAATATGGTGGACCAGACCAAGGTGGAAACTAGCGAGGCCAAAGCTGCTGAGCTGGAGAAAAAGGTGAGATACGGATTCACTCATCCGAGAACTTCTAAATACATACATGTCAGCAAACAAATCTCCACTCATAGATATATTGGCATCTGTGACGTGCCAACACTTAGGCATGCCAGCTATTACAGCCATAGAGGCACAATAGAAAATCACGCATTGTTAGTGGGCAATTCCCCTCACACTGAGAGACGTATTGGGATTTTAATGAAACTCTCTGCAACTATGTCTGGCTGACATAGGATGACAAATGTGTTGAAAGGAAGAACAGAAGGTGACAAAAAAAAATGAGCATACACACCAATGAGAGCCACCCGACAGACAAATACTCTTACAAGCAAGCCGAAAACACACAAAAGCTCACAGTCACACAATGGGGTAAATGGCCTGATAGTGGTGTGCTGCCACCATGATGTTTCTGTCCCAGTGACAGGATAATTGCAAAGAAGAAGCTGAAATGAGCCTTTATCCCCCCCCCCCCCCACACACACACACACACAATCTGATAGGATCATATCCACTGAATGCACGTGCATCCACACAACCACCCATTCTATGAACACTCATGGATTAATTTTTATTGACAGCGCACGCATTGTAGCACTAGCTGTGCATGATGGGGTAATTGCAGGCAAGGCAGTCTTTTTGGCGGGAATTGGGGATAAGGCTGTCAGGACGATGACGGCGAGAGTAACGGATCTGCTCTCTGCAGATTAAACATCCATGTGTATTCATGTATTCATCTGTTTAAATACTCATCTCGTTTGTTGTGTGTCCCGATGCAAAAATAAATAAATATAATACTTACAAATTCATATAAGCTAGGAATTTATGAAGGGGAAGGATTAACAATAGAAGTGATAAAGTGAGCTCTGACATGTCCACCAAGTAATTGGCATTAATTGCTATTAAAAATTATCCAGTGAATCTGAAAGCACCAGACTACAAGGAGTAGCTTTACTGCATCTTTGAGATATAGAGGTTGCTGCTACTTTTGTCTGGGTGGGGTAACCGCTTTTGTCTTGCATGATATTTCAGCATACTTCACTGTCAAATCAATTTTCCTCTATATCAACTAGGGATGGGCTGAGCCGACATTTACTGTTGGTATCGGGTACGATATGGGCAAAAATGACTGAATCGGGTATTGGGAAGCAATAAAAAAACAAAAACTGATCCATTAAAACAAAAACTAAACAAATAAACACCTTTTACAATTGCCAACATTCTCTCAGTCCCACAGCAGCAGGAGCATCACATCATCCAGACTCCGGTGTGTGGGAGAGACTGCACATCACAGATGTAATGTCATAGACAAGATTTTTGTTAATGACCATTTTTATTATCCCCCGCCGGTCAAAGAGCAAAGGGGGATTATGTTGTAGGGCAGCCCACCCATCTGTCTGTCTGTCCGTCTGTCTCACTTTTGTGAAATCAAGTCCTGCAGTTTTGTTCCAGATGTTTTGAAATGTGGATGACCTTGAGATCAAGGTCAGAGGTCCGTTTTTCCCCAAATCTTGTAAATGCAACAGCTACTGAAATGATGTAGGCTTTTCAAATCGATACAGTAGTTGTATCTAAGACGCATCCTGGATGACTTGCACCCTGACCCAACTATGGATTTGGGATCAAAAGGTCAAAGTTAACATTCCATTTTCAATATTACTATACAATTTGTAAAGCTAGGGCTACCAAACCCGGTACACAGGTTCACCCTGCGACACTGAAGGGTGACTCTGGTTTTGGGATCGCAAGGTCAAAGGTCATCAAAATGGCATATAAACTATATCTCAACAACAAAGAAAGCTAGGGTCACCAAACTTGATACACAGGTTCACCCTGGCATCCTGACCTCTGACTATGGTCTTGGGGTCAAAAGGTCAAGGTTAGCACTCCCTATGCCCTCTTACTATAAAACGCATAAAGCGCTCGAGGGTCACAAAACTTGCTACTCAGGTTCACCTTGGCATTCTGATCTACAGCTATGTGTTGTATATGACTATATTTGTTGTATGTTCATGGATAATAGAATTATCATAATTTGGTTCTGCCCCAATAAGTATATGGAAAAGTTTAAAACTGCTATTGTTACATCCCTAATACTCAAAATCACCGTGATGTAACCACTCATGTTGCACAAACATACCTGAAACACCACTTTTCACCTTCTGCTGCCCTGGTTGCGTGCCCCAATATACTGTATAGTCAGCATGACTGTTAATCTAATGACTGGAGTGGGGCTGCAGCTAACAACTATTTTATGGCTTGGGTAATCACCCACTCTAATCGAAGATTACTTGAGTAATCAGATACTTTAAAAAAAAAAAAAGACACTTGCATTGACCAACATTTGTGGAACTTTTTCCTAAAGAGCAGTAGTAATTGTACCAAACACTCAATAACACAGGTACACATTTATTGCAATGTTTATTGCATAGAACGTAACTTTAAACGGTACGTTATACCTTAAAGTTCCTTTCGCTTTCATCACCACGATAAGGTGACAATCCATGAGGGGAAAGTCCTATCATGGCAAAAAAAAAACCCCAAAAAACTTAAATACAAATTTTTGGACATTCCGCCCAGCACTAGTTGGTAGAAGAGAAGTTACTGATAAATACATGTCCTTGTAGCTCACTTCATCCCTTCAGTATAATGGCTTGAAAACTGGTCATCTTATCACTTGTGTGATACTGAATACTTACTGTGTCTTTAACGTTTACTGTGCGTATGTATTCCAGCTGGATGCAGAGTTGACTGCTCGCCATGAGTTGCAGGTGGAGCTGAAGAAACTTGAGGGTGACTATGAACAGAAGTTGCAAGACTTGAGCCAAGAAAAGGAGCAGATTGCCTCATCTAAACAGGAACGAGAAAAAGAGAATCAAGGACTGCAAGAACAGCTAAGCAGCTTGCAAAAACAGGTACACACTAAGTCATAACTAAAGCCTCTCTGTGTGTGTATTTGAGAAGGCACATTGAATTGACTTACAAACTTGTTTGTAGTTATATGAAAAAAATGCAAAACTCCATTAACTGTTTAGCGCTTTATTCAAAAATGTCAGCATAACATTTCAGCTTTTCACAGCAATTCCTGAGATGAATTTAGGACACCTTATAACCTAATAGCTAATATTTCCCCTTTGTCTGAAATAGCCAATGAAACATTGACTGCAACAGTCTACCAGTCTCTAACATCAACTGGTGGGAAATTTTCCCTGCTCTTCATTGCAGAATTCTTTCAAACGTTTAAAATGTTTCTTGCTTGCACAGCACATTTTCAAGCACCCTAAAGCATCTCACTAGTATTGAGATCTGGGATTTTTCTGGGCCATTCCAGAACTCACCATTAAGTTCTTTTGAGCCTTTCCTTGGTGGATTTACTGTAATATTTTGCATCATTGTCATATTGGATTTTCCACCTCAGCTTCAGCTGCAGTTTTTGAACAGATTACATTTTCTTCAAAAGAGCCATGGCATCCATGTTTTCTGACTTATTTACAATGCTACAATGATGAGCTATTATCCTAGAAGTGCCTGAAGGCAATAAAAACAAGTCCTATGTATTCTGTATTAATTCTAGAGTATTACAGAATGAGTTTATTTTCAATAGTAATTCTATTAAAAGTGAACTCATTTTGCCCAAGTCTCATTTATTCATGCTGGCAAGACTTTAATTTCTAATTGTTTTGATTGGTCATATTTTCCAGCATCCATGAGACAGGAGGAGTATCCCTCTGTGGGCATCTAAACCCTCCTACCAACGGCACTACTCCAAAATTAGCTCAGAGCCTAGCTCAAAATGAAATATTCTAATGATCTGAGATACCAGCTTTCTGATTTCAATAAGGTATAAATTGTAATAATCAAAATTGAAACAAAAAAGGCTCAACATATTTCCTTTACTTGTAAGAAATGTAAAGTATATGAAAGTTTACTTTTAGAACTAAATTATGAAACATGCATGATTTCTAAACAATATTCTAATTATTTGAGATGCACTAGGGCACTGGCTGGAACAGGCACCATTTACAGTATATTCAATTTTATATGTTTAGTCGTACTACTTTTTCAGTATTAAAATGACAACCAAATGTCCCAGTATTTACTTATGTTAATAAAGACATGTTTTCACGGGGCCTCATTTTTAAGCTGAATGTAGCAGCCTTTGTTAACTTTAGAGTCTTTTAGAAAACAGTGAATTAAAAGTGAGTTAGACCAAAGGTCACATTTCCTGAAGTCGTAATGGCAAATTGACTGACTTCACAATGTTTAAACGGCGTTGGCTCTATACCTTTGTGTCATTGACAATACAAATTGACTTAAAACTTGAGCACAGCATCAATACAGATTCTGATTCTGTTAAATGGTGAACTCATTGTAGATTCCTGCCTTGAAAAGACATAAAGTGACACCTTGACGTTGTAAGAAAAAAAGCATGTCAGGCCATAGAAATCCAATACTTGAAATCTAAGCACCAAGAAGTTTTCAAACATTTATGCACACCCACACAAACACAGAAGAAGCCCCCTGGCTTGAAATGATTTTGCCAACTACAAGCATAGCTTGAAAAGAAGTTGAAGAAAACTTGAAGGATACTGTAAGAAGAAGAGAAATCCTTTTTAGAATAAGAATCTCAATAAAAACATGGAAAGCTGGGGAATGGGAGTATAAAGAGTTACTGAAACGCCAAAAAAAGGGAAAGGATGATGATGAGAAAGTTTGGTGGGTTTTTTTTTCCCCCCAAGCCAAGATACACAGTGTGTGTGTTTGTGTGTGACTGTGGACACGGCAAACGGCGGCAGAGATGAGATTGTTTGGCTGTCAGTGTCCTGCTGCCACACCAGCTGGACTCTGCCTCACAGTGACACCCAAACCAACAAATGCACCAAGTGACCCAGAACAGTCTGCCTCTGTGCATGTGTGATCATAAACACATGATGTTTGTGTGTTTGTATATGTGTGTTTATGCCTGTCATTTAGAGAGCCGCACAACTCCCAGAAATGAGTTTCATCCAACATGGCTGCTGCCAGGAGAGTCATCATTTCACCACTCAGAACTCCAAACACGCACACACGCACACATTCGTCCAAAGCATCAACCGCATCACGAGCCAGGCATCAAACGAGCTTCTCATACCAAGATGGCTCACTTTGTGTGTGTTTGAGGCACTGCCCATCGGAGATTTCTTCACATGTAGAGATCTCTCACTGTCCCTTGTGTGATTTTGTGCCCAATTTTTCATCTGCTGCCTCACTAAGAAAGCCTGCCTCCGAGGCTCTTTTTGTTTGTTACTGTCATCCGTTCAGGATGTAAGGAAAACAGTACAAACAGTTTGCTACACTCTTGTTTCTCTCACTCACTCACTCACTCACTCACTCACTCACTTGAACAGACATAGGAATTTTCTAATTCCTGTGTTCTTTGAATTGCATATTGTACATTTCCATCCAAACCCGTATCTGTACTCATTAGCTGGCCAGCGTTAATGACTCACATTTTTTTTTGAAAATTGTCGTCTCACTGATGTAAACACTGTAATCAGTATTTCAGTAGAAATGAAAAATTGATTTCACCCCCACTACTAATTTTAGAAACTTGTCTTCTTCTTTGGAAACTTTTCTTTTAGATTCCTCTTTGGACTTAATTCCCTCGTGTTACAGTTTGCTTTGTGTGTGTTTTTCTCCATTCTCTGTCTAGGCTCAATCATGCGGGGATCTAATCACTGTTCTCTTTTCCCACTATTCTGACATGTCTGTGTGTTTGGAATGGATATAAAACATGCAGTAAATTACTGAAAAATTCCTGTTGTTTAAAAATGATCTTAATCAATAGATTTGATTACATTTATATTTTATTCTTGGCAGATTGAAAAGCTGTCCAAGGATCTGGAAGAAGCCAAAACTAAGGTTGTCACGGTTACTGTTCCTGTGCCAACACCTGCCCCTCTGCCCCCTGGCCAGAATGCCGGTGTGCCCCCTCCCCCTCCCCCACCCCCTCTCCCAGGTCATGCCACCATTCCTCCTCCTCCTCCTCCACCACCTCTCCCTGGTATGCCAGGACCCCCTCCTCCTCCACCTCTCCCTGGTATGCCAGGACCCCCTCCTCCTCCACCTCTCCCTGGTATGCCAGGACCCCCTCCTCCTCCACCTCTCCCTGGTATGCCAGGGCCACCTCCTCCTCCACCTCTACCTGGCATGCCAGCACCACCTCCACCCCCACCTTTACCTGGGATGGGACCTCCACCACCACCACCACCACCTGGAGGTCCAGGTATTCCACCTCCGCCATCAGCCCCAGGCATGCCCCCACCTCCACCATTTGGCATGGGGGGCTGGGGTGCCCCAGTCCCTGCTGCACTACCTTATGGGCTCCAACCTAAAAAGGATTACAAGCCTGAGGTCCAGCTAAAGAGAGCAAACTGGAGTAAGGTTGGTACTAAGACAAACTTGTCCAGTGTGTTTAATATTCAAAGATGGGTAACTAGCCAGTATTTATTACTAACTGAATGGGAGAAAGTTATAAATATTCTTTTTTTTTTTTTTTTTGCTTTGTTAATTGGGATTCTCATATTAAATCTTTAAGGTTGGGTGCTAATGAATGTGTCTTGTTGCAGATATTGTAGAAGCAAAAAAAATTTACAATCTCACTTCCAAAAAGGTTGGATCACTGTATAAAATGTAAATAAAAACAGAATGCAAATGTCTTTATAAAATATGCAAGGCCTTCCCAGAAAAAGACAGTGTCTGGATGAAAGCATATGTTACTCTAAAACCTGCATATACAGTGGTGTGAAAAAGTGTTTGCCCCCCTTCCTGATTTCTCATTTTTTTCTATGTCACACTTATATGTTTCAGATCATCAAACAAATTTAAATATTAGACAAAGATAACACAAGTAAACACAAAATGCAGTTTTTAAGTGAAGGTGTTTATTATTAAGGGGTAAGAAATCCAAACCTTCATGGTCCTGTGTGGAAAAAGTGATTGCCCCCTAAACCTAATAACTGGTTACGCCACCTGTAGCAGCAACAGCTGCAATCAAACATTTACGATAATTAGCAATGAGTCTTTTACAGCTCTGTGGAGGAACTTTGGCCCACTCATCTTGGCAGAATTGTTGTAATTCAGCCACGTTGGAGGGTTTTTGACCTTGATCCTTCTTTTGAAGGTCATGCCACAGCATCTCAATCAGATTCAGGTCAGGACTTTGACCAGACCACTCCAAAGTCTTCATTTTGTTTTTCTTAAGCCATTCAGAGGTGGACTTGCTGGTGTGTTTTGGATCATTGTCCTGCTGCAGAACCCAAGTGCGCTTCAGCTTGAGGTCAAGGACAGATGGCCGGACATTCTCCTTCAGGATTTTTTGGTAGACAGCAGAATTCATGGTTCCATTTACCACAGCAAGTCTCCCAAGTCCGGAGGCAGCAAAACAGCCCCAGACCATCACACTACCACCACTATATTTTACTGTTGGTATGATGTTCCTTTTCTGAAATGCTGTGTTACTTTTATGCCAGATGTAATAGGACACACACCTTCCAAAAAGTTCAGCTTTTGTCTCATCAGTCCACAGAGTATTTTCCTCAAAGTCTTGGGAATCATCAAGATGTTTTCTGGCAAAACTGAGATGAGCCTTTATGTTCTTTTTGATCAGCAGTGGTTTTCGTCTTGGAACTCTGCCATGCAGGCCATTTTTGCCCAGTCTCTTTCTTATGGTGGAGTCATGAACACTGACCTTAACTGAGGCAAGTGAGGCCTGCAGTTCTTTGGATGTTGTTGTGGGGTCTTTTGTGGCCTTTTGGATGAGTCGTTGCTGTGCCCTTGGGGTAATTTTGGTCGGCCGGCCACTCCTGGGAAGGTTCACCACTGTTCCATGTTTTCACCATTTGTGGATAATGGCTCTCACTGTGGTTCGCTGGAGTCCCAAAGCCGTAGAAATGGCTTTTTTTACCTTTTCCAGACTGATAGAGCTCAATTACTTTGTTGCTGATGATGTCTAGCTTTTGAGGATCTTTTGGTCTACTTCACTTTGTCAGGCAGGTCCTATTTCAGTGATTTCTTGATTGACAACAGGTGTGGTAGTAATGAGGCCTGGGTGTGGCAAGAGAAACTGAACTCAGCTTTCCAAAGATGTGATAAACCACAGTTAATTATGTCTTAACAGGGGGGCAGTCACTTTTTCACACAGGGCCATGTAGGTTTGGATTTTTTTTTTACCCTTGTTAATTAACACCTTCACTTAAAAACTGCATTTTATGATTACTTGTGTTATCTTTGTCTAATATTTAAATTTATTTGATGATCAGAAACATTTAAGTGTGACAAACATACAAAAAAAAAAGAGAAATCAGGAAGAGGGCAAACACTTTTTCACACCACTCTACCTTTCAGCATTGATAGTGCCTTTCCACATGTGGACATTATCAGGTTCATAGGCACTAATGCACCCCTTATCATCAGAAATGCAAGCTTTTGAACCGAGAGCTGATTACAAGCTGGATGGACCCTCTCCTCTTTAGTCTGAAGGATGTAGCATCCCTGATTTTGATTTGTGTGATCACAGAACAGTTTCCCACTTTGCTTCAACCCATTTTAAATGAGCTTTGACCAAGAGAACGTGGCAACATTTGCAGATCATGTTCACACAGGGCTTCTCCTTTGCAGGGTAGAGGTTTAACTGTGTTAATCGGTACTGATTTTTGTAAGTGTCCTTGGTTGGCCCCGTGCACTGGTTTCCATGACAGAATTGGGCACATATTAATTCCCGAGAGCTCAAAGATCATTGACATCCATTATTGTTCTCTGACCTTGTCTCATGGTCACAAAGATGTCTAGACCAGGGGTCACCAACTGCTGCTCCATCCATGCTGTACTGGAGTTTACTGTGGAGATTTTTAAAAAATGTTGGAGGAATTCTGTCCTGTGGAATTATATTTTGTGTCCTTTTTTTTGTCTTAGTTTGAAACAGTTTTTTTCTGCACTTAAAATATTGCATAGAGGTGGACTTTTTGTGAAATTTTGTTTTTTTTTTAGATAAAGAAGAGTTAAAATACAAAACACATTAGTTCGCATTCTCCTGTAAAACATTTTTAGGATTGTATTACGTTTTGTTTGAAACTGAACAAAGAATCAGTTTTAATATTGTTTTTTGTTTAAAAATTAATATAGAGCTAAAACCAGCTAAAACATGAGCTGAATAAAATAATGTGTGAAAGCAAGTTAATGATATTGGCCTGTCTGGAGACAGCTGTGGTCTTCTGAAAGAACCTCAATGAAAGGATGACGGTTCTTAAAAGCACATTTTGAGATAAATTTGTCCATGTTTTTTATTTAACCTTTATTTATACAGGGTAGTTCCATTGGAAGGCAACCTCTCTTTTTCAAGTATGCCCTGTTCACATTCACACGTTCACACCAGGAAGCTGCCCAGGACAATCACAGACTGACCTGTGGCCACTGAGCAGCTCCACTGGACCAGTTGGGGTTAAGGGCCTTGCTCAAGGGCACCACAGTGGGGTTAAGGAGGGTGGGGCAAACATTGCTATGTTATCTGTCCCACCCAGATCTATTCCTGCTGGTCTAGGGATTAAACCCACAACCTTCCGCTCACCAGTTCACATCCCGAACCATTAGGCCACCACTGCCCACCATGTGTCAGATTTTTCTTCCATTTGTTTTAATAAAAGATGTTGGAAGTAAATTCATGGGTCATTGCAAATACTTGGCTGTAAAAGGGCCAAGTTGTTGCACAGTGGGAGGGAAGAATGAATAGGAAGAAAAATGCGTCAAGATGCATTGAGAATTGTTTTAGAATCAAGTCGCGGTTCTGAATCATAATTGAATCATGAGGTACCTAAAGATTCCCACACCTAATTTGGACCTCGCCTGGAGAGGAGGACCGACTTATCGGACCTTTTGCAGTTTTTTTTTTTTCCACAATATCTTTATTGAACCTTTTTTTTTTTTTTAACAAACATGATACAAACAATCAAACACTAACACTAAAGTACTACAAAAAAAAAAAAAAAAAAAGCACTAAAAACACCAACAACCACCAACAAAATCAAGTCTTCAACAATGCTCCTCTGTTTA
The DNA here is from genome assembly GCA_020510985.1 of Pholidichthys leucotaenia. Classification (NCBI taxonomy): domain Eukaryota; kingdom Metazoa; phylum Chordata; class Actinopteri; order Cichliformes; family Pholidichthyidae; genus Pholidichthys; species Pholidichthys leucotaenia. The sequence goes on along the minus strand of CM035840.1, from coordinate 38,459,534 downwards.
GTCTAGACAATCCAATACATAAGTATACATATTATGTTCACCAGTTTGGAATTTACAAGGTCCACACACATCATTCACCTTCTTCTTCAAGAGTTATGTTTAAATTTTTTACATAATCAATAAAAGGTCTCCATATATTCTCAAACACAATTTCCTTTGATTTCAGTATATATGTTATTCTTTCTAATGGAAGGTTTGTTAACATCTGTCTTAACCACTGAGTCACATCTGGTCTATGAGTCTTTTTCCATAATAGTGCAATACATTTTTTGGCATTAAGCAAACTGAGGTCTATGAATGTTCTTTCACTTTTATTGAAATTATGCTTTTCTGGGTACAGACCCAACAAAACCAGTTTAGGATTCAATATGATTTGTTTTGAGATTATTTTTTCAATTGTTACCCTCACCTCTTCCCAAAACATTCTTATTAATCTACATTCCCATAAACAATGAAATAGGGTTCCTTTACTTTCCATGCATTTTGTGCATGTATCTGGTATATTTTTGTTATATCTATTTAACTCCTCCGGTGTAACATACATCCGCATTAACCATTTGAAATGTATCAATTTAAGGCGTGCATTTATTGATTTGGTTTGAGCTTCTGTACAAGCCAATTCCCATTGTTCCTCTGAAATTTCAATTTGCAGATCTTCTTTCCAGTAGTTTAATCTTTTCAGTGAATTTTCACTTGAAGATAGTGTCAATGAGTTATAAAACTCTGAAATAATACCCTTTCTTTTACTATCTTTCATCATCATTTTTTCCAAGGATGAATAAATAGGTCGAGTGAGAGCTTTATTTTGATTTGATCGAATAAAGTTTCTAAGTTGAAGATATTTAAAAAAATGTGTTCTATTGAGATTAAATTTGATCCTCAGCTCTTCAAAAGACATTATGTTGTCTGCACATGGCAAATATAAATCCTGAATCTTTTGTATCCCTTTTAAATTCCATACTTTAAATACAGCGTCCGCTCTCCCTGGTTTAAAATATTGATTACCCCATATTGGACTAAATTGTGACAATAACTGTGGTTCTTTTAAATAGTTTTTAGCTTCACACCATATTTTGATCATATGCTTTACAAATGGATTTTTAACTTGTTTTTGTAATTTTTTTGCCGAATCTGAGTATATGAATATGGGAAGAGGTAAAGGTAAATTGTATGATTCCATTTCAGTCCAGTGAGGGAGATCATTTGATGAAAAATAATATGTCATAGACCTCAGTTGTGCCGACCAATAATACAACATAAAATTTGGACATTTCAGACCTCCACGATCAAATGGTAAATATAATAAAGACAAACGTAATCTAGCCCTCCTGTTGTTCCATATAAATTCCACTAACTTTTTTTTTATTCTTGAGAATAGATCTAAAGGTGGTGATAAGGGAATGTATTGAAATAAATAAAGTATTTTAGGTAAAATATTACTTTTAAGTATATTGATTCTCCCGATCATCGACATTGGTAGTGACATCCATCTCTGAGTTAACTCATTGATATCTGACATTAAGGCTTCATAGTTGACACTGGCGACTGATTCTAGCTTAGGCATAATTTGGATTCCTAAATATTTAAACTGATTTACAACATTGAATTGATTTACCTCAGGGGCTGGGTAATTTCTCTGGGTCTCATTTAGCATTAATATTGAAGATTTAGTTTTATTTATTTTATATCCTGATATTTCCCCAAAATTCTTTATTAAATTCAACAAGGTTGGAATTGATTTTTTTAGATTCGACATAAACAAAATTATATCATCGGCGTACAGGGAGATTTTATGTTCTGTTGGTCCAACTTTAATTCCATATATTTGTGAATGTAAACGTATCGCTATCGCTAAAGGTTCAATTGCCATAGTAAACAGTAAAGGTGAGAGTGGACAGCCTTGTCGACATCCTCTATTGATTTTTATTGGTTTTGAAATATTGTTATTTGTTAGGATTTCTGCTGTAGCATTATTGTATATTATTTGAACCCATTTTATGAAATTATTTCCAAGTCCAAACCTTTGTAGGACTTCAAAAAGAAAGGGCCATTCAACTCTATCAAAGGCCTTTTCGGCGTCCAATGATAGGAGAGCTGTATCCGGTGCTTCTTTATTAAAATAGATAATATTAAATAGTCTTCTTACATTATGGAAGCCTTGTCTACCCTTTATAAAGCCATTCTGATCTCGATTAATAATATTTGGTAAAATTTCTTGTATTCGTCTTGCTAAAATTTTACAGATTATCTTAAGGTCGGCGTTTAATAGGCTTATTGGTCTCATATTTTCACATTTATTAGAGGGCTTACCTGGTTTTGGCAGCAGTATAATTAAGGCATTATTTATGTATGATGGTAAATTATTATTTTGAAATGCTTCTAAAACCATTTCCAAAAAAGGTTTTATTAATTTATTCTTAAATTTTTTATAAAGGTCAACTGGAAGACCATCTGGTCCTGCACTTTTTCCTGATTTCATATTATCAATGGCTAGCCCAACTTCTTCTTGACTAATTTTAGACTCCAATATCTCCCTGTTTTCATTTGGAATACACGGTATAGATAGTTCGTTCAAAAACCCATTTAGTTTTGTTAAATCAGGTTCATTTTTGGTATCATATAATTTTTCATAGTAATCTCTAAAGGCTCTATTAATTTCTAAAGGATCTATAACTACCTGTCCGTTACTTATAATACTGGTAATTGGTGTTTTAATTTCCAATTGTTTAATCTGCCATGCTAATAATTTTCCTGATTTTTCACCTTGTTCATAAAAAGATTGTTTCAATCTTAGAAGACTCGAGGCAGCTCTATTCGCTGATTTTTTGTCGTATTCAGCTCTCAAAATCAGTAATTCATTCTCCAACCTTGGGTCACTTCCTGCATACACTTTTTCCTGAAGATTTTTTATTTTATGTTCCAATTTAGCTCTCTCCTCTCGAGTCTTCTTAGATTTTGATCCTGTAGAACTAATAATATGCCCCCTAATAAAAGCTTTGAAAGCCTCCCACTTTACACATGCTGATGTTTGTGTAGTATTGATGTCAAAGAACTCGTCTATCTGTTTTTCTATATACTTGACAAATTCCTCATCCTGAAGCCATTTATGCTGAAATTGCCATCTACCTGATTCCTTTGTCAATTTTTTATCTACATATATTAGACAACAGGGTGCATGATCAGAGATCACGATGTTATCATAAAAGCAGTTTTGAATCTTGGACCTTAATTCTGTGGAAATCAAAAAATAATCAATACGTGAGAATGTCTTGTAGGTACTGGAATAACAAGAATAGGCTTTAACTTGTGGTTTCATTTCTCTCCATATATCTAACAATCTCAATTCTTTCATAAAATGATTAATAGTCATCCTACATCCAATGTGCGTACAATCCAGTCCTGTTGATCTATCCACACCTGGATTCAATGTACAATTAAAATCCCCTGCTATTATATGTTGCCCTGTAAGTGATGATAAGATGAGAAATAAATTAGCAAAGAACTTCTGATCATCTATATTGGGACCATATAAGTTCACAAGATTTATATTTTCTAATAGCAAAGAACCTTGAATGATTACATATCTTCCAAATTTGTCTCCAATTACATTTTTCACTTGAAAAGGAACTGATTTATGTATGAGAGTCATAACTCCCCTGGCTCGGGATGAAAATGAAGAGGTGAATACACTTCCCTGCCATCTACTCCTAATTCTTTTAACATCCTCCTCTATCAGATGAGTTTCTTGTAAAAACACAATTCTTGAACCCATGTCCTTTATTTTATTCATAACTTGTTTAAGTTTTTTTAAATTTTGTAGACCTCTGCAATTCCATGAAGTTAAATTAAGATTAACACTTTGGTCCATGATCAATAGAGAGTTTGGGATTACCTTGCAGTGTAAACATGCTCATACAGAGAAGCAAAAACATGAGTGGTTGAACATTCATCCTACAAACTACACACAAACAAATTTCCCCTTCCCACACTTGTGGCAAACCCCCCAAAATCAAAAGAAAAATTCTGTCTCCCGATATAGCCATCGACCGTTCCACACCCACGGGGAACAGCCTAAGCCACTCCTTCTTCATCCTCCCAATCACCCTAACTCTACTGCTTTTAATGACGTAACATTAACTCTCCTCTGTAGTTTTCCAACTTAACTCCAAAATTTTTAACAACTTTGTACATCATAGTTTTTTTTTTTTTTGTTTGTTTTGTTTTTGTTTTTTTTTGTTTTTTAAATATATAATACAATCTATATTTTGTAAACTTACTATTTACTTCAAGTCAGTCAGATGCCTGTGCAAATGCTTAATTATTCTACCTTATATTTTGTTCATGCTTAGCTCCCACCAGTCTCTTCTTCTTCTTTGATCTTCTTGATGAACTCCTGCGCCTCCTCTGGGGTCTTGAAGATGTGGGTTCTGCCCTCATACGTGGTCAGCAGTCTCGCAGGATAGATTACACCATGACGAATCCCAAGGTTGCGCAGCTCCTTACGTACGGGATCAAACTGCTTCCTCAATTGCTGGATTCCTGTGGCCAAATCTGGGTAGAACCGCACCTGCTGGTCCTGGTGTTTAATCTCTCCTTTTTTAGCTCGTGCAGCGTTGAAGATCTTCATCCTGTCTCTGTTGTTAAGAAACTTCATAATTAAGGTCCTCGGCGGTCCCTTATCTCTCCGTGGGCCAATGCGATGTGCTTTTTCCAGAACCACTGCTGATTGCAACTCCTCGCTGCCCAGCACCTCCGGAATCCACTTTTCCAGAAAGGAACATACGTCCCGACCTTCTGATTCCTCTGGAAGACCCACCAGCCTCAAATTATTCTGTCTCGACCGAGATTCCAAATCCAAAATATTATCTTCCAGAGATTTATTTTTTTTTTCCAAAGTGCGCACCTTTAATTGAAGACGGGTGACGTCATCTTCAGCACTAGCGAGACGGAGCTCCATCTGCGCCGTTCGTTCTACACAGTCACCCAATTCCTTTCTTATTCCTTCCAACGCTGTCATAATCCCATCAAATCTAGAGGAAAAGTCCGCTCTCATTGAACTCATGGCAGCCATCAGCGCATCTGCGCCATTCCCCGCAGAAATCGCAGCGTTGCCAGCCTCCTCCGCCATATATGGAGCCCTGTTTGCTGCGTCACAGACCTGAAAGTCCGTTAATTTGGACTGTTTCGGCGGCTCGCTTTTTCCTTTTCCTGGTTTTCCAGCCTTAGGCTTCGCCGACATATCCTCGCCCAAACGCTGGGATACGTTCTGTCCCAAATGAGAGAGTTATTTGCCGATTTTTTTTTCTCCAGGAGCAGAGCAGAGCGAGACACGTCCGTCCTACGTGGCAGCCATAACCGGAAGTCCCTTTTGCAGTTTTAGTTGGTGGCCCATGGTCTAGACCAGGGGTGGGCAATCATGTGCCATGGAGGGCCATTCTACTGCAGGTTTTCTGTTTCACCCAGTCTCTTCTGCAGGTGTTTTCAATGATTAGCAATCCTTGAAGCTGATCAGAGCACACACCTGCTGAAGAGACTGGGTGGAACAAAAAACCTGCAGTGGAATGGCCCTCACTGCCCACCCCTGGTCTAGACTCTTTTAATCTTTTGATGATATTATGTACTGTGGATGATGAACTATTTAAAGTCTTCATTGATGTTGGTGAATATTAATCTGAAATTGTGGCACAATTTGTAGATTTTTTTTTTTTGCAGCTTACTGAATATCTGCACAGCAACAGGGGTTGCACAATCCAGTGTACTCCTAGTGTCGGTCCCAAGCCCGGGGGGAGGGTTGTGTTAGGAAGGGCACCCGACGTAAAACCTTTGCCAAATCAAACATGCAGATCATGATGATGAGACTTTAATATAGGATCGGTTGAGGCCTGAGTTAACAACGACCGCCACCGGTGCTGTTAACTGACAGGGTGCCGGTGGAAATTGGGCTATTGTTGGTCGAAGATCGAGGAGGAGGAGAGGGGGAAGGCGTGTTAGGAGGGAGAGAGAAAAGGAAAGGTAGAAGTGTGACGGTGAGAGCAGGGACATTAAATGTAGGGACCATGACTGGTAAAGGCAGAAAGTTGGCTGATATGATGAAGAGAAGAAAGGTAGATATACTGTGTGTTCAAGAAACCAGATGGAAGGGATGCAAGGCTAGGAGCATTGGAGGTGGATTTAAACTGTTCTACCATGGTGTACATAGGAAGAGAAATGGAGTAGGAGTAATCTTGAAGGAAGAATATGTGAAGAGTGTTCAGGAGGTAAAGAGGGAGTCGGACAGAATCATGAGTTTGAAGCTAGAAGTCAATGGTGTGATGTTGAATGTCGTCAGTGTGTATGCCCCACAAGTTGGATGTCAGGTAGAAGAGAGAGAGGAATTCTGGAGGAAGCTGGATAAAGTGGTCGAGAGTTTTCCCGGGGGAAGAGAGTGGTGATTGGAGTGGACTTTAATGGACATGTAGGTGAAGGGAACAGAGGTGATGAGGAGTTCCTGGGTAGGTATGGTCTCAAGGATAGAAATGTGGAAGGACAGATGGTTGTGGGTTTTGCTCAAAGGATGGAAATGGCTGTGATGTAAACATACTTTAAGAAGAGAGAGGAACATAGAGTGACTGACAAGAGTGGAGGAAGGTGCACACAGTTGGACTACATCTTATGCAGAAGAAGACACCTGAAAGAGATAGGAAACTGCAAGGTGGTGGCATGGGAGAATGTAGCTAGACGGCATTGGATTGTAGTCTGTAGTATGACTTGGCAAAGCAAGAAGAGGAAAACGGTGAAGACAGAGCCCAAGATTAAGTGGGGGAAGTAACAGAAGGAAGAAGGTCACACAGAGTTCAGGAAGTAGTTGATACAGGCTGTGGGTGGTAGGGAAGAATTACCAGATGACTGGTAATTAGAAGTAGACAGGAGTATTTGGAATCTAGGTGCATGGCAAAGAGAGAAGTGGAAAAGGATAAGGCATATGGTGAGTTGTATGAGAGGCTGGGCACTAAGGAAGGAGAAAAGGACTTGTATGGACTGGCTAGACAGAGATTGAACTGGAAAGGATATACAGCAGGTTAGGTTGATTAAGGACAGAAATGGTAATGTACTAACAAATGATGAGTGTGTTGAGAAGGTGGAAGGAGTATTTTGAAGAGCTGATGAATCAAGAAAATGAGAGAGAGAGACTTTTGACTTTTAAAAAAAGGCTTTATTGCACATTTCAAAATTGCAGAAAGACCAATATCAGTTGTCCAAGTGTGTCACATCTCAAAAGTGCAAACATAACTCATCCCCCTGACCCACTGAACACAAAACATTCCCTACAGCCCATCTATTGATGAACGCCTCCAGATTGTCTACCATTTGATAGTAAGAGAACTCCACCCGGAGTCTGACTGTCAACAAGACCTTGAAAGCGGACACAGGATCCACATTGCCAGCATTGCTTGCCCGATTTTTCCTCGTCAGCCAGATGGCAAGCTTAGCAGTCCCAGATAGGAAGTTCATCAAAGTGTGGGCAGCCTTCCTTGCCACTTTATACTTCGGACCGTAAATGAACAGACCAAAAGAGAATCGTTCACCCAAAGCCCGAAACCACTCGCGCAAAATCTCAAAAAGTCCAGATAAACGAAAACAGTGGACAAACAAATGGTCGAGGGTCTCAACTTGGGAACAAAACAAACATTCCCCCCCCACAGTCGGATCAAGGTGTGCCCTGTATTTATTTGTGGCTATTGCCCCATGCACAATCCTCCACTGGAGATCTGCTGTGCGTTTCTCAATCGGTTGCTTGTACATGCACCGCCAGCTGCCCTTTGGGGAGACCCCTGGCCCCAAACAACCCGCCCACCTCGACTCCGTGACATCCTTCAGAGAGCGCAGATTCAGAACCTTCACACAGATGTGAGACACCGCCCTTGTCCCGACAAACTGGAACTTGCCCAGGCGAGGAATCCTGAAGGTCAGTAGGTGATCCTCTCCTCCCTGCCACTCCCCCACATCTGGAGTTATGGAAATTGCAGGAAAGGTGGACGCAGTGTCGTCATCCCATTGATTGGAAAGAGTGTGGTTCGTCGCAAACGCTCGAAGCGGCTGCGGCAGGGCGGCGCACACGTCCTCCACCACCCTTTGCAGCAGTCCGACAGATGTAATTTTTGCACTCCGCCTCAGTGTATCCATCGACGTGGTCGACATCCTCATAAGATGACCCAGCTTGGTACAGCGTGCCTCCCGCAAACAACTCTGCAGACTGCAGCACCTCTGCTGTGATGAATCGATTGAAAAACAGTGGTTCTTTGAACAGCCACATGCCCGGCGCCTCGTCACGGAAGCGGGCCACGTTGAAGACTCGCCATGCATGCAAAACGGACATGTAAAAAGCAGATAGTCCAGTAAGGTCCACCTCCCCAGATGTCACGAGGAAGAGCTGCTTATCATAGCCCAAGCGACCAACTCTCCTCAAAAGCAGCTTAGCAGTGTCCATCCAGCAGGGTCCGCATCCGTAAAGGAGTCGTTGTGCAGTTCAAAGCCTGAAGCTGGCGATCTTGGAATGTATGTCCACCAGGCCCTGTCCCCCCTCGGCCACAAGCAGGTAGAGAACTGGCGCGTGGACCCAGTGGCGACCAGACCAAAAGAAGTCCACGATTGTCTTCTGAATCTCCTCCACGAGGCTCCTTGGCGGTGTCAAAGCCACCAGCCTATGCCAGAGAGCCGAGGCAACCAGATTATTCACGACCAGAACCCTGCCCCTATATGACAGCTGTGGTAGCAACCATTTCCATTTAGAAATGCGAGCACACACCTTGTCCTTAACACCCTCCCAGTTCTTTCGTTCAAAAGCCTCCGTACCCAGAAAAACCCCCAACACTTTGAGACTGGCTGTCCCCCACTGAAGGCCGCCGGGCAGGCGAGGGACGGCTTGACGCGACCAGTGGCCCACCAATAGACCCTCACTCTTGGCCCAATTAACTGTGCAGAAGATGCCCTTTCATAACTGTCAAAGTGTCCACCAGACGCTGCACATCCCCGTTGGAGGTGATGAAAACGTTGACGTCATCCGCATAAGCAGACAAGACAATCGGGCGGCCACAGCTTGATGGCCCCAGCAGAACCAGACCACCCAGCCGAGCGCGCAACCTACACAGCAAAGGCTCAATAGCTAAGCTGCACAGCTGACCCGAGAGTGGACACCCCTGGCGTATTCCCCGGTGTACAGGGATTGGGCGACTCAGTCCCGCCCCCACCTTCACCAAACACTCAGCTCCAGTGTATAGCAGATTGACCCACCTCAAAAACATATTTCCAAAACCAAACCCCCTCAGGGTAGAAAACAAATAGGAATGGTCAACCCTATCAAAGGCCTTTTCCTGGTCCAAAGACACAATTCCAAACTGTAAGTCATGACATTTACTGAGCTGGAGAACGTCACGTCTGAGGAAAACATTGTCCATAATGTTCCGGTCAGGAATACAATATGTTTGTTCCCTATCCACAATCCAAGACAATGTTCAGTCTGTTTGCCAGGGCCCTGGAAAGTACCTTGTAGTCCGTGCAAAGAAGAGCCACAGGCCTCCAGTTTTTCAGCAGGGCCAAGTCCCCCTGCTTTGGCAACAGAGACAGCACTGCACGGCGGCATGAGACAGGTAACGTTCCTTCCCTGTAACAGGCCATCAGAACGTTATAGAAGTCTGGTCCAACAACATTCCAAAAATGCTTAAAAAATTCTGAAGAAAGGCCATCAAGTCCAGGCGCGCGTCCCAGCGCCAGCTGATTCACAGCCACAGTCAACTCATCCAAAGTCAGGGCACAGTCCAGAGCGGCCCTGTCGTCCTGGCCGAGCACCGGAAGGGCCTCGAAGAGCTGATTTTGAGATTCTCTGCAACACGTTCCCGCAGCAAAACAGGGCCCCGTAGTAATCCACTGCATGGCGGCGCCATCTCGGACGGGTCCGTAGTCAGGTGACCATCTGGGAGTGTCAAGCAAGCCATCAGCTTCTTTGTCGCAGTAGACTTTTCCACATTGAAGAAGAAGGACGTTGGTGCATCCATGTCCTGCAGGCGAGTGAAGCGCGACCTCACTAGCGCCCCCTCCACTCTGCCCTGCAAGAATGTGCGCAGGGCCGATCTCTTCTCCTGCAGCAAAGGACCAGCGGTAGAATCCCAACCCGTAACCAAGCTGGCCTCCAGCCTCTTTACAGCGTCCTCTAGTTCACTGACCTTGGCATTGATGATGGCAGTTGAGTACGCAGCGTACCGTTGACAAAAAAGGCGAATTTGCACTTTGCCAACGTCCCACCACTGTTCGAGGGAACCAAAACGAGCTTTCGTGGTCCTCCAGTGCTCCCAGAAGCACACAAAATACTGACAAAAGGTATTGTCCTGTAGGAGCTTGTTATTGAAGTGCCAGTATGACTTTGCCCGTTTCCCTGGTGAGTTCAGTAACACCGCAGTAGCCAGGTGATGATCCGTGAAACCGCCGGGACTTATGTTACTGTGAAGGAGGCCGGGGCTACAGGTTCTAGAAACATATATCCTGTCTAATCTAGCAGCACTGACAACCCCGTCAGTGACCCTGACCCAGGTATAGAGCTGTAGTAACTACAGAGGCATAAAGTTGATCAGCCACACAATGAAGATATGGGAAAGAATTTTTGAAGCCAGGTTAAGAGGAGAGGTGATAAGCAGTGAGCAGCAGTACGGGCTCATGCCAAGAAAGAGTACTACAGATGCAGTGTTTACTTAAGAGTGCTGATGGAGAAGTATAGAGAAAGTCAGAAGGAGTTGCACTGTGTCTTTGTGGATCAAGAGAAAGCATATGATGCCAAGAGAGGAAGTGTGGTGCTGTATGAGAAAGTCAGGCGTGACAGAAGTATGTGAGGGTGGTGCAGGACATGTGTATGAGGACAGCGAGATGATGGTGAAATGCACTGTAGGAGTGACGGATGGATTCAAGGTGGGGGTGGGATTACATCAGGGATTGGCTCTGTGAGCCCCTTCTTGTTTGCCATGGTGATGGACAGGCTGATAGACGAGGTCAGGCAGGAGTCTCCGTGGACCATGACGTTTGCAGACGACATTGTGATCTGCAGTGAGAGTAGGGAGCAGGTGGAAGAGAACCTGGAGAGGTGGGGGTATGCTCTGGAGAGAAGAGGAATGAAAGTCAGTAGATGCAAGACGGAACACATGAGTGAATGAGAGGGAAGCAGGTGTAGCGGTGAAGATGGAAGGCGTAGCGGTAGTGAAAGTAGATGAAGTTAAATACCTGGGGTCAGCCATCCAAAGCAATGGAAACTGCACAAGAGAGGTGAAGAAGAGAGTGCAGGCAGGGTGGAGATGAGTGTCGGGTGAATTGTGACAGAAAGGTAGCAGCAAGAGGGAAAGGGAAGATTTACAAGACAGTAATGAGACCTGCTATGATGTATGGTTTGGAGACGGTGGTGCTGACAACAAAACAGCTGGCGCTGGAGGTGGCATAGTTTAAGATGTTAAGATTTTCATTGGGAGTGACTAGGAGGGACAAGATTAGAAATGAGTATATCAGCAAGATTAGAAATGAGTATATCAGAGGGACAGCTCAGGTTGAGTGGTTTGGAGACAAAGTAAGAGAGACAAGGCTGAGATGGTTTGGACATGTGCAGAGGGGAGATAGTGGATATATTGGACAAGGATGTTGAAGATGGAGCTGCCAGGCAGGAGGAAAAGAGGAAGAGCACAGAGAAGATTCATGGATGTAGTGAAGGAGGACATGGAAAGGGTTGGTGTTACAGAGAAAGATGCAAGGGATAGGGTGAGATGGAGGCAGATGATCTGCTGTGGCGACCCCTAAAGGGAGCAGCCGAAAGAAGAAAAAGAAGACTGAATGTCCTCCCCTCTTTATTTTTTAAGAGACTAAGGTGCTTATTTTTGCCCAAACATGTTGCTGGCCTGTTGCCCATTAACTTGATTAATTGCAACATGTTCCTCCTGCTGTTTCTATTTAATACCACTTACTTTTCCACCATTTTGTTGTGCCTGTTCCAAGATATATTTGAGATATGTTGCTCCCATCAAATTCAAGATAAGCAAGTAAAATGTCTCAATTTCAACATTTGATAATTTTTTTGTTTTTTTGTGAGTTAACGGTTTATGAGATGTGCAAATAAGTCCATTTTTTAAAAGATTATACATAGCACCCCAACTTTTTTGGAAATGACATTATAGAAAAGAGTCTACATGTAAAACATCCTCTTAGTTTTATAATTTGTTGGTTGTCAGGTCCTATAAAATACTGTCTCGGCTCCTCATAACAATCTAAACTGTTCATCTTAAAACGGCCAATGAGTCTATTGTAAATAATTCAATTTGAATGTCATAGTGTGATTAAAAAAAATGTGAAATGTAGCTTTGACAGTGCAATCTTGACCTAATGTGACTTGCATTCATATGTGTCTCTCATGACTATGTGCTTCATGTTCTTCCTTCTCCCTCTCTTCTGTGATGGTTAAAACATCAAAACGGCCCTCTGTCTTTCTTTAGCCTAAAGCTACTGTTTAATGGCTTCAGCAGACTTCATCAGCATTTAGCTTCTCTCTCCCTCTTTTTCTCTCTCTCCGTCTCTGTTGGGCTGGAGAGTGTTTGACGAGGATGTCACAGAAATTGCTTTTTAATAAGCCTTCTTCTTTTAACTGCACCACTGAAAGATAATTAAATTGCTGCTAGAAAGGACGGTATTCTTTTGTAATTTAAATTAACTTTTTTCTGGCTTGGTCTCACCCTCCCTTTTGCATGCTCTTTCCCTTTCTTTTTTTTTTTTTTTTTTTACTCCTTCAGCTCATCCCCCCTATCACATTTCCTTTCCTTGCACTGTCTCTTCTGTCCTACACCCATCCCCGAGGCTTTGTCCATAATGAAAGGCCTGATATCTGTAAATTTACTACAACTGCTTTCTGAGTCGCTCCCTCCTTCCCTTTCCCTCTTTCTCTTTTTTAAATGAAATTACTAAGAAAGTCAAGAAAATGTGCGCAGAGTTAATTGCGACTTGTGAGAGAGCACTAGAGTAGGAAAAAAGAGTAGGGGATAAAAAAGTGAGGCTTCTTTGTTTCATTGGATTTGTGTGTGTGAAGCTCAAGATGCTTTGTTGTTAAGACGGTGTTCAGTGATTAAAAAAATGCCTTCTTCCTCTTCTTGCTTTCCTCTTTCTGTTTTTCTTCACCCTCCTCCCCCTTTTGTTATCACACCCTTGTCTCTTCCTTTTGTTCTGCTGATTTTTTTTAATATTTTCCATCTCACTCTTTACCAGGTGCATAGATGACCATTTTTGGAAGAATTTAGTTGATTCACTGATCTGACAGAATTATCTTATACATGCAATTTTTTCTTTGTTTTTCCTTCTTCATTTGGACGTTTCTCTAGATTGGACCAGAAGAGCTCTCTGAAAGCAGTTTCTGGACCAAGTCAAAAGAAGATCAGTTTGAAAACAATGAACTCTTTGCCAAACTCACCTTGACCTTCTCCTCACAGATCAAGAGTGAGTGTGCACTCTGTTGCGTGTTAACCACCTGTCGTTATGTTGCATTGCACAGTAATGAAGAATGTTTTTCTTTTTGCTTTTCTCATTTCACATGTTGGCCCCGTGTCTGTGTCAATCCACTCACTTCTGCTTCCATTAGCCACAAAAGGTAAGAATAACACTCACACACCTGAATTTAGTTCTTTGTTCACACATCCTGTCCTGCCTTTAATACGCCTCTATTCTTCTCCTTGGAGAAAACACTGCACATTTAAACAGCATCTCGTGTGAGTTCATGAATAAACCACCCACACCTGCGTCTGCGTGTGCCTTCCCCTTGACTTGTGCAATGATTCACTACTGGGTGAGATGTATTGGTTCTATTATTGGGGAAAGAGGGTGAGACAGACAAGGGAGGAATAAGGAGAAGGTCACTGATGTCCTTTGACTAGCCACCTGCTGTCCTGGCACAAAGCGCTGACACACGGGTATACACCCACCTGTCCACTGCTATCACCTTGTCCCAGTGTCACCAAGCCTTCTGGTCTCACTCCTCCATATTCAAATCATAATCAGGACTCAGGAACGCACAGACAGCATGTGGGTGTGTGTATATTTCAATCTGACCTTCAGATTCAGTCTCAGTACACATCACATAGACACATGTTCTTGCGCATATATATATATAAACAGGAGCATACACACGTTGCTGATGCTAGCTGTTGATGCGACTTAAATGTCAGAGTTGGCAGCTGTCCCATCGGCATTCACCTGTATGGCAAGTCCTAACGTCTGCCTGTCACTCCATAATTTGATCCCCCTCCCTCTTTGGCCCAACCACCCATTCCTCTCTCTTTATTGGCAGAGACAGCCGCCTGTTCTGGATGATGCCTAATAACCTTTTCTGAGTGCTGTGTATAAAGACACTCTGGCCTTTTCATAGCCACACACCTGTCTGTCTGCCTGTGCGGAGGAGAGGGTGCAGTGAAGTTGTTTTTGATTTTCTGGGTGTGTTCACAATCTGTTGAATTTCATATTTGGGAAGAAAGAAAACTTTTTGAAGGGTTGAATTAAGGTGACCCGTTTCTGTGTTTATGTGGGTACACACACCAAATAATTGCTGATTAGGCTAGGTATTAAATGATCTTTACTGCTTATCCATCCCCGTTTTGCATAAAACAACCCTTAAGGTTTGATACATTACTCCTGACCTCTCAATCTTTTCATACCCCTGACTCCTGGAAGCTTGGTTCATTCTTCCTTGCCCTTCTCTTCCTCCTCCTCATGTGCTGCTCATTCCTTGTTACCCTCCAAAAGCAGACCAACACCACACCGAGCCACCAGTGACCCATCCTGACCCTTTCCACCTCTTCTTCGACAGCTGCCCAGCAGCTGGATATACACACAGACACCCACACAGAGAACAGACGTGCAGGAAGGGATTGCGCTGAGGGCAGGGTCAGAGGTGTTGACCTCTGCTGCATGTTGCAAGAGCAGGGAGCTTGGTGGTGAGAGACACGCCCTCTGGCTGCACATATCTTTAGTGGACACTAGATTCAACACATTTACACTCATACATGGACTAGCATACAGTGGTGAATCCATGCCATTAGATGCCATTGCACAAATACATATCACTCCTGAGTCTTTCTAACTTTAACAGTGAGTACTGCTTTCCTAATGCTAAACCTGACATCATCTGTCCAACACTGAAACATGCATTCTCCCGTGAAATACATTGCCTTATGACTTTTTCCCCTTCCCATAAGGGATACTCAAAAGAATATTGTCTGCAGTAACAATCTGCATTCAGCTGCAGTTACTTATTAATAGAAAAACTATTGTTATACTAATGACATGCAAGTCAGATATTTTACAAGTGCAAAGACCGATGCAGGTTTGATATGATTAATTATGACTAAATACACCTTACTGAGTGGTTTAGCTATGTTTGGATAGTGTATTTTAAAAGACTTTGGTGGAAGATGTATTATACTCCTTTAAACTCAATTAGCAAAAAAAAAATGAGTGAGTGAGAGGAGGTGGTGGGAGAAATAAGAGGAGTGAGCAGAGGGAAAGGCTGGACTTGGGGGAGTGGTGGTGATTAATTTGATTCGGGAGAGAAAAGGGCCGAGAGCATGTATAGTTATTAATCCTCATAATAGGAGGATCATTTTCATATCCCAATTCTCTAGCTTTTACTCTATTCTCATTCCTGTATCTGTTGCTTTGCCTCTGTGCTCTGGTGTAGTATTCTGTCCTCATTTCTCAGTATTTGCTTGAGATTCTTCTACACTGCATAAGCCCTTTGGCGAGCTACACACTGGTATCACTACATCACACCTACACATGCAGGACCACTCTTCTGTATAGCATTCACTTTATCTAAATAACAAAAATGTTTATCGTAGATGAATGCATGATTGTCAATACAAGGGTGTCTGTATGCTGGTGTTCTCGAGAGTGGGTGGGTGAGCTTAGCCACATTTACAGACCAATTATAATAAGACTTTTGATGTCTGTATTCTGACGAAATTAATTTCCTTCTTTGTAGGTGTTTGTGTGAAAATGCAGAGACATTTGCTAATTTTTAACTCGGGTCTAGTGCGTTCACTTTTCACCTTAATGAGGCACCAATCAGGAAGAAAGTTCCCACTGTGTGTATGTGCATGCACGTCTCTCCACATGCACACTTGCCTGGGGCCTAACTAGGGTTGTGGACCGTTCAGTTAAAGAGACAAGAAATGTTGTATATCAGCAATAAAAGACCAGGAGGCATATAGAATTATAGTACAGAGTTGATTAGATCATTAAATCTTCTGCTATGAGTTCACAACAGTTCTGCTTGTTTTTGTTGCAGTATGCTGGCTCAAGGTTAAGAAAAGTTTCCTTACTAATGAACTGACTTCAGCACTTCTTGTGTCAGTTTCCAGTGATTTGATTCCTGGACAAGTGCAATATGTGTCAGCTGTGTGATTTTTATCAGTGCAGATCAGACCTTTTGATAGCCACACAGTTCAAAAACAGTTTATGCATCTTACTAATCTTAACGGACAAATAATCAATGCTCCAGGTTTCTGTTGAAATTTCTTGAAGTGAGAAAATGTTTTTAAAGCCAATCGACACATACTTATCTCCCTTTGCTGCCTTATATTCTATGAGTTTTTGTTTTTCTGCTGTTGGCTTCTATCTTGGTTGAAGCACAGAAACGGTTATTTTGTGTGTTTTCATTTGCATGTGATTGGTTTTTTTTTTAATTAGAGGAAGATTTTAGGTTACCGTTTATGTGATGTTTAGACCCTGAGCTGCAGTCTCCTGAGAGTTTTTAGAATATGTACTAATGAACCACTGAGACGACTAAATGAGGGATGGTTCTGTATTAAGCCGTGAGAGTTTGTGCAAGCCCGTGTGCATCTGAGCGATGGCGCTAAATTAGTATTGGCTTTAAAATGCTTGTGTGTAAAGTGTTTTAACTTCTCTCTGAGTATGCATATATTTATGTGGGTGTGTTTGTACTTGTGTAGCCTACACCAGGCCTTGTTAATTGTGCTGTGTTTGGAATAGGACTACATATCCAGAAGCAGGTTAATGCAAGGGTCACTAATGCTCAATAAAGATCTGGGGGAAAAAATATTCCACTATGCTTTACTCCTGTGCTCTCTTACTCCTTTGTAGCAATTTTTCAACTCATATTTCTGTATCCCATTTTCTCTCCTCCTTTTTGCCTCCTATGACCCCATGATTGGAGAACCATAGGCCTCTTTACAGTTGAGCTTGTAAAACTTGTAAATCGAACCAGCTCTTTCCGTAGATTTTTTTTTTTTTTTTGGTAAACAAAACCTCTTATTCCAGTCTGAATGCTACTAAGCTTAGCATGTCTGAATAGACACGAGTCTTCAGGAGTCATCTTCATTGGATGCAAATGTAGGGGATGAAGATCATTTGTAGCCCTCATTAAATCTCTGTGGTCCTTACCCTGTTTTGAGGAGACAGGCCAACATAGACGTGCTTGTGAGTGACATCATAAGTCAGGGGCACAGGGACTATTTGGCAAAAGATTGATGCTGACCAACTAGTCTCCATTATTTCTCTTGCTAGATTGTGAAAAATGTAGAAATTATTGACCTCTAGGCTAATTACTGGACTGAATCTGACACACACAGAAAACATGCGGATAAACTGTTGTGTCCGGGGGCGGCACAAAACATTTTAGCAAACATTTGTGTCCCTTTTTAACACTTCATTGCAGCCATTGTCTGATGCTTACAGTGCCCTTCTGTTGTTCATCCTATGCTCATCTCATATTAGCTCTATATCTAGCTCCATGAAACATTTAAAAAACATCAATAGGCTGTTGAGTATTTAAGCAAATAACTTCCAAACACTTGTTATAATGAACATAATCTATGAAACAAGACAATAAGTTGCATTAAACAGGTACCCGATAAACAGAAGCATCCAAATATAATGCATGCATTAAATACCCATACACAGACACAGTAAAACAGATAAAGATGAAGTGTTGTTCCTACCTCTTCAAAGTTAATTCTGTCTTCTTCCTTGACTTCTCGTAGCTGTTCCACTTTTATCTGTGCAGACCACTCAGTTTGCCAGTCATATCATTGAGTTACCAGAGTGGTGGCCTAGTTGGTAGAGCATCTGCCCCACAACCGGGAGGTCGTGGGTTCAAATCCCGGCCAGGTCATACCAGAGACCATATAAAAATGGTAATTTCCACCTAGCTGTGTGGCCTAGGGTCAGTGAAACAGAGATAGGCGCCGCCCCATACACCACATGGTGTCCCACATGCTGTGGAAGGGATTAACTTAACTAACTTAACATATCATTGAGTTATTCAAAGCATAAATGGCAAAAAGGAGGCTCAGTACGTGGAGTAAATGCAGTGTCAAAGCTCCAGTAGATTGAGCAGTCTTCACTTGTTTGTTTGCTTATTTATTTACTGACCGGTGCCTTCTATGATATAGGACAGATCAAAATTATAATCCAAGGGCTGTAGATATTCAAATCTGCTGCAAACTATTGCAAGATAAGATAAGATAAGATAAGCCTTCATTAGTCCCACAATGGGGAAATTCCAGGATTGCAACAGCACAGGGATAGCAACACTCAGAGCAATAATTAAGAAGATAAGAAAAATAAGAGCAGTGAATATACATATGTACACGTAAATATATAAATATATATACACAGTGCGGAGCATTGTAGCTAAATGGAATAAACAGCATAACTGTCTATTTAGTTACCCTACATGGTATGAATATGTACCCATACACATTGTCACCCTCCGTAGCGACTGATATTGTCCTAATTGTATGCTGGAGGGGACCATTTGTGTAAGTCTGTTGCGTCTTTTGCATTCAATACTATAAGGTCGTCACGTTTTTTTGCTATCTCTGCGAGCAGCCCTGCTTGGGTTATACAGTCTGACAGCCGTAGGTAGGAAGAACCTGTGAAACCTCTCAGTCACGCACGTAGGATGATGTAGTCTACTGCTAAATGAGCTCCTCAGTGCGTTCAGTATGTCCTGCATAGGGTGGGACTCAGACTCCAGCAGAGATGACAGTTTAGCCACCATCCTTCTCTCTCCTATCTCCTCCACTGGGTCAAGGTGTTGCCCCAGGACAGAGCTAGCTTTCTTGATTAGTTTGTTGAGTCTCTTCCTTTCGGCTGCTGTAATGCCACTGCCCCAGCAGACCACTCCAAAAGTGATGGCTGATGCCACCACCGTGTCATAGAATGTCTTCAGCAGCGCCCCTTGTACACCAAAAGACCTGAGCCTCCTCAGTAGGAACAGCCTGCGCTGTCTCTTCTTGTAGAGTGCGTCGGTATTGTGTGACCAGTCTAGTTTATTGTTCAGATGAACACCCAGGTACTTGGAGGATGTCACCATCTCAGTGTCTGTTCCCTGTATGTTTACTGGTGCTGTGAGGGGTTGTCCTTGCCTGTGGCAGTCCACCACCAGCTCCTTAGTTTTCCTCGCGTTGATCAGGAGGTAGTTTTGATGGCACCAATCCACGAAGTCCTGGATAAGTCCTCTGTACTCAGCTTCATCTCCATTGGAGATGAGGCCGACGATCGCAGAGTCATCAGAGAACTTCTGTAGATGGCAGTGTGTTGTGTTGTGTGAGAAGTCTGCAGTATAAAGGGTGAACAGGAAGGGAGCCAAAACCGTTCCCTGGGGGGCCCTGTGCTACTGATGATCGTGTCGGACACACAATCCCGTGTTCTCACAAACTGTGGCTGGTTAGTGAGGTAGTCCAGGATCCATGATGACAGGTGCTGGTCCACCCCTGCGCACAGCAGCTTGTCTTTCAGGATCATCGGTTGGATGGTGTTGAAAGCACTGGAGAAGTCAAAGAACATGATCCTCACCGCATTCCCGGGCTTCTCCAGGTGGGACAGGGAACGGTGAAGGAGAAAGATCACTGCATCCTTCACCCCAATGCCATGCTGGTAGGAAAACTGGAGTGGATCCATCGCTGGTCCCACCAGGGGGCGGAGGTGAGCAAGGAGCAGTCTCTCCAGGGTCTTCATCATGTGAGACGTCAGGGCCACTGGTCTGTAGCTGTTCAGGTCTTTCGGGTGGGAAGTCTTTGGTACAGGTACCACACAAGATGTTTTCCACAACTGTGGTACCCTCCCCAGCTTCAGGCTCAGGTTGAAGATGTGCTCCACAATCCCACACAGCTGGTCTGCGCAGGACTTGAGGAGCTTTGCGCTGATGCCGTCCGGTCCCGAGGCCTTCCTCGCCTTGATCTTCCTCAGCTCCGTCCTCACCTGGGTCTTAGTGAGGGTCAGGTTGGGGGGCTGTGTGCTGGGAGTGGGGAGTGTTGGTGGAGTGGGGTGTGGACAGCAGGTCTCAATGACTTTAGAGGCATCAGTGGTTGTTGTGCAGTCGGGGGGGGGGGGGGGGGTTGGTCAAACCTATTAAAAAACAGGTTCAGATTGTTCGCCCACTCCCTGCCCCCCGTGGTCTGGGGGGAGGTATTCTGGAGCCCAGAGATGGTTTTAAGGTTTCTCCAGACCCCGCCGATGTCGCTCTGTTGCAGCTTGTCCTCCATCTTCTTCCTGAAGCTGTCCTTGCCTTCTCTGATCTTCCTCCTCAGCTCCCTCTGTACGGACTTCATCATCTCCCTGTTCCCCGACCTGAAGATCCTCTTCTTCTCTCTCAGAAGTGTTTTTATCTCAGGGTTGATCCAGGGTTTGTTGTTTGAGCAACACTGTATGGTCTTGTGGGTACGGTGTTGTCCACACAGAAGTTGATGTAGTCCGTGATGGTGTGAGTGAGGCCATCGATGTCCTCACCATGTGGATCGCAGAGCTGCTCCCAGGCAGTGGTTTCAAAACAGTCCTTTAGAGCATCCATTGCCTCCTCAGACCATAACTTCATAAAGTGAAGAGATCTACATATGTGTCAGTCCTGTTCGGTCACCATTAGAGGTGGGAATCTTTAGTCACCCAACGATTTGAGCCAATTATGATTCTCGATGCATCTTTTTTTCCTCCCACTGTGTGACAACTTCTTACTTTTAAAGCATTTGCCATGGCCCATGAATTTACTTCCAATATTTTTTAGTGTTTGAAAAACCCAACATGAACAGTGCAACTGTAGCAACACATTGCTGCTATAACACAGATTTCAGAGTATCCTGAATTTTAACAAATAAGACTTCTAACAAACATTCTGTTATGTGCAATAAATACTGATCTTTCAGTCAAAAATACTCAATTTCTAACAGAAATGTTAAAACTTCTAATGAAAGTTCTCCTGTTATGTGTAATAAGTAACTGAGTCCTTCAGTCCAAAAACCCTGAACATTTTGCTGTATCAAAATCACATTTACCTTTTATCCAAGAATAGGATAGAATGGGCTTTATTGTCATTGTACAGTGTAAAGTACAACGAAATTGTGGGTGCTCCACCAGGCTACTGCACAGTAAGTATGAAAATAGTTATAAATAAAGACAGTTACAAAACACACATTTGAATAAAAAAGCACACATCAAGTGGAATGAGAAGAATTATAAAATATGCACACATTAGGTAGTGGCTTCACGGATGGATCAATGTACGTGAACAGAGTGCAAAGACAGTTGAGTATTTTTTTTTTTAATGATAATTAAAAGGTCCTCAGTTCTGTGCATGTGAGTGTTGTGGAGGGAGGGGAAAGGGGCCTGTGGGTGTTTGCAGACCGAATGGCCCAGGGGAAGAAACTGTTTGTCAGTCTGGAAGTGTGGGGCTTGATTGATCTGAACAGCCGTCCAGAGGGGAGCAGATCAAACAGGTGGTGGGTGGGATGTGAGGGGTCTGCTGTGATGGCCTTGGTCTTCCTGAGACAGGAGGATCTGAAGATGTCCTCCAGGGAGGGCAGATGGCCACCAATGATTTTTTGGGCAGTGTTGATGACCCTCTGCACAGCCTTCCTGTTCTCAGCTGTGGAGCTGACGTACCACACACCCAGACAGTAGGTGAGCACGCTCTCCATTGAGCAGTGGTAGTAGGCCAGCAGCAGCTTCTGATCCAGATTATGCTTCCTCAGGACATGGAGGAAATGCAGCCGCTGCTGGGCTTTCTTCACCAGGGCCTTGGTGTTGACAGTCCAGGAGAGGTCAGAGGTGATGTGGGTGCCCAGGAAACTAGAGGTGGTGACAGTTTCAACGTAATCTCCATTTATGAGGAGAAGGGTGTGGTCCTGTCTGTTCTTCCTTAAGTCCATTATGAGGTCTCTGATTTTGTGGACATTCAGTTTTAGATTATTTGCTGAGCACCACATCAGCAGATTCTCTACCTCTGCCCTGTATGCCTTCTCATCGTCATTAGTGATGAGCTCAACCAAGGTGGTGTCATCCGCATACTTCACGATGACAGTGGTTGGTTGGGTTGGAGTACAGTCAAAGGTATACAGGGTGTACAGTAGAGGGCTTAGCATGCAGCCCTGGGGGGAGCCAGTGCTAAGTGACATTGTGGAGGAGTGGTGGGGGCCAAGTCTGACTGTTTGTGGGTGGTTCGTAAGAAAGTTTTTTTTTTTTTTATCCAGGAGTGGGGGTGGGGGT
Organism: Pholidichthys leucotaenia; assembly: GCA_020510985.1. Lineage (NCBI taxonomy): Eukaryota > Metazoa > Chordata > Actinopteri > Cichliformes > Pholidichthyidae > Pholidichthys > Pholidichthys leucotaenia. The sequence continues at coordinate 38,436,989 of CM035840.1, read as the reverse complement.
GAGGGGCATGTGGAGATGGTGCAGTTTGTTGTTCAGGATTTCCAGGATGATGGTGTTGAAAGCTGAGCTGTAGTCCACAAAGAGCATCCTCACGTAGCAACTTGTGTTCTCCAGCTGGCTCAGCGCTCTGTGGAGTGCGGTGGTGATGGCATCTTTGATGGACTGGTTTGCCCTGTAGGCGAACTGGTGGTGATCGAAGGGGGGGGGGGGGGAGAGAGACAGTCCATGATGTGCTGGAACACACAAAAATGTGCAGTTACATTACAAATGATTCGGTGGCAATGGATGTCCACACATCACATGTGATAGCAATCTTAACTGCTGTTTTCAGTGATTGCATGACTTTAGCTTTGGTCTCGTTATAGAGAGTGGGGATGGCTGTGTCGGGAACAGGTCAAGTGGACCCCTGACCAAGTGACCACCCCAAGTGGACCCCGGGATCCAGTCTGTACATGTATAAGTACATTTTCAATCCAGTGATTTACAGATTGATTCATAATTTTCTAAAGCCTCATTCAGAACATTATAGTTCAGGGGTGGGCAGCGAGGGCCATTCCACTGCAGGTTTTCTGTTCCGCCCAGTCTCTTCAGCAGCTGTTTGCTCTGATCAGCTTCAAGGATTGCTAATCAGTGAAAACACCTGCTGAAGAGACTGGGTAGAATAGAAAACCTGCAGTGGAATGGCTCCCCATGGCACATGATTGCCCACCCCTGTTATAGTCCCACATATCTATTCTGTGGATTTTCATCTGGGGGCAACCAGTGGTGACGAGCAGCAGCGGTGGAGAAAAAGTCTTTTGAAAGCAGAAATGGAGAAAAAAAATCTTCTCCAGGTCAGCTTAGTTGTCATCTTACATACAGTATATATATATATTTTTTACACTTGTTGGTGACTGGGAAAAGTCTTCCCAACAGCTTTACACAAAATATTATGACATTGTACCTTTACTCTACAATGTTCATCATTGCGTGAAAGCCTTGGTTCTTGGTGATGAAATCTGGGCATAAATCCTTGGCAATAAAAGCAGCAATAGATTTTGTAATTCGCTTTCCCCTTTCCGAGTTGTGTGGAAGTTTTGACATTGTTTCCTCAATGGTATCCTGGTGGGTGACAGCAGCCGCAACTGTTTTTTCCTCTCCGACCGCCGGGGGGGAAATGTGTGATGTGGTTTTGCATGTTTGTCGTGTTTGTGAAATATTTTAGTTTAGTTCTGACAGAGCTCTCCGGTGAGAGCGCTACATGAGCGTCCTCTGCAAACCCCCTCCTCCCACCTCGGATAAGCTTCAGCAGTATGCCGATACCGGTGTTGAAGACAACTCAATCAGCCTAGCCCCGCCCTCAATCAGCGAGGTGGAGATACTGTCAAGAAGCTTTCCTCTTTGCGAGCCCCTGCCGCTGATGGAGTTATGGCAGAGATGATGAAAGCCACCCTCACCTCTGTCATCCCTCGGCTGGAACATCTGTTTTGCTTCATCTGGGCAGAACAACGCATCCCTGGGGAGTGCAGGGATGGGGTCATTCTGTCCTTCTACAAGAACAAGGGTGACCGTCGGAGCACAGCCAGCTATTGTCCCATCACGCTGCTTTCCATCCCCGGCAAGGTAATCACCTCTGTCATCCTGACCTTCATCCGCTCCCTGCTCCTCGTCGCTGCCGGCAGGGCGGCTTCACCCGTTGCCAATCCACAGCGGACTGCATCCTTGCCTTGAATGTCCTGGCACAGCAATGGAGGGAGTATCTCCAACGTCTTTACGCGGCCTACATCGACTTCAATGCTGTCTTTGACTCCCTAGACAAGTACGCCCTCTGGCAACTCCTCCGTGGCATTGGAGTCCTGTCCAAGTACATCAGCATTCTCCGGGACCTCTACTTCAACACCACGAGCAGGTTACACGCCAAAGGTGACATGTCGGACCCTTTTGTCACCACCTCTGGAGTCCGGCAGGGATGCGTCACTGTGCCAAACCTCTTCAATGTTGCAGTTGACTACTGGGTCAAGAATGCAACGGAATGCTGCCCCAATCTTGGAGTTGACTTCCACTCCCACTTGATAGACCTATGCTATGCGGATGACGTGGTGCTTTTCGCCACGCATATAGACATAATCGCTGAGGCACTGGAGTTGTTTGCAGAGGAAGTATCACCCCCGGTCCTCACCATCAGCTGTGCAAAGACAAAGATCCAGTCACTGTCAGACTTTTTGCCACCACCACCACAAGTCATCACCATCAACAACAAGCCGGTTGAGATTGTAAACGACTTTGTCTACCTCGGATCTAAGATCACCAGCTCCTGCGCATCAGACCCAGAGATTACTCGCCGCCTGCAGCTGTCTTGCAGTGCTTTCGGCCACCTCCAGAGAGTCTGGAGGAGCGAGAAGATCTGCACAACCACAAAATTGTGAATCTTTAACACCTGTGTGATCCCTGTCCTTATTTATGGGTCCGAGACCTGGACCCTTTCCACTACAACCACCTACCATCTGGATACATTCCATCGGACCTGCCTCTGTAACATCCTTGGCATTTGATGGTTCCACCACACGACAAACAATGAGGTCTAAAGGAGGGCTGGCTGCCTTATCCCCTTATCTTCATAAGATAAGTTTTCCATCTTGCCACCCTAGATGGGAGATTGTTGTCACATGTACTAAGCAGCCAGTACTTTCCAGAAATTCCTGCAGCTCCTTCAGTGTCGCTGTTGGTTTCTTGGCAGCCTCCCTAACCAGTTTTCTTCTAGTCTTTTCATCAATTTTGGAGGGATGTCCAGTTCTTGGTAATGTCAGTGTTGTGCCATATTTTCTTCACTTGATGATGATTGTCTTCACTGTGTTCCATGGTATATTTAATGCCTTGGGAAATTCTTTTGTACCCTTCTCCCGACTGATACCTTTGAACAATGAGATCCCTCTGATGCTTTGGAAGCTCTCTGCAGACCATGGCTTGTGCTGCAAGATGTGACTACAAAAATATCAGGAAAAGCCTTCTAGAACAGCTGAACTTTATTTGGGGTTAATCAGAGGCACTTTAAATGGTGGCAGGTGTGTGCTGACTCCCATTTAACATGAGTTTGAATATGATTGGTTAATTCTGACCACAGCCACATCCCAAGTTTTTACAGAGTGTGCATATTTATGCAAACAGGTTATTGTAAGGTTTTTGTTTTTTTTTTCCACTTAAAAGATTTCAGTTTGTTTTTCAGTTGGGTTGTACAGGTTATAGGTCACATTAATGGTGGAAAAAGTTTTGAAATCATTTATCTTGGTCTTATATTTTTACATCACAAAAACCTGAGATTTGAACAGGGGTGTGTAGACTTTTTATATCCACTGTACATACAGTGTGGGTCTTGTCCAAGTCTTTTTTCCCTTCGACTTCATAAAAGCCAAAGTACTACTATACGTTTGCTTTTAATGAAGAGGGTGCCGATCATATACTGTGCTCCACCATTTTGTTTCTTTTGTGTCACACCATAAAGAGTCCGGGCGGGTCCAGGCACCAACTTTTTCATTCCAGCCAAATTAATTACGTTATTAATAATGTTTAATAATTGGAATCTTGACATTTGTGCATTGATTCAGAATCGCTCACTTCTGCATTGAGATGCATCAGAAAAATGATTATTTCTTCCATCCCTAGTCACCGTGAATCAGTTTGATACCTAATGGATCTGGCAGTTGTTCATCTTCTACATTAAGCTTCTCTATATTCCTTTCCTTTGCAATATAATCTAAATTCATGAGTTGTTCTGAGGACATTACTGGTTTCTCTGTTGGGCCCACTCTCTTTTGCCCCCTTTTGCCAACTGGCCTACTTGTACATGCAAAGAAAAAAAAGAAACATGAGGGTGTCTATACAAAGAACAATAATACACTTGCTATGTAGATCTTAGTTTTTGATGAGGATTGAAACCACAAATTATGCCTAAATCTTTGTTTCAGTTCTGGCTTTCACTTGACCACAACAGGCTTTTATATAGTAATTCCTGGTGGTGACAATGTACAAATCCATGTGTTGAGCTTAAAACATTTCAGACTTATTAATGAACATCCTTTTGAAAATTTCGGTTGGTGAAATGTTTACCTGAATTTAAAAAAAAAAAAAAAAAAAAAAAAAAAACTTTCCTGGCAGAGACTTGTGTTAACCATATCCCAACTGCTTCCTTCTCCAATGTGTGATGGTCACAGTCTGGTGAAGCGAACTGAACCACATTATCTGCTTAAACTATTGAATTTTCCATGCTAGACATACTTGCCCTTAGTGTGACTTCAAAATCGCAGACTAAATTTTTTTCGACTTATAAGTGGCTTTAATGGATCGACCCCCCTCATGGATCGTCACCTTATCGTGGTGGGGGGGTTTGCGTGCCCCAGTGATCCCAGGAGCTATGTTGTCCGGGGCAATTTGCCTCTGATAGGGTCTCCCAAGACAAACTGGTCCTGGGTGAAGGGCCAGACGAAGAACGATCCAACAGACTCTCATGATAAATTGTATATCAAGGATTCAGTGTACCCCGCCCGGTATGGGGTTACCGGGGCCCCACCCTGGAGCCAGGCCTGGGGGAGGGGCTCGAAGGCTAGCGTCTGGTGGCCGGGTTTCCACCCATGGGACCCGGCCGGGCTCAGCCCGAAGGAGTTACATGGGTCCGCCCTCCAGTAGGTTCACCACCTGCAGGAGGGATCATGGAAGTCCGGTGCTATGTGGATTAGGTGGCAGTCAAAGGCGGAGACCTTGGCGGACTGATCCCAAGCTTTCTAAACTGGCTTTTGGTACGTGGAATGTCACCTCTCTGGTGGGGAAGGAGCCTGAGCTGGTGTACGAGATTGAGCGATACCGGCTAGATATAGTCGGCCTCACCTCAACACACAGCTCCGGTTCCGGAACCAGTCTCCTGGAGAGGGGCTGGAGCTTGGCCTTTTCTGGAGTTGCCCCGGGCGAGAGGCGACGAGCAGGGGTAGGTATTCTTGTATCGCCCCACCTTGCTGCCTCTATATTGGAGTTTTCCCCTGGTGGACGAAAGGGTTGCTTCCCTGCGCCTTCGGGTTGGGAAACGGGTCCTGACCATCATTTGTGCCTATGCACCAAATGATGTTTCAGAGTACCCACCCTTTTTGGAGTCTGTGACTGGGGTGCTGGAGGGTGCTCCTCCTGGAGACTCCATTGTCCTACTGGGGGACTTCAATGCGCACGTGGGCAACGACAGTGAAACCTGGAGGGGGGTGATTGGGAGGAACGGCCTGCCCGATCTGAACCCGAGTGGTGTTCAGTTATTGGACTTCTGTGCTAACCACAGTCTGTCTATAACGAACACCATGTTCAAGCATAAGGGTGTCCATATGTGCACCTGGCACCAGGACACCCTAGGCCGCAGGTCGATGATCGATTTTGTTATCGTATCATCAGACCTGCGACCGTATGTCTTGGACACCCGAGTAAAGAGAGGTGCAGAGCTGTCAACTGATCACCACCTGGTGGTGAGTTGGATCCGATGGCAGGGGAGGAAGCCATTCAGACCTGGTAGACCCAAACGTATAGTGAGGGTGTGCTGGGAGCGTCTGGCTGAGGCCCCTGTCCGGGAGGTCTTCAACTCCCACCTCCGGAAGAACTTCAACCACATTCCGAGGGAGTCTGGAGACATGGAGTCTGAATGGGCCATGTTCTCCACCTCTGTTGTTGAAGCGGCAGCCCAGAGCTGCGGCCGCAAGGTGGTCGGTGCATCTCGTGGTGGCAACCCCCGAACCAAGTGGTGGACACCAGTGGTGAGGGGGGCCATTAAGCTGAAGAAGGAGTCCTATCAAGCTTGGTTGGCTTGTGGGACTCCCGAAGCAGCTGAGGTGTACCGGCAGGCCAAGCGGAGTGCAGCTCGGGTGGTTGCTGAAGCAAAAACCCGGGTATGGGAGGAGTTCGGTGAGGCCATGGAACAAGACTTTCGGTCGGCTTCAAAGAGATTCTGGCAAACTGTTCGGCGGCTCAGGAGGGGAAAGCAGCTCCCCGTCCACACTGTGTATGGTGCGGATGGGACACTGTTGACTTCAACTGGGGATATCGTCGGGCGGTGGAAGGAATACTTCGAGGATCTCCTCAATCCCACTGATACGCCTTCCACAGAGGAAGCAGGGTTTGGGGACGAGGGGGATGACTCGCCTATCACAGGGGCTGAGGTCACCAAGGTGGTTAAAAATCTCCTTGGTGGCCGGGCCCCGGGGGTGGACGAGATTCGCCCCGAGTACCTCAAGGCCCTGGATGTTGTTGGGTTGTCATGGTTGACACGCCTCTGCAACATTGCGTGGAGGTCGGGGGCAGTGCCTTTGGCATGGCAAACCGGGGTGGTGGTTCCTCTCTTCAAAAAAGGGGACCGGAGGGTGTGCTCCAACTTTAGAGGGATCACACTCCTCAGCCTCCCTGGGAAGGTCTATGCCAAGGTACTGGAGAGGAGAGTCCGGCCGTTGGTCGAACCTCGGATTCAGGAGGAGCAATGTGGTTTTCGTCCTGGCCGTGGCACATCGGACCAGCTCTTTACCCTCTCGAGAATTCTTGAGGGTTCGTGGGAGTTTGCCCAACCAGTTTACATGTGTTTTGTGGACTTGGAGAAGGCATTTGACCGCGTCCCTCGTGGATTTTTGTGGGGGGTGCTTCGGGAGTATGGGGTATCGGGCTTGTTGTTACGAGCTATTCGGTCTCTGTACGACCGTTGTGAGAGTTTAGTTCGCATTGCCAACACTCGGTCGGAGTCATTCCCAGTGAGAGTTGGACTCCGCCAGGGCTGCCCTTTGTCACCGGTCCTGTTCATAATTTTTATGGACAGGATTTCTAGGCGCAGCCAGGGAATGGAGGGTGTCATGCTTGGTGACCACAGGATCTCATCTCTGTTGTTTGCAGATGATGTTGTCCTGTTGGCTTCATCCAGCAATGACCTACAGCTCTTGCTGGGACGGTTTGCCGCTGAGTGTGAAGCGGCTGGGATGAGAATCAGCACCTCCAAGTCCGAGTCCATGGTCCTCAGCCGGAAAAAGGTGGATTGTCCTCTCCGGGTTGGGGACAGGCTCCTGCCCCAAGTGGAGGAGTTTAAGTATCTTGGGGTCTTGTTCACGAGTGAGGGGAAAATGGAGCGAGAGATCGACAGACGGATTGGAGCAGCATCTGCAGTGATGCGGACGTTGTACCGGTCTGTTGTGGTGAAGAGGGAGCTTAGTTCTAAGGCAAAGCTGTCGATTTACCAGTCAATCTACGTTCCTACTCTCACCTATGGTCACGAGCTTTGGGTAATGACCGAAAGAACGAGATCGCGGATACAAGCGGCTGAAATGAGCTTTCTCCGTAGGATTGCTGGACTCACCCTCAGAGATAGGGTGAGGAGCTCAGTCATCCGGGAGAGGCTCAGAGTAGAACCGCTGCTCCTCCACATTGAAAGGAGTCAGTTGAGGTGGTATGGGCATCTGATTAGGATGCCTCCTGGACGCCTCCCACTTGAGGTGTTTCAGGCACGTCCCACTGGGAGGAGACCCCGGGGCAGACCCAGGACTCGGTGGAGAGACTATGTCTCCCAGCTAGTCTGGGAACGCCTTGGTATCCCCTCTGAAGAGCTGGAGCAGGTGGCTGGGGAGAGGGAAGCCTGGGCTTCTCTGCTTGAACTGCTGCCTCCGCGACCCGGACCTCCGGAAAAGCGGTAGAAGATGGATGGATGGATGGAAGTGGCTTTAAATAAACTATAATATTGGTGGGCGTTTGAGTAAGCAGGTATGACCTGAAAATGACAGAGTTGATGTTTATAGGTTGTTTTGGTGTTGTGTGTTTTTGTCTACCAGTGCTGAAGTTTAAATCCAAACTATACCTCTTAAGCCCAGAACAGTAGTGCTGCATTAGGTTGGCTCTGCTCGTCTCCAAGCTGCGGTGTGCATTCTCATTTTGTCAATAGCGAGCGGTCCCTCATTTACCCTCTCTTTATGGGTATGGAACAGCCGCAAAACGCTGCTTATTCATCAGCCTTATCAGGTTCAAACACATCTGTGTATACTCGCATTTGCTCTCACTGCCAACTGCAACAGCTCACTTGTATGCACAAACAGCAGTGTACACTTAAGCATACACATGTAAACATGGTCACACACAGACTCACACTGTTGTCCCACTCATTCTCTTCATTCCATTTCTCCCTCCATCCCTCCCTCGTTACAGCTCTCTCCCCTCTGTTTTACATGCAAATGAGCTAAGTGTACTCATGTCCTAGCATTACCGCTGTGTGTGCCTAATCTCCTTGCTGCCTTTTCTCTTTCCTGGAGATTATCCTGTTTTTAGACAGAATAGGCCTTCTATGCTTCACTCAGCTCTTCTCCCCAACAGCCAGACAGTTGGTCAGTTAGCCAGGCAGCCAGCATGCCAACGTCCCAATCTCTCATCCCACTACCATTGCCATTTAAGTCTTCCCAGTGATATGACAACTGAACAGCAGCTGAGAGGGATGTGTGTGTGTGTGTGTGTGTGTGTGTGTGTGTGTGTGCGCGTGCGTGCGTGCGTGCTTGCAGTGTGTTTGCATTCTTGGTAAGTGTGTGTGTGTCTTTAATTGAGGGATTGGTGATAAGCTCAAAAGCTTGTTACAGATGTTAAGTATCCTCAGTGTTTGTGATTTTGGCCTGGGCCAAGAGGAAAATAAACATGAATGGAAATTGAAGGATATGGGGATGAAAGCAGATATGTATGCACACCTACATTCTCTCAGCCCACTCTTTTTTTTTTTTTCATGTTTGCCTTCACTTGGTCACAACAGTATATTCTTACCTCCCCCTCTTTTTTCCTTACATGTATTATCTGTATATGTTATGTGGATGTACACATACATGCGAGCAATCTTCCCTGAAGTGTCAAAGTGAATGTGGAGGTACTTTAATTTTGCTGTAATGGGCTGAGAGAAAAGAAAGCTATGCAGGGGCTGTATCCATTATTAGAAACCATCTTAATCACGACCAAGGAAAGTGACAAAAATGAGAAGAAGAAAGAGTGAACGAGCTGATTGCAGTTGGCTTCACTGTGGCACTGACTTTCTTGCTGTTTACTTTTTTGCAATATTAGCTACTAATCCCTTAGGGCAGAGATGCAAAGACACACAAGAGACTTAACCCACTTTGATGTCACTGATAGCATTCATAAAAAAATGGAACGGTATAGAGCAAGAACTTCAAAGATGGGGTTGACAAGATGGGTGCATTAACCCCCCTCCACCTTCTACTTCTTCCCTTCCTCATCTCTCTTCTCTTATCTCAGCTCGATAAAGTGGTTCTTATTAAATGAGACAATGAGTGAGGGATGGAGCTAAAAAAAAATGATGGAAGACTGGTCGGGGTGAAGATAAACCAAGCTGTGAAATGAGAAAAGTAAAGATAGATTGTAGCAACCGAGGCATTTGAAAGTGTCCTTTTATAGTCCACATCTCCTATCTCAGTTGAATTGTTTAATAGCAGCCTTAAGCATCTACTGATTCGGTGCTAGCTAGCTAGTGAGTTATTAGGGTGCTACAAGGCTATTACACTGTTGTGTTAATAACTCAGACCATGTCCTTGGGGATCTTGCACATAACCACACATATTAAAACTATCAATTTTGCCCAAACTTTGGGTACACTTTGTTAAGGTGCAAGTATATCTTATTTCCAAATAAAGGTGCGCAGGTCTTCTTACACACTCATTTGTGCCCGACTACGTGTGGTGTAAGGATTCATTTTTGATTCTACTTTTGTGTCATCACCCCCCCCTTCCCCTGGTAGTTGTAGAGTCTGTGCATCGTAAGGCTAACCCAGTGGCATTTACACTCGACACCAATGATATTTAGAAGGCTCAGTGGGATAGGCCATGCTCCACTTAGTGACCTTAATCTAAAACTAGTCACTGTGTGTGTGTGTGTGGGGGGGGGGGGGGGAGACACAATCTATGTCATGGATGTCAAGACAAAGAATTAAATGTGTGTGTGATTTATGTGTATATAGTACCAGTTATGGAATATGATTCTTGGTCATTTATAGTTCCTGTGTTGCCATGTTTTTTGTGTTCATGGCTGCCCGTTTGTGTTTTCACGCCCATGCTTAAGCCATTGCTCCATTACCCCGATATCTGCATGTGCCATGTTCTGTGAGATGTGGGTTCTGTTTCGCCCAGCAGGCATCTTAATTTTTCACCACGCTGCATGCTGCTCTACGGTGTACCGCATGAAAGTGTGTGCCTACACATTCTTCCTCTCTATTCATCTACCTCCCTCATCGCAGTACTCCCCCACCGCAAACCGGCACCCCACCCACTTCCCCCCTCGCCACACACTTCCTAATCAAAGCAAGGAGTTCTCTAAATTAGCACTTGAGAAAACTCCCCAATGACATTCCTTCATTTTGACTGTTTTCAGGTGCTCGCTCTCCTTCTCAACTCTGTCGTAGCTTTGAATATTTAACTTCCCCACTGAATAAGAGATGTGTCCATTCTCATGGGGGAAGGAAAGTTGGAGGGAGGGCAAAGATTGAAGGAAGTGGGGAGGCAGAAGGGAAGAGGTTGTCCCTAAACATGCTTCCACATTTATCCCCTAAAAACGCTATACTGTATGCTCAATAATGCATGGCCATCTCTCACACCCCATGCCCCCCCCATCCTCTTATTCTCCTCTTTCTTCAGCTTTTCATCTACCTTTCGTAGGCTCCCTAAGCGCTCATCACTCCGCCCCGCAGATTAACTCCAGGGTGAAACTGAGATTGGGAAATCAGGGTGATGGTAGCGAGGCACTGGGGACTAACAGTAAAAGAAAATGGGAAGAGAAAGCAGATGAGTCATTTGTCATTGTGTGAAAGTAGTTGCTGCTTAAAGTATTGATTAGGGTGTGTGAACTTTGAAGTTGTACTATTTCAGAATGACTCCAGAGCTCAGTAAGGTCTAAAAATTGCAGTCAGACTGTAACAGATGCACACAATTTTGGTTAAAGCTTCTCATATGCACTTGCGGGACCAAATAACGATTGAATTTTCTCATTTTGCAGCTTGATTGCATATCCAGAGATGAAACTGTTTCTACCTAACCCAAAATCTAGCCGTTCTTTAACAATGGTGTTAATATAAAATATCAAAACAAAGCTCAGTATCAGTAGATACAGTACAGCCTTGATTTGCAGTCAAACAGCAATCCAGAGTTGGTCTTGAAACACTGACATTTCAGTTGAGAGGAAATCTTGTGTCCTCCATAATGAGCAACAGTACATGATACCTGATGCACACAAAGTATTGTTTGTGTACTGTCTGTTGTTTTGAATGCATTATACTTTGAAGTGCTTTGTCTGCTGGGACTTTTATATTGTAAATGTGTAGTTAGTGGAGTGAACCATTCAGGGCTTTTCATGCTTGCATATGGCATCAGCGGCACCTCCAGCGCATTTGGGTGAATGGAGTGGTGTGTGAGAGACTTCAAAAGAGCTCTCCAAGAATGTGTGTGTTTGTTTATTCTTGAAAGTTTTTTGAGAATGCCAGAGACTTTGTGCATTAAAACTCTCGTTTTTTTTTTTCAGTGAAGTTTTCCTTTTGCACAGTTTTCTGTTTTTTAGCCTCAGAAAAGATGGTTAATATTGCAGGAGTGACGGACAATAACAGCATTACAAGTAGCACTAAAAATATTCAAATAGAAGTAATTAAAATTAAACTTGATTGGCAGATGCCCGGGGAGCTACTCTCACCTATGGTCACGAGCTTTGGGTAATGACCAAAAGAACGAGATCGCGGATACAAGCGGCTGAAATGAGCTTTCTCCGTAGGATTGCTGGACTCACCCTCAGAGATAGGGTGAGGAGCTCAGTCATCCGGGAGAGGCTCAGAGTAGAACCGCTGCTCCTCCACATTGAAAGGAGTCAGTTGAGGTGGTATGGGCATCTGATTAGGATGCCTCCTGGACGTCTCCCACTTGAGGTGTTTCAGGCACGTCCCACTGGGAGGAGACCCCGGGGCAGACCCAGGACTCGGTGGAGAGACTATGTCTCCCAGCTAGTCTGGGAACGCCTTGGTATCCCCTCTGAAGAGCTGGAGCAGGTGGCTGGGGAGAGGGAAGTCTGGGCTTCTCTGCTTGAACTGCTGCCTCCGCGACCCAGACCTCCGGAAAAGTGGTAGAAGATGGATGGATGGATGGATGGCAGATGCCCTCAATTTCTCCTCTGGGGATCAATAAAGTATACAAAATCAAAAAATGGAAAAAAAAATGATTATGAAAGATGAGTTTTATTTTTTAAAAACGATAAATCCTCTTTTAGTAAAAATATTATTTGCCTACTTTTACTAGAAGTAAACATTAAAGGATTTTCAATTTATAGTAAATGGGCTGCTTCCCATTTCTTCCAAACTCTAAAAAGAATGTAGTACTTAATACAACACAAACACTTTAAAGCTGCAAAGTTGGTTTTGGGGAAAAAAAAGGTCTTTCAGTTGGCTCACAAGGTAGCTGACTATAACCCACAACAGATAAAAGTTTACTGTTGCTACAGAAAAGAGCACATTTTGGGAGCTGTATAGATGATAAGTATGCTGCTTGCTTGAAGCCAGTTGAAGGTAAAAAATAAAGTACGAGGGCTGCTGTACTGTTTGCCAGAAAAAATAACAATATGCATTAACAGGTGGAGAGTTTGCATTTTCATTTTCTGGCTTCTCTCCTATGAGAAGTCAAAGATCAGTATTTTTTTTTTCCACAATATCTTTATTGAACCTTTTTTTTTTTTAACAAACATGACACAAACAATCAAACACTAACACTAAAGTACTACAAAAAAAATGCACTAAAAACACCTACAACCACCAACAAAATCAAGTCTTCAACAATGCTCCTCTGTTTAGTCTAGACAATCCATTACATAAGTATACATATTATGTTCACCAGTTTGGAATTTACAAGGTCCACACACATCATTCACCTTCTTCTTCAAGAGTTATGTTTAAATTTTTTACATAATCAATAAAAGGTCTCCATATATTCTCAAACACACTTTCCTTTGATTTCAGTATGTATGTTATTCTTTCTAATGGAAGGTTTGTTAACATCTGTCTTAACCACTGAGTCACATCTGGTCTATGAGTCTTTTTCCACAGTAGTGCAATACATTTTTTGGCATTAAGCAAACTGAGGTCTATGAATGTTCTTTCACTTTTATTAAAGTTATGCTTTTTTGGGTACAAACCCAACAAAAACAGTTTAGGATTCAATATGATTTGGTTTTGAAATTATTTTTTCAATTGTTACCCTCACCTCTTCCCAAAACATTCTAATTATTCTACATTCCCATAAACAATGAAATAGGGTTCCTTTACTTTCCATGCATTTTGTGCATGTATCTGGTATGTTTTTGTTATATCTATTTAACTCCACCGGTGTAACATACATCCGCATTAACCATTTAAAATGTATCAATTTAAGACGTACATTTATTGATTTGGTTTGAGCTTCTGTACAAGCCAATTCCCATTGTTCCTCTGAAATTTCAGTTTGCAGATCTTCTTTCCAGTAGTTTAATCTTTTCTGTGAGTTTTCACTTGAGGATAGTGTCAATGAGTTATAAAACTCTGAAATAATACCCTTTCTTTTACTATCTTTCATCAACATTTTTTCCAAGGATGAATAAATAGGTCGAGTGAGAGCTTTATTTTGATTTGATCGAATAAAGTTCCTAAGTTGAAGATATTTTAAAAAAAATGTGTTCTATTAAGATTAAATTTGATCCTCAGCTCTTCAAAAGACATTATGTTATCTGAACATGACAAATATAAATCTTGAATTTTTTGGATCCCTTTTAAACTCCATACTTTAAACACAGCATCCGCTCTCCCTGGTTTAAAATATTGATTACCCCATATTGGACTAAATTGTGACAGTAAGTGTGGTTCTTTTAAATATTTTTTAGTTTCACACCATATTTTAATCATATGTTTTACAAATGGGTTTTTAACTTGTTTCTGTAATTTTTTTGCCGAGTCTGAATATATGAATATGGGAAGAGGTAAAGGCAAATTGTATGATTCCATTTCAGTCCAGTGAGGGAGATCATTTGATGAAAAATAATATGTCATAGACCTCAGTTGTGCCGACCAATAATACAACATAAAATTTGGACATTTCAGACCTCCACGATCAAATGGTAAATATAATAAAGACAAACGTAATCTAGCCCTCCTGTTGTTCCATATAAATTCCACTAACTTTTTTTTAATTCTTGAGAATAAATCTAAAGGTGGTGGTAAGGAAATGTATTGAAATAAAGTATTTTAGGTAAGATATTACTTTTAAGTATATTGATTCTCCCGATCATCGACATTGGTAGTGACATCCATCTCTGAAGTAACTCATTAATATCTGTCATTAAGGCTTCATAATTGACACTGGCGACTGATTCTAGCTTAGGCACAATTTGGATTCCTAAATATTTAAACTCTTTTACAACATTGAATTGATTTACCTCAGGGGCTGGGTAATTTCTCTGGGTCTCATTTAGCATTAATATTGAAGATTTAGTTTTATTTATTTTATATCCTGATATTTCCCCAAAATTCTTTATTAAATTCAACAAGGTCGGAATTGATTTTTTAAGATTCGACATAAACAAAATTATGTCATCGGCATACAGGGAGATTTTATGTTCTGTTGGTCCAACTTTAATTCCATATATTTGTGACTGTAGACGTATCGCCATCGCTAAAGGTTCAATTGCCATAGTAAACAGTAAAGGTGAAAGTGGACAGCCTTGTCGACATCCTCTATTGATTTTTATTGGTTTTGAAATATTGTTATTTGTTAGGATTTCTGCAGTAGCATTATTATATATTATCTGAACCCATTTTATGAAATTATTTCCAAGTCCAAACCTTTGTAAGACTTCAAAAAGAAAGGGCCATTCGACTCTATCAAAGGCCTTTTCGGCGTCCAGTGATAGGAGAGCTGTATCCGGTGCTTCTTTATTAGAATAAATAATATTAAATAGTCTTCTTACATTATGGAAGCCTTGTCTTCCCTTTATAAAGCCATTCTGATCTCGATTAATAATATTTGGTAAAATTTCTTGTATTCGTCTTGCTAAAATTTTACAGATTATCTTAAGGTCGGCATTTAATAGGCTTATTGGTCTCATATTTTCACATTTATTAGAGGGTTTACCTGGTTTTGGCAACAGTATAATTAAGACATTATTCATGTATGATGGTAAATTACTATTTTGAAATGCTTCTAAAACCATTTCCAAAAAAGGTTTTATTAATTTATTCTTAAATTCAAAGATCAGTATTTTAATTTTTGTAGAAATCCTCAAGCCTAAGATCTTGGTTGTCCGTTGACCTACTTTCTACACAGACAATGAAAATCTACAGGTACTAATAAAGCTCAAGTTAGAGAGAGGAAAAAGAACGTAATAGACACACTCGGGGTGCTTTTACACCTACAAGTCCTCACTGTGGTCCGGACCAAGGTTCATATTTTTGTTATATCGTCTACATTTGGTCCAGTTAGGTTTGGTTTCACACAGCTCCTTTTCCAAGCAAACTAAACAACTTTACATGATGTGTTTCCATCTTGTTGTCATACATCTTGTTCCATCATGTTCTAGTGTACATGATTGGCTGTATGGACTGACACCAGAGATGGCTGCTTCATCTTCGAATGACATTTGTGCTGTTAGCACAGACTGGTAGTCGGCTTACATGTTACTCACCCTCCAAGGTGTTTTCAGCAGCTCTGGACACATCAGTAACTGCACTTTAAGTTAAAATTAGGAAAAACTCCATATTAGTCATGAAAAAAGGACAGTTGTCCTTCTCATCAGTGATTATGATTTTCAGGCAGCATTGCTTGTCCATTTTTTTTCCCCAAAAAATTCCTTTGCATCCTATCCAAAAATATCTGGTAAGTTTCTGCATTTTTATGATTTTATTTTTCAAATGACTATGTCACTAACGGCCATATTTCTTCTCTCCAAGTCCTACTATGGCTCATTATCCCCGTTATCGGCTTTCTTGACTTCCTGCGTTTGGTCCGAAAGTCCGAACTTTTGTGAAAATTGCATCCACGCTCTAAATGAATCGGACCAAGATTCAGTTTGATATGGACTGAGACCATCTCTTTTTCATTCATTCATTCGCTTATTTTTGCCGGACCAAATTACAGCTCTGGTCCTGACCATGGTTCGGGGTAGGTTTCACACCCAAAATTTTGGTCCAAATCAAACCAAAGTCTGGACCAAACCAGTTAGGTGTGAAAGTCCTCTTGGTCTCAGTCGGAACCTCAACATGCACAAATGTACGGATAATCTCAAATGCACACACAACTGTCTATGTTGGACTTTGATTACCAACACCACTTTTCTTCATACACATGAGCTAAAATCATAATCATTAGGAGCTGTGAATATTTGGCTCTGATGAGTGGAGTGCTAAACTTTTAGCAGACTTTATTTTTACTCTACATAAAACTAAAATCATTGTTCACCATAATCTGACATTGCAATACAGTTAACCTGTGCAGCAGCTATTACTGCTCATCTCTTCAGGAGAATAACAACGGTCTAAATCAAACTTCTCCCTTATTCTGTGATTGCTTTCCAGCATTAAATGCACACTATCAGCCACTATTTAAGGAGACTTGTATGCATAGGGTTGCTTGCCAAAGCCAAAAACAGACACACATTTTAGATTGCTTTAGTGCAACAGCTCTGCACACAATATTTATTATTTGACAGGAATAAGTGACAACAGATTGGGATTTGTTTATTTAATCAGTTATTTTGCTCCACCAAGGCTTGTGCTGCTTTCAAACTATAATTGGTGAGCTGAAATCACACTTTCCATTAGCATAAATTAACACCTAAGCAACCCTGGATGGCTTTTTCAAGCTATCAGCAGTCTGGGGCCTGATCCCCTGCAGATAAGTATATTTCTCTGGTGGATCAAGTTTCATGTCCTCATATCACTGATTTCACACGAACATGCCGGTCAGCCTGAAAGCTGGTGATGCAGTGATCATCGGATACTGATCTGTATTACAAAATAGTTGTTTTTACAAGCCTTTTAATTTCGACGGAAATCATTAGTTGATTGGAATACACCCATCTTTGTTGTTCAGTTGGTGCTGCTCTTTGTCCTATGCACCCGACATTTTACATAATTGCCTTCATTTTTTCATGGCTAGTCAGGCCAGTTTCATTAGTTTTTTTAAAAAATGATTCTGTTGAACCAAAATTTCATTAGTAAATTTTCAGATTTTTTTTTTTTTATTTATTCAGACAAGACAATGGTAGTGGTAAGCTACTACTGTAGCCACAGCTGCCCCAGGGCAGCCTGACTGAAATGTGGCTGCCAATCTGCGCCAATGGCCTCTCCGACCACTACTGAACATTTATACACATTCATACCCAGTGTTATGGACACTGGAGGCAAGGTGGGTAAAGTGTCTTGCCCAGGGACACAATAACAGGATATCTGAGGAGAGTGGGATTCGAACCGCCAACCCTCCGGTTATTAGACGACCCGCTCTACCTCCTGAGCCACTGACACTCACATTTCCCTCCTCAGTTTCATTTTTGCTGAGCACCAAGCTGGACGACAGGAAGTTCCTTTTTTTTTTTTTTTTTAAATTATTATTATTATATATGGTCTTTGGCATGACCCGGCCAGAGCATGAACCCCGACCTCTCGGTTGTGGGGTGGATGCTCTACCTCTTAAGCCACCACTCCAGTAAAATCACTGAATGTTTGGAACTAAAATGGCAGGTCAATCAAGAAAACACACTTTTTCATGGGCTTAGGAGGCTACTGTGTAGTTATTCTCCCTGTTTTCCAACCTTCATATTTGTGTTATTATTAGAGCTTGAGCCACTGACAACGTCAGTCGGCCAAAGCCCTATTGTAATTGCTCAACTCAAAGAAATTCTTCCACCTAAACGAATGAATTTTTCACCCTCTGTATGTTAACCAAAATATGATTTTTTTTTTATTTATTTATTTATTTTTTTTGGCAGACCCCTCAGACCTGGCGAAAAATTTTATAAACTGGAAAACATATGTGCCCCCCCACCCCTAATTTTTGTGGGTGGGGCCAAACGTACAAGGTCTATGGAGACTGGAGACCATAAACTTTGCCGTACAGACATAAAATTTGCGTGAGGTGTGCATCACCTCAAGACATGCAAAAAACATAATTGTGGCCCATACTCACCACCAACAGGAAGGCCACCATCATGCCTCAAAGTCGCCCAACCTCCAATTCGGAAAAAAGTCACACCTCGCATTTGAACAAACTAGTCCTAGGGACCTGCTCCGATTGAGCTCATTTTTACATGGTGGCATTTATAGGCATTGGCCATTAAAAATTGTATAAATTAAGTCAAAATCTCAAAAGGTGTGGCCAGGGCACCATGGCGAAGTTTGACTCCTCCCCTTACAACTTCAAACCGCTGTCACTCGGGCAAAAATTGTCCAATGTCCCCCAAACTTTCCATGATGGAAAATAGTCCCGCCCCAAATGCGTCAACATTAAAATACCTGACAAAAGATATAGCGCCACATAGTGGTTAATTAAAGAATTGCTATAAACTGTTTTATTACTCATGCGTCACTTGCCAGACTGACATGAAATTTTCTGAGATTAATCACACCACAGGGATGATGATAACTGCACATGAACTTAACATGACATCACACGTGTTACCATGGACACGCCCTCCTTGCCAGTCAATCCTTGATCTTTTTTACAGGATTAGGAATGACCTGGAGTCATGAAATCTTGAACACAGGTTGAGGTGACTGTAATATATAATCCTATATGGGTGGACAACACATACAGTAACTGATAGGTAAGTGTTGCCATGGCGACATGGCGTACGCTGACTCTTCGTGTCTATAAAAAAAATAAGTTTTAGCGCCCCTATTGATTAAAGGAAGAGTTGCTGAAAACTGTTTTGTTTATTGTTCTCTTACCAGCAGAAAAAATGACGTGAAGGAATGACTAGGGCTCATTGACAGTACATGTACATAGTACAGAATTTTTTCTATGGCCACCAGCGTGCTTCAATGGCTTTCTCACCATGCAAAACGTGACAGTTACAGCTCAGACAATCCTCGTCTGATTTGGACAAAACTTTGCACAAATCATGCTGATCCCACTCTGAACATGTCTGCATATCAATATTCACAAAACTGTCACACCCGCACCTACTGCTGACATGAGGTACTGCACAAAATTTTTTCAAATTTTGCGCAAACGCCAGTAGTCACAATGACATGACATTTTCAGTGGTTTCTCAGAGTGCATTGGACTACCCTCAGTCGAAGTCACTTTTGTCCTGCGATAAGCACAGTTGCCATGGAAACCCACTCCTTGCCTTTCAAGAACGGACACTTGTACATTGGACAGACTTGGTACAATTTGAACCAAATTTTCTACGATCGATATTAGTCCCGCACCGACCGTGTCTACATAAAAATAATGAACAAAAGTTTTAGCGCCCCTATTGATTAAAGGAAGAATTGCTGAAAACTCTTTTCTTTTTTTCTCTCACCAGCAGAAAAAAAATACATGAAGGAATGACTAGGGCTCATTGACAGTACATGTACATAGTACAGAACTGTTTCTATGGTGACCAGCATGCTTCAATGGTGTGGTGGGGGAATGGGGAATGCATTAGTATATGATGTGATAAGTTGTCTGCCATACTGTAGTAGCTGAAAATGTCCCGGAAAAGACCTGGAAAAAAATTCAAGAGAAGAGTAGGAACCCTGTTATTACTTTTCTCAGTTTCAAATTATTTCAGTGACCATATGAGGAAACATTTCCCATTTGAGGAAACATTTTCTTTCTTTAACATAAGGTTACCAACAGATTTGCCCACGTCTGTGCATAGTCCTCCACAGCCCTTTCCCGAGTTGGTAGATGGCTCAACTGGCCTGCAAGCTTTTGATTCCTGGAAGCTATTCTAAGTGGCCGTTCGGGTTGATAAGTCTAACCTCAGCTCATCAACCTGGCAAGGGACTCCAAGGAATGTGTGCAACAAAGAGAAGAGGGCACACAGGTGTCACACTCATTCCATGGAGGGCCAAGACCCTGCAGGTTTTTATCTCCACCCAGTGTCTTCAACAGGTGATTTCACTAAATTGCTTCCCACTGATTGCTGATCAGTGAAGACACATATCATCACTCCTAATTGAAAATTTCTGATCAAAAGTAACGGCTGTGTAATGCCATTTCAGATCACCTAATATAATGTACTTTAAAAGATATTTTGGCTGTCTTGGTCAAATTCTAAGCCTTAAAAATGAGTTGGCTTTTTTTGAAGATCCAGATGGATAGAGACTAATTTTGGTCAGTAGATAAGAAGATGAATGGCAATACTGGCGGTAGAGTGGAGGACAGAGACACAGAATGAATGAGCCTCAAAGAAGGACAGATGGAGGCTGGAGGGATCTGTACACGATTGAAGAGAGCTCAGAGGGAGGGAATGAAAGAATGACAAATGATCAAAAGGTGAAGAAATATAAAGTGACTACAGTGATTGAGGAGTTGGTTGCTGAGGTAAGGTTAAATGAGCAAAGTACTGTAAAGTTTGCTGCAAGCAGTGTAAAGTCGGCTGTAAAAGCAAAAGATCCAGGTCTTCTGGTTGGTCGTGATAGCATATTGCTTGTTGTCTGCTGTCATAGTTGTTTATACAGTAGGCCTGAGTTTTCTGCAGGGTAGATGTTCTTAACAAAAGGTGACTTCATCAGCATGTGTGCATGTCTATTCATTGTGCCATTTCCTGTCAATATATGGTATTTGAGGAAACGAAGTGATGGAGACCTTCCTCTGGCTTTAAATCACTCTCCTCTACTGTGCCCCTTTCTTCGTCCATGTTTTTGTTTCTGGTCAGAAAACAGGCATATCAATGCTGCACTCCACTTCTCTGACAGTGTTTGGCTTTCCCCTGAATCTCTTTCCTTACCTCTTTCTGTTCTCCAAATAGGTTATTTAGGGTTCTGTACTTAACTGTACACAGTTAGTGGTCAGTCAGTGCACACACACGCACATTATGCCACTGGGTCTCCTTAGAGATTGTCTGCTTAATACTGCATAGCACTTAGAGGCATCAACAAGCCCCGTGATGCTCCACTGAGGCATAGAAGACATGAAAGCATGCTAATTCCCCCAACCCACTCCCATCTATTCCTCTGTGACCCCCTCTACTCCCACCCCTTATCCATCCATCACACTCCTTCCACTTTCTACGCCTTAGTATGTTCTTTGTAGCCTCTATGGTTCAATGAATACAGTAAACTCAGCACTGTACACAAGATGGAAAACAATGATATGCTAAGAGCATTGTTACAGATCAATCTAGAAATGTTTTCTTCAGATTTGTATTCATTAACACTTCATACTTTTCATATAAAAAAATGGTTAAAACATGTATAAACATACATAACAGTTTGCCTGGAGAACAAGTTAAGGAAAATGGGAACATTACATTTGCTTTAACAGATTTTGTAGAACTGTCTGAAGGCATACAAAGAACCCAGCCACAGGGGGTGCACAAACCAGTGTCCAGTAGGAGTAATCTTGAAAGAAGAGTATGTGAAGAGTGTTCAGGAGGTAAAGAGGGAGTCGGACAGGATCGTGAGTTTGAAGCTAGAAGTTCAAGGTGTGATGTTGAATGTTGTCAGTGTGTGTGCCCCACAAGTTGGATGGCAGGTCAGAGAGAAAGAGGAATTCTGGAGGAAGTTGGATGAAGTGGTAGAGAGTATTCCCAGGGGGGAGAGTGGTGATTGGAGCAGACTTCAATGGGTATGTACAGGTACATCTCAAAAAACTAGAATATCATGAAAAAGTTCAATATTTTTTGTTGCTCATTTCAGAAAGTGAAACCCATAAATTATACAGAGTCATTACACAGAGAGTGATATATTTCAAGTGTTTATTAATTTAAATTTTGATGATTATGGCTTACAGTCCATGAAAACCCCAAATTCAGTTTCTCAAAAAATTAGAATATTGCATAAAATTAATTTACAAAAATAGTTTTTTTAATTGAAATGTTGGCTGACTGAAAAGTACAGACGTGGACAAAATTGTTGGTACCCCTCTGTTAATGAAAGAAAAACCCACAGTGGTCACAGAAATGACTTGAATCTGACAAAAGTGGTAATAAATAAAAATTCTATGAAAATTAACCAATGAAAATCAGACAATGCTTTTGAATTGTGGTTCAACAGAATTATTTTAAAAAACAAACTCATGAAACAGGCCTGGACAAAAATAATGGTACCCCTAGAAAAGATTGAAAATAATGTGACCATAGGGACATCTTCAACCAAGATGTGTTCTCTAATTAACATCACAGGTGTCTACAAACTTGTAAGTCAGTCGGCCTATTTAAAGGGTGACAAATAGCCACTGTGCTGTTTGTTGACATGGTGTGTACCACACTGAACATGGACCAGAGGAAGCAAAGGAGAGAGTTGTCTCAGGAGATTAGAAAGAAAATTATAGACAAGCATGTTAAAGGTAAAGGCTGTAAGACCATCTCCAAGCAGCTTGATGTTCCTGTGACTACAGTTGCACATTCATTCATTCATTCATTCATTCATCTTCTTCCGCTTAATCCTTTTCGGGTCGCGGGGGGGCTGGAGCCTATCCCAGCATCTTTGGGCGAGAGGCAGGGTACACCCTGGACAGATCGCCAGTCCATCGCAGTTGGACTGGCGATCACACACAGTTGCACATATTATTCAGAAACTTAAGATCCACAGGACTGCAGCCAACCTCCCTGGATGTGGCCACAGGAGGAGACTGATAATACGAATGGTAACAAAAGAGCCCAGAACAACCTCTAAACACATTCATGGTGAACTCCAAGGTCAAGGTACATCAGTGTAAGATCGCACCATCCGTCGTTGTTTAAGCCAAAGTGGACTTCATGGGAGGCGACCAAGGAGGACACCACTGTTGAAAACAAATCATTAAAAAGCCAGACTGGAATTTGCCAAACTGCATGTTGACAAGCTGCAAAGCTTCTGGGAGAATGTCCTATGGACAGACGAGACAAAACTGGAACTTTTTGGCAAGGCACATCAGCTCTATGTTCACAGACGCAAAAATGAAGCATACCAAGAAAAGAACACTGTCCCTACTGTGAAACATGGAGGAGGTTCTCTTATGTTCTGGGGCTGCTTTGCTGCATCTGGCACAGGGTGTCTTGAATCTGTGCAGGGTACAATGAAATCTCAAGAGTATCAAGGTATTCTAGAGAGAAATGTGCTTCCCAGTGTCAGACAGCTTGGTCTCAGTCGCAGGTCATGGGTCTTGCAACAGGATAATGACCCAAAATACACAGCTAAAAACACCCAAGAATGGCTAAGAGCCAAACATTGGACTATTCTAAAGTGGCCTTCTATGAGCCCTGATCTAAATTCTATTGAACATCTGTGGAAGAAGCTGAAACATGCCGTCTGGAGAAGGCACCCTTCAAACCTGAGACAACTGGAGCAGTTTGCTCATGAGGAGTGGGCCATAATACCTCCTGAGAGGTGCAGAAGTCTCATCGACAGTTACAGAAATCGTTTGATTGCAGTGATTGCCTCAAAAGGTTGTGCAACAAAATATTAAGTTAAAGGTACCATCATTTTTGTCCAGGCCTGTTTCATGAGTTTGTTTTTTAGAATAATTCTGTTGAACCACAATTCAAAAGCATTGTCTGATTTGTTGTCTGCTTTGGTTAATTTTCATAGAATTTTTATTTATTACCACTTTTGCCAGATTCAAGTTATTTCTGTGACCATTGTGGGTTTTTCTTTCATTAACAGAGGGGTACCAACAATTTTGTCCATGTCTGTATGTCCATGTACACACTCAATACTTGGTCGGGGCTCCTTTTGGATTAATTACTGTATCAATGTGGCATGTCAAGGAGGTGATCAGCCTGTGGCACTGCTGAGGTGTTATGGAGGTCCAGGTTGCTTTGATAGTGACCTTCAGCTCGTCTGCATTATTGGGTCTGGTGTCTCTCATCTTCCTCTTTACAATACTCCATAGATTCTCTATGGGGTTTAGGTCAGGAGAGTTTGCTGGCCAATCAAACACAGTGATGCCATGATCATTAAACCAGGTTTTGATACTTTTGGCAGTGTGTGTGTGGGGGTTGCCTAGTCCAGTTGGAAAATGAAATCTGCTTCTCCATAAAGCTTGTCAGCAGAGGGAAGCATGAAGTGCTCTAAAACTTCCTGGTAGACGACTGCGCTGACTTGTCTTGATAAAAGACAGTGGACAAACACCAGCAGATGACCTCTGTTCAGATAAAAGTAAATTTTGCATTTCATTTGGAAATCAAAGACCCAGAGTCTGGAGAAAGAGTGGAGAGGCACAGAATCTTAAGTTGCTTGAGGTTTAGTGTGAAGTTTCCACAGTCAGTGATGATTTGAGGAGCCATGTCATCCGTTGGTGTTGGGCCACTGTGTTTTATCAAGTCCAAAGTCAGCGCAGTCGTCATGTGTTGTGACAGCATCACCACGGACCCAATACAGTGACAACAATGTTGCCGACTGTGTTGCCCACCATGCACCCCTCCAGAAATGTAACCAAACGTCACACAGACCACAAGAGCTGAGATTGGTCTGCTTTATCTCCATCTTCACGTTTCCTGGTTCTTGTTGTCTCCTCATTCACTGCAGCACCACTTCCAAAGCGAGTGGGATAAACTGTCCAAATTTAAAAGCAAATTGAGGAAGTTGTACCATTTTCTCCTTTTTTCTCTCTTGCAGCGATCATGTAAAAATTGTTTTTTTCAAACATTTATTCACTCCAACTCCATCACAATCCGCTCTTGTCCATCGCTATTTAATAAATTAAAACACAACGAACACAAATCATTCTACACATGGGCAGAAACCCATTTTGGCAACAGAACAAAATGGCATATTTTGAGAATGTAGTGTATAGATTGAAAGGGGGTGGGATTTAATAAGTTTAGACTTCACCCCACTCCTTTTTGGGCATGTAAATTAAAGTATTTTATACTTTTTGAGTGTCATCCTTAAACATAATTTATGGTTGATGTAATTTGATGTATGTACAGTGGATGTAAAAAGTCTACACACCCCTGTTCAAATGCCAGGTTTTTGTGATGTAAAAAAAAATGAGACCAAGTTAAATCATTTCAAAACTTTTTCCACCATTAATGTGAACTACAACCTGTACAACCCAACTGAAAAACAAACGACTCTTTTAAAAGGAAAAATAAAAAAACTTATTGTTTGCATAAATATGCAAATTACCTGTTTGCATAAATATGCACACCCTTAAACTAATTCTTTGTTGCAGCACGTTTGGCTTTTATTACAGCACTCAGTCTTTTTGGGTAGGAGTCTGTCAGCGTGGCACATCTTGATGTGGCAATATTTGCCTGTTCTTCTTTGCAAAAATGCTCCACATCTGTCAGATTATGAGGGCATCTCCTGTGTACAACCCTCTTCAGATCACCCTACAGATGTTCGATCAGATTCAGGTGTGGACTCTGTCTGGGTCATTCCAAAACCTTAATCTTCTTCTGGTGAAGCCATTCTTTTATTGATTTGGATGTGTGTTTTGTGTCATTGCTGTGCTGAAAGGTGAAGTTCATCTTCAGCTTTCTCGCAGAAGCCTAAAGTTTTTGTGCCAACACTGACTGGTATTTAGAACTGTTCATAATTCCCTCTACCTTGTAAGGCCCCAGTTCCAGTTGAAGAAATACGGCCCCAAAGCATGATGCTGCCACCACCATGCTTCACTGTAGGCATGGTGTTCTTTTGGTGATGAGCAGTGTTGTCCATCC
Organism: Pholidichthys leucotaenia; assembly: GCA_020510985.1. Lineage (NCBI taxonomy): Eukaryota > Metazoa > Chordata > Actinopteri > Cichliformes > Pholidichthyidae > Pholidichthys > Pholidichthys leucotaenia. The sequence goes on along the minus strand of CM035840.1, from coordinate 38,411,177 downwards.
ATCCATCCATCCATCCATCCAGCCATCTTCTACTGCTTTTCTGGAGGTCCGGGTCGCGGAGGCAGCAGTTCAGGCAGAGAAACCCAGACTTCCCTCTCCCCAGCCACCTGCTCCAGCTCTTCAGAGAGGATACCAAGGCGTTCCCAGACCAGCTGGGAGACATAGTCTCTCCGAGTCCTGGGTCTGCCCCGGGGTCTCCTCCCAGTGGGACGTGCCTGAAACACCTCAAGTGGGAGGTGTCCAGGAGGCATCCTAATCAGATGCCCATACCACCTCAACTGACTCCTTTCAATGTGGAGGAGCAGTGGTTCTACTCTGAGCCTCTCCCAGATGGCTGAGCTCCTCACCCGATCTCTGAGGGTGAGTCCAGCAATCCTACATGGGAGCAGTGTTTGCACCAAATATACCTTTTGGAATTATGGCCAAAAAGTTCAACCTTGGTTTCACTGGACCATAACGCATTTTCCCACGTGTTTGGGAGATTTCAAATGTGTCTTTGCAAAATGTAGCCAAGCTTGGAAGTTTTTCTGCGTAAGATAAGCCTTCTGTTTTGCTACCCTAGATGGAAGATTGTTGTCACATGTTCTAACAGCCACTACTTGCCAGAAATTCCCGCAGCTCATTCAATGTTGCTGTCAGCCTCTTGGCAGCCTCCCTGACCAGTTTTCCTCTCGTCTTTTCATCACTTTTGGAGGGGCACCCAGTTCTTGGTAATGTCACGTTTGTGCCATATTTTCTCCACTTGATGACTGTCTTCACTGTGTTCCATGGTATATTTAATGCCTTGGAAATTCTTTTGTACCCTTCTCCTGATTGATACCTTTGAACAGTGAGATCCCGAAGCTCTCTGTAGACCATGGCTTGTGCTGTAAGATGTGACTGCAAAAATGTCAGGAAAAACTTACTAGAACAGCTGAACTTTATTTGGAGTTAATCAGAGGCACTTTAAATGGTGGCAGGTGTGTGCTGACTCCCATTTAACATGAGTTTGAATGTGATTGGTTAACTCTGAACACAGCCACATCCCCAGTTATAACAGGGTGTGCATTTTTATGCAACCAGGTTATTGTAAGTTTTTTATTTTTTCTCTCAAAAGATTTGTTTGTTTTTCAATTGGTTTGTACAAGTTACAGGTTATAGGTCACATTAATGGTGGAAAAAGTTTTGAAATGATTTATCTTGGTCTCATTTTTTTTACATCACAAAAGCCTGGCATTTGAACAGGGGTGTGTAGACTTTTTATATCCACTCTGTGTGTGTGTGTGTGTGTGTGTGTGTGTGTGTGTGTGTGCGCGCGTGCGTGCATGTGTAATTTTGTGTATACTCTACTCACAAAAAGTTAGGGCTGTTTGGCTTTTGGATGAAATTTATGGAAAATGTAAAAAGTTGACGCTACAGTGATATTATATCATGAAAGTAGGGCATTTAAGTAGAAGCATACAATGGTGATTTCCTTATCTCAGCAATTTATTGAAACAAAAGCCAACAACAGTGGTGGGTATACCACAACAAAAAATGTTAACATCTCAATAACTTGTCATGTGCCCTTGAGCATCAATTACAACTTGATGATGTCTCATACTGCTCACAAGTCTGCTGAGGCATGGCATTCCACTCTTCTTGAAGGGTGGCCCTCAGGTCATTGAGGTTGTGGGGTGCAGGGTTATGAGCCTCTACATGGCGACTCAGCTGATCCCATAGGTTTTCTATGGGATTCAGGTCTGGAGAAAGTGCAGGCCACTCCATTTGAGGTACCCCAGCCTCCAGCAGCTGTTCCCAAATGATGCGACCTTGATTTGCTGGAGCATTGTCATCCATGAAGATAAAACTTGGTCTGTGCTGTTCAGGCGGGGGCACAATGACTGGATTAATGATGTTATTCAGGTAGTATCGTCATGTCACTGTACCATTCACAAGGTGTTTGGCACTTCTGTATTGACTAGACACACCTGCCCAGACTGTTACACCACCACCACCAAAGGCTTGGCTGGGGACAACAGTGGCTGATGCACGGCACCCTCCTTGACATCGCCAACATCGTTGGTGGACATCATTTCTGTTCAGCATGAATTGCCTTTCATCAGAGAACACCACCCTGTCCTACTGGTCCCTTGTCCAGCGTAAATGCTGCCTGGCCCATGTAAGACAATGATGCCCGTGTCTGGTGGTGTGGTCAGGTACCCTTGCAGGTTGTCTTGCACGCAGACCACGCTAATGTAAACGGTTTTGAATGGTCTGGCGTGACACTTGGGTGCCTCTCACTTCCCTTAAATGTACCTGGAGTTGAGTGGTATTCATCATCCGGTTCCGCAGGGCACTGTTCACAATGAAGTGGTCATCATCGTGGGATGGGGCCAAAGGACGTCCACTTCTATGCCTTTCTGGGACTCTTCCAGTCTTTCTATCTCTGTTGCAACCTGCTGATGACACTCTGTGACACTCGAAGCTCAGTGGTCACTTCCCTCTGAGAACATCCTGTTTGAAACCTCACAATGGAGAGGTACTGTTGATCAATTGTGAAGTGTTGTCTTGGTCTCATGATGTCAAAATGTGAACAGCATGATGAAGACGACTATTTAAATACCAATTCTAATTGAAACAGAAAGTTTATTGGTGGATTTATGGATCAAACACCTGTTGTGAATTTTGCCATTAAGCACCTTGTTCGAGAACAGCAAGTTATGCAAAAAGTACTGAAACATTGACCAGCTTGACATGTGTATTCAAAAGTTTTGAGAAGGTCAAATTAAGTTCACCTGTAAAGGTTATAGTGCAGTTTAGGTGCATCCTGAAATTTCACTTGAAATCTAAATATCCCTAACGTTTTGTGAGTAGTGTATATACTTTTGCTGAGTGACTCCTTATTTACATGTTTGAAGTAATCTTCTTTGACTGAATGAATGGTGGCATTGGCCATGTGTGTCAGACACGGCAATGGCTTGAGTCATTTGCGGTGTTCAACAGGATTCGGTGCTTGGTCCTTTACTTTTTATCTTATAGGAAAATGATTTATGTAAGATGTTTAAGTATACAATTTTGCTAATTTTACTGCAGTGTTTAGTAGTGGAGAAAATCTGGATCAACTCCTGGGTTACTGTAAAGACTGACTTAGAAACTGCCAAGAAATGGTTTGATACTAATAAAATATTAAACTTAAGTTTAAGTAAATCATAATGCTTGAAAGTCTATCAGTATATTTAAATGGAAAACCTAGGATGATTGGCATTGAAATTTATAATGTAACTATAGTAAATTAAGTTAAAAACCTCATATAAAATGAAACAACAAAAAATACCAGTATCACATCATTACACAAAGTCAAAGATTTTGTAACTCTGGGTTCACTTATACATTATACTTTTTTCTCAGTTCCATCCATGACATATGGTGTGGAAGTATGTTGAAATACTTATACAACAGTTAGTTTCGACTGAGCTCAAACCCACTATTTATTCAAATAAATGCTTTAAAATTTTGTGAATTACAACATTTTAAATTATGCAGATTACTTAATAGTAGAAACAAAACATATGCTTTATTCAAATTATCCAAGAATCATTCCAGTTGAAGAGAAGCAATTGTGACTGAAAAGGAACATTTATTTTTCAGAAAATAAAGATTGCTGTTGCTGTTTTTAAGGACAGTGCAAGTTGATGAACAATTGAGATCAGTCAATGTAAACTTTCCAGATTGTAGCCAGTGGCTAATTTCCATCTGTTGTCCGTAGGTTTCAATTTTTCCTTCTCCCATTCTAGTATGCTGAGTACCAAGCTAGAGAGCGGGAAGTACCATTTTTATATGGTCTTTGGTATGACCCAGCCGTGGCTTGAACCCATGACCTCCTGGCTGAGGGGTGGGTGCTCTACGACTAGGCCACCACTCTGGTTTATGAACTGATGTTAAGATAAGAACTAATCTTAAATTTAAAAAAAAAAAAATGTTTTTCTGTTTGAGTGGTGATTGTATGGGTGTTACTGTTGATTTGAAGTAGGCACATTTGGTCAGTTTACAAATGAACACAATATGTAATTGGATCAATTGAATTTTCTGTTGCATTGTCACCATGATCAGAAATAAATGAAATGAATCAGAATCAGATTTATTGCCATTGTTCATGTAGTACACAAACTAGGAATTTGTCTCGGTGCCATGCTGCAACATTAAAAACATGATGAGATAAAGAGATAAACTAAAAAACTAAAGGACTAAAAACGTGCAATAAGTGTAGAAAAATAAGTAATAATAATAGTAATAATGAGTAATACTAGTCAAGGCAGTTTTAAATAAATTAGCAAGTAGCAGATAATATGGGGTACCACAGTGCAGTTGATAATGCAACAGAAAAACAGTGATGAATGTCATGAGTCTGGTTGAGTTGCTGTACATAGTGCATGAGAGTCAATAAGTCACTTAATGTTCAGCAATCTGATGGCAGAGGGGAAAAAGCTATTCATGTGCCGGTTCGGTTTTAGTCCGAATGGACCGAAGTCTTCTACCTGAGGGGAGGGGGGCAAACAGTACGTGACCAGGGTGTGAAGGATCGGCTATGATCCGGCCAGCACGCCTCCGGGTCCTGGAGATGTACAGGTCCTGGAGAGATGGGAGCTTGCAGCCGATCACCTTCTCAGCAGTGCGCACGACGCGCTGCAGCCTTAGTCTGTCCCTGGCAGTGGCTCCTGCATACCACACAGTTATGGAGGAGGTGAGGATGGACTCGATGATGGCCGTGTAGAACTGCACTCACATCTTGGTGGGTAGCTTGAGCTTCCTCAGCTGCCGCAGAAAGAACATCCTCTGCTGGGCCTTTTTGATGAGGGAGCTGATGGTTGGCTCCCATTTGAGGTCCCGGGTGATGGTGGTGCCCAAGAAGCGGAAGGAATCTGCAATGGTGATGGGAGAGCCTGTGATGGTGAGGGGGGGCAGGGGGGTTGTGACTTTCCTGAAGTCCACAATCATCTCCGCTGTCTTCAGAGCGTTCAGCTGCAGGTTGTTGTGGCTGCACCAGGACACCAGCTGGGCCACCTCTTTCCTGTAGACGGACTCGTTGCCGTTGGAGATGAGCCCGATGAGGGTGGTGTCGTCCGCAAACTTAATCAGCTTAACAGACTGGTGGGAGGAGGTGCAGGAGTTGGTATAAAGGGAGAAGAGTAGGGGAGAAAGTACACAGCCCTGGGGTGATCCGATGCTGATGCTGACAGAGTCCGAGACAGACTTCCCCAGCCGCACATGCTGCCTCCGGTCCGTCAGGAAGTCGGTGATCCACCTGCAGAGGGAGTCAGACACATCGAGCAGAATGTGAAAAATGAAATGAAATGGAAAAATGAAACTAATATTAGATGTTTGCAGTCTGACATGCCTTTAGTGACAATAAAGATTAATGTTTTCTCACTGGCTTGAACACTTTCCCTTCAGATACAATTTTGACATTTATGTGTGTTTTACATTTGTCTCTCTACTCCCATAAGTGGTCTTCTCTGCCTCACACACTGCCTCTTTTTAAATACCACAGAGTTTAGCTTAATTGGTTCAAAAATTTTTTACAGCAGTCTTATGATTATAAAGAGGGCCATTATTTCACAACGGAATGTTTCTTGTTTGGTGAAGATTATTTTCAGGATATTATCGCTTAACTTCTGCATAGTAAATCAAAGCTAATTCAAATGCCATGAGGTGGAATATACACAGTTTGTATTTGTTTCATAATGTCACAAATAGCTTCTTTGTCACACTCGCTCAGCAGTGACAAATTTCACTTAATTAAGACTGTGTGTTCATAGAAAGTGCTGTGGTCCTATTTTTCCACACTGCTTCACAGGGGCCCTCATGAAAAGGTCACCCCCAATTCTACCAACAGCTTTAGCATGTCACTCACAGCTCAGTGCATCATTGTTTCACATTGAAACACACTAATTACATTATACCGCAACAAACTTAAGTAAACACACATCTCTCCAAGCTTTTGCATTCAAATATTGATCATAATATCCTTTTAGTTTAACTTAGATTGGGTGTTTGGAAAGGTGTGCTGCTGATGAGCAATGCAGCCTCTCAAAAGTTAAAGCTTTTTCAACTTTCAGCACTCTGGGTGCAGCAAAAAACAAACAAACCACTTACCGCCGAGGGTATTGAACACCTTAAACGATTGACTACATAGAAAATGGATGCTCACAGTGGGAAATAAATGCTTTCTGTGGGCACACAGCCTAAAGCACCACTATGTAACTTTCCTTTTCCTGGTAGGAACACTGAAGAAGCTTAATGATACGGCTGTATCCCCGTTCTTCGAGTAGTATGAGTGAGATGTCTCACTATGGGATACGCCCCTCCTGCGTATACCTTAGAAGCATTTATCTCATTACGTCAATCCTGATTGGCTGATGATTGTGATGCCACGCCTCACATAATCACCTCTTACAAGAAGCCCATGCTGCAACGTAGCATTATTCAAGATAAGCACCTCTTCTCACTTCGCCCAGCAAGAAGGGTTGTCTGAGACATCTCACTCATACTACTTGAAGAACCGGGGATACAGCCATATCCTTAAGTTCTTCTTCATAGTACTCATTTTGATGTCTCACTATGGGATATCGAGACTCCCTTATCAGACCCTCCAGGATTTCCTGATGTTGCGATCACATCAATTTACGCAAAATCAGCCAATCAGTGCAACTATTGTGTGACGTTGCAACTTTGTCCCATCACCGCAACTTTCCCGCAATTTTGGCCAATCCTCATCAACTTCCGCCAATTTCACCAATCAAATTTGTCTGACTGGCACTCATATGCTCAGTCTAACCAACCAAATGCATGGCTGCACCGCGTTCACTTCCGTGTTTACAGTAAGTATTAATGGAACACATCAGCAAAAACAGAGTCTGTGACTAAAAAAAAAAAAAACATTCACCCACGAGGTTTCCAACACTGTCCCTTCCTTCGTCTCCCCCAGCCCGCTGGTGGATGTCTCGCCACACCTCCGTCCTGACCATGTGTACGAAGCGCTGTGTTTGTGTTGAAAAATGTCCGCCTGCCCCAAAAGCAGGCGGACGTTTAACCATCACTGGCGCGCGCGTGAGGACAAATGCCATAAAACCACAAATAAAACGTGCAGGTGTTACACTACAGCCAGTGTTTGATCGTTTATACATCTTTAGAGGTAAAATCATTACTACAGCTTGTCAATGAGCTTTAAAGCTGTGACTCTCCGGTCTGGACGGACAAACGTGCACCCCCCCTCCCCACACCGTCCTGCCGTAAATGAAAGATGTGTGTCTGAAAAGACAAGTGTGTGTGTGTGTGTGTGTGTGTCAAGACCGATGTGCAGCAGATAGACGGGTAGGTACAGAAAGAGAGAGAATATTGTCTGTAATTTTTTTTCAGAAAAACACAGACTCCCATACCTGCCAACTACTCCGGTTTTGCCGTAATGGTTCCGGTTTTCAAGACCCCATTCCGGGTTACGGCTTTATTAATCAAAATTACGGTTTTTCACTAAAAATTCAGTCAAAAATTTTAAATCGTAAAAAAAAACAAAACAAGAAAGCAATTCCAAACACGAGATCGCTAGGGATCGTATCTAAATTTAGAGCAAAGGCAATCGGCACTGCTTCCTGTAGGTGTATTGCGCATGTGCGAGAGGTCTGAGCCTAAGGTGCGCCCTTTCAGCCAGAACTGGAAGTGGCGTATGGCCAGGTGGAGAGCCAGTAACTCTCTGTCGAACACGCTGTATTTACGCTCACTGTCATGCAAAGACCTGCTAAAAAAGGTGAGCGGCTGCCAAGAACCGGCAACGCATTGCTCCACGACGGCCCCATGCCCATGTCCGAGGCGTCGGTAGTGAGCGCTATCCGAGCCACCGGGTCTGGGTGCGCCAGTAGTGCAGCGTTTGCCAGAGCTGTTTTAACCTCAGAAAACGCCTGCTCCCGTCCAGTCGACTTTGTCCGCCGGTTTCCGTTTCTTGAGTGCGGCGTACAACGGCTGTATGAGTTGGGCTGCGTGGGGGAGGAAGCGGTTATAAAAGTTAACCATCCCTAAAAACTCCTGCAGCGCCCTGACATTGATGTTGAGGAGAAAAAATAGCAAAACAATTTAGTTAGATTACTTTTATGATTCCAAACAGTTTGAAATTGACAGTGCACAGTGGACATTGACTCATAACTTTTGAATATTTCTAAGACTTGGCTACATCAGTGATTGTGCAAAATGAACTGCTCAAGACTCAATGGAGATTGAAACTGGTGATCTGAAATGAAAGCTGAAATTATAAAAAGTAATGGTATGAATGAATTTTATTTCTATTATGGAATGGATAAAATTAACTGATTTTGATTTGATCAAGTGTTAAAGCATGTGATGGATAATGGTTGTTGGAATATTTTAGGAATGCTATCTTCTTGGAACATAAGTCAATATTATACAGTAATAAGTGGCATTCAGCTGTTTGTTTTATGTCATTTAAGCACAGTTCTGGTACTTAAAAATCATAAAAAACCCAGGAGCTTCGGGGGGCTTTGCCCCCCTTGCCCCCCCCCCACACCAGGGCTCTGCCCCGGACCCCGCTGGGGGACTGAGTCCCCCAGACCCCCTGCTGAGTTTTCAGATAATTTCCCCAACCCCAAATCACATCCCTGGAGCCATTGTTTCCATTTGGAATCGCGAAGGAATTAGGTCAGCATTGTATGTGTTTTCATCATGGAATCTGCTGGAGAAAAATCACAAATGAGCGTGAAAAACAAATGAAAATTACAGTTTTTTCGTGAGGAATACTCCAAAGCATTTCCAGGAATTATTTTTCACTCAAGAAAGGGTGAAAATTACGCCAACTGCACTTTGTGTAGACAAGATTTTTCGATCGGACATGGAGGAATCAGCGATGTGAAAGACCACGTGGGAACGAAAAAACACAAGTCGAATGCCAATGCCAGTGACACCAGCGGCAAACTTTCTACGTTCTTCGTAAGAAAAATAGAAACATGATTATTGAAGAAATATGAGGTTGTTAGCCACATTTTAACTTGATTTAATGCTAATACTTGCTTGGCGTCGGGGGGCTTCGCCCCCCTGAACCCCCCACCAGAACTTTGTCCTGGACCTGCCGGGGGCTATGGCCCCTGGACCCCGGCTAGCTACTAGGCTTTTCAGGTTTTAAAAGTTGGCAGGTATGGACTCCTATAGACAGTACAGACTAACAGAATAAATTATTTATTTTTCCCTCTCCGCTCAGTACCGAGTGGTTGGGGACCGTAGGGAGTTTTCAAAAGAAGGTGCTGCCAATAATTTCCCAATCTATACTCTTTAACATGCATTCAGTGCAATTGAGCTGTTGTAATGGTTATTGTGTTAGTCTGTATTTGCTGTTAGGGTCAGGGTTTTTCTGTATAACAGAGTTTCTGCTTAATTTGCAAATCACTGTAATATGAAATTTTTGACAATCCTGTGCTTTTCTTACTTTGTTATATAGAATATCACTGCAGTAAACTGGAAAAAAAAACATGTGCTTTAAAACTTGTAATTCTTCCCACAACTTTTAGTGCAAAAAAAACCCACTAAGAACATCGCAACTTTTATCAAAACTTTTTAAAAAAGATCCCACAAATTCAGGCTTTTTGGGCCGCAACAATCATAAAAACATTCCATGAAATCCTGGAGGGACTGCCTTATTGCCAGACGATCCTATCTCAACAATCGTTAGCACTGAGCAGCAGCCTGGCCGCCTAGGGGTACTGGAGTGAGCACTGTCCAAATCATGCTCAAAGCAGAGACATCCGTCCTATGAAACCGAACAAAAGTGAGAGGCGAGGACCAGCTCACTGCCTCACAAGTGTTCCCTAAGGAAACCCCCTTAAATAGAGCCCACAAGACCGCCAAGCCATGAGTGAAGTAAGCCCTCAGGCCCACTGGTGCCTGGAGGCTCCATGCCGAGTATGTCAGAGCGATCGCCTCCACAATCCAGTGGGCAAGCTGCTCCTTAGTAACTGGCCTACCGGTATGAGGTTTGGCCCAGGACACGAAGAGTTGGTCACTCTTTCTGAGCCCCCTTGTCCTGTCCATATGAGCACATAAGGCATGGACAGGGTGTAATCATAATAATAATGATGGTGATTATAATAATGATAATGATAATGGATTAGAGTTATATGGCGCTTTACATGTCAAGTGAGATCTCAAAGCAGTTACAGTGAGTCCATTATTCATTCACTCCAGACAGACATTGATAGTAGTAAGCTACTACTGTAGCCACAGCTACCCTGGGGCAGACTGATGGAAACGTGGCTGCCAGCCCACGCCAACGGCCTCTCAGACTACTAGCGAACATTTGTACACATTCATACCCAATGCCATGGACACTGGAGGCAAGGTGAGTAAAGTGTCTTGCCCAGAGACACAGCGGCAGGATGGCTGGGCAAAGTGGGATTCAAACCACCAACCCTCTGGTTATTGGATGACCCGCTCTACCTCCTGAGCCACTGCCACCCACATTTCTTTCCTCTGTTCCATTTTTGCTGAGCACCAAGCTGGACGGCAGGAAGTTCCATTTTTATATGGTCTTTGGCATGACACGGCCAGGACTTGAACCCCAACCTCCCGGTTGTGGGGTGGATGCTCTACCTCTAAGCCACCACTCTGGTGGCTTAGATGTAGAGTGTGACTGCTGTTCTTCAGAAGAAGAGGAGGAAGAACAAAATGCCATCAAGATGATGGGCGTACACGGGCCAACCACCTGAGGCACAAATGCTGGGATGGGCATCAGTGACGCCCTAACATCTCCCGGGGCAAACTGAGTGCACGACGGGTGTACTGAGATAGCATGAATATCACTGCCGCATTTAGCTGAAGCTAAGGCCAGTAGTAGCACTGTCTTCAATGACAGGGGCTTCAAGCTAACCTCCCCCAAAGGTTTGGGGGGGGGGGGCAGACAGCCCATTCAGGACCACCGCCAAATCCCAAAGAGGGACCATGGTCCTGGAAACAGGGAGGAGTCTATGCACTTATTTCATAAAACAGTAAACCAGAGGATGCTGACTAGCTGTCTTATCCCCAAAACCTACATGACAAGCAGAAATAGCAACTAAGTACACCTTAAAGGTGGATAAAGCTTTCTGCTTGTCGATGATATCTTGTAAGAATGAAAGGATCTTACCTACTGAGCACTGAAAAGAGATGTGACCTCTGTCATGGGACCACTTTTCAAACACCCTCCACTTGCAATCACAGAGACCTAGTAGAGGGTGCGCTAGTGCTCTTAATGGTGTTAATCACGCCCTGAGGAAGACCCGCCACCTTCAGGGTGTTCCACTCACGGGCCAGGCCCACAATGCCAGGCGTTCTGTATGTGGGTGAAATAGTGTTCTCCCTGCCTGTGACAGCATGTCTCTGTGGACTGGAAGCTGCCATGGCTGCCCGTGGAGAAGCTGATAAATCTCCGCTAGCCAGTGCATTGCTGGCCAGTGAGGAGCTGTCTGGATTAGCCTGTGACGGTGCCTCCTCACCCTGGCCAAGATTGGGGAAATCAAGGGGAGGGGGAGAGCATAGAGAAGAACGGGGGGCCATTCACACGCAAGAGCGTCTCTCCTGAGATGTGCGCTCTGATCGCGTATGGAGAAGAAGAGTGGACACTACGCGTTTTCTTCTGACGCAAATAGGTCCACCTCGGCCTGGCTGAACCTCTTCCAAATCTGCTCCACTATCATGGGGTGGAGCCCCCACTCCCCGAATATAGGAGTGTCCCTGGAAAGGAGATGAGGTGGGGGGGGCGGTGGAGCCTATCCCAGCATCTTTGGGCGAGAGGCAGGGTGCACCCTGGACAGATCGCCAGTCCATCGCAGGGCCAACACAGAGACAGACAACCATTCATTCTCACATTCATACCTAAGGACAATTTAGAACCAGTTTGATCATATTAAACATAATTTTCCAACCACAAAATTGGGGCTAGTGAAAAGGTTGAGTGGCAAATAACGTTGCGAAATCACTAGCCATAGTGGCTGGTGAGCAAAAAAGTTAATGTCAACCCCTGCCTAAGTCCCAATAGCAATCCCAGGGTGCTTTGTCAGTTTTTGGCTAAAGTCATGACCTCTGACTGATGAATGAGACTCAGGCTGTAAAATATGCCAGTTGTTGTCTTTTCAGTGTTCCCACCAGGAACATGAAAGTTACAAATCGCTGTTGCAGGCTGCACAAGCCCACTCAGGCTAAGTTGTAAGTGAGATTTATGTGGTTAAAGGTTGACATATTAACGTATGATTTTCAAGCATTATTTTAGGTGAAAATCTTGCATAATTTTACTTTAGTGGGAAAAGGACATCCCCAGATTTTTCACTAATTCAACTGCTTAGAATTACATTTTAGGATGAGCCTGTTGAGTTTGCCAGTTGCCAATGTGAATTTAACACTAAACCACTTTTCTTTTGACTGGCAATTTTATTCATATACATTTTATGTCCTGATGATAGGGACTTTAAGTTGACTTGGCATCTAAGTTCCCAGACATGTTACCAAGATGGCTTCCCAGTCATGGGTCTTCTTTCTTGAAGGACTTTTTTACAGATATCATTCAGATCTGTACCTCCTTAGAGAACTGAAATGTAACCTGCTCTGCTTCTTTTCACATAAGAAAAAAAAAAAAGAACAAATTTAATTGGCTTCATATTGATGTGTTTAGAAGAGTCTGGCTTTTTTTCCGACTGTGTAATGACAACACATGGGACAGCTTGTGTGACAGCTCTCAGACCAAGTGTTTGTGTGTCAGTGGATCTGAGTGGGTCATGTGGTAAGTACACATGCCCCCGTGAGCCCTCACTTAAAATGTGTAAAGTAATGCTAAGAGTTCTTACCACTCAAGCATTTCCAGACCTGTAGTCTTGGGACTTCTTGCACATTTGTGTGTGTTTTTACTTGTGTGTGCAGAGGGCAAAGTGTATATGCATCAGAAAGAGTTTTAAGTGAATGTGTATGTGTGCGTTTGTGTCATTGGAGACCACAGACACTTATCAGGTTCATTTTCCGACATCATGTAACTGAGGACAGTCCTGCCTTATGAGACCTCCAGCTGAAAAACAGCAAAGTGACGTTACACCCATGCACACACTCACTTATCAGGGCGAAGGGTGGAATCCTGGCCTTGTCATGCTCTGCGCTATAATCCAGTTTAGAGGGATTAATTAGGAATTAAGGAGTGTAATGTTATCAATGCGTGATCCGTTCACATGTGTGCACACTCTGACACATACACACATTTCACTCCAAGTGTGTATCTAGGGCACAGATTATTCAGAAGTGAGAATGGAAAGTAAAATATTTCTTTAACTTCATTACTTTCTAATTTATTTATTTTTCTTTTCATTTTCTCTTTGCCTTCACTCCCTCTTTCTCTGACTGGCTTACTTATTATTCATCCTGTTACTTCGTATCCTCTCCCCCTCTTCACCCACCCTCACCTTGTTGTTCCCTTTAACTTCCTTCTCTTCATATGTTCTGGGGACATCCATAAAATATATATTTTTGCTCTTGTTTTCAGCTACTCCTTTTTTACATTCTATGCCACCATTATGTGTAGGCTTTCATTCATTGCTTTCATCCTTCCAGCTTTGCCTTTGTCAAAGAGAGAAAGATGAGAGAGATTTCTATTCCTCTGACTCTTTCAAGAAGGCTGCAGCATTCAGGTGTATGTCTCTCCATGTCCATTTTGTGTCTAGCTTCTCATTTTCCATAGTTCTCCTCCCCCCCACCACCTTTATTTCTGCAGTGAAGTGTGCTTGGGCAACAGTGCTACCCACAGTTGCTTGACTCAAGCCCGTGCATGAAGTAGCTTGTCTCTTAAAAAAGAGTCAAGCAACCTACCTTTGTCCTTGAGATTGTGGTTTTCATCTTCCATTTTTTGCCCTCGTCCAGCTATTCAGATGATCCCTCACTGCACTGCACTTCTGTGTCCACAGTCTGTTGGTGCTTTGTATTTCACAAAGATTTTAAAGATGAATTAATGTACAAAAGTTAACGATGCATTGAGTGGCAAGGTTGTTGATGTTTGGATTAGTGTTTTGTGGCCTGTCATTTTGAGTATGTGCCTGCTCGCCAGTTTCGGTGCAGGGTTTGTTGATGCTTCCTTAGGCAGACTGTAATGATATTGTTTTTATTAATGCCTGATTAATTTTTTAGTACATAGCCGCTGGTACTCTTGCCTCTTAACGCACGGATAGAAAACACTGCGTCTTCAACTCTCCCCTCTGTTTCTCCCATAACAGTCAAGCATTTGAATTTGGTATCCATCACCCTGTAACCAGTTGCTCACCATTATCCATTACAACCATATTTCCATGCCCATGATTTATGCTCTCTTTCTTTGGCTGTCTTCTGTTCACTCCATACCCCTCTTTCTTTTTCACTGCCTTCCTTCTTCCATCTCACTTGTTCCCTCTGGCGCTATTGGCAGCACTCTGTCTCTGTCAGGTAAGTGTGAGATAGCCTTCACGCCACTGACTTAGAGGAGATAAGCTTTTGGATGCCTCAGCCACCATTCAACTGGTTCCTTAACTCTTGCTTCCCCAAACGATATACAGATATTCACTTGTTTTAATGGCTCTTTCTCTATTTACAAGCTGAGACTGGGGATATTTGATGTATCAGTAGTTTCCAACATTTGTTTTTCTCTCGATATGTACAGTATACTGCAGTGAACGTCAACTGGTGGCCCGTGGGCCACATCCTAGCCCACCAGAGCTTTCTATCTGGCCCCCAGAATACAGTATTTTTGAATTCAGGAATAGTTTTGTTACAAATGAGGCACACTGTAGAGTCGGCAGTCATTCATGGGCCATGTTCCCCCAAATGAGTACGAAACAATAAATTCCTTATAAAGTAGACATAAAATTAGGAGTAAAAAACACCCCCACAGTTCGATGAGAAAAAAGCATTACATTTACAAGAAAAATTAAACTTGAGAAAAGCTCACAAATTTGAGAATAAAGTCTCAAATGTATATGATAGTGCTAAATTTACAAGGGCAAAAACACAAATAATGAGGAAAAAAAAACAAAAATTTAAGTAAAAAACAACTTTCAAATTTACAAGGGAAAAATAAATTTATAAGAAAGCTGTCCTAAAAAGTTTAGTAGAAAAAACCTTTTAAGTACAGTAGATGCAGTACTTAACTATTTTTTTTTTGGGGGGGGGGGGGGTGTCACTACTTTTTTTTTTTTTTTTTTTTTATTGAACCTTTGCGTATACAGGGTAGTTCCATTGAGAGGAAACGTCTTACACATTCACACCAGGAAGCTACCTAGTACAACCACAGACTGACCTGTGGCCACTGAGCACTTGGGGTTAAGGTCCTTGCTCAAGGGCACGACAGTGGGGTTAAGGAAGGTGGGGCAAATACTGCTATGTTATCTGTCCCACCCAGATCTAATCCTGCCGGTCCAGGAATCGAACCCGCGACCCTCCGCTCACCAGTCCACATCCCTAACCATTAGGCCACTGCCCACACTACTAGTCTTAAGGTGTGTTCACACCAAACGCAAACGGGCAGTGCAAATCCATACAAAGTGAATGGGAAGATGCAAGTACGTGCGAATTGGTGCGTTCGCATCCGCTAGCTAGCAGATAGCCAGCTAGCTGCTAGCTTTGAGATGCTTCTGTCACTGGAGCAAAATTATCACCATTGCAGAGTAAACTGGTTAGAAAATGAAACTCACTCACTGGGAGACAGGAGAACCAGAAACTCTTCAGCTGAATCGGGATTTTGGAGTTATTTACCCATGGTTTCTGGCCACAGACATTCTAGCAAGCTAGCAACGTAAACACCCATCATCTGTGAAGTTTTGGAGGCTTGAGACGACATTTTCAGGCCAGCCTCCGGTCAGATAATGTAAACCTAAGCATGACGTTATTTTGGGAATTTCCACAGCAGGTTGAACACAGCTGCAGATGTTTTAAAGACAACTTCGCCTGTCTGCATCTCACTATTCATGTCTGTTGGCGTGTTTACATTGATTTATAATGTAATCGTGCAACGCGAAAAATTCGCCTGTTCGCGCTTGGTGTGAACGCACCTTTATACTTGAGTAATTAATAGCATAGGGTAACACTGCTTTTACTTGGCTACAATTTCTGGCTACCCAGCTCTGATTGTACAGTGTGTGTGTGTGTGTGTGTGTGTGTGTGTGAGAGAGAGAGAGAGAACAAGGACGTTGTAATTTCTCAAAGAAATAAAACCTCCTTGGTCAGACTATTTATTTCTGGTTTTCTCGGCTGAGCACTGTCCTGACATTTTTACAACAGCTTACTGTACAGGTAATATGAGTCTGTTGACACTGACAATGGCTAAAAACATAAATTTGAAGGAAAAGTAATATATCAGACAATAAAAAATTACTTAGGAAACAATATTTATTTTATTTTATGAGCACATCTGGCCCTCAGTGTCTGCTGAGAAAAATTCTGGCCCTTAGACAAATGTAGTATGCTGTATGTATATTTTGTGTTCATTTTAGTATGATTTAAAAAAAAAAAAATAAAAGCCATATCATAAATGGTTAACCCTTTATCCCCCCCATCCGTAAACTCGTGCTGCTCACTGCGCTGTTCCTTCAAGAATAAGACAATTAACTAAGGACACAAACAGCTGCATAAACGTAATGGCATAAAACTGGATTTAAGTAAGTTGCTTTGTATATTTTGTCATGTCACATTTGCAAATTTGTAGCAGATTCGGTGCCAAAATGGTAAATGGCGTTCACTTATATAGCGCTTTTTGCTCATCTTTAGATGACCAAAGCACTTTACAGATCCTGCTATCCACCCATTCACACACTGATGGCGGCAGAGCTGCCATACACAGGCACTGGCCTGACCCACCAGGAATTCAGTGTCTTGCTCAAGGACACTAAGACATGCAGACTACAGACAGAGCAGGAATCGAACCCCGGACCCTCCAATCAGTAGTCGGCCACACTACACCTGCGCCACAGCCGCCCCCAAACTAGGGGTGGGCGATATGGCCTAAAAATGATATCACGATATTTCTGTGAATTTTCACGATAATGATATTCTTCACAATATCAAGGAATACAGTTTTTTTCTTTTAAATTTATAAAGGACAGTTTCACAGGCCAGCGTTAATTATGTTCAAACATATTCAGTAAACACAAAACAAAAACTCTTATTTCTCCAGTTTATAAAGAGCAGTTTAGAATGCGTGTAAGATTTTTTTTTTAAATTCTGTATCAAATATTAGCAGAAAATATTATAAACCACCACATCTTAAGCACACTGAGGGGTGGACTGGGACAAAAATTCAGGCTGGGAATTTGACTTCATCCTAGGCCATCCTGTTGTTGGAAACCAGAAACCACCACATTTTTAGTAGGCCAACATTTTAAAATAACAGGTATCAAACTAGTTGTAAATGTAATTATAACCTTCAGGTGAGACGTAAATTATAAATTTGGATTGTAATAGTCAACCGATCTATTGATTATTAAAACAACTGATTGACTAATCTTAATTTAGTTCTGGTGCTGTTTCTGATTTCTTCACTTTTTCAGAGTAAAAACACAAGGCAAGAGGCTTTAGGTAAAAAGTTACGATTCTGCATGAAAAAGGTCACAAATTTGTCACCAAATACGTTCAAAATTTTAAAAAAAAATGTACCTTTATGAAAGGATGTTTAATGAGAAAAAACAAATTTTTGAGAGAACGGTAACAAGCAGATGAGAGTAAAGTTGGTAGTGCAGACTACATATAGCCTGTAGTTTTGAAAATTCTGCAGATTTTTCTTAAAACATCTTAACAGTCCTGACAACATTGCCTTATGAATGTAAGAGCAGTTTAGCTATGATTAATGCAACCCATTTATTACATTAAAAAACGTAAACCCTAAACACTTTACTTCTGTCTCTATCTCATTTCTATGCTGTGGGTCATGAGGAGGTTTTGCTTTCAACATATTAATTTTTTGTAGTCTAGTCTATTATTTCACTGGGTCAGGAAGAGGGTTTAAATAAAACAGGGATGGACTGGGCTTATTTAAAACTATTATCATTTCATCATGTTTATCATATTGAATATATGCTGGCCTTCCTGTCTGTCGTTTCTCAAGACGCTTCTGCTGGTAAGACCTCTCGTCTCTCTCTCTTTCTCTCAGTTTACCCACGTTAGAAACCTCCGTTGCACGGACAAGTCCTGGGGCTGTTATTGGATTTTTTTTTTTTCTTTCAGTTGGTTGACTAAATCATGCTGGAGCAGCCACAGTGGAACAAAAATAAACCTCTGGACACTTCGGATGTCAACAACACCGCTTCAGGGCGAAGCAAAACTTTTCCCCGAAGCGGCGTTGTTGACATGCAGAAAAAAGTGCGGGCAGATTATCCCCATCGCTGCACTATTTTATTTTTTTTTTTAAAGATGGCAGCAGTCTGAAATGGCCTTAAAACTAAATTACTTTCTCACAACCAGACGACGACGTTCCAAGCACAGCGTGCCTCTTCCTGTGCCATGTTTTTTTCCACATTTCTATGGTAACATGTAACTTCCGTTGGCAGCGTAACGGACCCCAGATATTGTGATATTCACCGGTATCAATATTTATACCGGTATTATATACTGAGCCACTGAGGACGGCAGTGGCTCAGGAGGTAGAGCAGGTCGTCCAATAACCACATGGTTGGCGGTTCGAATCCCGCTCTCCCCAGTATCCTGCTGTTGTGTCCCTGGGCAAGACACTTCACCCCCAATTGCTCCTGGTGGGTCTGGAAGCGCCATGTTAGGCAGCATGCCGCCATCAGTGTGTGAATGTGTGCGTGAATGGGTGGATGGCAGGATCTGTAAAGCGCTTTGGTCATCAAGAGATGAGAATAAAAGCGCTATATAAGTGAACACCATTTATATAAGTGAACACCATTATCGTGAACAATACGATATGGCACACCCCTACCCCAAACACACTATGTCAGAGAAAATAAAAATATGCACAATGTTTGGTATGCTGAAATATGTATTGTAAGCAAGTTTGAAGTCTTGTCCATTTGACTTTCATCTTGGACCAGATTGTAAACTTTCTAAAACAAACTTGAAACACCAAACCTAAGTATGCTATCAGCCTGACAGTCTGTGTATGTGACAGACATTTCTATCCATAATAAAATACAGGGTTTTTCTGGGTTGACTACAGTCA
Source organism: Pholidichthys leucotaenia (assembly GCA_020510985.1). NCBI lineage: Eukaryota > Metazoa > Chordata > Actinopteri > Cichliformes > Pholidichthyidae > Pholidichthys > Pholidichthys leucotaenia. The sequence goes on along the minus strand of CM035840.1, from coordinate 38,392,012 downwards.
TAAGTACAGTTGGTTTTGTCACAGTTTGGAAAATGAGCCTCACTTAACAGAAGTCTTAAGGTTTTCATGTGTCTTTACAGTTTGATTTAACAGAAGATGTCTAATAGAACTGGAATATAAAACCTCAATTATCAAAATCAGTTCAAAGAACATTACAATTCTTGTGGATTATTTCTGACTGAAACACTATGGCATGCCAGAAAATGGAATATCCTGACTGACAAAACTTAAAAGTAAATAAATATTTTTTTAAAAAGTGTGTGTGTGTGTGTGTTTCAGCCAGTACCAAAATTTGGCAAATATATTATTGCACCACTCTTACTGATGTTATTAACTCTCCAAAATGTGCAAAAACCAGTGCAACAGTTAATTGAATTCAAAAATGTTTCATTTTTAACCACAACTATTATTGTAAATTAATTGTAAAGCAAAGTTATTTTCCCCCTTTTTGATATAAAGTTAGAAAACCGTTATCACTCCCATTTGATGCTGAAAATGTTCAGCTTGTTACAGGCTGCAGCGCTGTTTGGGTTAAATTTCAGATTGTCTGTGCGGGGAGGGGGGTGGGTAACAAGGCCAGCTTTGCCTCCAGGCTGTTTGGCCCCAAACTCTCATCAGCCTGCTGGTGCTGAAACGGAGAACCTTCTGCCCCTTGCCACTATACAACCACAACACATACACAGGCACACACACAGCACCGCAAACACACATGCGTACGCAGAGAAGCCCACGTGCATTTGTAAGACACAATCAAAGTTTGACTAAATCATCTCCCACATCTCTTGCTGTCATCCTTACTTGCTTTATCAGTGCATCCCATCTTCTTTTATCCACCTCCCTAATCTGTCTGTGCCTCTATCAGACATTTTCTATTCCCATATCTTGCCTCCGAGACGAGTACTCTTTTCTTGCTCCACCGTTCCCTTCATCCATATCTTATTTCTGTACACACCCATACATCCACCAGCTTTAGATTACTTTGAGAATGTTCCTTATCCCTCTTCTTTTCCATTTCTCTCTCTGTCTCCATCCCTCCACCCCCTTCCCATCTTTACCCTCTCCTCTCTTCTCAGCGGTGGTTTTAATGCATTATGAAAATGGACTGAGGCTATGAAAGCGAAACAGGACAAGTTTGGCTGTTTAATGTGACTCCTTTCACTCCTCATCTGCCTCATTGGCAGCATGAGTTTGCGTCTGTGCTGCTGTGTGAAGTTGTTCTTTTTTGTGTGCACGCGGGTACACACATGCACATTGTTAACTTTGTTTCTCTGCTGTTAACGCTAAAAGCTTAGTGTGACCACCACTTCATGTAGTGGCACATTCTTGCTCTTTAACATGAACTTTTATCACTAATGCATACATGCACCCTCTTTGGGCAAGCGTTAAACTGCATGAATAATAAAACAGACGGGCAGACAGAGTGGAACACATGTTTTTCTGAGACGTGGGTTAATGGAAAAGCGTGCTAGGAAATGGATAGAAGAATGATGGAGTCTAGGAAGGGCTGTTTATGAGGATAAATTCTAGCCTACAGGGTGGTGTGACCTGGTTGTAAGGCTCCCCATTTCTCTCTCTTCCTTTTTTTCCCACTTACATTAATCTCATCCTCCCCTCCTCTCCCTCCACTTTGTTAATTTGTATGAAGTTAAAACCTCCTCATCTCTTGAGAGAGGAAGATCATCCTTTGGAGAGATGGAGCCAGATGAGCTGATTGGATGGATAAAGATGAACTGATTGTAAATGTGAAGTGGAAGGAATACAACTGATAAATCAGAGGAGTTGCTGTGTGATATTTGACTATTAGATTAACGTTGTGCATGTGCAGGCGCATTGAGGTCAATTGAGCAAATTCATACTTTAATGTCATCCTACAGTATATAAGTGTAGTTGATAAAGTTGATTCTATGTGAAGTAGGGCTTTATTGAACTTGCATCGTCCTGCTTGAGAGTAGAGAAGTGATGATTTAAAATAGCCTTACCCTTTTGTTGTCATTTCTTTTTTACCCTTCCAAGCCTCCCTGTTTCTGCCTGTCTTACTTGCACTTTTCCCTCTGATGTTGCCAAGCGAGAGTGCGTATGCTTGTGTGGCTGGTAGTGGATATTCTGAGTGTGGCTGATGTATGTGTGTGCATCAAGGTTTAATTGCGGTGTGCATAGAAACGAGTGTAATTAGCCAGCACTCCCTTCTCTGCCGCCCGGCTAACAACCAGCATCCCCTCTGTGCCTGCTCTTTCTCTCTCTGCCTTTCTTCTTTGTCTCCCTCCCTCTCTCTCTTGTCTCATGCCTGTTGCCACAACGACAAACCCCACTCCGCCATTGTTCCCTGCTGTTCTCCAAGAACAAAGGAGGAGGCTATTAGCTCCCTGAGAGAGGAGTGGTGGAAACGTAGGATAGGGATAGAGAAAAAGAGAAAGGATTGCTCTGAGGGTGGGATGATGAGAGCATTGGAGAGAATTGGCGAACAAGTGAGGTAAAGGAGAACGACGGGCAGAGAAGTGTGCAAGGACATAAAGAGACAATGAAGGAACAGAGTTGGGAGATTTACTGAAAGGGAAAGGAAGACGGGAAGTGAAAGCTAGAGGAACAACATGTGAAAGAGACTTTTAGAGAATTAGAAAGAAACCAGATTATGGGAGTAGAAAGCCATGGAGGGCAGCTGGGAATGGTCTTTTTTTTCAGGCTCTAGAATAAAAATAATGAAATTATATAGTGAAACATGCTTTTCCTTGGTACAGAGTTGCATCTCACCGACCTTTTCTCTGTATAATCTTTCCCCTCTCATTTTTTTGTGCTTTTATCAGTCCATTACAGCCAGAATTTGAGTATTTCTGTGTTTGCCAGTGCACAACATGTATACACTGGTGCAATTTTTTTGTGCGCCCATGGTCTGTGTCCTTTCTCTCCTTGCTTGCTTGCATGTGTGTGTGAGAGAGACGGTTATTAGTACCAAGTGTAGGTGGGTGATGCGTTGTCTGTAATGCTGGCCATCTGAATGTTAACAGATTGTAACCTAAGACAGAAAGTGAATTTGGTTTCCCGAGGAAAATGGAACAAATTACACTTTTATAGCTCTCTGCCACTATCCTTTGCTACCGCCATTACTCACTGGGTGTAGCAAGAGAGGGATGAGGGGAGGGAGAAAATGGGAGAACAAGTGATTGGGATGATGTCCTTACTGTGGAAGACAGTTGAGGTGTGTGATGGTCAATGTGTGGTTTATGGGGACATCCGGAGACGGCTTTGTAAGCACTGGATAGTATCTCTGTTTGACCTTATACAGAATGGAGCTCAGTGGGAAATCTTTTCTATTATCTCAAGGAAAGCTTCAATGATTTTCACCATTTATCATCCGTGATGGAATTTGCAATACTCATCCTTAATCCAAAGCTGTGCATGTACACTGTGGTTATGTTTGGATTAAGATATGTAGTGTCCCTTGTATTTACAACCGCTTTTCAAGCTGGGTTGGTTTTATAAAGAAAAGAATGGCAAGCAGAAAGAGATTGCTGTGGTAATTCAAGCATTTCATTTTCTAATGGTCATGTAATGACTTGCTTTTCCCACATGAATATCTGTCATCTGAATTCATCACACGAATTGAACGAGCTGACAGTAACTCCAAATCTAGCTCATTTTAGTTTCCCAGACAAACGGGACAATCTTCTTCACAATTTAGGGTAAACTTGATCTTAGATAATGTAACACGTTTGATTTCTGCCACCAGAATTAGCCATTCACTCATTCAGGCTTGTTTCTGTGCTTGTTACACCTGAAGGAAGGGCCATATGCCATTGACCATTCAAACCACACACCACTGTTTCAGATAATGCTTTATTTGGGCTTTTTAACTATAACATTCAGACAATATTTGTTAGTTTGTTACTTAGCCTGACAACCAAAGCTAAAAGCTACCATTAGCCTCAAACCTGACATTACCATTAAAACCTAAATCTTGTAGAAGTGATGAAAGAAGAAAGGTAGGCTGAACTGGGCATTAGCATTTAAACCATTATACTATTAAAAAAAAAAAAACAGCTCATTTTCAGAAGAGCTCCTTCCTTGTGTGTAAAATGGTTCTGCACTGTAACAACCGTGATTTGTTTTCACCAAACCATTAGGGGTGAGAATCGCGAGGGACCTCATGATCCAACTAAGATTGCGATACTCTGATCACGATCCAGTGCTATCACTGTCTATCACAATCTCATCACTATTACAATCCATCGCGATACCATACATCCCCCCTCTTATGTCAGTGTCAAATTTTGTCTCTAAAGCACAACAGTTAATATCTGTTTCATATAAATTTTAACTCTTTTCAACTCACCGTGGCCGCTTTTGTTTTGGTGGCTGTTGGCTCTCAGTCCTTCTGTTGCTGTGGTTCTTTCTGCTGCCCACATTCTTGGGGCTTCATTTTCCACGGCGACACCTCACTGCACACAGGGAGAGAGCGGTGGACGGGTTTGTTTACTTGGCTCGCTCTGAGGTTGATGGTGGATGGTGTCCGGAGTTGGCTGGTCAGTGCTGCTTGGAGAAAAAGCAAGCTCCATGTCAGTGTGTTTTTATCTTAGCCATTGCTAACACTGCTCCGAGATGTGTACTGGCCCGCATGTTCCAAGTGTTTTTTTTGTTTTGTTTTGTTTTTTTTGTGCAGTTCTTCTTGTGGGTTGGGTGTCATGTCAAGGTCTTTCATGGTGTTTCCTCTGGCTTAAAGACTTTGACGTGGTGGCAACTTTTTGGGGGGCACATGCAATGCATGTGGGAAAAAAAATGAGAACACATGACACTCAAAGGGATAAAACATTCATAATACTGTAGTAACTTACTCATGCATACTTATATGACCAGAGGTGGGTATAGTAGCCAGAAATTGTACTCATGTAAAAGCAGTGTTATCTTATAAAATTAATAATTAAGAGTAGACACCCAAAAAATTACTAGCTGAGTTGAGTAAGAGTACAAAAGCACCCACTTAAAAATACTTGAGTAATGACTTTAGTCTTGAAGGTTTGGGATTTTTCTCCTAAATTTATAACCATTTGTGACCTGTGCTGGCAAAATGAGTCAGAATGCACACGGCGTCGTTACGAGCTGCAGGCATGAGAAGTCATAAATCATGACTCTTTCTTTGTTGCTAGCGGCAAGTCCCGGGAAAACCTCCATGAATGCCTGGTATCATTGGAAAGCTTAGAAAATGTACCTTCTAAAAATACATACGTTTTTGTGAAAGACGCAACTCCCGACCGATAGAATGCAAGTTTTAAACCTAGCCAAAATACTGTATAAACAAATTGTCTTTTTCCGGGTCCGTTTTTGCGCACTTCCTACAAATTAAATATCATTTTGAAGGTCTTTCAATACAGAATATGGAAAAAAGTTACCTCAGTTTTGATAATTTCCTCAAAGTGACTCATTTTGCCAGCACAGGTCACATTTTCTTGAATTTTTCTACTTTTTTCTCTGTAAATTTGTTTTTAACTAAATTTGCAGCTTTTTTCTTGGAGACTTTATTATCATTAATTTGTGGATTATTTTATGTCTATTTTTTTCTCTACTTTTATAATGAAATTACTGTTTTACCTACTGGTAAGTACTTAATAGTTTTTATAGTTAGTGATAAAATTTTTGACTTTTTTCTCATATAATTAAAACTTTTGATCATAATTTTGCAGAGCCAAAATAGAGCAATAATTTCAACTCTGATTTCAAAGAAATAAAAGTATTGATAAAATTATATTTAATGAAAAAAATTAACTGAAACGACCAAAGACGGTTATATCTGTTATATTTCCATATATTTACAATATTTTAGAACACTCCTCGCCAACCAGACAATAGGTAAAACCTCCCATATTTTGAAATCCAAACTTTGGAAGGTTTAGTTTGACTGAAGGCTGGAGGATGTTAACGGATTTAAGTCACTGACATTGTGAATTTCAATCAATATAATCAATCTTCAGGTACATAATAATGAACATAACTTAGTTAATATTGTAGTGGTTGGTGAAGTCAATCTTCAACAATTTAGTCATCATTGCCTCTGCCTCAATTTCTCTCTCTCTCACTCACACAGAGAGAGAGAGAGAGAGAGACTTTTGACTTTTAAAATGAGCCTTTATTGCACACTTCAAAAAAATGTAAGCACACCAACATCATTCCACCAAGTGTGTCACATTGGAAAAAGTGCAAACTGAAGTGTCCCCCCCCACACAACACCGAGCATTCCTTGCAGTCCACCTATTCCACATTGGCAGTGGCAGTAGTGCGAGTCCTCCTCGTAGTCCGTGCAAAGACGAGCCAGAGGCCTCCGCCAGTTCCGTTGCACATCCCAGAGACAGTTTCCCCATCTCAGATGGATTGGAGTCCTTAGACCATGTGGGTTTGTCAAGCAAGTCAACTGTGCAGCAGGCTCGTCCAGAGTGTAGAAAGAAAACGGTGGGGCGTCCATGCCCTGCAGGTAAAGATCCAGTTCCGTGACAGTCAATTGCAGTCAATTAGAAACGTCATATACAAGTCTGATCAAACAATATCCCAAAAATGTGTAAAGCAGGCAGAGGAACGACCGCCATTTATTCCTCCTGTCAGGCGCGCTTGACCCCCGTTCTCCCTACTGCTTTACGCAGGGCTGTCAGGTGTTTCTTGAGACGAAAACGTTTCCTTTCATCCAGGAGGTCAAGACCAACTTGCCTTCTTAGCACATCAACAGACTTAATGAATTTATCAGTGTCACTGAAGTAGTCGGTGACCTTAATGGCTTTGTTATAGGTTTCATCCAGAAAAGCATTTATTTCTTCCAGTGAATACAAACTCGTGTTTGTACTGCATTTTGCCTCAATAGACTCAGTATAAGACACAGTGTCGTTATCAGATTCCATTTCCTCGTCAGCACAACTCAGCTGACTGTTTGGTTCTCCTGGGCCAGGGGATTCATCATGGGCCACATTTTCCTGGACACCACCCACAGCAGCTGACTGTCGCTGTTCCATCCCCTGCTGTGTAACGGTAGCAGCCTCCGGAAGCACAGCCGCTGATGTCACACAGCGAGATTCTGATGCACCATCAGGTCGGTGCTCCGTCTCCTCCTCTGAAACGGTAGCAGCTGCCGGAGGCACAGCTGCTGCCGGAGGCACAGCTGCTGACGTCACACAGCGAGAGAGAGAGAGAGAGAGAGAGAGAGAGAGAGAGAGAGAGAGAGAGAGAGAGAGAGACTTTTGACTTTTAAAAAAAAGGCTTTATTGCACATTCCGAAAATGCAAAAAGACCAATATCACTGGTCCAAGTGTGTCACATCTCAAAAGTGCAAACATAACTCATTCCCCTGACCCACAGAACACAAAACATTCCCTACAGTCCATCTATTGATGAATGCCTCCAAATTGTCCACCATTTGATAGTAAGAGAACTCCACCTGGAGTCTGACTTTCAACAAGACCTTGAAAGCAGACACAGGATCCACATTGCCAGCGTTGCTAGCCCGATTTTTCCTCGTCATCCAGATGGCAAGTTTAGCAGTACCAGATAGGAAGTTGATCAAAGTGTGGGCAGCCTTCCTTGCCACTTTATACTTTGGACCATAAATGAACAGACCAAAAGAGAAACGTTCACCCAAAGGCCGAAACCACTCGCGCAAAATATCAAAAAGTCCAGATAAACGAAAACATTGGACAAACAAATGCTCCAGGGTCTCAACTTGGGAACAAAACAAACATTCCCCCCCCACAGTCGGATCGAGGTGTGCTCTGTATTTATTCGTAGCTATTGCCCCATGCACAATCCTCCACTGGAGATCTGCTGTGCGTTTCTCAATAGGTAGCTTGTACATGCACCGCCAGCTGCCTTTTGGGGAGACCTCTGGCCCCAAACAACCTGCCCACCTCGACTCCATGACATCCTTCAGAGAGCGCAGATTGAGAACCTTCACACAGATGTGATACACCGCCCTCATCCCAACAAACTGGAACTTGCCCATGTGAGGAATTCTGAAGGTCAGCAGGCGATCCTCTCCTCCCTGCCACTCTCCCACAGCTGGAGTTATGGAAATTGCACTAAAGGTGGACGCAATGTCGTCATCCCATTGATTGGAAAGAGTGCGGTTTGTCACAAATGCTCGAAGCGGTTGTGGCAGGGCGGCGCACACATCCTCCACCACCCTTTGCAGCAGTCTGACAGATGTAATGTTGGCACTCCGCCTCAGCGTATCCATCGATGTGGTCGACATCTTTATAAGATGACCAAGCTTGGTACAGCGTGCCTCCCGCAAACAACTCTGCAGACTGACAGACTGCAGCACCTCAGCTTCGATGAATCGATTGAAAAACAGTGGTTCCTCGAACAGCCACATGCCCAGCGTTTCGTCACGGAAGCGGGCCACGTTGAAGACTCGCCATGCATGCAAAACGGACGCGTAAAAAGCAGATAGTCCAGTAAGGTCCACCTCCCCAGATGTCACGAGGAAGAGCTGCTTATCATAGCCCAAGCGACCAACTCTCCTCAGGAGCAGTGTAGCAGTGTCCATCCAGCAGGGTCCGCATCCGTAAAGGAGGCGTTGTGCAGTTCGAAGCCTGAAGCAGGCGATCTTGGAATGTATGTCCACCAGGCCCTGTCCCCCCTCGGCCACAGGCAGGTAGAGAACAGGTGCACGGACCCAGTGGCGACCAGACCAAAAGAAGTCCACGATGGTCTTCTGAATCTCCTCCACGAGGCTCCTGGGCGGTGTCAAAGCCACCAGCCTATGCCAGAGAGCCGAGGCAACCAGATTATTCGCAACCAGAACCCTGCCCCTACATGACAGCTGTGGTAGCAACCATTTCCATTTAGAAAAGCGAGCACACACCTTGTCCTTAACACCCTCCCAGTGCTTTCGTTCAAAAGCCTCCGAACCCAGAAAAACCCCCAACACTTTGAGACCGGCCGTCCCCCACTGAAGACCGCCGGGTAGGCGAGGGACGCCTTGACGCGACCAGTGGCCCACCAACAGACCCTCACTCTTGGCCCAATTCACCCGTGCAGAAGATGCCCTTTCATAAACTGTCAAAGTGTCCACCAGACGCTGCACATCCCCGTGGGAGGTGATGAAAACGTTGACGTCATCCGCATAAGCAGACAAGACGATCGGGCGGCAACAGCTTGATGGCCCCGGCAGAACCAGACCACCCAGCCGAGCGCGCAACCTGCACAGCAAAGGCTCAATAGCCAAGCTGTACAGCTGACCCGAGAGTGGACACCCCTGGCGTATTCCCCGGTGTACAGGGATTGGCCGACTCAGGCCCGCCCCCACCTTCACCAAACACTCAGCTCCAGTATATAGCAGATTGACCCACCTCAAAAACATATTTCCAAAACCAAACCCCCTCAGGGTGGAAAACAAATAGGAGTGGTCAACCCTATCAAAGGCCTTTTCCTGGTCCAAAGACACAATCCCGAACTGTAAGCCATGACATTTACTGAGCTGGAGACCGTCACGTATGAGGAAAACATTGTCCATAATGTTCCGGTCAGGAATACAATATGTTTGATCCTTATCTACGATCAAACCCAAGACAGTGTTCAGTCTGTTTGCCAGGGCTTTAGAAAGCACCTTGTAGTCCGTGCAAAGAAGAGCCACGGGCCTCCAGTTTTTCAGCAGGGCCAAGTCCCCCTGCTTTGGCAACAGAGACAGCACTGCACGGCGGCAAGAGACAGGCAGCGTTCCCTTCCTGTAACAGGCAGTCACAACGTCATAGAAGTCTGATCCAATAATATTCCAAAAATGCTTAAAAAATTCTGAAGAAAGGCCATCAAGTCCAGGCGCGCGTCCCAGAGCCATCTGATTTACAGCCACAGTCAACTCATCCAAAGTCAGGGCACAGTCCAGAGCGGCCCTGTCATCCGGGCCGAGCACCGGAAGGGCCTCGAAAAGCTGAGTTTGAGATTCTTTGCAACACGTTCCCACAGCAAACAGGGCCCCGTAGTAATCCACTGCATGGTGCCGCATCTCGGATGGGTTCGTAGTCAGGCGACCATCTGGGAGTGTCAAGCAAGCCATCAACTTCTTTTTCACAGTAGACTTCTCCAAATTGAAAAAGAAGGACGTTGGTGCATCCATGTCCTGCAGGCGAGTGAAGCGCGACCTCACTAGCGCCCCCTCCACTCTGCCCTGCATGAATGTGCGCAGGGCCGATCTCTTCTCCTGCAGCAAAGGACCAGCGGTAGAATCCCAACCCGTAACCAAGCTGGCCTCCAGCCTCTTGACAGCGTCCTCAAGTTCACTGACCTTGGCGTTGATGATGGCAGTTGAGTTCGAAGCGTACCGTTGACAAAAAAGGCGAATTTGCACTTTGCCAACGTCCCACCACTGTTCGAGGGAACCAAAACGAGCCTTTGTGGTCCTCCAGTGTTCCCAGAAGCACACAAAATACTGACAAAAGGCGTTGTCCTGTAGGAGCTCGTTATTGAAGTGCCAATATGATTTTGCCTGTTTCCCTGGTGAGTTCAGTAACACCGCAGTAGCCAGGTGATGATCCGTGAAGCCGACGGGACTTATGTTACTGTGAAGGAGGCCAGGGCTACAGGTTCTAGAAACATATATCCTGTCTAATCTCGCAGCACTGACAGCACCGTCAGTGACCCTGACCCAGGTATACTGTCTCGCATTTACATTTTTAGACCTCCACGTGTCCACTAAGTCGAACTGCACAGTGAAATTTTCCAAGATTCTAGAAGACTGCAGATGAGGTTCTGCATTAGTGCGATCTACAGTGAAGTCCAAGGTACAGTTGAAATCACCAGCAACAACAAGTTGTTCTTGGTGATAGCGCTGCAATTCAGTAGTCAGTATATTGAAAAAAGCAACCCTTTCAGCGCCGTGGTTTGGCGTGTAAACATTAACCAGGCAAAACACGGAATCCCCTATTTGGGCCCTAACAAGAAGCAGCCTGCCCCTCACTATCTCCACCACCGATAAAATTTGTGCATTTGCTGATTCCCCAAACAAAATGGCCACTCCTGCGCTTAGATTGGTGCCGTGACTGAGTGAAAAAGGGCCTTTCCACCACAAGCCCCAGTCGACTTCATCTGCCGAAGTGGTATGAGTTTCCTGCAAAAACAAAATATTGAGACCTTTCCGTCTGAACATGTCACTAGTGAATCCCCTCTTATGATTATCCCTCCCACCATTGATGTTTAAGGTCCCCAATTGTATTTTCTGCATTATGGCGATAGATGTGAGGTGCACCGTGCTTTGCCATGGAAATTATTCCATCTTTGCGCGCTTGGCCTTTTGTCCCCCTGCTGATTTACACAGGGCTGCGAGGTGCTTCTTCAGGCGGAAGCGTTTTCTTTCATCCAGGAGGTCAACACCAACCTGCTTCCTCAGTACATTAACAGACCGAATGAATTTGTCAGTGTCACTGAAGTAATCAGCGACGTCCACGGCCCTATTATTATAGGTTCCATCCAGGAAAGCATTTATTTCGTCTAGTGAATACAAATGCGCAGTGGCATTGCCAGGTGCCCCAATAGACTCATTTTTAGCAGACACAGCGTCAGTTTCACACTCCATTCCCTCGTCAGCACAACTCTGCTGACTGTTCGATCCAGCTGGCACGTCAGCTGGTGCAGCTGATCTTTCATCAGCCACGTGTTCTGGGGCGGGGCCTATATCAGGCGACCGGAGAGAGAGAGAGAGAGAGAGAGAGAGAGAGAGAGTGTTTTGAGTTTTAAAAAATGTCTTTATTGCACAATTCAAAAAAATGTAAGAGCACCAATATCATTCCACCAAGTGTCTCACATTGGAAAAGTGCAAACATAAGTCATCCCCCCCCACACAACACAAAGTATTCCCTGCAGTCCACCTATTCCACATTGCCAGTGGCAGTAGTCAGTCTTCCTTGTAGTCCGTGCAAAGACGAGCCACAGGCCTCCAGTTCTTAAGCAAGGCCAAGTCCCCTTCCTCCGGCAGCAGAGATAGCGCTGCGCATCCGCAGCCGCTTCTGTTGGACGTCCCAGAGACATTTTCCTCATCTCAGATGGATTGTAGTCCTTAGACCATGCGGGATTTTTAAGCAAGTCACCTTTGCAGCAGGCTCGTCCAGATTGAAGAAAGAAAACGTTAGGGCATCCATGCCCTGTAGGCGAGTAAACCGTGACCTTGTAGTCCGTGCAAAGAAGAGCCACAGGCCTCCCGTTTTCAAGCCAGGCCAAGTCCCCGTCCTCGGGCAGCAAAGATGGTGCTGCACGCCGGCAGGAGACTGGTAAAGATCCAGTTCTGTGACAGTCAATTACAGTCAATTAGAAGCGTCATAAAAGTCTGATCGAACAATATCCCAAAAATGCGTAAAACAGGCAGAGGAACGACCGCCATTCATTCCTTCTGTTGGGCGCGCTTGACCCCTGTTCCCCCTGCTGCTTTACGCAGGGCCGTCAGGTGTTTTTTGAGGCGAAAACATTTCCTTTCATCCAGGAGGTCAAGACCAACCTGCCTTCTTAGCACGTTAACAGACTTGATGAATTTAGAGAGAGAGAGAATCTCACAAAAGTGAGTACACCCCTCACATTTTTGTAAATATTTTATTATATCTTTTCATGGGACAACACTGAAGATATGACACTTTGCAACAATGTAAAGTAGTCAGTGTACAACTTGTGTAACAGTGTAAACTTGCTGTCCCCTCAAAATAACTCCACACATCCATTAATGTCTAAACCGCTGGCAACAAAAGTGAGTACGCCCCTAAGTGAAAATGTCCAAATTGTGCCCAAAGTGTCAATATTTTGTGTGGCCACCATTATTTTCCAGCATTGCCTTCACTCTCTTGGGCATGGAGTCCACTAGAGCTTAACAGGTTGCCACTGGAATCCTCTTCCACTCCTCCCTGATGACATCACGGAGCTGGTGGAAGTTTGAGACCTTGTGCTCCTCCACCTTCCATTTGAGGATGCTCCACAAATGTTCAATAGAGTTTAGGTCTGGAGACATGCTTGGCCAGTCTATCACCTTTACCCTCAGTTTCTTTAGCAAGGCAGTGATCGTCTTGGAGGTGTGTTTGGGGTCGTTATCGTGTTGGAATACTGCCCTGCGGCCCAGTTTCTGAGGGGAGGGGATCATGCTCTACTTCAGTATGTCACAGTACATGTTGACATTCATGGTTCCCTCAATGAACTGTAGCTCCCCAGTGCTGTCAGCACTCATACAGCCCCAAACCATGACACTCCCACCACCGTGCTTGACTATAGGCAAGACACACTTGTCTTTGTTTATGTTGGTCTCATCAGACTACAGGACATGGTTCCAGTAGTCCATGTCCGTAGTCTGCTTGTCTTCAGCAAAGTGTTTGCGGGCTTTCTTGTGCATCATCTTTAAAAGGGGCTTCCTTTTGGGACAACAGGCATGCAGACCAATTTGATGCAGTGTGCGGCGTATGGGCTGAGCACTGACATGCTGAACCCCCCACCCCTTCAACCTCTGCAGCAATGCTGGCAGCACTCATACATCTGTTTTCAAAAGACAACCTCTGGATATGACGCTGAATACATGCACTCAACTTCTTTGGTCGACCATGGCGAGGCCTGTTCTGAGTGAAATCTGTCCTGTTAAACCGCTGTATGGTCTTAGGCCACCATGCTGCAGCTCAGTTTCAGGGTGTTGGCAATCTTCTTATAGCCTAGGCCATCTTTATGTAGCGCAACAATTCCTTTTTTCAGATCCTCAGAGAGTTCTTTGCCATGAGGTGCCATGTTAAACTTCCAGTGACCAGTATGAGAGTGTGAGAGCGATAACACCAAATTTAACACACCTGCTGCCCATTCACACCTGAGACCTTGTAACACGTAACGAGTCACATAACACTGGGGAGGGAAAATGGCTAATTGGGCACAATTTGGGCATTTTCACTTAGGGGTGTACGCACTTTTGTTGCCAGCGGTTTAGACAATGGCTGTGTGTTGAGTTATTTTGAGGGGGACAGCAAATTTACACTGTTATACAAGCTGTACACTGACTACATTGTATCAAAGTATCATATCTTCAGTGTTGTCCCATGAAAAGATATAATAAAATATTTACAAAAATGTGAGGGGTGTACTCACTTTTGTGAGATACTGTATATATATACAGTGGGGCAAAAAAGTATTTAGTCAGCCACCAATTGTGCAAGTTCTCCCACTTAAAAGATGAGAGGTCTCCAATTTTCATCATAGGTATACCTCAACTATGAGAGACAAAATGAGAAAAAAAAATCCAGAAAATCACATTGAAGGATTTTTAATGAATTAATTGGTAAATTCCTCGGTAAAATAAGTATTTGGTCACCTACAAACAAGCAAGATTTCTGGCTCTCACAGACCTGTAACTTCTTCTTTAAGGGGCTCCTCTGTCCTCCACTCATTACCTGTATTAATGGCACCTGTTTGAACTCATTATCAGTATAAAAGACACCTGTCCACAGCCTCAAACAGTCAGACTCCAAACTCCACTATGACCAAGACCAAAGAGCTGTCAAAGGACACCAGAAACAAAATTGTAGACCTGCACCAGGCTGGGAAGACTGAATCTACAATAGGTAAGCAGCTTGGTGTGAAGAAATCAACTGTGGGAGCAATTATTAGAAAATGGAAGACATACAAGACCACTGATAATCTCCCTCGATCTGGGGCTCCACGCAAGATCTCACCCCGTGAGGTCAAAATGATCACGAGAACGGTGAGCAAAAATCCCAGAACCACACGGGGGGACCTAGTGAATGACCTGCAGAGAGCTGGGACCAAAGTAACAAAGGCTACATCAGTAACACACTATGCCGCCAGGGACTCAAATCCTGCAGTGCCAGACGTGTCCCCCTGCTTAAGAAAGTACATGTCCAGGCCCGTCTGAAGTTTGCTAGAGAGCATTTGGATGATCCAGAAGAGGACTGGGAGAATGCCATATGGTCAGATGAAACCAAAATAGAACTTTTTGGTAAAAACTCAACTTGTCGTGTTTGGAGGAGAAAGAACACCATACCTACTGTGAAGCATGGGGGTGAAAACATTATACTTTGGGGCTGTTTTTCTGCAAAGGGACCAGGACGACTGATCCGTGTAAAGGAAAGAATGAATGGGGCCATGTTTCGTGAGATTTTGAGTGAAAACCTCCTTCCATCAGTAAGCGCATTGAAGATGAAACGTGGCTGGGTCTTTCAGCATGACAATGATCCCAAACACACCGCCCGGGCAACAAAGGAGTGGCTTCGTAAGAAGCATTTCAAGGTCCTGGAGTGGCCTAGCCAGTCTCCAGATCTCAACCCCATAGAAAATCTTTGGAGAGAGTTGAAAGTCCGTGTTGCCCAGCGACAGCCCCAAAACATCACTGCTCTAGAGGAGATCTACATGGAGGAATGGGCGAAAATACCAGCAACAGTGTGTGAAAACCTTGTGAAGACTTACAGAAAACGTTTGACCTCTGTCATTGCCAACAAAGGGTATATAACAAAGTATTGAGATGAACTTTTGTTATTGACCAAATACTTATTTTACCGAGGAATTTACCAATTAATTCATTAAAAATCCTTCAATGTGATTTTCTGGATTTTTTTTTTCTCATTTTGTCTCTCATAGTTGAGGTATACCCATGATGAAAATTGGAGACCTCTCTCATCTTTTAAGTGGGAGAACTTGCACAATTGGTGGCTGACTAAATACTTTTTTTCCCCACTGATATACAGTATATATATATATATATATATATATATATACAAACAATTAAGGCATTAAGAGCCGTAGTAGCTGTAGCCAAGTGTAATAATGCTTTTATAAAACAGTTCCAGCAAGCAAAATTTATTAAATGACAGCATTACTGGACAAAGTATTATAATTTGTTTGTTTAACCAGTTATTTTGCACAGCTGAGAAAAAAAATAGTCCGTAAATCTAGTCAGTAACTGTTGCTACACATCTCAATCAGCATGAAGAGCTCTACTGTTATTTCACACACGTAAACAAATTAAATATTGTCAAGTGCAAACGTAACAAGTGTTTATAAAACATACAGTACCTGTTAAGTCGATACTTCAGAAAATCCCAGATCAAAACATATCCTGAAGCTAGTAGTTAGCATGCTAGCGATTTGGCACATTTTGTTCGGTTTTCTTTGCATTTTCAGATGAAACAAAGAGTCCATCACCACAAAGGTATTGTGGTTTATTAATCGAGACAATAAACAAACTCTAGCACTGCCTAGTTTTGTTTTTAAAAAAAAAAAGACCCAAAATCGCTTAATGATCTTAAAATGACCAGGTAGATGGAAGTAGACCTTTGCACAAGAGTGGGATTTCCGGGTCACACATGTATAATTTCTTGTCAAACAGCACTTCACTGTGGAAATTAAGGTATCCAACACAGTACTGCAATTGTCAGAGAGCTGACAGAAAATTACTGTTAGTAATTAACGTCACTAGAACAACTTTGAAGCAGAGTGATGCATATCATGTATATGTATCATGTAAGATCAGGCTGACAGGCTGAGTGACATTTAATCTATTTTCTCCTCCACTTTTCCTCGCTGCCCTATAAAGTAAATGATAGGTACCATATGTGTGTATATATACGTATATACAGACGTGGACAGAATTGTTGGTACCCCTCTGTTAATGAAAGAAAAACCCACAATGGTCACAGAAATAACTTGAATCTGACAAAAGTGGTAATAAATAAAAATTCTATGAAAATTAACCAATGAAAATCAGACGATGCTTTTGAATTCTGGTTCAACAGAATTATTCTAAAAAACAAACTCATGAGACAGGTCTGGACAAAAATGATGGTACCCTTAACTTAATATTTTGTTGCACAACCTTTTGGCAATCACTGCAATCAAACGATTTCTGTAACTGTCGATGAGACTTCTGCACCTCTCAGCAGGTATTTTGGCCCACTCCTCATGAGCAAACTGCTCCAGTTGTCTCAACTTTGAAGGGTGCCTTCTCCAGACGGCATGTTTCAGCTCCTTCCACAGATGTTCAATAGGATTTAGATCAGGGCTCATAGAAGGCCACTTTAGAATAGTCCAATGTTTGGCTCTTAGCCATTCTTGGATGTTTTTAGCTGTGTGTTTTGGGTCATTATCCTGTTGCAAGACCCATGACCTGCGACTGAGACCAAGCTGTCTGACACTGGGCAGCACATTTCTCTCTAGAATACCTTGATAGTCTTGAGATTTCATTGTACCCTGCACAGATTCAAGACACCCTGTGTCAGATGCAGCAAAGCAGCCCCAGAACATAAGAGAACCTCCTCCATGTTTCACAGTAGGGACAGTGTTCTTTTCTTGGTATGCTTCATTTTTGCGTCTGTGAACATAGAGCTGATGTGCCTTGCCAAAAAGTTCCAGTTTTGTCTCGTCTGTCCATAGGACATTCTCCCAGAAGCTTTGTGGCTTGTCAACATGCAGTTTGACAAATTCCAGTCTGGCTTTTTTATGATTTGCTTTCAACAGTGGTGTCCTCCTTGGTCGTCTCCCATGAAGTCCACTTTGGCTCAAACAATGACGGATGGTGCGATCTGACACTGATGTACCTTGACCTTGGAGTTCACCATGAATGTGTTTAGAGGTTGTTCTGGGCTCTTTTGTTACCATTCGTATTATCCGTCTCCTCCTGCGGCCACATCCAGGGAGGTTAGCTACAGTCCCGTGGATCTTAAATTTCTGAATAATATGTGCAACTGTAGTCACAGGAACATCAATCTGCTTGGAGATGGTCTTATAGCCTTTACCTTGAACATGCTTGTCTATAATTTTCTTTCAAATCTCCTGAGACAACTCTCTCCTTTGCTTCCTCTGGTCCATGTTTGTTGCGGTACACACCATGTCACCAAACAGCACAGTGACTACTTTTTTCATTCATTCATTCATCTTCTTCCGCTTAATCCTTTTTGGGTCGCGGGGGGGCTGGAGCCTATCCCAGCATCTTTGGGCGAGAGGCAGGGTACACCCTGGACAGATCACCAGTCCATCACAGGCCAACACAGAGAGAGAGAGAGACAACCATTCACTCTCACAGTCATACCTAAGGACAATTTAGAATCCCCAGTTTAATGCCAATTAACCTAACTTGCATGTTTTTGGCATGTGGGAGGAAACCGGAGAAATCCCGGAGTAAACCCACGCAGACACGGGGAGAACATGCAAACTCCACACAGATCATTGTTGGTCGGGGGCTGGGATCGAACTCAGGATCCCCCGGCCAAGGGTGAGTTGCTGTGCTGCCACAGTGCTAACCACTCCGCCACCGCGCTGCCAACAGTGACTACTTGTCACCCTTTAAATAGACTGACTGACTGATTACAAGTTTGTAGACACCTGTGATGTTAATTAGAGGACACATCTTGGTTGAACGTGTCCCTATGGTCACATTATTTTCAATCTTTTCTAAGGGTACCACCATTTTTGTCCAGGCCTGTTTCATGAGTTTTGTTTTTTTTTTTAAAGTAATTCTGTTGAACCACAATTCAAAAGCATTGTCTGATTTTCACTGGTTAATTTTCATAGAATTTTTATTTACCACCACTTTTGTCAGATTCAAGTTATTTCTGTGACCATTGTGGGTTTTTCTTTCATTAATAGAGGGGAACCAACAATTTTGTCCACGTCTGTAATATACAGTGGTGTGGAAAAGTGTTTGCCCCCTTCCTGGTTTCTCATTTTTTTTTGTATGTTTGTCACACTTAAATGTTTCAGATCATCAAACAAATTTAAATATTAGACAAGTAAACACAAAATGCAGTTTTTAAATGAAGGTGTTTATTATGAGGGGTAAAAAAAAATCCAAACCTACATGGCCCTGCGTGGGAAAAAGTGATTCCCCCCCCGTTAAAACATAAATTAGCTATGGTTTATCACATCTTTGGAAAGCTGAGTTCAATTTCTCTAGCCACATCCAGGCCTGATAACTGCCACACCTGTTCTCAGTCAAGAAATCACTTAAATAGGACCTGCCTGACAAAGTGAAATAGACCAGATGATCCTCAATAGCTAGACCTCATGCTACAATCCCAAAAAATTTATATATAAATATAATTTACACACACACACACACACACACACCCACCCCACCTCACCTCACCTCACAAAAAGTTAGGGATATTTGGATTTCGGGTGAAATTTCAGGATGCACCTAAAATGCACGATACAACCTTTCCAGGTGAACTTAATTTGACCTTCTCTAACCTTTCAAATGCACATGTCCCACTGTTCAATGTTTCAGAACTTTTTGCATAACTTGCTGTTCTTTAACAAGGTGCTTAACAGCAAAATTCATAACAGGTGTTTGATCCATGAAATGACCAAAATATTTTCTGGTTCAATTACATTTCGTATTTAAACAGTCCTCTTCATCATGCTGTTCACATTTTGACATCATGAGGCCAAGACAACACCTTAACAATTGATTTAACAGTACCTCGCCGTTAAGAGGCTTCAAACAGGGTGTTCTCAGAGGGACGTGGCCACTGAGCTTAGAGTGTCACAGAATGTCATCAGCAGGTTGCAACAGAGATACAGAGAGACTGGAAGAGTCACAGAAAGGCATAGAAGTGGACGTCCTTTGGCCACATCCCAAGCTGATGACTGCTTCATTGTGAACGGTGCCCTGCGGAACTGGATGTTGAATGTCACTCAACTCCAGGTACATTTAAGGGAGGTGAGAGGCACCCAAGTTTCATGTCAGACCATTCAAAACTGTTTACATCAGCGTGGTCTGCATGCTAGACGACCTGCAAGGGTACCTGACCACACCACCAGGCACAGGCGTCATTGTCTTGCATGGGTCAGGGAGCATTTACGCTGGACAAGGGACCAGTGGGCCTCTGTGGCATTCTCTGATGAAAGTCGATTTCCATTGAGCAGAAATGATGGCTGCCAATGATGTTGGTGACATCAAGGAGAGCGCTATGCATCAGCCACTGTTATCACCAGACGAGCCTTTGGGGTGGTGTAACAGTCTGGGCAGGTGTGTCTAGTCAATACAGAACTGTCCTACCCCTTGTGAATGGTACAGTGACAAGCCAATACTACCTGAATAGCATCATTAATCCAGTCATTGTGCCCATGCATGAACAACACAGGCCTAATCTTCATGGACAACAGTGTTCCAGCAAATCGAGGTCGCATCACTACGGAATGGCTGCTGGAGACTGGGGTACCTCAAATGGAGTGGCCTGCATTTTCTGAAGACCTGAATCTCATAGAAAACCTATGGGATCAGCTGAGTCGCCGTGTAAAGGCTCGTAAACCTGCACCCCACAACCTCAGTGACCTGAGGGCCACCTCTCAAGAGTGGAATGCCATGCCTCAGCAGACAATAAGTCGACTTGTGAACAGCATGAGACGACGTTGTCAAGCTGTAATTGATGCTCAAGAGCACAATTCCCACTGTCTGCATTCTGCATGTCGAAGTGTCCTTGAGCAAGACACTGAACCCCCAGTTGCTCCTGGTGGCCAGGCTAGCGCCTGTGTGTGTATGGCAGCTCTGCCGCCATCAGTGTGTGAATGTGTGCGTGAATGGGTGGATAGCAAGATCTGTAAAGCGCTTTGGTCATCCAGAGATGAGAAAAAGCGCTATATAAGTGAACGCCATTTGCCATTTGCCACATGACAAGTTATTGAGACACTGACATTTTTTGTTGTGGCATACCCACAACTGTTGTTGGCTTTTGTTTCAATAAATTGTTTGAGATAAGGAACTACTTAAGGCTGCGTGTCCACCAAGCGTGTTTTTTCCACTCTGGGCAACTATTTTCCATTCATTCTCAATGTAGTCCAGTGTTTACAGCGCTGAGCGCCCCCAGCGCAGAAACGCTTTCGGTGGTGGCTGTTTTTTGTCGCAGGGCTCAAAGCTGAAAAAAGTTCAACTTTTCAGAGACTGCAGCTGAGCTCGTCAATGTCAAACCTTAAGCAGCCAGTCAGAACTGCTGCGTGGGCGGGACATAGGACGCCAGTACTAGTCTGTACTCAGACTCCTGCTTTCCGTGTCATCATATTTTACATCCAGAGCTGCTAGAAAACGTTTCCTGTCCATTGTTATTTAGAGACTGCTATTAAAAAATCATTAGAAAGTCTGACAATAGGAAAAGCAGAAGTGCTGAGCTGAGAGTGACAAGCTGTTGCTGAGATACAGGGCACAGACTTTTTTTTTTTTCCCCAGAGTGCTGCGCACAAACGCTGAAAAAAAAAAAAGCTCAGGGTGGTCGGGCCACAAAAAATGTGTTTGGTGGACACGCAGCCTAAATACCCTACTTTTCATGATATTATATCACTGTAGCATGAACTTTTTACATTTTCCATAAATTTCTCCCAGAAGCCAAATATCACGTTTTGTGAGTAGTGTATTAAGATAAGATAAGATAAGATAAGATAAGATAAGCCTTTATTAGTCCCACAACGGGGAAATTCCAGGATTGCAACAGCACAGGGATAGCAACACTCAGAGCAACAATCAGAAGGCAAGAAAAAAAAAAAAAAAAAAAAAAAAAAAAACAAGCAAGCAAGAGCAGCTAATATACATATGTACATATTACTATAAAATATATATATACACACACACACACAGACACACAGTGCAGAGCATTGTAGCTGGATGGAATAAATATATGAATATATGAACACAGTGCAGAGCATTGTAGCTGGATGGAATAAATATATGAATATATGAACACAGTGCAGAGCATTGTAGCTAGATGGAATAAATATGTAAATATATAAACACCTACAGTACGGAGCATTGCAGCTAGGTGGAATAAATATGCAAGTATATAAACACACACAGTGCAGAGCAATGTAGCTAGATGGAATAATATGTAGATATATAAAAACACAGTACGGAGCATTGTAGCTAGATGGAATAAATATATAGATATATAAATATAAACACACCCAGTGCTGAGCATTGTAGCTAGATGGAATAAATATGTAAATATATAAACACACACAGTGCAGAGCATTGTTGCTAGATGGGATGAAACAGCATAACAGTCTACTTAGTTATCCTACATGGTATGATTATGTGCCCATACATATTCTCACCCTCCATAGCGACCGGTATGTTCCTAGTTGTATGCCGGAGAGGACCATTGTGTAAGTCTATTGCATCTTTTGCATTCAAAAAACTATTAGTTTGTTACGTCTTTTTGCTATCTCTGCGAGCAGCCCTGCTTAGGTTGTACAGTCTGACAGCCGTTGGTAGGAAGGACCTACGAAACCTCTCGGTTGTGCACCTGGGATGATGTAGTCTGCTGCTAAATGAGCTCCTCAGTGCATCCAGTATGTCCTGCATAGGGTGGAACTCGGACTCCAGCAGAGATGACAGTTTAGCCACCGTCCTTCTCTCTCCTATCTCCTCCATCGGATCAAGGCGTTGCCCCAGGACAGAGCTAGCTTTCTTAATCAGTTTGTTCAGTCTCTTCCTATCAGCTGCAGTAATGCCACTGCCCCAGCAGACCACTCCAAAAGTGATGGCTGATGCCACCACCGTGTCATAGAATGACTTCAGCAGCGCCCCTTGTACACCAAAAGACCTGAGTCTCCTCAGCAGGAACAGCCTGCGCTGTCCCTTCTTGTAGAGTGCGTCAGTATTGTGTGACCAGTCTAGTTTATTGTTCAGATGAATACCCAGGTACTTGTAGGATGTCACCATCTCGATGTCTGTTCCCTGTATATTTACTGGTGCTGTGAGGGGCTGCCCATGCCTGCGGCAGTCCACCACCAGCTCCTTAGTTTTCCTCGCGTTGATCTGGAGGCAGTTCCGATGGCACCAGTCCACAAAGTCCTGGATAAGCCCTCTGTACTCAGCTTCATCTCCGCTGGAGATGAGACCAACGATCGCAGAGTCATCAGAGAACTTCTGTAGATGGCAATGTGTTGTGTTGTGTGAGAAGTCCGCAGTATAAAGAGTGAACAAGAAGGGAGCCAGCACCGTTCCCTGGGGGGCCCCCGTGCTACTGATGATCGTGTCGGAAACACAGTCCCGGGTTCTCACAAACTGAGGCCGGTTCGTGAGGTAGTCCAGGATCCATGATGACAGGTGCTGGTCCACCCCTGCGCGCAGCAGCTTGTCCTTCAGGATCATCGGTTGGATGGTGTTGAAAGCACTGGAGAAGTCAAAGAACATGATCCTCACCATATTCCCGGGCTTCTCCAGGTGGGACAGAGAACGGTGAAGGAGGAAGATCACCGCATCCTCCACCCCAATGCCATGCTGGTAGGCGAACTGGAGTGGATCCATCGCTGGTTCCACCAGGGGGCGGAGATGAGCAAGGAGCAGTCTCTCCAGGGTCTTCATCAAGTGGGATGTCAAGGCCACCGGTCTGAAGCTGTTCAGGTCTTTGGGGTGGGAAGTTTTTGGTACAGGTACCACACAAGATGTTTTCCACAGCTGTGGTACCCTCCCCAGTTTCAGACTCATGTTGAAGATATACGTCACAATCCCACACAGCTGGTCTGCACAGGACTTGAGGAGCTTTGCGCTGATGCCGTCCGGTCCCGACGCCTTCCTCGCCTTGATCTTCCTCAGCTCCGTCCTCACCTGGGTCTTGGTCAGGGTCAGGATGGGGGGCTGTGTGTTGGGAGTGGGGGGGGTGTCGGTGGAGTGGGGAGTGGGTAGCAGGACTTGATTTCTTAGAGGCAGCAGTGGTTGTTGTGCAGACAGGGGGGAGGGCGGTTGGTCAAATCTATTGAAAAACAGATTCAGGTTGTTCGCCCACTCCCTGCCCCCCGTGGCCTGGGGGGAGGTATTCTGGAGCCCCGAGATGGTTTTGAGGTTTCTCCAGACCCCGCTGATGTTGCTCTGTTGCAGCTTGTCCTCCATCTTCTTCCTGAAGCTGTCCTTGCCTTCTCTGATCTTTCTCCTCAGCTCCCTCTGTACGGACTTCAGCATCTCCCTGTTCCCCGACCTGAAGATCCTCTTCTTCTCTCTCAGAAGTGTTTTTATCTCAGGGTTGATCCAGGGTTTGTTGTTTGAGTGACGCCGTATGGTCTTGGTGGGAACGGATTTGTCCACACAGAAGCTGAGGTAGCCCGTGAAGGTGTGAATGAGGCCATCGATGTCCTCACCATGTGGATCGCAGAGCTGCTTCCAGGCAGTGGCTTCAAAACAGTCCTTTAGAGTGTCCATTGTCTCCTCAGACCATAACTCCACAGTGTGCATGGCCGGAGGTTGTCTGTGCACTAGGGGTTTGTACACCGGTTGGAGATGAACCAAGTTGTGATCCGATCTCCCAAGTGGGGGGAGTTGTGATGAGGTGTACGCCTCCTTAGTGTTTGCGTAGAACAAATCCAGTGTTTTATTGTCTCTAGTGTGGCATGTGACATACTGGGTGAAAGTGGGCAGAATGGGAGACAGTGAAACGTGGTTGAAATCGCCTGAGATGAGGAGAAGAGCATCTGGGTGT
This sequence comes from Pholidichthys leucotaenia, assembly GCA_020510985.1. Lineage (NCBI taxonomy): Eukaryota > Metazoa > Chordata > Actinopteri > Cichliformes > Pholidichthyidae > Pholidichthys > Pholidichthys leucotaenia. The sequence goes on along the minus strand of CM035840.1, from coordinate 38,367,620 downwards.
TCTGTCTGCAGCCTGCTGGTTACTGAATGGATGACGTCACGCGCTGTCCCAGCGTTCGCCGTCGGATTTGCATAAACAACAATGCAGATCACGTGTGAGTGTTCTCTCGGGAGATATGTAGGCCTCATGCTAACAGCTAGCAACTCAATGTCTTTGCTGCAGTGTCGTTGTTTAACAGTGATATGTCCCGGTCTGCACCAGTTGTTGTTAACATACATGATCACTCCACCGCCCCTAGTTTTGCCACTCTCTGGTGTTCGGTCAGCTCGTATCGTGTGAAAACCCTCCAGCTCAATGTTAGCATCTGCTGCTAGTTCAGTTAGCCACGTCTCAGTAAACAAAAGGAGAGAGCACTCCCGGTAAGTGCTATCATAACGGGAGATAGCCGCTAGCTCATCTAACTTTCCCAGTATCGACCGTACATTTCCCATGACAACAGATGGAAGGGAGGGTCTGTACCTTATATTTTTTGTCCTCCGCCTTACTCCAGCCCGGCAGCCGCGGCGTTTTCGCCTCAGTTCTCTCGGTATGTTGAGTGTTTCCAGTGGGACCGGGTGGCGGTTAAATGCTAGCAGCTCTTCCCTGTTATATCGTATCCTGCTATAAACAGTGGCTCCGTCCACCGGCTCAGGAGACATTTGGGATGATCTGTGTGTCCGTGATATAAGTGGGGTGAAAAAAAAAAAAAGTGATCAAAAGAGAGAGGAAGGGAAAAAAAAAACTCGGAATCGAGCCGCTGTTGCAAAAGGCAGCCGACTGGTGTGGCGCCGAGAGGAAGAAAAAAAAAATAAAAATAAAAAAAAAATTATTAATTATTATTAATTATTATTATTAATTATACAGTATATATGAAAAATTTTATTATATTACTTATTTACCCCCCAAAAGTTGCCAAGAATCAAAACCTTCAAATGTGTGAGAAATGATTGGTATTTTGCTTGAAATAGTTGCAAATTTGTCATTTCAAAAAAATCACAAATTTATATCATAAATAAAGTAGTAGGTTTGAGTCACAAATTTGGGGGAAAACAATCACAAACATAAAGAAAATAACATTTACAAGAAAGTTGTCTCAAACTCATGAGCAAAACCTCAAAAATTTGAAAAATTCTCAACGTAGTAGGAAGTCGTAAATTGACTTTAAAAAAGGCATATATTCATGAGAAAAGTCACAAACTGGTGAAAGTAGTCATTACTCACTACTCGTAACTTTTTAGTAGATGCTTTCTTATTCTTAAAGGTACCATTCACTCAAAATTTGCTTCTTTTGGAAGATTTTAACTTTCTGAAATGTGTTTATTGCTCATGTGATATTTGAAACATCAAAACACACTTCTTTAAAAAACATGCAACCTTTATATCGATTCTGGCTTTGACCAGCTGAAGTAACTTCCCGGTTTTTTCCTGTATGTCAAGAAGTAGGAAACAAAAGCCTTGATCCCACCCACTGCTCTGTTATTCGGAGCAGTGGCCAGCCTAGCTGTCTGTCTGCAAACAAAGGCATTTTGGGTTCAGAACTAACAGTGCAGAGTGCATCTCGGGAGTTAGCTTACCAAGTGCGATTTATATTATTTTCTTCTTCTTCACAATACCCCATAATGACAATGTGAAAAAAGTTTTAGATTTTTGCAATTTTATTGAAAATAAAAAAAACAAATCACATGTACATAAATATTCACAGCCTTTACCATGAAGCTCAGAATTGAGCTCAGGTGCATCCTGTTTCCACTGATCATCCTTGAGATGTTTCTATAGCTTAATTGGAGTCCACCTATGGTGAATTCAGTTGCTCAAACATGATTTGGAAAGACACACACCTGTCTATATAAGGTCCCACAGTTGACAGTGCATGTCAGAGCACAAACCAATCATGAAGTCAAAGGAATTGTCTGTAGACCTCCGAGACAGGATTGTCTCGAGACAGAAAAATTTCTACTGCTTTGGACGGTCCCAGTGAGCACAGTGGCCTCCATCATCTGTAAATGGAAGAAGTTGGAAACCACGGGGACTCTTCCTATTGCTGGCCGACGGTCTAAACTGAGCGATCGGGGGAGAAGGGCCTTAATCAGGGAGGTGACCAAGAACCCGATGGTCACTCTGTCAGAGCCCCGGTGTTCCTCTGTGGAGAGAGGAGAACCTTCCAGAAGGACAACAATCTCTGCAGCAATCCACCAATCAGGCCTGTCTGGTAGAGTGGCCAGATGGAAGCCACTCCTCAGTAAAAGGGACATGGCAGTCCACCTGGAGTTTGCCAAAAGGCACCTGAAGGACTCTCAGACCATGAGAAACAAAATTTCCTGGTCTGATGAGACAAATATTGAACTCTCTGGAGTGAATGTCAGGTGTGATGTTTGGAGGAAACCGGGCACCAGTCATCACCAGGCCAATACCATCCCTACAGTGAAGCGTGGTGGTGGCAGCATCATGCTGTGGGGATGTTTTTCAGTGGCAGAAACTGGGAGACTAGTCAGGATAGAGGGAAAAATGAATGCAGCAGTGTTCTGCTCCAGAACGCTCTTGACCTCAGACATGGGCAACGGTTCATCTTTCCGCAGGACAATGACCCTAAGCACACAGCCAAGATATCAAAGGAGTGGCTTCAGACAACTCTGTGAATGTCCTTGAGTGGCCCAGCCAGAACCCAAACTTGAATCCAATTGAACATCTCTGGAGAGATCTGAAAATGGCTGTACACTGCTTCCCATCCAACCTGGTTGAGCTTGAGAGGTGCTGCAAAGAGGAATGGACAAAACTGCCCAAAGATAGGTGTGCCAAGCTTGTGGCATCATATTCAAAAAGACTTGAGGCTGTAATTGCTGCCAAAGGTGCATCAACAAAGTACTGAGCAAAGGCTGTGAATACTTATGTACATCCATTCATCCATCTTCTTGCGCTTAATCCTTTTTGGGTTGCGGGGGGCTGGAGCCTATCTCAGCATCTTTGGGTGAGAGGCAGGGTACACCCTGGATGGATCACCAGTCCATCGCAGCGCCAACACAGAGAGACAGACAGCCATTCACTCTCACATTCATACCTAAGGACAATTTAGAATCCCCAGTTTGATGCCAATTAACCTAACTTGCATGTTTTTGGTATGTGGGAGGAAACCAGAGAAATCCCAGAGTACATGTGATTTCTTAGTTTTTTATTTTTCTTAAATTTGCAAAAATCTAAAAAAAAACCCAACTTTTTTTCATGTTGTCATTATGGGGTATTGTGTGGAGAATTTTGAGGAAAAACATGAATTTAATCCATTTGGAATAAGGCTTTAACATAACAAAATGTGGAAAAAGGGAAGCGCTGTGAATACTTTCCGGATGCACTGTATATGGTCTTCTAAGGAAGACCTGGTTCCAGAGCCCGGATCGGGCCCAAATTTTTTGTATTTTATCTCACTGGCCTGCAGAGCCTGCCCTATGAATGTCAGCCCTCAACTCCCAGTGGTTATACCTTTCCACCACTGTGTTTGTCTCCTTTAAGGGTGTTCATTAAAGATTTCCCCTCCTAAACTTCCACAAATTGGGGGATGTGCATGTATCAAATCTGAGGTCAGTCTGACAAACGGTTTGAGAGATATGCGAGGAACAGACAGAATGAGACATACACACACGCACACTCCTTGCACTTATAGATGGATTTTATTCAGCCCCACTGGAATTCTTGTTCTTCTACAACTCTTGAACATATATCAGTGTTAATTTTTACAGCAATTTTTTATTAATTTAGTTTTAGTCATAGTCTTTTGACTAAATTGTCATTTATTTATTTTTAGTCATAATTTAGTTATCTAAATCATTTTACTTTCAGTCTAGTTTTAGTCAACTAAATATCCTAAGAATTCATTTTCATTCATTCATCTTCTTCCGCTTAATTCTTTTCGGGTCGCGGAGGGGCTGGAGCCTAGTTGATTAAATCTATTGCAGATTTAGTCGACTAAATTCTTATATGATATAAAGGGTAATGCATTTTTAGGGCCTGGCCCAATTCGCATACCCTCCCCCTTGGCCCTTGAAGGGTCAATGTGTACATTACAACTTACACGTCACAGTGGCTCTACAAAGGCACAAAACATTAACGTACTAGTATCTGGAACTTAAAAATATAGTATTTCACTTAATGATAAAAACAACTTGTCAAGATGTAGAAATTATTTTAAATTTATTTATATTTCTACACCAGTCTTCAATCTTAATCAGTCCTAACCACCTAAACAGACTCATCACAACATACAAACTAACGGGCCAGTTTTGGCCCACAGGCCTTATGTTTGACACCCCTGGAGTAGACCTTAAAAATAGCCTTATGTATTCAGAGGGTTTAGTTTGCCTCAGAAGAAGCTTCATTTGCTCTTCACAGCAGTATATAACTCATCAAAGTGAGGTCACTTTTTCTCTGTCATAAGAAAACTCATATTTGTGTGACTGCAGACAATATTGCTCCAGTGATCTGATCACTGAAAGCGCGAGCCGGTGTGTGTGGCCGGCCGCCTGTCTCTCTGTTCGTCGCCACATGGAGTTTCCTCTTTCTCCGTTGCACACCTCCTCCAGAGACCTCCACAAAATAGACCCACCGTGGATGTAGTTGGGCTCTCCTGTGGGCCCAGTACAGGAGAAGCTGTGGACGGCCTCCACCGCGGGTCAGTCTCCCGTCATGCCTCAGTTCTTCATACTGCAGCCTGGGGATCAATGCGTGGTGACAGACAACAGAGCACAATCTCTGCTCCAGATCTATCCAGCATGTTTTTCTTTATTTATGTTTTAAAAATTGCTCTTATTACAAACCATTCTGATTAAATCTTGTCTCTCAGGGTTTCTTCTGGTAACATTTTTGTGTGGCGGTCCACCGCGCTAAGGAAGTTTGCCGCCGTGTCTAAAATATATTAATTTAAGAAAAATTAAATATGAAAGAAAGGCTCCACAAGCACGCACATGAACAACACGCGTGACTGTCATCTGCATGGAAGCGCCCCGCCCACCCAGGGCCCGCGTGACCATTTCTGCAGGCAGAACATGCCTCTGTAGCGTTGCTGTCCGAGAGAAACATGAGTTTATTAAAGTACTTTAAATGTGGAAAAAAGTACAAGAGAGTGGAGGGGTTTATGGTGATTTGAACCCACTGGTAGCTGGAACAACAATGAGGAGTCGCTTAGCTAGCAGGCCTTGTTAGGCTTCATTGCAGGGAAAGGCAAGAGTGACTGATGAATCGCTGAGGATTTACTTCACCAGCTACTGCAATATTAACTAATAATTTATGTTCATTATTATGTACCTGGCAAGTTAAGATGACCGAAATTCACAAAGTCAGTGACTTTAATCTGTCAGCAGCCTTCAGAGAAACTAAATGTGCCAAGATTTGGATTTCAAAATAAGGGAGGTTTTTCCTGCTGTCTGGTTGATGGGGAGAGTTCTAAAAAACTATAAATACATAGAAATATTATAACAGAAATAACTGCATATTTGGTCATTTAAGTTAATTTATTTCTTTTAATATAATTTTAATAATTGTATTTCTTTGAATTCAGAGTTATTGTTCTGTTCTGGCTCTACAAAATTTTGGTCAAAAGTTTAAATTGTATGAGGAAAAAAGTAAAAAAAAAGTGCCACATTCCGTTTCACATTTATTTAAAAAAAAACAAACAGCAATTTTATAATAATCTGCCTTTGTCCATCAGACAGGCCTCTTCACTGTCCAGTTTTAAAACTCCTCTTAAAACCCATCTTTATTCTCTGGCTTTTGACCCAGTTTGAGACACTGATTTTATTTGTTCTTATTGTCTCTATTGTATGACGATTGTTTTGTTTGTGCTGTTTTGTACTTTAGCCATATTTTGTTGTTTTTATATTTTGTCTTTGATGTACAGCACGTTGTGTCAACTGTCATTTTAAAAGAGCTTTATAAATAAAGTTGGATTAAAAAAAGATGAACATTATCCATAAAATAATCCACAAATTTATAGTAGTCTCAAATGTACAAGAGAGAATTACAAATTTGAGGAGGAGTGTTGCAAATTTAGATAAATTTACAGAGAAAAGTAAAAAACTATAAGAAAATTGTTATAAATTTTGGAGAAAAACCTCAAACCGTCAAGACTGAAGTCATTACTCATTTAAGTAGGTGCTCCTTGTATCCTTAACTCAACTAGAAATTTTTGGTTGTCTATTTTTAATTATTAATTTCAAAGCACTGCTTTTACATGAGTAGAATTTCTGGCTACTATACCCATCTCTGATCATATAATTTAAGTATGAATGAGTAAATTTCTATTATGATTTTTTTCCCTTCTCTTTCCTACGCTTTGTCAATGGAAAAAAGAAACACTAGAATAAAAATACACATTTTGGTTATTTACGTATGTAAACCATGAAAAAAAAAAAATCCTGCAGGACAAAACATGACACTTGGTATTTTCTAGCCTGTTTCTGTACCACCATAGACAAAGAGAGAACCTGAATTAGACAGAGCTCAGAGAGGGAAAGATGAGACAGAAGAGAGGAGCCAAGGAGAGGAAAGTGTTCAGGCAGAGGGTCCAGGAGAGGTGAGAGCAGGGGGAGGAGAGAAGGATGACACCAGTAAAAAGTCGAAACACAGGATGTCTGGGTGGGACCCCAACTAGCCCAATATTCCAACATTCAAGCCTTGGTAGTACAATACTTCAAATGGTAAGTTCCTTCATGCAATATTACTGTGCAAAATTTAAAAAAAAAAAAAAAGAAAAAGAAATAGTGTAAAATTAGCGTTTCCGGTTACAATCGTGTCATGTACCCCCCCACACACTCTCTCTCTCTCTCTCTCTTTCCCTCTCTCTCTCTCTCTCTCTGACGAGCAGCTGGCGACGGAGCTCCGGAGATTTGGGAAATTTGCGGGCCCGTTTACGACTCTGCCTTTGGGATGCAAGGCCGCCAAGTTCAAACATGTGAAATCGCTCAGGCGACAGGTGTTCATGTTTCTCGACTCGCCCACTCAGACTCTGGAAATCTCCTTCAGGGTCAAGCACGGGGACGGATCTTACATGGTGTATGCGAGCTCGGGACAGATGAAGTGTTTTGAATGTGGAGACGTGGGCCATAAACGGTTCGCTTGTCCGCACAGGCAGCGGGCGGAGGGCCCTGACGGGGCCGCGGATGGTGCCGGCGGTGAGCCCTCCGCAGCTGCGGACGGCGGTGCGGCCTCCGCCCCCGCTGCACCTGCTACGGAGCCTGCCGCTGTGTCTGTGGACGGCCCGGCAACGGCCCAGCTTGCGGTCGGGAGCGTGGATAGCAGTGTCGCCAAAAAGGTCACTGATGGTGCGTCACAATCATCTCGCTGTGTGACGTCAACAGCTGTGCCGCCGGCAGCCGCTACCGCTTCGGAGGAGGGGACGGAGCACCGACCTGATGGTGCGTCACAATCATCTCGCTGTGTGACGTCAGTGGCTGTGCCTCCGCCAGCTGCTGCCGCTTCGGAGGAGGGGACGGAGCACCGACCTGATGGTGCATCAGAATCTCGCTGTGTGACATCAGCGGCTGTGCTTCCGGAGGCTGCTACCGTTACACAGCGGGGGATGGAACAGCGACAGTCAGCTGCTGAGGGTGGCGTCCAGGAAAATGTGGCCCATGATGAATCCACTGGCCCAGGAGAACCAAGCAGTCAGCTGAGTTGTGCTGACGAGGAAATAGAATCTGAGAACGGCACTGTGTCTAATACTGAGTCTATTGAGGTAAAATGCAGTACAAACACGAGTTTGTATTCACTGGAAGAAATAAATGCATTCCTGGACGCAACCTATAACAAAGCCATTAGGGTCGCCGACTACTTCACTGACACTGATAAATTCATTAAGTCTGTGGATGTGCTAAGAAGACAGGTTGGTCTTGACCTCCTGGATGAAAGGAAGCGTTATCGCCTCAAGAAACACCTGACAGCCCTGCGTAAAGCAGCAGGGGGAACGCCGGTCAAGCGCGCCCGACAGGAGGAATGAATGGCGGTCGTTCCTCTGCCTGTTTTACCCATTTTTGGGATATTGTTTGAACAGACTGGTATATGACATTTAATTGACTGTAACTGACTGTCACAGAACTGGATCTTTGAATAGGTGGACTGCAGGGACTGCTCTGTGTTGTGTGGGGGGGGACATTTCAGTTTGCACTTTTTCCAATGTGACACACTTGGAGGAATGATGTTGGTCTGCTTACATTTTTTTGAAGTGTGCAATAAAGGCTTCTTTCAAAGTCTCTCTCTCTCTCTCTCTCTCTCTCTCTCTCTCTCTCTCTTACTCTTACTGTGAAGGGGGTCCTTATGGCTGTGCGTGCCCAGGTGGGCCCTGCTGCGATCCGCTATGCGTCCAGGATGAATAGGGCTGTAGTTGTTTCTGGCTACTCAGGAGGATGTCCACGCTCTGGTTGCGAGCGGTATTGTAATCGGGGACGTGTATGTACAGGTGTCCCCCTTATCAGTTCCATCAACGCTTATCACCGTCTCGGGTGTTCCACCTTTCATTACTGACGAGCAGTTGGCGGCGGAGCTCCGCAGATTCGGGAAGTTTGCGGGCCCGTTTAAACACGTCAGTTTGGGAATCAGGGAAGCCGACTTACACCATGTGAAATCACTCAGGCGACAGGTGTTCATGTTTCTAGACTCGCCCACTCAGACTCTGGAAGTGTCCTTCAGGGTCAAACATGGGGACGGCTACTATATGGTGTATGCGAGCTCGGGGCAGATGAAGTGTTTTGAATGTGGCGATGTGGGCCATAAACGTTTCGCCTGCCCGCACAGGCGCCCGGCGGGGGGCTCTGGTGGAGCCGCGGCTGGGGTGGCTGGTGCGCCTTCTGCTCGCGACGCTGCTGCGGACGGCGTTGCGGGGGCTTCCGCCGCAGCGGAGCCCAGCAAGGCCACACAGCCTGCCAGCAAGGCCTCCGCACCCACCGCGACAGCGGACGGCGTTGCGGGGCCTTCTGCCGCTCCTGCTCCGGAGCCTGCCGCTGTGGCTGTGGACAGTTGGCCTGTGGCGCCCGCGGCGCGGCCTGCGGCTGGGGGCGTGACTGGCGAGGGCGCACAAGCGGTCGATGACGTTGACTCACCATCGCGCTGTGTGACATCAGCGGCTGTGCTTCCACAGCCTGCTGCAACTTCAGAGCAGCAGGCGGAAAAACGCCGGTCGCCTGATATAGGCGCCGCCCCTGAACACGTAACTGATGAAGGATCAGCTGCACCAGCTGACGTGCCAGCTGAATCTAACAGTCAGCAGAGTTGTGCTGACGAGGGAATGGAGTGTGGAACTGACGCAGAGTCTGCTAGAAATGAGTCTATTGGGGCAAATGGCGATGCCACTGCGCATTTGTATTCACTAGACGAAATAAATGCTTTCCTGGATGGGACCTATAATAATAGGGCCGTTAACGTCGCTGATTACTTCAGTGACACTGACAAATTCATTCGGTCTGTTAATGTACTGAGGAAGCAGGTTGGTGTTGACCTCCTGGATGAAAGAAAACGCTACCGCCTGAAGAAGCACCTCGCAGCCCTGCGTAAATCAGCAGGGGGACAAAAGGCCAAGCGCGCAAAGATGGAATGATTTCCATGGCAAAGCACGGTGCTCCTCACAAATATCGCCATAATGCAGAAAATACAATTAGGGACCTTAAACATCAATGGTGGCAGGGGTAATCATAAGAGGGGATTTATTAGTGACCTGTTCAAATGGAAAGGTCTCAACATTTTGTTTTTGCAGGAAACTCATACCACTTCGGTGGATGAAGTCGACTGGGGCTTGTGGTGGAAAGGCCCATTTTCACTCAGTCACAGCACCAACCTAAGTGCAGGAGTGGGCATTTTGTTTGGGGAATCAGCAAATGCTCAAATTTTATTGGTGGTGGAGATAGTGAGGGGCAGGCTGCTTCTCGTTAGGGCGCAAGTGGGGGATTCCGTGTTTTGCCTGGTTAATGTTTACGTGCCAAACCACGGCGCGGAAAGGGTTGCCTTTTTCAATACAATGATTACTGAATTGCAGCGCTATCACCAAGAACAGCTTGTTGTTGCTGGTGATTTCAACTGTACCTTGGACTTCACTGTAGATCGCACTAATGCAGAACCTCATCTGCAGTCTTCTAGATGCTTGGAAAATTTCACTGTGCAGTTCGATTTAGTGGACACGTGGAGGTCTAAAAATGCAAATGCGAGACGGTATACCTGGGTCAGGGTCACTGACGGTGTGGTCAGTGCTGCGAGATTAGACAGGATATATGTTTCTAGAACCTGTAGCCCTGGCCTCCTTCACAGTAACATAAGTCCCGTTGGTTTCACGGATCATCACCTGACTACTGCGGTGTTACTGAACTCACCAGGGAAACGGGCAAAATCATATTGGCACTTCAATAACAAGCTCCTACAGGACAACGCCTTTTGTCAGTATTTTGTGTGCTTCTGGGAACACTGGAGGACCACGAAAGCTCGTTTTGGTTCCCTCGACCAGTGGTGGGACGTTGGCAAAGTGCAAATTCGCCTTTTTTGTCAATGGTACGCTGCGTACTCAACTGCCATCATCAACGCCAAGGTCAGTGAACTAGAGGACGCTGTCAAGAGGCTGGAGGCCAGCTTGGTTACGGGTCGGGATTCTACCGCTGGTCCTTTGCTGCAGGAGAAGAGATCGGCCCTGCGCACATTCATGCAGGGCAGAGTGGAGGGGGCGCTAGTGAGGTCGCGCTTCACTCGCCTGCAGGACATGGATGCACCAACATCCTTCTTCTTCAATTTGGAAAAGTCTACTGCGGAAAAGAAGTTGATGGCTTGCTTGACACTCCCAGATGGTCGCCTGACTACGGACCCATCCGAGATGCGGCACCATGCAGTGGATTACTACGGGGCCCTGTTTGTTGCGGGAACGTGTTGCAAAGAATCTCAAAATCAGCTCTTCGAGGCCCTTCCGGTGCTCGGCCAGGACGACGGGGCCGCTCTGGACTGTGCCCTGACTTTGGATGAGTTGACTGTGGCTGTGAATCAGATGGCGCTGGGACGCGCGCCTGAACTTGATGGCCTTTCTTCAGAATTTTTTAAGCATTTTTGGAATGTTATTGGACCAGACTTCTATGATGTTCTGACTGCCTGCTACAGGGAAGGAACGTTACCTGTCTCCTGCCGCCGTGCAGTGCTGTCTCTGTTGCCAAAGCAGGGGGGCTTGGCCCTGCTGAAAAACTGGAGGCCTGTGGCTCTTCTTTGCACGGACTACAAGGTGCTTTCCAAGGCCCTGGCAAACAGACTGAACACTGTCTTGGGTTTGATCGTAGATAAGGATCAAACATATTGTATTCCTGACCGGAACATTATGGACAATGTTTTCCTCAGACGTGACGTTCTCCGGCTCAGTAAATGTCATGACTTACATTTTGGAATTGTATCCTTGGACCAGGAAAAGGCCTTTGATAGGGTTGACCATTCCTATTTGTTTTCTACCCTGAGGGGGTTTGGTTTTGGAAATATGTTTTTGAGGTGGGTCAGTCTGCTATACACTGGAGCTGAGTGTTTGGTGAAGGTGGGGGCGGGCCTGAGTCGGCCAATCCCTGTACACCGGGGAATACGCCAGGGGTGTCCACTCTCGGGTCAGCTGTACAGCTTGGCTATTGAGCCTTTGCTGTGCAGGTTGCACGCTCGGCTGGGTGGTCTGGTTCTGCCGGGGCCATCAAGCTGTGGCCGCCCGATCGTCTTGTCTGCTTATGCGGATGACGTCAATGTTTTCATCACCTCCCACGGGGATGTGCAGCGTCTGGTGGACACTTTGACAGTTTATGAAAGGGCATCTTCTGCACGGTTAATTGGGCCAAGAGTGAGGGTCTATTGGTAGGCCACTGGTCGCGTCAAGGCGTCCCTCGCCTACCCGGCGGTCTTCAGTGGGGGACGGCCGGTCTCAAAGTGTTGGGGGTTTTTCTGGGTACGGAGGCTTTTGAACGAAAGAACTGGGAGGGTGTTAAGGACAAGGTGTGTGCTCGCTTTTCTAAATGGAAATGGTTGCTACCACAGCTGTCATATAGGGGCAGGGTTCTGGTCGCGAATAATCTGGTTGCCTCGGCTCTCTGGCATAGGCTGGTGGCTTTGACACCGCCCAGGAGCCTCGTGGAGGAGATTCAGAAGACAATCGTGGACTTCTTTTGGTCTGGTCACCACTGGGTCCGTACGCCAGTTCTCTACCTGCCTGTGGCCGAGGGGGGACAGGGCCTGGTGGACATACATTCCAAGATCGCCTGCTTCAGGCTTCGAACTGCACAACGACTCCTTTACGGATGGGGACCCTGCTGGATGGACACTGCTAAGCTGCTTTTGAGGAGGGTTGGTCGCTTGGGCTATGATAAGCAGCTCTTCCTCGTGACATCTGGGGAGGTGGACCTTACTGGACTATCTGCTTTTTACACGTCCGTTTTGCATGCATGGCGAGTCTTCACCGTGGCCCGCTTCCGTGACGAGACACCGGGCATGTGGCTGTTCGACGAACCACTGTTTTTCAATCGATTCATCGAAGCTGAGGTGCTGCAGTCTGTCAGTCTGCGGAGTTGTTTGCGGGAGGCACGCTGTACCAAGCTTGGTCATCTTATAAGGATGTCGACCACATCGATGGATACACTGAGGCGGAGTGCCAAAATTACATCCGTCAGACTGCTGTAAAGGGTGGTGGAGGACGTGTGCGCCGCCCTGCCGCAACCGCTTCGAGCGTTTGCGACGAACCGCACTCTTTCCAATCAATGGGATGACGACACTGTGTCCACCTTTCCTGCAATTTCCATAACTCCAGCTGTGGGGGAGTGGCAGGGAGGAGACGATCACCTACTGACCTTCATGATTCCTCGCCTGGGCAAGTTCCAGTTTGTTGGGACAAGGGCAGTGTATCACATCTGTGTGAAGGTTCTGAATCTGTGCTCTCTGAAGGATGTCACGGAGTCGAGGTGGGTGGGTTGTTTGGGGCCAGGGGTCTCCCCAAAAGGCAGCTGGCGGTGCATGTACAAGCAACCTATTGAGAAATGCACAGCAGATCTCCAGTGGAGGATTGTGCTTGGGGCAGTAGCCACCAATAAATACAGGGCACACCTTGATCCGACTGTGGGGGGGAATGTTTGTTTTGTTCCCAAGTTGAGACCCTGGAGCATTTGTTTGTCCAATGTTTTCGTTTATCTGGACTTTTTGAGATTTTGCGCGAGTGGTTTCGGGCTTTGGGTGAACGTTTCTCTTTTGGTCTGTTCATTTACGGTCCGAAGTATAAAGTGGCAAGGTAGGCTGCCCACACTTTGATGAACTTCCTATCTGGTACTGCTAAGCTTGCCATCTGGCTGACGAGGACATATCGGACAAGCAATGCTGGCAATGTGGATCCTGTGTCCGCTTTCAAGGTCTTGTTGAAAGTCAGACTCCGGGTGGAGTTCTCTTACTATCAAATGGTGGACAATTTGGAGGCATTCATCAATAGATGGGCTGTAGGGAATGTTTTGTGTTCAGTGGGTCAGGGGGATGAGTTATGTTTGCACTTTTGAGATGTGACACACTTGGACAAGTGTTATTGGTCTTTTTGCAATTTCGGAATGTGCAATAAAGCCTTTTTTAAAAGTCAAAGTCTCTCTCTCTCTCTCTCACTCTCTCACACTCACTTACTCACTCACTCACTCACCGGAAAAATATGTTGCCACCGTGCCAAGGTCTTTAAGCCAGAGGAAACATTGTCTCTGGAACATTTTTGTTTCCTTTTCATCAGAAAAAATTTGTCATTGATGGAGACTATGACAAAAATTATTAGTCAACAATATTAACACTACCATATATGTCATTCTTAGATATTAGCTTGTTTTCTTGTAATATTATCTCTAACTGGGATCAAAGGCAGCTGGCTGAAGTTGGCTGTTTAGCCACTCTTTCACGAATATTTCTGTACTTATTGTGCTCCAGGGACCAGCCATATCCCATCGACCGCTGAAACCACGCACCACTGTCCATCAGTGCTGCATTATTTCATTCATTCTCTAAGACAAATTTACGTTAGCGGGTTCAGCTTTGATCCGAGCTAAGAGCTAGCCAGGTGTGATTAGCAATTGTGGTGTAAGAGGGAGGGTGGAGTTAAATGCAGTCTCATGGATGAAGAGACATGCGCTGAAACGAGTTGTTCTGAGAAAGGCTGCAAAAGATGGTTCACAATTTCTGCAATAATTAAAAATAATTTAAGGCAATTTGACCAGAACATGTCACAAGCATTTCATTAATACCTGTGTGAGCTGTCAGTATGTGGGAAAAGGACTGTGAATGGTTTTGTGAATGGACTGTGAAGGTGACCTTTAAGTCACTTTTTTTTGGTGCAGACTCTTAATTGTACTTGATTAATTATTATGATTAAGTAACCCTTCTTTGCTTGAGTACAGTTTCTGGCTCCTCCACCCACGTCTGGAATATACATAATAAAGGCAGAATAACATTGTTTTGTCCATTAAAGTCATTTCAAGTGTGGAACTGAAGAAAAAAAATCACTTTTAGTCTGGACCTGGTACTACTTACACACCCCTATTTAAACAAAAGCACAAATGAATCCTCTGCAACAAAAAAAAAGATTGTAAGTATTTTTTAACCTATACATGCAGTTAACAGGCTTACCAATATTGAATGGCTAGTTTTTCCATCATGGGAATTCAAATTAAACATCTTATTTTAGACTTCCTGCAAGGGTAAAATCCAGTGCTGTGCTACATCTCACTGCAATGAAGCAAGTTTTACTTTTGAATAACGCTGGCTCACATCCCTTTGACCTTAGGTTAACTTGAAAGAACTGTTTAACTCATTAAAGTTTGATTCCCTTTTAAGATTCACATCGCTCTTGTTCACCCTGACAGGATGCATATATTATCTTAATTCACTGCTGGCTTTGGCCTGGCTTTTTGACACTGATCACTGTTTAATTTTCAAAGTCTGTTGCCTAAGTTGAGTCACTGAAATATGAAATAATAGTTGTATTTTATAAACTCTTTTCATGCACCATTTGATTGTTAATATTATTTTTTTCTTGTCTCAGTTGTTGTTACTCATGTTCAGTTTTTTTTAGCCAACGGTTTGTGAATATTTTAATTTTCTACTGTTCTTCTCCCTTGTGACCCCATCATATTATGCGTACATAGTAAAGCAGGTGCTCAGAAAAGCATGGGTTACATTTAAGGGCAGGCAAATCAATGTGGTAATTGTTTACTGTGGATTTAATTGACAATGACCCTTTTGCTACCAAGTCTATTAAACTGTCCTTGAGGATTTCAGAAGCATTTTTCTGTTTTTTGGGATACTGGTTGCTTCTTAATGTCCAATTCATCTGTGTGTTTTTCTTTGCAGCCACGAAGAGGAAAAAAGACCAAACAGCTTAAGTAGAAAGTTATAAGAGCATTCTTGGAGGCCAGTAGGTTTTGTCTGTCTATCAAGTCATAATGGAATAGCATTGGTGCAAGAGAGAGATGGGTTTTGATTTGAATTAAAGCGGAGCTTAGCTGAAACCCTGTGAAACAGCAGCCAAGGTTGACTCAAGGGCAACATTTCACAGCCAGGCACTGGATGTGTTGGTGTAGATGCACACAGATATGTGCACACATGTATACACTCTCATATGAGGATTCACCCGGCTGGCCTGGCAGATCTGTTTCCCTTCAGTGGGAAAGGAGAAATATCTTTGCTGGTGATGTGACTTCTTTGCATCACAAAGATTGTACCTCTTTGTATCAGGGGGAGCAACGATGGGGAGGTGTCTCTGTTGCTCCATCCCCACCTGTATCATTCTGAATATTTATTTTCTGTTCTTTTTCCCTCTTCTCTTCTGCCTGCATATTTTCCTGCGCCTGTGTCTTACTCTCCCTTGCTCCTTCCATCTGCTTTCCTCCCTGAGCCGACATTTGCTGTCAGGCAGCCTTATTATTTTGTTCTTTAGATTTCTGATTAGGATTCTCTCGTTTCCCTCTCTTCCTTGCCATCTCGGTCCCTGTCCCTCCCTTTGTCTCTGTCCTCCTCCTGGCCCTCCCCCCGGCCCTCCCTCACAAACATCACAGTCCAATATTGTTTCCTTTCCTGCTCTTTCTCTTACTTGTTTCATTCTTTTGCCGCATCCAATTCAGCATAATCTAATTCAGTCTATCTCCCACCGTCCCATCTTCCATTACACCTCTCATCTCTCACAGTTTCTCTTCTCTCATTCTGTGTTTTTTAAAGGTCAATTTTTTTTGGTCTCTTTCACTCACTTTTTTTTTTTTAATTCTCCCCATAAAGTTCTTGCTGCAGTCACTCCCAAGGACTTTGTGTCTCTGGATTTTAATTATACTCTGCAGGCCCTCTACCCTCTCCCTGTAGCAACCTGACCAAGTGGTTTGTGCACCCACTGACATGCAGAGGCACAAAGAGAACACAAACAAAATGAAGCAAAACAAGCTTTCGTGAGTTATAACCCTGTATGATTCAATAACATTGATTTGTTGCCACTTCCCATATACATGCAATCAGAAACAGGGGAAACTTTGCTGAAACTTCTTTTAACCCCGTTATTTCATTCCAGATCAATTATTAGGTTGCAAAAGTAAGCAGATATTTTGTTCATGCTGAGGTTTGCTATGGTACCACGAGTTCATCATACAGCTGGACAGCAAAGGAGAAAGGGAAGCGTTGTCATGGTGATATGAATCCCTAGAGGGTCTATTCCCCCTCTCATTTACTCTCTCCACAAGTCTACATCCTGTCCACTGGCTGCGTTTCTGTGTTCCTCTCTTGTTTTTCTCATTACATTTTACCATCTTCTCTTCCCCTCTGCCCGTCAGACTTTTCTTGTTGTCTTCGCATCTCTCTCAGGCTTTATCCTCTTCTCTCGTAATGCCTTCTTTTGTTCTCATCTTTCTTCTTGTTTCTCTTTGTCTCTCCTTTCTTCCGTCCCTGTGGTCCTCACCTCTTGTCCAGGCGTCGAGGGAGGGAGGGTGGGGGAAGTAGAGGAAGGAAAGGAATGCTAATTTTATCACCACAGTGATGGAGTGTAAAAGGAGAGACAGAAAAAGAAGAGGGGGGAGAGAGAGAGAAAATGTCACTCGTCTGAGGAAATGAGACGGCCATTGCACTGCGTATGTGTCTGCACGCGTCTCGACAGAAAAGATCAGGCTGACAGGCTGAGTGACATTTAGTCTATTTTCTCCCCCACTTTTCCTCGCTCCCCTATAGAGTAAATGATATGTACCATATGTATATATATTTGTGTGTGTGTGTGTGTGTGCATTTACTTGCAGGGGCCAAATGCTAATGTATGTATGTTTTGTGTCTACGCTCCCCACCTGCATAAGAGTTTTTCTCTTTTATTTTCCGAGTCAGTCATCTGTCTCGCTACCTTTTTTCCCTTCATTCCTCACTCACATTGGAAAATGTAATCAAGTGCAGGGGGTGGGGGGGGGGGAATCACTGAGGGGCATAAAACAGGAGAACATGGTGGGAGGGAAAGAAGGGGCCAAAAGAGAGAATTTGAAGTGAACACGTGGAACAAAAAGGTATTGGTATGTGTACCCAATTACCACTTCATCCAGCCCAAAGTCACCTTCGCAGACAACGAACGCACGCACTCTCAAGATAGCTACTTCCATCCCACCTCCTCCTGCGCGTGCGTTTGTTACAGTGGTGACGAGGTGGACCGAATAATATCACGGCCTTCCTTCTCGTCAGTCAGCACAAGCCTTATTATGAGTGTGTCATCCCCGTGTGCGACTGTGTCTCTGTGCGTGTCATTGTGTGCGAAAGAATGTGCAATGTGTGGGTGTGCCCCGTGTCTGATTGCAGCAACTGATTGAGTCCCAGCCCTGCAGTTTCAACCCAGGTCCCCATCCTCTGATTAGGTGGTGTGTGAAAGAATAGGAAATTTTGTGCGTGTGTGTTTCAGTGTGACTGTGTGTGGTGTGAGTATGTGTGTCTGTAAAATCTGAGCACAATGGTCTTTCACAGTGTCATTTTCTTTGTACTGAGTACTGAGCAATTCAGTTTTCCCATTTTTTTTTTTTTTTTGAGTACACATGTAGGGTTGTGAGTTAAACAACTTTTTTTTTTTTTTTTGCTCAAGCTGATAGAAATGTGGGTTCTTACGGCAAAGCAATGCAAATGGCTCCGTGTGTGCCCTTGTTAGCCGTGGCCCCGTTCCACCTTGCTTCTTAATTAAGAGACCATAGGCCCCCGCAGCACTGCCTGCTATCCCTCACTCCGCTAGGGGAGGAAAAGACAAGAGCAGAGCAAGTGAGGGAGAGTAACACAGAAAGACTAGATACAAAGGAAAAAGACAGCAGGAACGGAAAAATTAACTGGCTCTGTCAAAAAAAAAAATACTGAACAAAAAATGATAGATTTTGAAAGGAGAGAGAAGAATGAAGGATTAGTCGTGAAGGAATGGGAGAGCCAGAGCTGATGAGGGAGAAAGTAATAGAAAGTGTAGAAATGTGGATTTAGTGAGAGGGCTAGTATAGGCTGATAGGGTGCAAGGCCTGTACACATTCTCAATTTCCCTTACTGAATTGATGCCACTCATTTCCATAACCGTCTTCACGTCACGCCTGTGTATGTATGTGGTTTTTTCGAGCGGTAATCTGTTCCATCTTATTCTTTACTTTCCATCTGTATAGGGTCTCTCGCTCCATCGCACCCCATCTTTTGCCATCACATCTGAGCGACTCCTTGGAAATGAGTGTGTGCGTGCATATCCGTGGTTGGATACGTTCTTGTATATCCTAGTATGCCTGCATGACTATCTGCCCCCTCTCTTGTCAGTGTGTAGTGAGTGGTGAGATAGTGAGTTAAATTTTAATGGTGCTGCCATCTCTCAGTAGCTCCTGAAAGAGGGCCAATGCGGACTGACACACTCACTGAGCTGTGAGAAGAGACAAGGCAGAGAGAGGAGCGATAGCTTGCCAGACATAAACACAAGTCCACATTTTAAACAACAGGTAGAATAAAGAGAATTCAGCACTGTCTTGTACTACAGCTTTGAGGGGAGGATTGTTTTGATTTTCTTTCAAACCTTAGGCAAGTTCCAAGACTTTACAACCTATGTACTGTTATCTTAGCGATGACTGTTATTAAAGTAAGACAGCACTCACTGCTGTTGTACAGACAGTATACACTAGTCTTCTAATTAAAAGAAAACAAGTCAACTCCAGGTCACTGTGCAAGTTGTAACTAAAGAAAGCCTTGCTTTGATTTTGGCGAGTCCTAAACATCGCTGCTTTCCTGAATGTGCCAATCCTCTTGCCATCAATCATTTTTAGTTACAGCAGACCTAGAAAACCTCTCCACACAGTCCCTCTATGAGCACATAGGGGGAGCACAGAGGTCTGTCTCTGGTTGTCGGTATGAATCTGTGAACCCAGTCAAGCAAGCACTCACACACGTAAACATGTACCGGTCTTTGAGCCATATTGTGTGTTGTTCCTTGATTGTTTTCATTCACCCAGCCTCGGATAGCTGCCTGATTGGCAACATGTCCCCTGATGGCTCACTAAGCACATGGAGGGATTAGGTGTGTGTTTTAGTGAAATTTGTGTTTTTGTTCGTGTTGATGTGTGCGTGCATGTGTATCTTCCTTCTAGCCCCAACTACAGCCAATTCCTTAGAGAGGCCAGCAGACAGATGTTCTAGGAGAGGATTTGCATTCCTATTTTTCTGTTTAAATATCTATTTCTCTTGTTTTGTTTATTTTAGGGGGTTAGGGATTTTTTTTTCTTTTTTTTTGGGGGGGGGGGTAAAATGGATTTCACAAACTGAAAACCCTGCAGCTCTTTGGTGGATCTTTTTTTGTGTGTGTGAGATAGACTTTTCTCCAGATTCCCACGCAGAAGTGAAGGTTGCCAGATCATAGTTGTCATCCCCCTCCAGCTTTTTAGTTAGACTCTGATCCTGCGTTTTTGATGCATTTCAAATACCTGCAGTATTTTTTTTCCTGAAGTGTGTACAACAGCGTTTCACATGAACAAATATAAGGAAGTACTCTGTGTTCTGGGCTACATGAATCTCAGGACTGTACTATTCTTGGAGTTTTTGCTTATAAAGATTTTAATCCGAAACTAAAATACTCTAAATTTCATACCCATGTTGAGTTTGGATTTGTGGATTCAGACTACTGCAGCTTTTGAGCACTTTGTTTTTCCTTTGAATTCAAATTGTATGTAACTACCACTATGCCCTCTAGTTTTGCATTCAACAAACCTGATAACATTTTGAAAGTCCTATAGAGGTGCCACATGGTAAACAGTGAACAACAGCATGTGGTGAAAAATCGTTCCAGTTTTTGGCCTGGCACTCAGCAAGCAATGCGTACAGATCCAGAGAAATCTTGAGTTCCAAAAACAATGGTTCCCATGAAGACCATCAGCAAAACGCAGCCCTTTTCACCACATACAAAATAAATATTTATAAAAAAAATAAGCATGAGTATTACTATATGGGTTAACTGCCAATTAATATCCCACTGTAAATATTAGAGGTGGGAATTGTGAGGGACCACTCTATATGATACCCATTGTGATACTTGGGTCACAATACAATGCTATCATGATATTACAATTCCTTAAGTATTGCATTTCCATAAATCCCTCCCCATTCAACTTTTTTTTTCCCTCAAATTACAAATATCAGTATCTGGTTCATATGTTTTTAGGTTTTTCAGCTCACCTCGGTCGCTTTTGTTTCGGTGGCTGGAGGCTATCATTCCTCTGTGGGATGGTGTGCTGTTGTAGGATCCTTTCTGCTGTGCTTGGGGATTTTTGGCTTTGGGCTTCATTTCTCAGTGTAGTTTCGGGACCACTGTGGCAGCAGGATGGGGTCACATGCCTGGGCTCCAGCATCTTAATCATTTTGCAGGGGCCTTTGTTTTCCATGGCGACACAGTCTCTGCACACAGGGAGGGCAGTGGACTGTTTCCTTCTTGGCTTGCTCTGAGGTTGGAGGTGGATTTTGCCCCGTTTCCATTACCAAGAACCAATTGTGGAGGCCAGGATCTTCTTGAGGACCGTTTCTGTATTTGGCCCTCTCACCCCTCATGTTTCCATTTGAGGGTAGGAACCATGAAAATTTGCTCGTTATATAATCGTATGACAGTTTTGGTTTGACACAGTGCAACAAAGTAAAATATGTTAAAAATCAGAAATGATTATGCACAAAATATATGTAGCACTGAGTGCATGGGACCAACTTGCCACAGCTGTTGTCTAATAATAAAGAATGGACGTTGACGTCATGCCACGCTGCATTCTGGGCCGTCGTCGCCATTTTTATGGTCTGGCTTCTTTGTTTACCTGTCGTCTACAGCAACTGCTAATGCGAACAGGCATATGTTCAATGGAACGCAGCAAACCGAAAGTTAAAATTCCTTATTTAGAGAAGTTGAATAAGGAAGCAAAGGAGCGCTAGCTCCAAAAAAATCAAAGAAATAAACAGGATTGATCCGTATGAGCACAGGAAATGGACCATGGATCTGGACCAGCTGTCTCAGGTTATGCTCTCAGATGTGTTTGCCTACCTGGTTTGTAGGGTGAGCACATACACCCATGAGCAATTTAAAAACTATAAATTGTTAGAGGCTCATATTCAGTTCACCAATGGATGGGTTCAGCTGCCTCAAATCTTCCGGGTGAACGACTAGAAAACCATCGTTTGCACAAAGGTAAGCAGTCATTGTTTCTGCACAGTTTTCTGCATTGGCATGTGTCTCTGCAGCTACAGGCATTTCTAAGTCCTAGCGGTGAAATGTTGGATTCATGTTCAAATTTGTCGTATTATGCTTGATAAGTATATACACATTATTACACAACTGGACATGAAATACTAAGCAAGTAATGTACACTACTACACATACAGACAGATTTGTTGCATTTATAGATAGGATAAAATTCTTCTTCTTTTTTATCCATAGTGTAGACTCTGTATGAAATCCTTATTAGTGTTTATGTTTGGAAATATCATTGGTTCCTCACCTATGAAATCTGGAATAAATTGCAATTCTTTTAACTTTATAGCAGCAAACCTGCTTGTGCACACTGACATGCGTGAGCACCCAAGTTTCACAAGCATAAGTATTCACAGAAGATGATCAGAGGGGAGGTGGCATTGAGAAGCATATGCTGCAACATGATGTTTCAACTACATTTAAGCACCTACGCCTTCTATGAGGGCAACATAAGAATATACATATGCCACTAAGTTCACTATGCAGATGTAAAACTGTACTTTTTGTCTTATAATTTCTCAGGTAATTCTTATCTTTTTACACAAAAACCATTGCTTTATTTAGGTTAGACGTACGGTACTCTACCAAAGATATTTTACCACCATTAATAGCAACTTTAATCAACTTACTATAGTCACTTTAATAAAATGCTCACTGATCCACTTGCACAAACTCAGGAAAGACTTGTGAGCATGTGCTGTAGGCATAGCTGCTTGGTTGGACTGCCTACTTAAAAATCAGTGCAGCAATGTGGTTAATTAAAAAAATGTTAAGACTTAATTCTGCTTCGTGTTTGCTTTATGTTAGAGATGTTTCTAGAACGCCCACCTGTGTAGTAATTTTTCTAATTGCGGGAAAAACTTGCCCCATGATTCACATCAGAGTACCTTGAGAAAAATCCATGGCACAGGCTATTAGAAAGTTATAAATAGGAATATAGCGTCTTAATAATTGTACAGTGGAGGAAGATTTTATCACTGGAAGCCTGTATGGAAGTTATTATGCTGACAAGTGACATGTGATGGGTCTCGTTAAGAAGAATAGTGATCAGTGTCTCAGTAGTCAGTCTGACACAGCTTCAGAAGTCTTTTTTGTAGATTGAAGAGTCCGCTATGAGGACCATCACTGTATCAGTCAAGCCATGAGTTGTAAGATGAAAGTCCCTGACATGAAAAAAAAAATCCCAGAACATGGGAAAATTGATTTTTCTGGTCTGAATAGGGGAAAAAAAATAACTCTAGTACCATGTCTGACAACCTTCGGATACTACATCACCTGCCTAAAAACATCATTTAGGTGCTCTGGGAGTGCTTGTCAGCAGTGGTGACGGGAAGAGGTCTCACTGAAGATTGAATGAGCCACGCAGTGCCTGCTCTTATTTGGTACAACAGCTGGATGTCTGGTGATACTGGAAGAAGTTTAAAAAAAAAAAAAAGCCTTAAATTTGTTTCTCTGAAATTTTGACTTAATAATTTTTAACAAATGACAGTTATTCCTTAACTCCTTAAGGATTACATTTGATTACATTGTGGAGAAATCAGACAAGACAGCGAGCTGGATGACACACAAACTTTATTCAGTCCGCCAACACAGTAAACAGAATATCATGTCCCTGGGTCTTTGGGCGCTCATCTTTATATCTCTTTATTCCCGCCTCGTAGACCCGGGGATAAAAGACATTACACACAGTACACAAATGTCTGGCACATCAACATACAGAACATAGAGTGCTACTTCTTATCGTCTATTGCTTCCTTGCAAACTCCGGTGTGACTCCTGTCACCGCGGGGGTCGACAGCTCCTTTTTGTTACATCTAAAACCCTTCTGTCCTGTTATCCATCTCTCCCCCTGACCCCCGGCTCTGGGTGGAGAACTCCCTACTCTGTGCCCCCCCCCAAACACCCAGAAAGGGCACTAACCCGTTGGTCCTTTGGGCTTGAGCTGGCACCCGTAGCAGCTGTAGCGGGGAACTGGTGGTTCAATCAGAGCACCCTCCTGGTAAGATGTGTGGGAGTGAACGTTGGTCTGTGGAGGGGAAGAGGGTGGGGAGGGAACAGGGTTAGTTTTGAGAGCTCAGTTCTCGCAGGAGAACAACCAACTTGCGGAAGCACTGTAGGTGGGCATCCGCGCGGGGGAGCTTGAGCCAACACCACCTGTTCGTCTGCCAACATATAAGCGGGCTTCAGCCTGTCAATGCAGATGGTTTCCTTACGCCCCCCCAAGTGTAACACAAAATGGCCACAGTTTCTAGCACTCTGAATGGGCCATCATACGGTGGATGCAGTGGGGTTCTGTGTGCATCGTGCCTGGCAAAAACGAACTTGGTGCTCTGTAAGCTCTTTGGCACAAAGGTGTGGGGAAAACAGTGGTGTGCTGGGCCCAGCACGTTAGCAGCCCCTGTATTGTAAAAATTTTGTGCGGGTGAATCGGTCCCGGGTGCAGGGTTTTCCATTAAAAATTCCCCGGGGATCTGCAACGGCTGAGAAAAAATGAGTTCTGCCGGGAAGGCTGCCAGATCCTCCTTAGGCATGGAGCACAACCCTAATAGAACCCAAGGCAGGCAGTCGACCCAATTTGCATCCATGAGTGAGGCTCTGAGCACTGCTTTAAGCGCCCTATGAAAACGTTCGCTTAATCCGTTAGCCTGGGGGTTGTACGTGGTAGTGCAGTGGATTTTGACCCCCAGGCTATCGGCCATTGCGGACCAGAGCTCTGAAACGAATTGTGGACCCCTGTTAGAAGTGATGTCTGACGGGGATCTGAACCGTGCAACCCAAGCCGACAAAAGAGCCCAAGCAACCTCAGCGGACGTGGTGGAGGCCAGCAGGACCACTTCAGGCCAACGCGTGGTTCGGTCCACGATTGTCAAAAGCTGTGTGAAACCTTGCGACGGCGGAAAGGGGCCCACCAAATCCATGTGGATGTGGTCGAACCTCCTGGCCGGAATTTGAAAGGGCTCGACGGGGGCTTTGGTGTGTTTGTGCACTTTGGCACGCTGGCACGCGACGCACGCTGCACCCATTCTTTCACATCCCTGTGTAGGCGAGGCCAGACAGATTTTGCCCCCACCAGTTTAACCGAGGCGCGCACGCCGGGATGTGGAAGGGAGTGGACAGACTTAAAAATGTGGTGGCGCCAAGAGCTCGGAACCACTGGGTCCGAGCGGCCAGTGGAGACGTCGCAGAGCAAGGGGGAGGCACCCTTCTTGCACCACCCTGCCCTCCAGCTTGAACCCTGTAGGCACGGACTGGAGCACGCAAATGTCTGCGTCCCCAGTTTGCTCACCTGTCTTTGCATTCCTCACTTTCATCTATATTGACCCATCCGTGAAATCACTACTGTACATACTTTCCATAATCCTTGGGCCATTTTACTCAATTATGTGTTCTGCACTCCGCACTCTTATGTACTTGGTTCCACCCATGAAACTGCTACCATACCTGTGTATATGCCTATGAGCTATTTTTTATTTTTACTTTTATTTTTATTTCAGTCATATGGTTAATCGTGTGTTCTGTAACTGTGTTTTATTTCAAATTCTTCTCTTACTTTATTGCGCAGTAGCCTGGTGGAGCACCCACAATTTCGTTGTGCTGTACAACTGTACAATGACAATAGAGCCTGTTCTGTTCTATTCTATTCTATATACCAGTGCTTTACTTAACCAGTTTAAATATGTCGTGGTAGTGTTGATCATAGGGAACTATTATTTATATATTTATTATTATTATTATACCCTGCACAACTTTACGTGAGGCTCTGCCAGTAATATACAGTACTTATACCACCACCCTGGTGACCAACGGCAAGCGTGGTCATCGTTAACCCAGGTAACAACAAATCTGGTATGACAGTCAGTGAAGTGTTCATCATGCACAGTCAGCCTGGCAGAGTCCATCCCTCTCCACAGCTGATGTCCTCCTTATTAGTCGTGTCCGCCCTGGCTGCGGACATGAGGCTATTGTTTCACTAGAAGATTCTTCCGCCGTGGCCATTGCCTACCATCGAGGAGCCCTCCGTCCAGTGGTGCTGTGTCAGCACCACCCCCTCGCGTTGTTTCGTCGGCCAGCGGAGACCATTGCCCGGGGGTTGGCACGTGATGCCAGACATGAGAGATTTAGAAGATGAGCAAGGACCAGAGTCCTCATCCGTCCATACGGACACAGCTGCCAGGCTAACAAAGATGCTACCTCTGCTCAGAACCCCCTAACTCCCAGCCTCACAGAGCCTGTGATGAAAGCAAGGAGGACTGATAAAAGCAAGTTTGTTCTTTTTGGGTCTCGGGGCCTCAAATGACCCCAAATGCTGAATTAAGCCACAGTACACTGTGAAGATGGTGAGGCATGGTGATGTAAGCATCATGATATGGGGATGCTTCTACTATGGTGTCTGGATTATTTCCTGCATACCAGGGATCATGGATTGGTTTGAATACATCAGAATACTTGAAGAGGTCATGTTGCCTTATGCCGACGAGATAATGCCCTTGAAATGGGTGTTTCAACAAGACGATCCCAAACACACCAGTAAATGAACAACATCTGGGCTCCAGACCAACAAGATTAACGTCATGGAGTGGCCAGCCCAATCCCCAGACCTTAATCCAATAGAAATCTTGTGGGGTGACATCAAAAAGGCAGTTTCTGAGGCAAAACCAAGAAATGCAGAAGAATTGTGGAATATACAGTGGGGCAAAAAAGTATTTAGTCAGCCACCAATTGTGTAAGTTCTCCCACTTAAAAGATGAGAGAGGTCTCCAATTTTCATCACAGGTATACCTCAACTATGAGAGACAAAATGAGAAAAAAGAAATCCAGAAAATCACATTGAAGGATTTTTAAAGAATTTATTTGAAAATTATGGTGGAAAATAAGTATTTGGTCACCTACAAACAAGCAAGATTTCTGGCTCTCACAGATCTGTAACTTCTTCTTTAAGAGGCTCCTCTGTCCTCCACTCGTTACCTGTATTAATGGCACCTGTTTGAACTCGTTATCAGTATAAAAGACACCTGTCCACAACCTCAAACAGTCAAGACTCCAAACTCCACTATGGCCAAGACCAAAGAGCTGTCAAAGGACACCAGAAACAAAATTGTAGACCTGCACCAGGCTGGGAAGACTGAATCTGCAATAGGTAAGCAGCTTGGTGTGAAGAAATCAACTGTGGGAGCAATTATTAGAAAAGGGAAGACATACAAGACCACTGATAATCTCCCTCGATCTGGGGCTCCACGCAAGATCTCACCCCGTGGGATCAAAATGATTACGAGAATGGTGAGCAAAAATCCCAGAACCACACGGAGGGACCTAGTGAATGACCTGCAGAGAGCTGGGACCAAAGTAACAAAGGCTACCATCAGTAACACACTACGCCGCCAGGGACTCAAATCCTGCAGTGGCAGACGTGTCCCCCTGCTTAAGCCAGTACATGTCCAGGCCCGTCTGAAGTTTGCTAGAGAGCATTTGGATGATCCAGAATAGGACTGGGAAAATGTCATATGGTCAGATGAAACCAAAATAGAACTTTTTGGTAAAAACTCAACTTGTCATGTTTGGAGGAGAAAGAATGCTGAGTTGCATCCAAAGAACACCATACCTACTGTGAAGCATGGGGGTGGAAACATCATGCTTTGGGGCTGTTTTTCTGCAAAGGGACCAGGACAACTGATCCGTGTAAAGGAAAGAATGAATGGGGCCATGTATCGTGAGATTTTGAGTGAAAACTTCCTTCCATCAGCAAGGGCATTGAAAATGAAACATGGCTGGGTCTTTCAGCATGACAATGATCCCAAACACACTGCCTGGGCAACGAAGGAGTGGCTTCGTAAGAAGCATTTCAAGGTCCTGGAGTGGCCTAGCCAGTCTCCAGATCTCAACCCCATGGAAAATCTTTGGAGGGAGTTGAAAGTCCGTGTTGCCCAGTGGCAGCCCCAAAACATCACTGCTCTAGAGGAGATCTGCATGGAGGAATGGGCCAAAATACCAGCAACAGTGTGTGAAAACCTTGTGAAGACTTACAGAAAATGTTTGACCTCTGTCATTGCCAACAAAGGGTATATAACAAAGTATTGAGATGAACTTTTGTTATTGACCAAATACTTATTTTCCACCATAATTTGCAAATAAATTCTTTAAATCAGACAATGTGATTTTCTGGATTTTTTTTTCTCATTTTGTCTCTCATAGTTGAGGTATACCTATGATGAAAATTGGAGACCTCTCTCATCTTTTAAGTGGGAGAACTTGCACAATTGGTGGCTGACTAAATACTTTTTTGCCCCACGGTAGTCCAATTACTGAGACTGGAGTGGTGGCCTAGTTGGTAGAGCATCCGCCCCACAACCGGGAGGTCGTGGGTTCAAGCCCCGGCTGGGTCATACGAAAGACCATAAAAATGGCACTTCCCGCTTTCTAGCTTGGTGCTCAGCATAATAGAATGGGGGAAGGAAAAGTTGTTTGTGGTTGCACCTTGCATGGCAGCAGCCCCTCTGATTCTAGATGTGGTTAACATTGCAGATAGGAGAAATGTAATTTTGTTCTACTGTACATGATTGGCTGTATGGAATGAATGACAGTAAAGTTGGCTTCTTCATCATCCTGGGCTGGAATACCTGTCACGTGTGCCAGAAGTTGGTTGACTCCGTGGACCACAGATAGGCAGCAGTTCTCAGAAACACTGGTTCTACAACTTAATATTAGTTCAGTGGTTCTAAGGAAAGCAAAATCTAGAAATATTTTTCAGTTTATACAGTGAATGTTTGAGTTTGTACAGAAGAATGCAGACACTGCCTTTTTTTTTTTTTTTTTGAACAGCCTAATGTCTCTTCACTTTCTGTAAAGGAATAAACACAAATTTGATACAGTTCATGTTTTGATTAGGAATAGAATGTGCAGTGCTCCCAATGCATTTGCATGCATGGAAATAAAAGCTGCTCTAAGGGTTTTAAGCCCTTTTCACTTTTTTAAACAAGTGCTGCTAAAGGGATGTTTCTATAGTACCAAATCAAACACCTGACTGTTCAATATTCAAATTAGATATTTTGTTTTTGGCAAACATCTAAAAGAGGATGCTTTGTCTGAGTTACTGAATGTGTGAATGCTCAATATTTGAAAAGAGGGTGTGTTTGCCACATTTATCAGTATATTTCTAAAATCTTTTTTTTGTTGTTTGTTTTTTTGGACAGAATTTCTACCATTCTTGGCTCTTGTCTCTCCTTCACTATATCTTCAACTTTGTTACTCATCACCTATTTTGCCCCAAGTTGCCATTCTCATCTTTCTCTCTTCATTTTTCTTCCCATTGCCTCTTTCCTCCTGTCCTATAATTTATAATTTCCTTGGCTTTATCATCATAATATGTTGGCTGGAAAGGGAAAAAGAGGGTGTCGAGTACCAGCCAACAGCCCAGTATTTTTTGCCTTGAGTGTCTGTGTGTGTCCTGCAAGCGATGGCTGACATTAGAAAAGGCACAATTTCTTCCTCCTTTTCCACCCCCCCTCTTTGTGGCTGGCTTGGGGGCTAATTGGACCGAGCAAGACTCTCTTTCGTCTTTGCCACATTTGTTTATGTATGTACATTCGTGTCGCTTTCCATGTGTGTTTTGTACATTTGTGCCAGTCTTTCCACCATGCAGTCCAGTCACAATTTCTAATCAGGGCCGTGAGCCTTGCCTGAAGAGAGCGAGGGACTGGGGGGGGCAATGATTGAGTGCTTTCCTTTGTCCTCATCAGTGAAGCAGAGATAAAGACGAGTGAAGGGATGGATGGTTGGAGATAGAAAGACAGAAACTGAGGGATTAACAGAATGACAGTGGACACCAGCATAGTTATGCACTTTTAGCTGTCCTCCATGGCACGACACCACGCAGACCTCCATTTTTCTCTGTCCCCCTTTCATCTGTTTTGCTTTGCATAAGTCAGAACTGCTTGCATTCATAGAGTACCTCTCTATCATATACTCATGCTCTTCTTTCCCTCTTACTTTTTCTTGCTACTTCTTGCTCCCACTTGCTCTCTCGGCTATCTTTCCATAAGGTAATAATGAATATTTGAATTCTGACAGGAGTGCAGTACCTAATCCTTTTTGCCCGGGGCAGAATACGCCTCATGGGGTGCGTGTGTGTTAGAGTTCATCTAACTTTTTAATTGAGATAGAAACCCAATTTTTAAGTTTTCATTTCTACGGCTACGCTCATATAAATGAGACTTTCTGTATGGTTGTGCATGTATCATAGAAGCAGGCAGGATGGACAGAAATGCCAGTAGATTAGAAAGGCCACTGGCACCGTGCATATGGAGACTAACATTCAGCTGCATGACCTGAGACTAAGCTCCTGACAGAATGAAGTATCCATGATCCAAAGCTTATGAACCCCCTGTTGGTAAAAGGTTGGGGTATAAACTCTATTTCCCTAATAGAAATGACAAAGTACCCAATTATAAGCAGTTCCTAATTGCTATTCTCATAGGCTATATTCAGTATGAGCAGTTGTCAGGCCTTCATGGAAAGATGTCTGTAAGGATGCTACTGCCATCCATCAGTCCCAGACACACGGATGTGAACAGTGTCTGCAAATGTCACTGCAAGCCATCCACAACACTATGAACAAAGAACAGGTTTGATTGATACCCAACATAACTGAGAGCCTGCCTAATGATGTAATTCACTTTGCTCTCTGTAGAGGGAGCACTGTACTGTGAAGGCCAGAGCAGCATCAAGGACATTCACACAGTGAATAACAAACACCAAAGCAGCTCACAGGCTGCCAGACTACCAGAAAAAAACTACTTACATACTCAGTGAGTCATTTTGTCAGACACACACATCAGGTTTATGACTTTGAACAATTGTCCTCTCATGTTTTTGTATTGTCTCTTTGTGCTGCATTTAAGGCTCAGCTGTTTTTGGTGGCCCAAGGTCACATCCTCGTCATCTTTGTCCTTTAAACTCTCTCCCCCCCTCTTCATTTGCCCTTCAATTGTCTCAGTTTTCACACCTTTATTGGGCTCTAGCTCCTTCTGATTTGATTTTCTTCTCCCCTTTACACTCTGTAGCTCCTCTACACTCGCTCTATCTCTCCTCCT
This sequence comes from Pholidichthys leucotaenia, assembly GCA_020510985.1. Taxonomy (NCBI): domain Eukaryota; kingdom Metazoa; phylum Chordata; class Actinopteri; order Cichliformes; family Pholidichthyidae; genus Pholidichthys; species Pholidichthys leucotaenia. The sequence continues at coordinate 38,336,831 of CM035840.1, read as the reverse complement.
TGTAATTAGCCAGTGTAATTGCAGTAGTAAATCTTTTCTGATGTCCCAAGGAGACTGGCTGATATAGGACTGATTTAATAAGCACACCATACCGTCTCACCTCTATGAGGGTGCATGTGTGAGTTTGTGTGTATCGGGCCTCTGTCTGTGTCCTCTGCTATTTACTGTGGGGATTTATTGGCTGTTTGTGTGGTTTCAGCAGGTGCGAATTTGAGTTCAAGGTAGTGCTGTGTCGGTGTGTCAACTGTAGTGCACCTTTATCAGCAATGCAGGGAGCGTACACTGTGTGTGTGTGTGTGTGTGTGTGTCTCATCAGTGATGCGGTTACGTGCCATGTGTGCGTCATCGCTGAGGACCTTCATGGCCAAAAGAGCAGAGAGAGGTCAGATTGGCCCCGAGAGGACAATGCTCACACAAACACTCACACACACACAATCCCCCCGGAGACTACCTTCCTAGCCACATGTGCATTTGTATGCTCTGCACCATTTCACACACACAAACACAAAGAGTACATTTTTTCTGTTCTAGCCCTATCCTCTACATTTTAAAGACATTTTATCTCACACATGCGCACAATACACAACTTTAGAGTGTGAATGTAGCCACTTGCAGATGTTTAAGCAGCTTTATGCCACTCAGCTGCAGTTCATGAATTCTGCCAGTGGAGGGCACTGTGACTCCACGGATAAAAAGTGACCTCGAGGATGGATGCACACTTTTTTCCTTCTCAGCATATACTAAAATGCAGTATTTGTAATAGGAGGTTAAAAATAAGACAGAAAACATAATCTTATGGTGTTGTTTGTCATGGCAAATATTGTAATTGACTATTTTAAAAGAGTGAACACTGAAGATCAGTCTTTGCTTTGTATAGTTTATTTCAGTGAAAAAAATATTAAAGTTGTCCAAAGTCTAAACGAATGAAATTATCTAGATTTAATACTCCAAATTACGGCTTGTTGTTGCTTTCTTAAAAAGCCATAATGATGTGATGTGCATATTTTACATTCAATCTGTTAAAAATATATTTTAAATGTATTCACTCAAATGTGCAAAACCTGTTACTCCAACTGTAACTATGAAAGAACATTTTTGTTCTATTGACTGTTTACAAATATCACTTATCCTAGCAAGAAAGGATGGAAAATATGCCTTAATTGTAAAACAAAAAAAAAAAAGAAATATAGCACTGCTTTTTCCTGTTTTACTTTAAACATATTAGTTAGAAGCAGCAGGGGAAGATTGATTACCAAAAGTAAGTTTTCATTCAGAGGGTTTTAGAATTTTATTATTTGCTTTTCATGGGTGTGAATTGTGTATTTTTGTGTTTTTAAACCAAAATTGGAGTATATTTATAAATTCCACTGATTTCAGCTGCAGTTACCTTGTTCATGCACCAGGGGAGCGCAAGGGAGCACAGTCTAAGCCCCACCCACAGGCCCTCCCCCTGCTCCCTGGCCCTCCCACATCCTGCCCTCTTCCCCCCTCCTCCCTGCCCCACCCTGCCATCTGGTTCTTTTCACACAATTGCACGCACACACTCATGCACGCACAGCCAGGAATCTTTTCTCCTCATTTCCTTTCACTGTGAAAAACGGGATGAAGGGGCTCTTTCAGACCCAAGGTTACCGTGGAAACTCCCTTATTCTTCTTCTGTCAAACTCCCTGAAGTTGTAATACACACTCATGTATAGAGGGTGACAGAATGTTGGGCATTTAAAGTTTAAAGGGACCAAGGCTACAGCTGTCCTTCTGTCTGACTTCTTTTTTGCCTCCTGTTTGTCTTTAGACAAAGACCTTTATGCTCTCTCCCATCATTTTTTCCCTTTGTCTCATTTCTGTTAATGCTTTAGTTTCTTAGAGGAAACTTTCAAAAACAGAAATGTAACATGTTCCTAATAAAGTTTCCTTGAAATAGATTTAGTCTTTGATAATGCTACAGGTTGGAAAGATTATTCTTTTTGATCATTTCCCATTCTTTCTCTGTAGCCTTTCCCCCCCTCTGAAGAACAGTTAATCCCAGAGATGTTGGTGTTGAAACCATACACCCGCTACTCTGTTCCACTTTAAACAAACTCTGGAATGCTGAAATTGGGGGAAAAAAGTTAGTTTGAAGTCATATAAAGTTGGTGTTAAGCTTTTCTTCCCACTTGCCACCAGAGGGCTCATGCAAAACACTGTTGATGCCACATATATACAATAGAGCACATCATCGGAAAGCTTTTAGTAGGTTAAAAATAAACTGCAGTGCTCCACAAACAGGGAGTGGTGATGAGAGGATGAATAGACCACATGAAAAGACGATGGCATAAAGAAGCGGCTGTGCTTTCCTCAAAGGACTGAAACTGTTCTTTGAGTTGAGGTTATAGTTCATATTTACAAGAAATGAAAGGGTACTGTAGTTTTTTTGTCATCTCTTTGTCTCCTTTCTTTTTACTTCTTTTCATCTTACTAGCGTCGCTTCCCATCACCTTGTCAGCTACACATTTTCTCCTTTTAAGGAGTGAGGGAATGAGTGTGAGGGAGCAGGAGGGGGGTTGAAGGACACACTCAGGTCTGCTGACTGATAACAGACTCCTCTTTGTGGAGACACACACACACACACACACACACACACACACAGACACTTGATTACATATTGGCAAAGGCCTCAGCATGACTTAGCCCTTCATGAATTTGTCCCCCCCCCCCATCTCCACCCCCTTCACTTCCTTTCCTCCTCCATCTTTCTGCTTCTTCGTCTTTCCACTTAATTAAAAACAGAAGTCAGAAATGGAAGAATTTCTTTCCATGGCACACTCAAGTGTATTGCACGCACGCACGCACACACACACACACACACACACACACACACACACACACACACACACACCCTTTCCTTCCTTTACTTTGTGCCAAGCAGCTGTTGTTGAGATGGGGGGGTGTTCCAGGAAAATCACTCTGTGCGTGTGTGCGCACTAGAGAGAGAGAGAACAGCTTTTCCTGACTTGTTTTCAGAACAGACAACTTCTGTGTATCAATTCAAAACAAAAAGCTGTAAAACATGAAACCTTAACATGTCAGCACTCAACAACTGTCTCTGTGTGCCCATGTGTGTATGTTTTTCTTTCTGAGGTGTACTGCCTCAGTCATCCCCCTCTGTCGCCCCCACAATGACTTTGTAATGCGATGCAGTTCCCCATTGTCACCACTAGAGGTGCCATCTGCTCACAAATGAAAATAACCAACTGTCCATGTGGAAACCACAGAGCAGCCATTTTGCAATCTTCACACCAGACCCCATTTTATGAATCAGCTATGATGTCAGCATAGTGGCGGATTCTATTGGCTGGAGCGCAGCTGGCTCTGTAAGGTTTACACAGACACAAACCTACATGCTGCTTTACTGAGGCTCCAGCTCTCTCAGAAATGCACATGCTGACCTACTGGCATGATAACCATCTAGGTCACTAATATAGTCCAAAAATATGTGTTCATTTTTGCTATAATGTGTGCATCAGTATCTTTTCATTCATGTCTGTGAACAATCTTCAGATGTCATATGCAGATGCCATGTTTTTTGATTAACACCCCGAATGTGGCTTCCATCAAAGATGTTTATTTGTTGAATGTCACCACTTCCTTTCTTCTTACCCACTTAGCTGTGACCTGCTGTGGGCTTGTGTTAATGCAGAGATGTTTATGTTGCTTCCATGCAGATGTCCTGGTGGATTTTCCTACGGGGTGTGTGTCTGTGTGTGTCTGTGTAGTGGCCTGTCTTCCTGCTTCAGTTTCCTGCCTCTAGCTGCTCTTGACTCTCAATAGGACTGCTGTTCCCTCTGATGCACACACACACACACACACGTGATTCTACCAGTATAATGCAAAGTTTATGAAAATGACGGACATGCAGAGTTGAAACCTAAGACACAAATGATGGTGGATTCAGTGTGCTGAAGCGGATACAGTGGGACTTATCTAGGCCGCTGGTTGATTGTCTTGTATATAGTTGGCTAAACAGAGAAATGAGGAGCTCATTAGAAGCCGTGGCTCATTAACAGATTGTCCAACTGTTTGGTATCTTGCAGAGAGACAAAGTAGTGTTTGACTGATTGGGCCTGATGAATGAGTGAATTGTTATGCTGTAGAGATTGTGTATGTGTGGACACTGTTTAACTGTGATATTGCTTAAGTGAGACTTCTTTTCACTATTCTAGCAAACCAAACCGATATGTGGATATTGCAGCACATGATTGTGGAATGAGTGCATAAGTGAAGTCACATGTGCAGCATAGACAGCTGAACACACTGTCTTTATTACATGGTTTAGTCTAGTTTATGTCCTGAGAGACTTGCCAGTGTTAGTGATGCACTTAATTCTAGCTTCTTATATCATAGCCGGAGGAAATCAGCAGACAGTGGAAACAGGTGGGTGGCAGGGGACACAACAGTGAATTTTTATGATGCATTGTTTGTGCTTCTTTAAAAGAAACCATTAAGAAAAACAAACAGCACAACATCAACAGCACTGTGGTTGACTTTTTACCAGACATTTGTTTTTTTGTTAATATCTTTGAGTGTCCACAGATCCTGAAAACAATTACTCATCCAAAATTTAGGCCTTAATTATTCTTTAAAAGGACATTGAATCCCTAAATCTTCTATCAAGTTAAGTTAATTCCTTTCCACAGCAACTGGGACACCATTTGGTGTATAGGGGCGACACCTATCTCCGTTTCGCTGACCCTAGGCCACACACCTACTGTAAGTAGTGAAAGCTACAGTGGGAGGTCAGTCCTCTGGTAGCTCTGTGCATTAACTTTCCTTTCCCCATTCTATTATGCTGAGCACCAAGCTAGAAGGCAGAAAGCCACAGGGGGTGCACAAGCCAGTGTACTCTTAGTGCCTGTCCCAAGCCCAGGTAAATGGGGAGGGTTGTGTCAGGAAGGGCATCCAATGTAAAAACCTTTGCCAAATCAAGCATACGGATCATGACGAATGAGACTTTTATTCCGGCTCGGTCGACGGAGGCCCGGGTTAACGACTGCCACCGGTGCTGTTAACCGACAAGGGTGCCGGTGGAAATTGGGCTACTGTTGGTCGAAGATGGAGGAGGAGGAGGGAAGGCATGTTAGGAGGGAGAGAGAGAAAAGGAAAGGTAGAAGTGTGGAGGGGAGAGTAGGGATGTTAAATGTAGGGACTATCACTGGTAAAGGCAGAGAGTTGGCTGATATGATGGAGAGAAGAAAGGTAGATATACTGTGTGTTCAACAAACCAGATGGAAGCGAAGCAAGGCTAGGAGCACTGGACGTGAATTTAAACTGTTCTACCATGGTGTAGATATGAAGAGAAATGGTGGAGTAATCTTGAAGAAAATTAGGTCGTCCAATAACCAGAGCGTTGGCGGTTCAAAATCCCGCTCTCCCCAGCCATCCTGCCGTTGTGTCCCTGGGCAAGACAATTGACCCACCTTGCATACCCAGTGTCAGTGTATGAATGTGCATAAATGTTCGTTAGTGGTTGGAGAGGCCGGTGGCACGAATTGGCAGCCACGTTTCCATCAGTCTGCCCCAGGGCAGCTTTGGCTACAGTAGTAGCTTACCGCTACCATTGTCTGTCTTTGGAGTGAATGAATAATGGATTTTCATCATAAAGTGCTTTGGGTTTCTTGAAAGGTGCAATACAAATGCAAACCATTATTATTATTATTATTAAAAGTATGTGAAGAGTGTTTAGGCGGTAAAGAGGGAGTCAGACAGAATCATGAGTTTGAAGCGAGAAGTCAAAGGTGTGATGTTGAATGTTGTCAGTGCTTATGCCCCACAAGTTGAATGTCAGGTAGAAAGAGGAATTCTAGAGTAAGTTGGATGAAGTGGTAGTGTTCCCAGGGGAGAGAGTGGTGATTGGAGCAGACTTTAATGGGCATGTAGGTGAAGGGAACAGAGGTGATGGGGAGGTTCTCGGTAGGTATGGCCTTAAGGAGAGAAATGTGGAAGGACAGATGTTTGTGGATTTTGCTAAAAGGATGGAAATGGCTGTGGTGAACACACACTTTAAGAAGAGTGAGGAACATAGGGTGACTTACAAAAGTGGAGGAAGGTACACATAGGTGGACTACATCTTAGGCAGAAGGAGAACTCTCAGAGATGGGAGACTGCAAGGTAGTGGCATGGGAGAATGTAGCTAGACTGCATTGGATGGTAGTCTGTAGGATGTCTTTGGAAAGCAAGAAGAGAGTGAAGGCAGAGCCAAAGATTAAATGGGGGAAGTTACAGAAAGAAGAAGATTGCACAGAGTTCAGGAAGGAGTTGATACAGGCTCTGGGTGGTAGTGAAGAATTACCAGATGACTGGGAAAGTACAGCAAAAGTATTGAGGGAAATGGGTAGAAAGGTATGTGGTGTATCCAGTGGACAGAGGAAGGAAGACAGTGAGACTTGGTGGTGGAATGAGGAGGTATAGGAAAGTATCCAAAGGAAGAGGTTAGTAAAGAAAAAGTAGGATAGTCAGGGAGATGAAGAAGGTAGACTGGAGTATTTGGAATCTAGGTGCATGGAAAAGAGAGAGGTGGCAAAGGAAAAGGCATATAGTGAGTTGTATGAAAAGCTAAACACTAAGGAAGGAGAAAAGGACTTGTATCGATTGGCTAGACAGAGATCGAGCTGGAAAGGATGTGCAGCAGGTTAGGTTGATTAAGGTCAGAAATGGTAATGTACTAACAAATGACGAGAGTGTGTTGAGAAGGTGGAAGGAGTACTTTGAAGAGTTGATAATTAAAGAAAATAAGAGAGAGAGAGAGACAGAGTTTTTTTGAGTTTTAAAAAATGGCTTTATTGTACAATTCAAAAATGTAAGAACACCAATATCATGCCCCCAAGTGTGTCACATCTCAAAAGTGCAAACATAACTCATCCCCCTCTCCCACAGAACACAAAACGTTCCCTACAGTCCATCTATTGGTGAATGCCTCCAAATTGTGAAAAAAAGTGGCAAAGAAGTCTGCGCACACTTTATACTTTGGACCGTAAATGAACAAACCAAAAGAGAAACATTCACCCAAAGCCTGAAACCACACTCGCAAAAGATCAAAGAGGCCAGATAAACGAAAACATTGAACAAACAAATGCTCCAGGGTCTCAACTTGGGAACAAAACAAACATTCCTCCCCCACAGTTGGATCCAGGCGTGCTCTATATTTATTCGTAGCTATTGCCCCATGAACAATCCTCCACTGGAGATCTGCCATCCGTTTCTCAATAGGGAGCTTGTACATGCATCGCCAGCTGCCTTTCGGGGAGACCTCTGGCCCCAAAAAACCCGCCCACTTCGACTCTCTCACGTCCATCAGAGAGTGCAGATTCAGAACTTTCACAGAGATGCGATACACCGTCTTCGTCCCCACAAACTGGTACCTGCCCAGACGAGGATTTCTGAAGGCCAGCAGGTGATCCTCTCTCCCCTGCGACTCCCCCACAGCTGGACTTATGGAAATGGCAGGAAAGTTGGACACAGTGTCGTCATCCCATTGAGTGGAAAGGGTCCGGTTTTTCGCAAACGCTCGAAGCGTTTGTGGCAGGGCAGCGCACACTTCCCCCACCACCCTCTGCAGCAGTCTGGCAGATGTAATGTTGGCACTCTGCCTCAGCGTTTCCATCGATGTGGTCGACATCTTCATAAGATGACCAAGCTTGGTACAGCGTGCCTCTCGTAAACAAGTCCGCAGACTGACCGACTGCAGCACCTGAGTGTCGATGAATTGATTGAAAAACAGTGGTTCCTCGAACAGCCACATGCCCGGTGTCTCGTCAGGGAAGCGGGCTATGGTGAAGACTCGCCATGCATGCAAGACGGATGTGTAAAAAGCAGAAAGTCCAGTAAAGTCCACCTCCCCAGATGTCACGAGGAAGAGCTGCTTATCATAGCCCAAGCGGCCAACTCTCCTCAGGAGCAGTTTTGCAGTGTCCATCCAGCAGGGGCCACATCCGTAAAGGAGGCGTTGTGCAGTCTGAAGCCTAAAGCAGGCGATCTTAGAGTGTATGTCCACCAGGCCCTGTCTCCCCTCGGCAACAGGCAGGTAGAGAACAGCCGCACGGACCCAATGCCGACCAGACCAAAAGAAAACCACGATGATCTTCTGAACCTCCTCCACGAGGCTCCTGGGCGGTGTCAAAGCAACAAGCCTATGCCAAAGAGCCGAAGCGACCAGATTATTGGTGACCAGAACCCTGCCCCTATATGACAGCTGTGGTAGCAACCATTTCCATTTAGAAAAGCGAGCACACACCTTGTCCTTAACACCCTCCCAGGTCTTGCATTCAAATGAGAGAGAGAGTTTGAGTTTTAAAAAATGCCTTTATTGCACAAGTCAAAAAATGTAAGAGCACCAATATCATTCCACCAAGTGTCTCACATTGGAAAAGTGCAAACATAAGTCTTCCCCCCCCCACACACACAACACAAAGTATTCCCTGCAGTCCATCTATTCCACATTGCCAGTGGCAGTAGTCCGAGTCTTCCTTGTAGTCCGTACAAAGACGAGCCACAGGCCTCCAGTTCTTAAGCAAGGCCAAGTCCCCTTCCTCCGGCAGCAGAGATAGCGCTGCGCACCCGCAGCCACTTCCGTTGGACGTCCCAGAGACATTTTCCTTATCTCAGATGAATTGTAGTCCTTAGACCATGCGGGATTTTTAAGCAAGTCACCTTTGCAGCAGGCTCGTCCAGATTGTAGAAAGAAAACGTTGGGGCATCCATGCCCTGCAGGCGAGTAAACCGTGACCTTGTAGTCCGTGCAAAGAAGAGCCACAGGCCTCCCGTTTCCAAGCCAGGCCAAGTCCCCGTCCTCGGGCAGCAAAGATAGTGCTGTGCGCCGGCAGGAGACCGGTAAAGATCCAGTTCTGTGACAGTCAATTAGAAACGTCATAAAAGTCTGATTGAACAATATCCCAAAAATGCGTAAAACAGGCAGAGGAACGACCGCCATTTATTCCTTCTGTCGGGCGCGCTTGACCCCTGTTTCCCCTGCTGCTTTACGCAGGGCTGTCAGGTGTTTTTTGAGGCGAAAACGTTTCCTTTCATCCAGGAGGTCCAGACCAACCTGCCTTCTTAGCACATTAACAGACTTAATGAATTTATCAGTGTCACTGAAGTAGTCGGTGGCTTTAATGGCCTTGTTATAGGTTTCATCCAGAAAAGCATTTATTTCTTCCAGTGAATACAAACTCGTGTTTGTACTGCATTTTGTCTCAATAGACTTAGTATTAGACACAGTGTGGGGATCAGATTCCATTTCCTCATCAGCACAACTCAGCTGAGTGTTTGGTTCATCTGGCCCAGTGGATTCATCATGGGCCACATTTTCCTGGACGCCACCCACAGCAGCTGACTGTCGCTGTTCCGTCCCCTGCTCTGAAACGGTAGCAGCCTCCGGAAGCACAGCCGCTGATGTCACACAGCGAGAGAGAGAGAGAGAGTTTTGAGTTTTAAAAAAATGGCTTTATTGTACAATTCAAAAATGTAAGAACACCAATATCATGCCCCCAAGTGTGTCGCATCTCAAAAGTGCAAACATAACTCATCCCCCTCTCCCACAGAACACAAAACATTCCCTACAGTCCATCTATTGGTGAATGCCTCCAAATTGTCCACCATTTGATAGTAAGAGAACTCCACCTGGAGTCTGACTTTCAACAAGGCCTTGAAAGCAGACACAGGATCCACATTGCCAGCGTTGGTAGTCCGATTTTTCCTTGTCAGCCAGATGGTAAGTTCAGCAGTACCAGATAGGAAGTTCATCAAAGTGTGCGCAGACTTCTTTGCCACTTTATACTTTGGACCATAAATGAACAAACCAAAAGAGAAACATTCACCCAAAGCCTGAAACCACACTCGCAAAAGATCAAAAAGGCCAGATAAACGAAAACATTGAACAAACGAGAGAGAGAGAGAGAGAGAGAGAGAGAGAGAGAGAGAGAGAGAGAGAGAGAGACTTTGACTTTTAAAAAAGGCTTTATTGCACATTCTGAAATTGCAAAAAGACCAATATCACTTGTCCAAGTGTGTCACATCTCAAAAGTGCAAACATAACTCATCCCCCTGACCCACTGAACACAAAACATTCCCTACAGCCCATCTATTGAGGAATCCCTCCAAATTGTCCACCATGTGATAGTAAGAGAACTCCACCCGGAGTCTGACTTTCAACAAGACCTTGAAAGCGGACACAGGATCCACATTGCCAGCATTGCTTGCCCGATTTTTCCTCGTCAGCCAGATGGCAAGCTTAGCAGTCCCAGATAGAAAGTTCATCAAAGTGTGGGCAGCCTTCCTTGCCACTTTATACTTCGGACCGTAAATGAACAGACCAAAAGTGAAACGTTCACCCAAAGCCCGAAACCACTCGCGCAAAATCTCAAAAAGTCCAGATAAACGAATACAGCGGACAAACAAATGGTCGAGGGTCTCAACTTGGGAACAAAACAAACATTCCCTCCCCACAGTCGGATCAAGGTGTGCCCTGTATTTATTCGTGGCTATTGCCCCATGCACAATCCTCCACTGGAGATCTGCTGTGCGTTTCTCAATAGGGAGCTTGTAGATGCACTGCCAGCTGCCTTTTGGGGAGACTCCTGGCTCCAAACAACCCGCCCACCTCGACTCCGTGACATCCGTCAGAGAGCGCCGATTCAGAACCTTCACACAGATGTGATACACCGCCCTTGCCCCGACAAACTGGAACTTGCCCAGGCGAGGAATCCTGAAGGTCAGTAGGTGATCCTCTCCTCCCTGCCACTCCCCCACAGCTGGAGTTATGAAAATTGCAGGAAAGGCGGACGCAGTGTCGTCATCCCATTGATTGGAAAGAGTGGGGTTTGTCGCAAACGCTCGAAGCGGTTGTGGCAGGGCGGCGCACACGTCCTCCACCACCCTTTGCAGCAGTCTGACGGATGTAATTTTGGCACTCCGCCTCAGTGTATCCATCGATGTGGTCAACATCCTCATAAGATGACCAAGCTTGGTACAGCGTGCCTCCCGCAAACAACTCCGCAGACTGACAGACTGCAGCACCTCAGCTTCGATGAATCGATTGAAAAACAGTGGTTCCTCGAACAGCCACATGCCCGGTGTCTCGTCACGGAAGCGGGCCACGTTGAAGACTCGCCATGCATGCAAAACGGATGTGTAAAAAGCAGATAGTCCAATAAGGTCTACCTCTCCAGATGTCATGAGGAAGAGCTGCTTATCATAGCCCAAGCGACCAACTCTCCTCAAGAGCAGTTTAGCAGTGTCCATCCAGCAGGGTCCCCATCCGTAAAGGAGTCGTTGTGCAGTTCGAAGCCTGAAGCAGGCGATCTTGGAATGTATGTCCACCAGGCCCTGTCCCCCCTCGGGCACAGGCAGGTAGAGAACTGGCGCACGGACCCATGGGCGACCAGACCAAAAAAAGTCCACGATGATCTTCTGAATCTCCTCCACGAGGCTCCTGGGCGGTGTCAAAGCCACCAGCCTATGCCAGAGAGCCGAGGCAACCAGATTATTCGCGACCAGAACCCTGCCCCTATATGACAGCTGTGGTAGCAACCATTTCCATTTAGCAAAGCGAGCACACACCTTGTCCTTAACACCCTCCCAGTTCTTTCGTTCAAAAGCCTCCGTACCCAGAAAAACCCCCAACACTTTGAGACCGGCCGTCCCCCACTGAAGGCCGCCGGGTAGGCGAGGGACGCCTTGACGCGACCAGTGGCCCACCAATAGACCCTCACTCTTGGCCTAATTAACCCTTGCAGAAGATGCCCTTTCATAAACTGTCAAAATGTCCACCAGACGCTGCACATCCCCGTGCGAGGTGATGAAAACGTTGACGTCATCCGCATAAGCAGACAAGACAATCGGGCGGCCACAGCTTGATGGCCCCGGCAGGACCAGACCACCCAGCCGAGTGCGCAACCTGCACAGCAAAGGCTCAATAGCCAGGCTGTACAGCTGACCCGAGAGTGGACACCCCTGGCGTATTCCCCGGTGTACAGGGATTGGCCGACTCAGACCCGCCCCCGCCTTCACCAAACACTCAGCTCCAGTGTATAGCAGATTGACCCACCTCAAAAACATATTTCCAAAACCAAACCCCCTCAGGGTAGAAAACAAATAGGAATGGTCAACCCTATCAAAGGCCTTTTCCTGGTCCAAAGACACAATTCCAAACTGTAAGTCATGACATTAACTGAGCTGGAGAACGTCACGTATGAGGAAAACATTGTCCATAATGTTCCGGTCAGGAATACAATATGTTTGATCCTTATCCACGATCAAACCCAAGACAGTGTTCAGTCTGTTTGCCAGGGCCTTGGAAAGCACCTTGTAGTCCGTGCAAAGAAGAGCCACAGGCCTCCAGTTTTTCAGCAGGGCCAAGTCCCCCTGCTTTGGCAACAGAGACAGCACTGCACGGCGGCAGGAGACAGGCAACGTTCCTTCCCTGTAGCAGGCAGTCAGAACGTCATAGAAGTCTGGTCCAATAACATTCCAAAAATGCTTAAAAAATTCTGAAGAAAGGCCATCAAGTCCAGGCGCGCGTCCCAGCGCCATCTGATTCACAGCCACAGTCAACTCATCCAAAGTCAGGGCACAGTCCAGAGCAGCCCTGTCGTCCTGGCCGAGCACCGGAAGGGCCTCGAAGAGCTGATTTTGAGATTCTCTGCAACACGTTCCCGCAGCAAACAGGGCCCCGTAGTAATCCACTGCATGGCGGCGCATCTCGGATGGGTTCGTAGTCAGGCGACCATCTGGGAGTGTCAAGCAAGCCATCAACTTCTTTTTTGCAGTAGACTTTTACAAATTGAAGAAGAAGGACGTTGGTGCATCCATGTCCTGCAGGCGAGTGAAGCGCGACCTCACTAGCGCCCCCTCCACTCTGCCCTCCATGAATGTGCACAGGGCCGATCTCTTCTCCTGCAGCAAAGGACCAGCGGTAGAATCCCGACCCATAACCAAGCTGGCCTCCAGCCTCTTTACAGCGTCTTCCAGTTCACTGACCTTGGCGTTGATAATGGCAGTTGAGTACGCAGCGTACCGTTGACAAAAAAGGCGAATTTGCACTTTGCCAACATCCCACCACTGTTCGAGGGAACCAAAACGAGCTTTCGTGGTCCTCCAGTGTTCCCAGAAGCACACAAAATACTGACAAAAGGCGTTGTCCTGTAGGAGCTTGTTATTGAAGTGCCAATATGATTTTGCCCGTTTCCCTGGTGAGTTCAGTAACACCGCAGTAGCCAGGTGATGATCCGTGAAACCGACGGGACTTATGTTACTGTGAAGGAGGCCGAGGCTACAGGTCCTAGAAACATACAGTATATCCTGTCTAATCTAGCAGCACTGACAACACCGTCAGTGACCCTGACCCAGGTATACCGTCTCGCATTTGCATATTTAGACCTCCACGTGTCCACTAAGTCGAACTGCACAGTGAAATTTCCCAAGATTCTAAAAGACTGCAGATGAGGTTCTGCATTAGTGCGATCTACAGTGAAGTCCAAGGTACAGTTGAAATCACCAGCAACAACAAGTTGTTCTTGGTGATAGCGCTGTAATTCAGTAGTCATTATATTGAAAAAGGCAACCCTTTCTGCGCCATGGTTTGGCGCGTAAACATTAACCAGGCAAAACACGGAATCCCCTACTTGCGCCCTAACGAGAAGCAGCCTGCCCCTCGCTATCTCCACCACCAATAAAATTTGCGCATTTGCTGATTCCCCAAACAAAATGCCCACTCCTGCACTTAGATTGGTGCCGTGACTGAGTGAAAAAGGGCCTTTCCACCACAAGCCCCAGTCGACTTCATCCACCGAAGTGGTATGAGTTTCCTGCAAAAACAAAATGTTGAGACCTTTCCGTTTGAACAGGTCACTAATGAATCCCCTCTTATGATTACCCCTCCCACCATTGATGTTTAAGGTCCCTAATTGTATTTTCTGCATTATGGCGATATTTGTGAGGAGCACCGTGCTTTGCCATGGAAATCATTCCATCTTTGCGCGTTTGGCCTTTTGTCCCCCTGCTGATTTACGCAGGGCTGCGAGGTGCTTCTTCAGGCGGTAGCGTTTTCTTTCATCCAGGAGGTCCACACCAACCTCCTTCCTCAGTACATTAACAGACCGAATGAATTTGTCAGTGTCACTGAAGTAATCAGCGACGTTAACGGCCCTATTATTATAGGTCCCATCCAGGAAAGCATTTATTTCGTCTAGTGAATACAAGTGCGCAGTGGCATCACCATTTGCCCCAATAGACTCATTTTTCGCAGACTCTGCGTCAGTTTCACCCTCCATTCCCTCGTCAGCACAACTCTGCTGACTGTTAAATTCAGCTGGCACGTCAGCTGGTGCAGCTGATCCTTCATCAGTCACGTGTTCCGGGGTGGCGCCTATATCAGTTGACCTGCGTTTTTCCGCCTGCTGCTCTGAAGTTGCAGCAGGCTGTGGAAGCACAGCCGCTGATGTCACACAGCGCGATCCTGAGGCAACGTCATCGACTGCTTGTGCGCCATTGCCAGTCACGCCCCCAGCTACAGGCCGCGGCGCAGGCGCCACAGGCCGACTGTCCACAGCCACAGCGGCGGGCTCCGGAGCAGGAGCAGCGGAAGGCCCCGCAACCCCGTCCGCAGTCGCGGCGGGTGCGGAGGCCTCGCTGGCAGGCTGTGCGGCCCCGCCAGGCTCCGCCATGGCGGAAGCCCCCACCACGCCATCCGCAGCAGCGTCGCGAGCGGAAGGTGCACCGGCCGCCCCAGCCGCGGCTCCACCAGAGCCCCCCGCCGGGCACCTGTGCGGGCAGGCGAAACGTTTATGGCCCACATCGCCACATTCAAAACACTTCATCTGTCCCGAGCTCGCATACACCATATAGTAGCCGTCCCCGTGTTTAACGCGGAAGGACACTTCCAGAGTCTGAGTGGGCGAGTCTAGAAACATGAACACCTGTCGCCTGAGTGATTTCACATGGTGTAAGTCGGCTTCCCTGATTCCCAAACTGACGTGTCTAAACGGGCCCGCAAACTTCCCGAATCTGCGGAGCTCCGCTGCCAACTGCTCGTCAGTAATGAAAGGTGGAACACCCGAGACGGTGATAAGCGTTGATGGAACTGACAAGGGGGACACCTGTACATACATGTCCCCGATTACAATACCGCTCGCAACCAGAGCGTGGACATCCTCCTCAGTAGCCAGAAACACAACTACAGCCCTATTCATCCTGGACGCATAGCGGATCGCAGCAGGGCCCACCTGGGCACGCACAGCCATAAGGACCCCTTCACAGTAACAGTGTCGTCCGGGGGAACGATCCGCACCCCCTGGCGGATAGATGGAGGTGGCATTTCCAAGGTCGCCATCCTCCTCCCCAAAACACAAGAGTTAATTATGCGGGCAGTGATGGAAAAGCGAAAAAAAAAGTCCAATAGACCACGGAGTTCCCTATTTCCACCCTCCTCCTTCGGCCGCCGGAAACAGAGAGAGAGAGAGAAAGAGAGAGAGGATGGATGAAGGAAAGATGGTGAACAAGGAAGTCCCAAGGATTAGCAAGGCGTAAGCGAGGGTAGCTTTTAAGAAGATGAAGAATGGAAAGGCTGTTGGTCCAGATGACATACCTGTGGGGGTATGGACATGTTTAGGAGAGATGACAGTGGACTTTTTAACCAGATTGTTTAACACAATCTTGGAGAGTGAGAGGATGCCTGAGGAGTGGAGAAGAAGTGTTTTGGTACCAATTTTCAAGAACAAAGGTGTGATGCTCAGAGCTGTAGTAACTACAGAGGCATAAAGTTGATCAGCCACACAATGAAGATATGGGAAAGAGTTGTTGAAGCCAGGTTAAGAGGAGAGGTGAGGATCAATGAGCAGCAGTATGGTTTCATGCCAAGAAAGAGTACTACAGATGCAATGTTTGCTCTAAGAATGTTGATGGAGAAGTATAGAGAAGGTCAGAAGGAGTTGCACTGTGTCTTTGTGGATCTAGAAAAAGCATATGATAGGGTGCCAAGAGAGGAAGTGTGGTACTGTATGAAAAAGTCAGGCGTGGCAGAGAAGTATGTGAGGGTGGTGCAGGCCATGTATGAGGACAGCGAGATGGTGGTGAGGTGTGCTGTAGGAGTGACAAATGGGCTCAAGATGGGGGTGGAGTTCCATCAGGGATTGGCTCTGAGCCCCTTCTTGTTTGCCATGGTGGTGGATAGACTGACAGATGAGGTCAGGCAGGAGTCTTCATGGACCATGGTGTTTGAAGACGAAATTGTGATCTATAATGAGAGTAGGGAACAGGTGGAAGAGAATCTGGAGAGGCGCAGGTATGCTCTGGAGAGAAGAGAAATGAAAGGCAGTAGAAGCGAGATAGAATACATGGGCGTGAATGAGAGGGAAGCAGGCGTAATGGTTAAGATGCAAGGAGTAGAGGTAGTGAAAGTAGATGAGTTTTAACCAACAAAAGCAACTGAAAATGCATAAGAGAGGTGAAGAAGAGAGTGCAGGCAGGGTGGAGTCGAGTGTCAGGTGACTTGTAGCAGAAGCATAGCAACAAGAGGGAAAGGGAAGATTTATAAGACGGTAGAGAGACCTGCGATGATGTATGGTTTAGAGACGGTGGCACTGACAAAGACAGGAAATGGAGCTGCAAGTGGCAGAGTTGATGCTAAGATCTTCATTGGGAGTGACTAGGAGGGACAATATTAGAAATGAGTAGATCAGAGGGACAGCTCAGGGTTGAGTGGTTTGGAGACAAAAGTAAAAGAGGCAAGGCTGAGATTGTTTGGACATGTTCAGAGAAGGGATAGTGGATATATTGGACAACCGATGTTGAAGATGGAGCTGCCAGGCAGGAGGATAAGAGGAAGACCACAGAGAAGATTCATGGATGTAGTGAAGGATGACATAGAGAGGGTTGGTATTACAGAGGAAAATGCAAGGGATAGGGTGAGATGGAGGCAGATGATCCGCTGTGGAGACCCCTAAACGGAACAGCCAAAAGAAGAAGACCAAGTCTTCAAAATTCTTCAACTGATAACTGTAACAGCTATTGTTTTTTGCACTGTATGTAGTGTATTATAAAATCTTTATTTAGTTTTGGGGAATTTGTTTTTTTTTTTTTAACTTAAAATAACTAACACCCCATGGATCGCCACCTTGTCGTGGTGGGGGGTTTGCATGCCCTAGTGATCCCAGGGGCTATGTTGTCTGGGGAAATTTGCCTCTGGTAGGGTCTCCCAAGACAAATTGGTCCTGGGTGAAGGGCCAGACTAAGAGTGATCCAGTAGACTCCCATGATGAACAAAAAATCAAGGATTGAGTGTACCCCGCCCGGTATGGGGTTACCGGGCAGGGTAGGATTAGGGTAACCCTAAGCCTAACCCTGACCCGCCCTGGAGCCAGGCCTGGGGGAGGGGCTTGATGGCTAGCGCCTGGTGGCCGAGTTTCTGCCCGTGGCACCAGGACACCCTAGGTTGCAGGTCCATGATGGATTTTGTTATCGTGTCATCAGACCTGTAACGACATGTCTTGCACACTTGGGTAAAGAGAGGTGCAGAGCTGTCAACTGATCACCACCTGGTGGTGAGTTGGATCCAATGACAGGGGAGGATGCCACTCAGACCCAGTAGACCTAAACGTATAGTGAGGGTGTGCTGGGAACATCTGGCTGAGGCCCTTGTCCTGGAGGTCTTCATCTCCCACCTCCAGAAGAACTTCAACCACATTCCGAGGGAGTCTGGAGACATGGAGTCTGAATGGTCCATGTTCTCCACCTCCATTGTTGAAGCAGCTGCCCAGAGCTGTGGCTGCAAAGTTGTTGGTGCATCTCGGGGTGGCAACCTCCGAACCAAGTGGTGGACACCGGTGGTGAGGGGCGCCATTAAGCTGAAGGAGGAGTCCTATCGAGCTTGGCTGGCTTGTGGGACTCCTGAAGCAGCTGAAGTGTACCGGCAGGCCAAGTGGAGTACAGCTCGGGTGGTTGCGGAAGCAAAAACTCGGGTGTGGGAGGAGTTCGGTGAGGCCATGGAACAGGACTTCTGGTCTGCCTCAAAAAGATTTTGGCAACCTGTCTGGTGACTCGGGAGAGGGAAGCAGCAACCTGTCCATGCTGTGTATGGTGCGGATGGGGTGCTGCTGACTTCGATTAGGGATATCGTCGAGTGGTGGAAGGAATACTTCGAGGATCTCCTCAATTCCACTGACACGCCTTCCATAGACGAAGCAGGGCTTGAGGACGAGGGGAATAACTCGCCCATCACAAGGATTGAGGTCACCAAAGTGGTTAAAAAAACTCTTTGGTGGCTGGGTCCCGGGGGTGGACAAAATTTGCCCTGAGTACCTCAAGGCCCTGGATATTGTAGTGCTGTCATGGTTGACACACCTCTGCAATGTTTCTTGGAAGTCGGGGACAGTGCCTTTGGCATGGCAAACCGGGGTGGTGGTTCCTCTTTTTAAAAAGGGGGACTGGAAGGTGTGTTCCAACTTTAGGGGAATCACACTTCTCAGCCTCCCTGGGAAAGTCTATGCCAGGGTACTGGAAAGGAGAGTGTGAATGCTGGTCGAACGTCGGATTCAGGAGGAGCAATGTGGTTTTCATCCTGCCCGTGGCACATTGGACCAGCTCTTTACCCTCTCTGTGCTGCGGCAGTATGGGGTATCGGGCTTTGTTGTTATGAGCTATTCGGTCCCTATACGACCGTTGCAAGAATTTGGTTCGTATTGCCAACACCCAGTCAAACACGTTTCCAGTGAGAGTTGGACTCCTCCAGGGCTGCCTTTTGTCACCGATCCTATTCAGAATTTTTATGGACAGAATATGTAGGTGCAGCCAAGGATTGGAGGGTGTCATGCTTGGTGACCACAGGATTTCATCTCTGCTCTTTGCGGATGATGTTGTCCTGTTGGTTTCATCAAGCAATGACCTATAGGTCTTACTGGGGCGGTTTACTACCGAGTGTGAAGCGGCTGGGATGAGAATCAGCACCTCCAAGTCAGAGTTCATGGTCCTTAGCTGGAAAAAGGTGGATTGTCCTCTCCAGGTTGGAAACAAGCTCCTGCCCCAAGTGGAGGAGTTTAATTATCTCGGGGTCTCATTCACAAGTGAGGGGAGAATGGAGCACGAGATTGACAGATGGATCGGAGCAGCCTCTGCAGTGATGCAGACATTGTACCGGTCTGTTGTGGTGAAGAGGGAGCTGAGCTCTGAAGCAAAGCTGTTGATTTACCGGTCAATCTACATTCCTACCCTCACCTATGGTCATGAGCTTTGGGTAATGACCGAAAGAACGAGATTGTGGATACAAGCGGCTGAAATGAGCTTTCTCTGTAGGATTGCTGGGCTCACCCTTAGAGATGGGGTGAGGAGCTCAGCGTAGAACCGCACATCGAAAGGAGCCAGTTGCGGTGGTTTGGGCATCTGATCAGGATGCCTCCTGGACGCCTCCCACTTGAGGTGTTTCGGGCATGTCCAATGGGGAGGAGACCCAGGGGCAGACCCAGGACTCGCTGGAGAGACTACGTCTCCCAGCTGGCCTGGGAATGTCTTGGTATCCTCTCTGAAGAGCTGGAGCAGGTGGCTGGGGAGAGGGAAGTTTGAGCTTTTCTGCTTGACCTGCTGCTCCTGCGACCCGGACCTTCAGAAAAGCGGTAGAAAATGGATGGATAACTAACACCTATGATTACTCTTAAATTTTCAACTTTTTTCTTGTAAATTTGTGACTTTTTTCTTTGCTAATTTGTAACGTTTTCTACTAAAATGTGCAACTTTTTTCTGATAAATTTGCAATTTTTCAATTAGATTTACAATGGGGCAAAAAAGTATTTAGTCAGCCACCAATTGTGCAAGTTCTCCCACTTAAAAGATGAGAGAGGTCTCCAATTTTTATCATAGGTATACCTCAACTATGAGAGACAAAATGAGAACAAAAATTCCAGAAAATCACATTGTCTGATGTTTAAAGAATTTATTTGCAAATTTGGCTCTCACAGACCTGTAACTTCTTCTTTAAGAGGCTCCTCTGTCCTCCACTCGTTACCTGTATTAATGGCACCTGTTAGAACTCGTTATCAGTATAAAAGACACCTGTCCACAACCTCAAACAGTCAGACTCCAAACTCCACTATGGCCAAGACCAAAGATCTGTCAAAGGACACCAGAAACAAAATTATAAACCTGCACCAGGCTGGGAAGACTGAATCTGCAATAGGTAAGCAGCTTGGTGTGAAGAAATCAATTGTGGGAGCAATTATTAGAAAATGGAGGACATACAAGACCACTGATAATCTCCCTCGATCTGGGGCTCCACGCAAGATCTCACCCCGTGGGGTCAAAATGATCACGAGAATGGTGAGCAAAAATCCCAGAACCACATGGGGGGACCTAGTGAATGACCTGCAGAGAGCTGGGACCAAAGTAACAAAGGCTAACATCAGTAACACACTACGCCGCCAGGGACTCAAATCCTGCAGTGGCAGACAAGTCCCCCTGCTTAAGCCAGTACATGTCCAGGCCCGTCTGAAGTTTGCTAGAGAGCATTTGGATGATCCAGAAGAGGATAGGGAGAATGTCATATGGTCAGATGAAACCAAAATAGAACTTTTTAGTAAAAACTCAACTTGTCGTGTTTGGAGGAGAAAGAATGCTGAGTTGAATCCAAGGAACACCATACCTACTGTGAAGCATGGGGGTGGAAACATCATGCTTTGGGGCTGTTTTTCTGCAAAGGGACCAGGACGACTGATCCGTGTAAAGGATAGAATGAATGGGGCCATGTATCGTGAGATTTTGAGTGAAAACCTCCTTCCATCAGCAAGGGCATTGAAGATGAAACGTGGCTGGGTCTTTCAACATGACAATGATCCCAAACACACCGCCCGGGCAACGAAGGAGTGGCTTCGTAAGAAGCATTTCTAGGTCCTGGAGTGGCCTAGCCAGTCTCCAGATCTCAACCCCATGGAAAATCTTTGGAGGGAATTGAAAGTCCGTGTTGCCCAGCGACCGCCCCAAAACATCACTGCTCTAGAGGAGATCTGCATGGAGGAATGGGCCAAAATACCAGCAACAGTGTGTGAAAACCTTGTGAAGACTTACAGAAAACGTTTGACCTCTGTCATTGCCAACAAAGGGTATTTAACAAAGTATTGAGGTGAACTTTTGTTGTTGACCAAATACTTACTTTCCACCATAATTTGCAAATAAATTCTTTAAAAATCAGACAATGTGATTTTCTGGATTTTTTTTCTCAGTTTGTCTCTCATAGTTGAGGTATACCTATGATGAAAATTGGAGACCTCTCTCATCTTTTAAGTGAGAGAACTTGCACAATTGGTGGCTGACTAAATACGTTTTTGCCCCACTGTATGATGTTTGTTGAAATGTCCCTTCATATTTCACGGGATTTGCGTCTCCTAAGCCAATTGCCTCAATGGTCACCAAACTCACTCACAATAGCTCTGCATCCCGGTTGAGGTCAAGGTCATTGTCAAAGGTCAGGAGATCTGGGCATTTACAATTTCACGAAAATTGTTACTCGTCCTAAGGCAATTGGCCCAATGTTCAGCAAACGTGCACAATGATGGTCAGGTGGGTCTACATCCAGGTCAGGATTAGGCCTCCTCGAAAATTAATTCTCAACAAATTTATGCTAAATGAGGATCACCTAGGTCTGCACTGAGGTTGTGCTCAAGGTCAGGGTCAAAGGTCAGGAGATCTCAGCGCTTATATGATTTAATGAAAATTGTTACTCATAAGCAATTGCCCTAATTCCAAACAAATTCACACACATTCATCCTCAAGTAGGTCTGCATCTAGGATGCACTTAAGGTTAAGATGAAAGGTCAGGAGAACTGAGCACTCTTAGGGTGATTTCATCATGCTGGAATGAGATACCCTGTCATTAATGGTCTGGTTTTAGCTACCCACAGAAAGGTTGACAAAACTTTTAAAGATGATATGATGAAACTGTCAGATCAAAAACTAAATTGTAATTTTAAAGAATTGTCATATTCAGCATGGATTATGACATGCTGTACAACAATTGAAAGTGGGTGAATAATGGGGGAATGAATCTCTAGCCACCTTTGAAGTAGTTAAGTATTCAGAGGGCTTGTGATTTTTAAAGGAAAAAAAATTATATATTTTTTCCCAGGATTTGTTTTCTCACCGTCATACTTTCAAAACAAAAGTGTAATAAATTTACTGTATTTCCAGTATCTATTATTCATAAAACAAGTGGAACAGAGATGTGGCAAGTGAACGGGAATGTTACATCAACGTATGTCCCACTACAGGTATTATAGTACCTAGTTACTTTATCTTCAGCTCTGGCATTACAGACAGACATGGGCTGCTGCTGCTGAACTCTTGCCATTTAAAAATCGTTTTCTTTGACTGCACATTGATACAGGATGTTCCATATATGGTGATGCAGTGCATCAAAAAAGACAATTATTTCATCATCCCTCGAGGATAATAACAACTGCGACATGCTGAGCTCAGCTGACTTCAGAGCTTATGTTCATTAGGCTGCTATGTTGTCATTTCCATGTGAATCTTTCACTCCTAATTGTACCCCACACTCAGACACATCATTACTGTCACATTCCTGACCTTGTCAGAACAACTTGGTGTAACATGTCAAGTTAGTCTGCATTAAAATGTTGTGATCGTGTGTGTACATCCAAATGCTGAATCCCAACTTCATACATACTACATACAGCTGCCAGACCTTTGTCCACATTTCAAATGCATATGCACTCCAGGGACATCTGTCTCTCAGTATTACAGCCGTTTTATATAGGTTCAGTCTTCCTCCTGGCTACAGCTGCAACAAATGCTCACACCTCTGACACAATACAGTTGGGCGAGAGTCAACAAAAAAAGAAGGCTATGCCAAGTTTGTCGGTTTATATAGCCATCACACAGGCCCACTATCCATCGTTCTAATCCACTTTAGTTTCATTACTGAACCCATTAATTTCATTGCTGCCTTTCTGTCATCATTATTTCTATCACTATGTATGAGTCACTTTAAACTAAGAGGCATCAAAAGTGTAATTTGTAGTGTCACCCTTACCCTTCTCTTTGATTTCCTCTCAGCTAAAAAAGACCAGGATGGTGGAGATGAAAAGAAGCAGATGCAGAAGAAGAAGGTGAAAGAGTTGAAGATTCTTGACTCCAAGACCTCGCAAAACCTTTGTAAGTGCATTGTACCATTAGAGCATTGTCTTTGCTGTTTATAATTAAAAAATAGTGAAAAAATGAATATGAGCCCTTCTGTTTGTGTCCTCTTTATATAGCCATTTTTCTGGGATCATTCCGTCTCCCTTATACAGAGATCAAGAATGCCATCCTGCAGGTCAATGAGAAGATAATCACAGAGTCTATGATTCAGGTAATGAGCCAAGATCTGTTAAAATATTAGCTTATATGGTTGTGTGCAGGTAATCATTATACTGTGACAGAATCATTAGTAAGCTGTTTTATTTTTCTGTCATATGTAAGAGTAGATTCATTTAAAATGTATTCAGCTGTGCGTAGAGTGAATATATATCTCGTTAGTGCATATGAGAGCCTAATTTGCTCTTTTGTAAAGGCAATTGTTGGCCATGTAGATCCACCAGAAGTTTCCGCCTTATAAAACCGGGCTTCTGGAGATCCTTAATTTTTGTGTGTGTGTGTGTGTGTGCACACACACACACACACACACACACACATATATATGCAGTGTATATATACTGTATACTGTGTGTGTGTGTGTGTGTACACACACATATACAGTTAGGCCCAGAAATATTTGGACAGTGACACAAGTTTTGTTATTTTAGCTGTTTACAAAAACATATTCAGGATACAATTATATAATCAATATGGGCTTAAAGTGCAGACTCTCAGCTGTAATTTGAGAGTATTCACATCCAAATTGGAGCAAGGGTTT
Organism: Pholidichthys leucotaenia; assembly: GCA_020510985.1. Taxonomy (NCBI): domain Eukaryota; kingdom Metazoa; phylum Chordata; class Actinopteri; order Cichliformes; family Pholidichthyidae; genus Pholidichthys; species Pholidichthys leucotaenia. The sequence continues at coordinate 38,312,911 of CM035840.1, read as the reverse complement.
AGGAATTACAGCTCTTTAATACGTAGCTGCCTCTTTTTCAAGGGACCAAAAGTAATTGGACAATTGACTGAGAAGGCTGCAAAAAAAAAAAAATAACAAGGCTGCATGGGCTCTTCCCTCGTTAACCTGTCATCAGTTAAGCCGTTAAAAGGTCTGGAGTTGATTCCAGGTGTGGCGTTTGCATTTGGAAGCTGTTGCTGTGAACACAGAACATGTGGTCAAAGGAGCTCTCAATGGAGGTGAAACAGACCATCCTGAGGCTGAAAAAAAAAAAAGAAGAAATCCATCAGAGAGATAGCAGAAATGTTAGGAGTGGCCAAATCAACAGTTTGGTGCATTCTGAGGAAAAAAAAAGAGTGCACTGGTGAGCTTGGGAACTCCAAAAGGCCTGGACGTCCACGGAAGACAACAGTGGTGGATGATCGCAGAATCCTTTCCATGGTGAAGAACAACCCCTTCACAACATCTACTCAAGTGAAGAACACTCCCCAGGAAGTAGGTGTATCAGTATCTAAGTCTACCATAAAGAGAAGACTTCATGGGAGTAAATACAAAGGATTCACCACAAGGTGCAAACCATTAATCAGCCTCAAAAACAGAAAAAACAGAATTGACTTTGCCAAAAAACACCTGAAGAAGCCAGCCCAGTTCTGGAACAGCATTCTTTGGACAGATGAGACTAAGATCAACCTGTACCAGAATGATGGGAAGAAGAAGAAAGTTTGGAGAAGAATTGGAACAGCTCATGATCCAAAGCACACCACATCTTCTGTAAAACATGATGGAGGCAGTGTGATGGCATGGGCATGCATGGCTTCCAATGGCACTGGGTCACTTGTGTTTATTGATGATGTGACAAAAGACAGAAGCAGCCGGATGAATTCTGAAGTGTATAGGGATATACTTTCTGCTCAGATTCAGCCAAATGCAGCAAAGTTGATTGGACGGCGCTTCACAGTACAGATGGACAATGATCCAAAACATACTGCAAAAGCAACCCAGGAGTTTTTTAAAGCAAAGAAGTAGAATATTCTGCAATGGCCAAGTCAATCACCAGATCTCAACCCAATCGAGCATGCATTTCACTTGCTCAAGACAAAACTTAAGGCAGAAAGACCCACAAACAAGCAACAACTGAAGACAGCTGCAGTAAAGGCCTGGAAAAGCATCACAAAGGAGGAAACCCAGTGTTTGGTGATGTCCATGGGTTCCAGACTTCAGGCAGTCATTTCCTGCAAAGGATTCTCAATAAAATATTGAAAAGTAACATTTTACTTAGGGTTATGTTTATTTGTCCAATTACTTTTGAGCCCCTGAAATGAGAAACAGGTACAGGATGTTTTCCTCCACCGTGGCTAAAATTCTCCTATCCAGTTTTGTGAATCTGAAGTTAGTCTTTGCATCTTAACATAATGGAAAGTGAAAAGAGCAGGATGAACAGCAGTCGCTTGTTTTCAATTTGCTGCTTTTTCCCTATAATTTAACAACTGTTTTTATCCCCCGCTGGTCTTCACCCAAAGGGGTCAAAGTGCCATTTGGGTGAAGACCGAAGGGGGATTATGTTATGGGTCAGTCACAAAAGTAGGACAGACAGACTCCTCCTACAGTTTTGTTCCAATTGTTTTGAAAATTGGTACGCTAGTTCAGTATTGCCCATATTGCAGTTTTGGTTCTGATAGGATGATTTTTGCAGGAGTTGTAGCCCTTGACCTGTGACCTCTTATTTCACCTCTCTTCATAGACAATAACTGTCTTGTGAAACCAACTCCTCGTACATTTTTGTTCCAAGTGTTTTGAAACTTGGTACCATGCTTTGATATACTCTGATGATGTGTATATTGCAACTTCACGCTCATGAGATGACCTTGAGGTCAAAGGTCACGGTCAGATTTTCCCTAATTCTTCTAAACACAATAACTACTAAAAGCAATGATGTAGGCTTTCCAAATCAATACAGTAGTTGTATCTAATACACATCTTGGCTGACTTAACACTCTGACCTAACTGTGGGTTTGGGGTCAAGGGGTTAAAGTTAACATTCCAGTTACACTGTGGTAAATGGTAAATGCTAAATTTACTATTGCTATAAAACAAATAAAGCTATGGCTATGAAACCTGGTACACAGGTTCACCTTGCGATCCTGACCTCTGACTATGAGTTCAGGGTCAAAAGGTCAAGGTTAACACTTGCTATGTCTTATTACTGTACGAGTAAAGCTAGGGTCACCAAACTTGGTACACAGGTTCACACTGTGACCCTGAAGTGTGAATGTGGTTTTGGGATCACAAGATCAAAGGTCAACATCAAAATAGCTTCTAAACCATATCTCAATAACAAAGAAAGTTAGGATCACCAAACTTGCTATACAGGTTGACTCCGAGATCATGACCTCACACTACAGGTTTGGGGTCAAAAGCTCAAAGGTCAAGATTGGCACTCTCTATGCTCTCTTACTATAGAATGTGTAAAGCTCTCTAGGGTCACCAAACTTGCTGCACAGGTTCACCTCGGGATCCTGCCCTACAGCTATGAGTTGTATACTTGTTCTCTAATTTTGATCTCCACTGTATACTTTGTTGTATATTTGTGTATGATGGGTTTATCATAATTTGGTTGTGCCAGAGTGATTTTATTGAAAAGTTGAAAACTGCTCTCTGTCATTAATTATTGGGATCTTCAATGAAAACGGGGGCGGGGGATATTGCACTTGCCTCAGAGTGCTTCTGTTTCTTTTAAATTTGTAACTTTTTCTTGTAAATTAGTGACTTTCTTCTGTGTGTGCAGCTTTTTTTTAAAATGTATTTTTCTTGTAATTTTCAACTCTTTTTTTTTTTTTTTTAGTAAATTTACATTTTTTTTCCTCTAAATGTGCAACTTTTCTTTTTAAACTTGCAGCACTATTCTTATGAATTTGTGATTATTTTTCCCTCTTAAATATTTGTGACTTTTTCCCCTCATAAATCTGGAACTTTTCTTGTCAATTTGTTGCTTTTGTGTTGTTTTTTCCCCGATAATTTTTTTAAACTTTTTTTTGGGGGGGGGGGGGGGGACTTGTAACTTTTCGTTGGGGAGGATAGTTTGTTATTTTTATTAAATAACAAGTTCCAGTATTGATCCTGTGGACTGCAAGTTAATGTGAGGTGGACTGGTGACCCAAAATTTACAATCACTTCAGCTACATAACTAGAGAAGACTAAATATAACATGGTCAGACTTTTTGTGAAAGTAAGGTCCTAAATTTGATCATGGGGTGTCAAAAAAGTTCTTTAAAAAGTCTTGAATATGTTGTCAAAAAACAAAAAAAGGGGGAATATGTGATGAAAATGTAAACAATGCAATGCTGTAATGACATGTATACCCTTTACAAAACTTAAATAAAAAAAAAAAGTCTTGAATATACACTAGCTTCCTTAAAGCTGTAGATACCATGTAAAATCCTGTACAGATTTCTTCCTGCATTAAGCCAGCAGTTCAGCCTGTGGCAAGATTGTTCTTTTTCTTAGCAATTCACTTCTCTATAGTTCCCATCTCATTTACATTTTCTTCATATTGCCGCACAGAATCTCATCAAACAACTACCAGGACCAGAACAACTGAATACTTTAGGAGACATGAAGGATGAATATGATGATTTGGCTGAATCTGAACAATTTGGAGTAGTGGTAAGAAAGCTCATACATGTAGATGCATGTACAAATAAAACTGATGAAATGTTCACCCTCAGCTGACTTGAGAATGGTTAACCATAACTTGTGTAATGTCAGAGTAAGTCAGATCCCCTCATTGTATCAGAATATCCTCATGCTGCTAAACACAGAGGGCCTTATGTTGGACTGTGGCAGATGAAGCTAATGGATGAAATCTTTCTCACTCACCCACAACTGCATACACACACGCTAACTCACATTTTCACATCCTTTATGTGGCAAACAAACAAAACCATCTCTAATGCATTATCCCTTGTTCCTCCAGATATCCAGTGTCAAGCAGCTAATGCCACGGCTTCAGGCCATGTTGTTTAAGCTGCAGTTTGAGGAGCAGCTGAACAATCTCAAACCAGATGTGGTGTCAGTGACAGCAGCTTGTGAGGAGCTTAGGAAAAGTGAGACTTTTTCCAAGCTGCTTCAGATCATTCTGCTTGTTGGAAACTACATGAACTCTGGCTCTCGAAATGGAAAGGCATTTGGCTTCTCTATATCCTACCTGTGCAAGGTAAAATGAAGATATGACTCCCATCCATAATAACTGAAGAAATGTGCCGAAAAGTGTAACCACACAAACAATAAGTGACATAGAAACTCCATCACACAAAAGCATTACATTTAATTAATTTGGTGCTCATGTCCTGGGCTCCAACTGTCTGCAATTAATTTACTGACAATGTAGTGCTCTAACAGAAAATGCAATCATATGACATAAATTACAAGGCTTTTCCCACATGCCTTTATGGATACTTACGATGAATGAAGTTTGTGCCATCAGAACTCAGTTTAAATCATAAAAATAAGTTGTTTGCTTACTTCTTGTGCCCCTTTTCAAATGAATTGTTCTTCCAATCAGTTACGTGACACCAAATCAGCTGACCTGAAGCAGACGCTGCTCCATTTTCTTGCCGACATATGCCAGGAGCAGTATCCTGACGTTATGAGTTTTGCTGACGAACTCATCCATGTTGAAAAGGCCAGCAGAGGTAAAATCTGTCTGAATGTATGAATCAGTGAGTTTTCTTTACAATGTTTTTGGTAGGTCTTTGTGTCCAGCTGTTATTTTATGTCCTGGTTTGAAGAATCACTGTGTAATTTATAAAAGGAAAAAAAAAAACACACTTTTTGCATTGCTTTATGCACATGTTCCTTGTCCGTGTCAGTTTCTGCAGAGACAATTCAGAAGAATCTTGAAATGATGGGCCGTCAGATTAAGGAGCTGGAGAAATCTCTGGAAACTTTTCCCCCTCCTCAAAATGAGAGTGACCTGTTTGTGGAGAAGATGACCATATCCTTTTTGAGTCAGTTGTTTTGTCTGCCTCAGTATAAAGATATAGATAACATTATATCATATATAATGTGTACGCTACTCACAAAAAGTTAGGGATGTTTGGCTTTCGGGTAAAATTTTCGGAAAATATAAAAAGTTTACCCTACAGTGATATTATATCATGAAAGTAGGGCATTTAAGTAGAAGCATGCAATGGTGATTTCCTCATCTCAAACCATTTATTGAAACAAAAGCCATCAACAGTTGTGGGTATACCACAACAAAAAATGTCAGTGTCTCAGTAACTTGTCATGTGCCCTTGAGCATCAATAACAGCTTGACAACGATGTGTCATGCTGTTCACAAGTTGGCTTGTTGTCTGCTGAGGCATGGCATTCCACTGTTTTTGAAGGGCAGCCCTCAGGTCATTGAGGTTGTGAGGTGCAGGGTTACAAGCCGCTACACAACGACTCAACTGATCCCATAGGTTTTCTATGGGATTCAGGTCTGGAGAAAGTGCAGGCCACTCCATTTGAGGTTGTTCATGCATGGGCACAGTGACAGGATTAATAATGTTATTCAGGTAGTATCGGCTTGTCACTGTACCATTCACATCGTGAATCAACTTTATCAGAGAACAGCACTGAGGCCCACTGGTCCCTTGTCCAGCCTAAATGCTCCCTGGCCCATGCAAGACGATGACGCCTGTGCCTGGTGGTGTGGTCAGGTACCCTTTCAAGTCGTCTAGCACGCAGACCACACTGAAGTAAACAGTTTTTAATGGTCTGACGTGACACTTGGGTGCCTCTTACCTCCCTTAAATGTGCCTGGAGTTGAGTGGCATTCATCGTCCCGTTACGCAGGGCACTATTCACAATGAAGCGGTCATCAGCGTGGGATGTGGCCAAAGGATGTCCACTTCTATGCCTCTCTGTGACTCTTCAGTCTCTATTTCTGTTGCAACCTGCTGATGACACTCTGTGACACTCTAAGCTCAGTGGCCACTCCCCTCTGACAACATCCTGTTTGAAGCCTCTTAATAGCGAGGTACTGTAGATCAGTTGTTAGGTGTCGTCTTGGGCTCATGATGTCAAAATATGAACAGCATGATGAAGAGGACTGTTTAAATACCAATTCTAATTGAACCAAAAACTTTATTGATCGATTCATGGATCAAACACCTGTTGTGAATTTTGCCATTAAGCACCTTATTAGAGAACAGCAAGTTATGCAAAAAGTACTGAAACACTGAACAGTTTGACATGTGTATTCAGAAGGTTAGAGAAGGTCAAATTAAGTTCACCTGTGAAGGTTATCGTGCATTTTAGGTGCATCCTGAAATTTCACCTGAAAACAGAATATCCCTAACTTTTTGAGTAGTGTGTGTACAGTATAATTTAGGTCCCGATATGACAACAGATAATTATGTCTCATTATAATACAGACACACGGCTTCTATTTGCCTTAATTCCATGTTTTCACAGTTTTGTGAGCCATGCCCATGAGCAATATGAGAAACTGGATTTATTGCACAAAAATATGGAGAAGCAGTACTCGGATCTGGGAGACTACTTTGTCTTTGACCCCAAAAAAATGTCTATCGAGGAGTTCTTTGGAGACCTCAACACCTTTAAAAACATGTTCCAGGTGTGTGCTCGTGTCTGAATTTGCAGATTCAGGTGTAATCTGATGTGCCAGATGTTTCAATGTCACTATGCCTCAAACAACATTGTTGACGGGAGCTGAATGTCAAACCAGGATGTGCACCTGATTCTGTTGACATAATAACAGAAGAAGGCGGCTTCTTTGTTTTATCTGTTTATATATCAACCGTTAATATTCCACTTTGGGGGGGTTGACATGGGAAAACTTGTTTTACCAGTTAGAATAACAGCTAGCCACTTGTTTTGAAGTTTTGTTTGAATATGTAGACATCAAAGGTGGTTAGTGAAGCAAATTGTACCCAAGTAACAATGTTATAATATGAAATTAATAACTCAACTATAAGTAAAAGGAGTCTCAGAGAACTACCCAAGTGTATGAAGTATTTTCTTAAAAGTGGCTTTACACAACTCTCTTCTCGTAAATTATTTTTTTTTCATAATATGGTTGGGACCTTTTCTTTTAAATTTAGTTGTAAATTTAAAAGTGGAGAATTTACACACTTGAGACTTGCTTCTAATAAATGTGGGTTTTTCATTTAAGAGAAATTTTTCTTCTAAATGTAGAACTTTTCTTATAAATTGCAATCTTTAGTGTTTGCGGCTTTTTCTCAAGTTTTTATTTTTAAATTTGCAACTTTTTTTCTTTTAAATTTGTGGCTGTGTTCTCACCAATTTGGGTTTTCTTATAAATGTGTTGGTCTGGGGAAAATAAACTATCCAGATGCACCCTCTAATTTAATTCCTGATTCACTAAAGTGGCTCAAGATTCAGCCATTTCAGATACGTTATTACAGTATAAACAGGAGCATTTCTACCCACCTAAAACTAACTCAGAGTATGACCAAATATACTTGAGTAAAAGCATGTTTTTTCTTCATGTGATCAAGTAAGAGTAGAAGTATCCTACTCTGCTTGATACCATTTACACAGTTTTTAAATATTTTCTGTCTTTGTCCAAATCAGCAAGCTGTGAAGGAGAATCAGAAGAGAAAGGAGGCTGAGGAGAAGATCAAGAAAGCCAAGCTGGCGAGGGAAAAGGCAGAGAAGGAGAAAGAGGAGAAACTCAAGAAGAGTCAGCTCCTCGACATCAATGCAGGTCACCAGTGCCGGATCACATTTGTTCAAACGAGTGGTGAAGCTTTGCATTCTCCTCAAGCACCTGTTGGGGGCACTCAAAGTCCACGCTTCTGTGGAGTAGATGTGTGTGTGCTGCTTCTGCAAATGTGTGTGTCTGTGTGTGAAAGAGCAGCCCATCAGCATTTATTGAGCGGAGTTAATCTAATGTTGATGACCTGTTTGGATGTAAGCAAAGAAACAATGATGCTTCACATAAAGCAAAGACGGGAAACTGTTTGACCTCTCTTCACCCTTCTTGTGGTCAAAGGGTGTTTCTTTCTTAAGAGGAAACTGATAAAGACAGTTAGGGTTTTATTTTTATCAGTAAAAACATGCTTCCACTCTGCTTTGGCACGCTTTGAAAAAGTGTTAGTAGCATCATTGTCCCAGGGTTACGCATAACCATACCCACTCTTTTATCCCCTTATACACATTAAGCACTTAAATCCTGCCTTGGAGACACACATTTATGCAAAGAGACTTTTTCCCCTTCTCTCAGTCTGTGACCTACTTTCAGTGCATTCCTCCTTTCTCTGGCTCCAGTTCTCCAGAGACTCTGCTGTATCACAGTAGAAATTCAGCATAGCAAAAGCACACTCAGTATGTGAGTGTGGATGTGTTACAAATGACTTGATCTGTTTTCTTGTGGATGTTTGTGTTAGAAACATCCACAAGAAAGTTTGTGTGAGTCTGTGTGCTTGTGTGTCTGTTTTTTGAAACTCTTACAAAAACTAATTCTGGCCTCGTCTCAGAGTCGACTGTGTTCCAGCTGGCTTCTCCTCTCTCTTTCCTTTCTTGCTTTCGTTCACCCCCCAACACCCCCCCCCCCCACACACACACACACACACACTTTCTCTCCCCTTGTGTGCACCGTTCATGTAAAGGGGCAATTAAAGCAGCCGAAACTTCTCATGGAAAATTTTGCCTCAGCATTTAACATTGACAGTTTATTGTATGGACTTGAAGTAGTCAAGTTTCATTTTCAGCCGTGTCTGTATAGAACATAATAGGGCTTCAAAGTTCAGTGTGTGTGCACATTAGTGGGCCTCCGATCATTTACATACAGGTGGCATATTTGATTGCCCCTTCAGCCCGGAGTCATCCAACACCACCTATTTGAATTCAACACACACAAATGTGGCATACACACACCTGGTCTTTGTTTTCGCATTTGTTTATGACTCATTCTGGATGGCTGGTATGCAATGGTTGTTTTCAGCAGCCGCCCCCCCCCCCCTTTTTTTAAGTTGCCTTTTTTCCTCCTATCCCTCACCTATCTGCTCACATACCCATACTATCTCATGGATTCTCTGAAGGTTATTATTACTTTCTGTCTCTGTGAGCATGATAAATTCCAGTTGGTGGTTAAACTTTTAAGGTCAGTGTGTGTTTGCGGTTTGTGGCCTTGTCATTCCAGTGTGAGTCAGACAGATTCCCCACTGAAATCCCACAATGTGTGTAGTTGCTGGGAATAGATTTCTGGGAATTTTTATTTAATTTAAATAAAAGCAGTGATTTTTTTTTTACATCTTTAGATATAACCTTTTGTAGGACACGTTGAAATATCTGGAAATTCAAAATGTCAAACCAAGACCATTATTGGGGTGTATTAGATTATTACAATGTCATTACTATTATTGATAAAAAAAAAAAGTTATACAATATTGTGCCCAGTAAAGTTAACAAAAAGGATTCTTCCTCTCATAAAGGGTTACAATAATTGTTTTTCTGTTGTTGCTTAGGAGATATTTGATTTGTTTATGTGATTCAGATTTTTTTAGCTCATTCAGGCAAAGCCATAAGGAGCTAATGCCATGATTTGGTATCCGTCCGTCCTTTCCTCTGTCCATCCATCAACATTTCACGGGAATCGCTACTCCTAGGCGACTGCCTCAGTGCTCACCAAACTCACTCACAATGATCCTCAGATGAATCTGCATCCAGGTTGTGCGCAAGGTCAACGGTCAAAAGATCTGAGCACTCGGGGGGTGATTTTGTCCGGCTCGAGTAAGCTACTCCATCATTGACAGTCTAGTTTAAGAGATTACTTGTGCAGAGCTTGTATTTAATTTTCCTCAGTCAAAGACATCTTAGAGAGACTGGTAAAGTGTAAAAATTCAGAAGAAAGAAAGTTGTAAATGTATAAGTAAATATTTGTAAATTTGTGTGGAAAAAATCACATTTATCTCTAAAATATGTTGATTCATAAGAAAGTACAAATTTATGAGGAAAAAATGCAAGTTTGACAAAAGAAATGCACATTTATGAAGGAGAAAAGCTAAAACCTTCACAAATTAGAAAGTAAAATGATTAACTTCTCAAAGAACTTTTTTAGTAGATACTTTTCTCACACTTTATATTTTAACCACACGAGTTAATAATTGCTATGTTGACCAATTATCCATGAGTCCATATTACAAAAATATGGTTGTCTGTGCTTTAGAACAATTTTTAAAGCAGTTAATGCACCGGAGTGTCATTCCCTCCTAAAGACAGCAGCCTGACCATGACTTCACCTGAGGCTACAGACCACCTGGTCACTGTCGGTAATGAAAATATGCAGTAGTTTACCCTCTGAAGAGGAGGAAATTATGAGTCTATATTCATGACAGACCACACAGCCTTATAATAATTATGAAACTGTCAGACATCATAGAGACCAGGAACAGAGGAGGATTAGGCGAAATAATGGCCATCAACCAGTAATTACTTTGGTCTGAGGGAAACCAATGAATAACTACACAGATATTATGGCGAGTTATTTAGCTTATGATTATTGTAGGCTTTTTATCATTAATAGAGAGCCTAAGTCACGCCCCCTCTACTTCCACATATGGGACCTTAAATCAGAACAAAATCTCCATAGAAATGAATGGCAAGAGCAAAATTATCTTTTGATCCCGATCAAATTTTGCCATGAGTTACACATATGTTTATCAATTTAAAAGATAATTTTCCACGTAAATAACAATGTAGGTTGTTGTCTAACTGTTAAGGTATAAGGTTATGAAAATATGTAAATTAAAAGACTGACGTCACTTGTTCAAAGCATGCCCAGGGTGACGGAACTAACAGTCTTCTGGATCAGTTGCAGCTCTCAAAATATAAAACAATGCATTTGTGTTGTTCTTCTCCTCTTTGGATCCTTCTTTCATCTGTCAGGAAACAGGAGGTGAGGTTTTATTAATCTCCCGCCATGATCGTGTTTGGTGATGTGGGATGATGGAAGATGTCCACTAGTCGTTTTCACAAAAACTAAATATTACTCTGTTATTATATGGCAACCGACAACTTTAACCTCTTGCACTCCGTTGTACCGCAGGCGGACAAGTCTCTGCGTCCCAGAACGCACAAGGGCACTCTCGTGCGCCCTCGTGCGCTCTAGGACGCATGATGGAGATGGTGATGGCATCCAAGCGCGCACTGAAAATAAAAGCTGCAGACACAGCCGCGAACAGATTAGCTCATCTGATTGACCTCTCATTCGACTAATAACAGCCTTGAATTGGGTTTCTGAAACCTTGAAGAACCAATGACTGAAAACCTAGCAAGAAGGACCCGCCTACCAACGCTGTGAATGCAGTGAGCCAATTGAAGCAGAGAAGTTCGCCAGCTGTTTTTTTTTTAAGGCTGGGTGAAGACTGACTGCTGCAGCGGATCAAAAAAGGACCCGCAGGAAGAACCGTCACAGACCCAGCAGCACGGAGACCACCCACAAATGCAACCTGTGCGACAGCGACTGCCATTCGCGCATCGGCATGTTCGGCCACAGGCGGTGCTTATTTTGTTTTTGTTCCAGCAGAGTAGACGTTAGGATTTCTTCCATGGTCATCATAGACCGACAGAGGCTGACGACGAAGGCTGAGTGACACACACACCTTCGCCAGTCTTTTTTTAATTACTACTGTTATTTGTTTTGAAAAATCGTTCACCAAAAACCGCAATCATGGAAGCACAAAACCGCAATAATGGAATTATGTTTTGATCGGGTCACGAGACCAGAACCACGAGCGGACCAGCGTCGCGTTCGTCTGACAATGAGGAAGAGAAGTTCGCCAGGACTCTGCTGCTGTGAAGAGGTAAGGTGTTATAAGCTAAATTATTCTTTATCCCTGAAAATTGTAATCCAAAATGACTTTTGACCGATCGGTAAATTACAACTGTGCGGCGCACGAAGTCTGAAGTTCGTGCGCCGCGGTACAAGGGGTCGTTTGCTGCGTCCAGACCGTGAATGCCGCCCCCCCCCCCCGCTATTCTTCTGTAGCGAGGGGGGGGAGCCGCGGTGACTGCGCTGCTGTCCCACATTGCCACATGAGGCTAATCCGTCATGTAGCGATGGCCAATGTCCATCCTCTGTAGCGAGGGGGGGGGGGTCACCCCCCTCACACACACACACACAGACACAGCCCTGAGTGTGACCTTTCATTAGAGCCCAAAATGAAGCTTCTACATTGAAGCATTCAAAAGTTAGACGTTTTTCCAAACTGTGCCATTTGGCACAATTTGGCACAGTTCAGAAACGCCTGGGAACTACCTGAGAACAAAGCTGTGTAATATATTCATTTTTTGTGGTATTGTTACAAAATTTTGACCTCAGCTGGATAACACTTGGTTGTACATTTCTGTTGCATTTTCCAGCCCGGATCTGAAGCTGTGTGTTATTTGCAAGCATTTGTATCCAAAAAAACACCCAGGCCAAATTTATTTTCTTCAAGTTCACTATGTTTAGATGACTGTTACTCAGTGGCCGGAGCACTTAGAGAGATTATGACTGTTTTGCCAAAAAATTCAAAGTGTTTTCTTTTAAATGAGACCAACCCCATGAAGATGCTGCAAAGAGTTGAAAAACGGCTTTGGATTTAATTTGGGCACGTTATTTTTTGGCGTTTTTAGGGAAATTGACTGGAGTGCAAGGGGTTAATTACATGGAAAATTCTTTAAAATTGACAAACATCATATGTGTAACTCGTGGCAAAATTTGATCAGGATCAAAAGATAGTTTTGCTCTTGCCATTCATTTCAATGGAGATTTTTTTTTCCCGATTTAAGGTCCCATGTGAGGAAGTAGAGGGGACGTGACTCAGGCTCTCTATAAAGTGGAAAATCATCCTGTAAATGTATTTGTCACTAGTCAGTGTAATTTACTCCATTATTACCAAGCCTGGTCATTATCATCGGTTCGTTTTTAGCTAACTTTAAGTGTGACATTTCTGAGCTGGGGGGAATTTCTCATAACGCACTCTTAAATTACTTGTCATTCAAAAACACACAGTCACTCCTTTCTTCAAACAGATCTCTGCACGTGCGTAAAACCATCCAAAGTCCATTAGACAGTAGCATATTTAGTTGTTAGCTGCTAGACTCACCGGTTCTCTGCTAATCTCTCCTTTTTGTGTCCGGCAGACATCGTAATTCTCCATAATGTCCCATTTTTTTTCCCCAATTTGCACACTGTACTGTTAAAATAAATAACTTAAAGTGAAGAAAAGATGGAGGTGAGCAGGAGCAGCTGTAATCAGCTGATACTTCTTCTGACAGATCCTTTGTGTTGAAGTTAAAATTTCTATTCAGAGAAATTAAAGTGCAAGGTCATCATCACGACCTACACAAATTGAGTAATTATTACTAGTACAGTAAATTACTATGATCACTCTCACTACCACTTCTGTTGTACAGCAGCCTGACAGACACCCCTCTTATGTAATGGAAAATGACAGGGTTTTTTTTTTGTTTGTTTGTTTTTTTTTTTGGGGGGGGGGGGGGTGTTTTAAGACCAACATTGAAAATTAATACCTGAAATCAAAATTTCTGCTTTAGGTGTTGTAAACCAAAAGTAATCCTGGACTATTTGAAAGGCATACTTCCAAGGCATATTATGATCACATATTTTGAATTTTTTAACCTGCAACTTTAGGTTACAGTAGGTGTTTGGTCTTATTCCCTCTATTTTGCCTTTCCCCCCTCTGCTTTTGTTTTTGGATATAGGCCAAAGCTGGTCAGAGAGCTCCTATTCTCCAGTTCCACAGCTAGGCGTCAGTGCAGTCTGTAAAAATCTGTGTGAGGCTTCATGCTTTTATTCTGTGTGGTAAAGGGGGTGTGCGTGTGTGGTTTATCCACACACAGATGCGGTTATGGGAACTGCCTCTGGGAGTGCTCGTGCTCCACTGAAGGAGCAAGTGAAGCGGCAGTGTGGGGGAGGGCAGAGGAAATAGGAGAGCAGGAGGAGAGCAGAGCAGCAGATGCTCTGCTGCGGATTAGACTGTGTTGTTGTCTTTTAGAAACGGGGGTATGAGGAGGACGGAGAAAGGCTTTGGCCATGAGAGGAGATGAGGTGGGATAAGCCTGGACAGCCTGATGGCTCACCACAGGCAACTGTGAAAAAAGGCACACAGCCATGACCCATTAAGAAAATTAAAAAAAAATTCAGCCCCCAAATCCTCACTCATTGTTTTTGAGTCTACTTTTTTCCTCTTTGTTTGTCCTCTCTGTGCCTTCTCTGTATAGATTTGCTTTTTTTCTCATCTGTTATTGTGAGAGTATCCAATAGGGGTGCTATTGCCTCACACAAGACGCAGTCTGTCTCTCTTTTCTTATGTGTGCTTCTGAGATGTGTGTCAGTGTGTGTGTGCTCAGTCACATTAATTCAGATCCAAAGAGACATCTTTAAGCGCTCACCATCTAATGCTATTGCGCTAATTAATCCGTCTTATGTTCTTACTCGTTGACTTGTTACTGTTTGCGTTGCCCACTCTGTCTGTGTGTGTGTGGGGGGGGGGGGGAATTGTGCAACCAGTGCTGTTGTTCAGTATTATTTTGCAACAGGAACTTCTGAGGTCATTTCAGTATTGTTTTTATTAGCTCATGTTTATGACGCCGCATTTACAAGACATTTGTTCACATGATTTATGTACAGGATGGAATTAAACCCAACAAATGTGCCCCCAGTTAGCCCTGTGAGTAAGTGTAAACAGTGTAAGCATGAGACATAGAAGTCTTTAAGTTTAAAGTTTTACCTTAGGTGACACTTGCATAAATACACTGTAGAGCTTTTTTTCTTATTTAGAGTAGATGCCCAAAGGATTCTTCACTTTACTTTTTGTTCTACCTCAGATTGAGCTCTTTAATTAAGTTTGTGTTATTGTGTATACACTAGTGACGCGGGGCAACTATTTGATGAGCATAAATGAAAATGTGTCAGTGTGATTCATCAGGAAGTCCTCTATTCTGAGCTTTTGTGCAGTTCTAGCACATGAGCATTAAGGGGTGTATGTGAGCCATGGAAGTTTTGGTTAATCTACAAGAGAGACTTTCTCTGACGTGACAAGCAAGACCACAGGCCATCTGCTTCCATAGCTTACTGCAGGATTAAATAGTCATGCATGTGTATGTGTGTGTGAGAGCAAAGCAATGTGCCGTGTTTGTGTTAGAGGGGGTTGGGCAGTGAACAGGGTGACAACGTAAACCTTTAACCCGCCCCTCCAAACCCACTGCCCCTCTCACCCCCAGAGCTCCCCTGTCTCTCTTCAGGTTCAAACAGAAATAATTAAAGCCATCTGCCTGAGTGCTGAGCAGTGTTGTGGGCAGAATGTTGCCCACAACACTCTCACTTGGTGCACACAGCTTTGCAGTTGGGCAGCCCCCTTGGGTTGGCCTATCTTCTTCCATTTATGGCTGCTAAAACAAAACAACAAGACCACCCATATAAAAGCTGTACCTGTAAACAAAGATTTGAAACATAATTCAACCCACTAGTGTAACTGTAACTCACAATTATCCATTTGTTTGTATTGTTTTGGTGGTCATGGTTTCAGTGGGTGTTTCTTTCCAGTACGGGTGGGTTTGTGCATTTGAATTCAGTGTTGCCCCCAGCAGTGACAGGAGTTGAACTAGGTCACTGCCTATCTGGGTTAACAGAGCTAATTTACCAAGGTGGACACATGGCTGGTGAACATCTTCATTACCTATATATGTGTTACCGTAACAGTATGGGCATAGGGAGGAAATTTTGTAACACCACATCTGTCCTTTTTATTTACAAATGGATTGTTAAATCACAGTTGTGATTTAAAATGAAAGTTGATGCTGGTATGTGAGAGAGAGACAAAAATAAAAGATTACACGTAAATACAAATATTGATTAAGTCTAATGCTCGACGTGTTTGTTTTTTTAATGTTTTACAGAAGGTGATGAAACTGGTATCATGGATGGCCTGCTGGAGGCACTACAGTCCGGTGCTGCTTTCAGGAGAAAGAGAGGACCACGCCAAGCAGGTACTCAGACACAAGCAGAGCTGTAAATCTTCCAGACACATGCAGATGTTTCAAAGTTTCATGTCTGTCTTGATTTACCGTTTACAGTTTCCTTTTGCACACATGCCAGACAGGAGTTCAGGGCTTAGTGTGGATAAATCATATCAAATATAATTTCTTCATTCTTTCTTCAACCCCGTCTTCTCTTTTCTGTCATCTGACAGCAACAGATGTGTTTGTTTCCTTGTATTTGTTGCATGGCTCCGAGGGCGAGCTGTGGTAATACTCCTTTGGCCATGGTTACAGGGACAAATCCAATGTGATCAAATTCTGGCAGTACAAAAAAAAGAAAGAAAGGGGTGGAAACAATGAGTTAGTGTTGACAGGAAGAAGCTTTTGCGAGGAACAACTAATGAGGGTGTGCCAGTCTTAAAATATGGAGGAGGAACCACCAAATATGACCATACTGACTATTAAAGAATGATGATGACCATCTCAGTCATTTCACATTCATCTGCTGTAGACATACAAGTAGAAAAAGCCTTTAGACCTTTGCTCCGGAAATTCTGTTTGCCCGTTTGTATTTTTCACTTTTGTTTTTTTAAAGAGTAAGAGTTGCTTTTTTTAGGTTTTGAACTGATTTATTGCATTTTTTCCCTTTGTATAGTGAAAACATATTTTAAACACATTTCTTAAGTGTTTGAATAAAACCTAAAAACTAAGTTGAAATATATTTTTCCCCTTTCATTTTTGAAGCTCTGTTTTTTCATCATTACTTCATCACCCAGACAGTTTCGTCCTGTGCACAGATTAATTCAAGCTATGCTTTGCACACCCCGGTCCAGATCTGGACGGCAGGGGTCTTCCATTTGGACCCCAAAGGCTTTTGATACAATTTGGGAGAAAAACAAAAAAACCCACCTGTTTCATTTTGATAGAATGGGGGGGGGGGGGGGCTCAAATGTTATAATGGCCACCAGCCAGACAGTTTATGGTGTAAGGACAGCCCTGGATGGAGTGAGGTCTTTGACAAGGCTCAGTCAAACTAGGGCAAAATACTCGGTGGAGGCAGGCAAGCACGACAAACCACCCCACCCGGAAGAGGGAAGAAAACAATTGCGACCGCCGCTGGCGACCGGAAGATTACAACCTGGAAAGGGCACCTGCTTTCCAAAGCCTTTGATAATCAGAGCCCCCGCCCGTTCCACGCCACGACACACACTGCACCACCATACTTCACGGACCAGCAATCCAAACATGATGCAAAACGAAAGCCAGGGAGCCAAAGTCAGACAACAGTAGGGTTGTTTCCAGTTTTTATTAGACATCTGATATTCATACGTTAGAAACTCTGTATTTTTGACTAAAGGACTGCGTCACTTATTTTATTTCACCTTTATTTAATATATGAGCTTCTCTGTGCTTACCAACTTTGCTGCACTGCCCATGTGTGACTGAATCAGTGTTGTGTACGCGCATTGAGCAACACCTGTGCCGTGATCACCCTGTTCCAAACACAGCCGCCTGACCGCTGCTACCAACTTGGCCTTGCTGACATGAAGCTTGAAGAGTTTGCTCATTGCCCATGTGTGGGCACGCCCATCACCAGTGCAGTTATGTGCACTAATGTTCCACTAACTGCTGCTGAAAGTCGCTGCATTCACCCAGCTACTCCTACAGCAGGGCAACCTACATCGGTGTAAATTACGATGATCCAGGGGTGGCAATTTTTTCATTAAAATTTGCAGCTTTTCTCATAAATTTGTAACTTTTCTCAATAATGTACTACATTTATTTGTAAATGTAAACGTTTATTCTTGTAAATTAACTTTTTGCATCTAAAGCAGGCAAGTTTTTTTTTCATATAAATTTGCCACTTTTTTGCTAAATTTGCCACTTTTTTGGTAAACTTGCAACTTTATTTCTTGTAAATTTACAGCTTTTTTCCTTGTAAATTTGCCACTTTTTCCTAATAAATCTACTTTTTTGCATCTTAAATCTGCAATTTGTTTCTTGTAAATCTGTAACTTTTTCTAATAATTTTATGAGGATTTATTTCTTGTAAATTTACATATTTTTCTAATGAATGTGCAGCTTTTTTTCTAGCAATCTTGACTTTTTGTAAATCTGCAGCTTTTTTCTCATAAGTGGACGTTTGTACATTATTTCTCATAAATTTGACTGACTTCAATAATACTTGGAATGTCCCCTGAGTATTTACCCTGGAGAAAGTGTTCTGTTTATTGTCCCTCCCAACGTCAAAATGAAATATCCGCCCATGTACCACGTTAGCACTGCTCCGAACCTCCAGCCTACTGACCCTGGCAAAAACCATTTGAGGACCCCTGCTGTAAAGTAACAGAAGCAGGTCAGTAATTTAGTTAGCTACTAAAGGTATTCCAGTTTTAAATACTTACATGAGAGTATTTTCTCCCTCCTTTTTTTTCAAATATGTACACTACTCACAAAAAGTTAGGGATATTCAACTTTCTGGTGAAATTTCATGATGCACCTAAAATGCTTGATTAGCTTTACAGGTGAACTTAATTTGACCTTCTCTTACCTTTTGAATGCACATGCCCAACTGTTTAATGTTTCAGTACTTTATGCATAATTTGCTGTTCTCTAACAAGGCGCTTCAAGGCAAAATTCACAACAGGTGTTTGATCCATGAATCGACCAATATATTTTCTGGTTCAATTAGAATTGGTATTTAAACAGTCCTCTTCATCATGCTGTTCACATTTTAACGTCATGAGACCAAGACGACACCTCACAATTGATCACCAGTACTTTGCCATTGTGAGGCTTCAAACAGGATGTTCTCAGAGAGAAGTGGCCACTGAGCTTCGAGTGTCACAGAGTGTCATCAGCAGGTTGCAACAGAGATACAGAGAACGTCAAACAGGTTCATTTTGTCTTCTTTCAATTATTTATCCTTTTTTTTTTTTTTTTTTTTTTTTTTTTTTTTTTTCCTTTGAAAGACAAAAGTAAAATAGAAAGATGTCTTTACCTTCTTTACATGTTTCAACTGCACTGCAGCCTTCATCAGAAGAGTCAGCTGATTGCTGCCAATCAGATCTGATTGGCAGCAATCTGATTATTCAGCTGATAAATGTCACCTGGCAGCAATCAGCTGACTCTTCTGATGAAGGCTGCAGTGCAGTTGAAACATGTAAAGAAGGTAAAGACATCTTTCTATTTTACTTTTGTCTTTCAAAGGAAAAAAAAAAAAAAAAAAAGGATAGAGATACAGAGAGACTGGAAGAGTCCCAGAAAGGCATAGAAGTGGACATCCTTTGGCCACATCCCAAGCTGATGACTGCTTCATTGTGAACAGTGCCTTGCAGAATGGGATGATGAATGCCACTCAACTCCAGGCACATTTAAGGGAGGTTAGAGGCTCCCAAGTGTCACGTCAGACCATTCAAAACCATTTACATCAGTGTGGACTGCATGCCAGATGACCTGCAAGGGTACCTGACCACACCACCAGACACGGGCGTCCTCATCTTGCCTGGGCCAGGGAGCATTTATGCTGGACAAGGGACCAGTGGGCCTCAGTGCTGTTCTCTGATGAAAGTCGATTCACGATGAGCAGAAATGATAGCTGCCAGCAGTGTTGGAGGCATCAAGGAGAGCGCTGTGCATCAGCCACTGTTGTCACCAGATGAGCCTTTGGAGGTGGTGATGTTACAGTCTGGGCAGGTGTGTCTAGTCCATACAGAACTGCCCTACACCTTGTGAATGGTACAGTGACAAACGGATACTACCTGAATAACATCATTAATCCAGTCATTGTGCCCCTGTATGAACAGCACATGCCTAATTTTATCTTCATGGATGACAGTGCTCCAGCTCATCAAGGTCACATCATTAGGGGAACGGCTGCTGGAGGCTGGGGTACCTCAAATGGAGTGGCCTGCACTTTCTCCAGACCTGAATCCCATAGAAAACCTATGGGATCAGCTGAGTCACTGTGTAGAGGCCGCCCTTCAAGAAGAGTGGAATGCCATGCCTCAGCAGACAATAAGTCAACTTGTGACCAGCATGAGACGTTGTTTTCAAGCTGTAATTGATGCTCAAGGGAACATGACAAGTTATTGAGACTTTGACATTTTTGTTGTGGTATACCCACCACTGTTGTTGATTTTTGTTTCAATAAATTGTTTGAGATGAGGAAATCACCATTGCATGCTTCTATTTAAATATCCTACATTCATGATATAATATCACTGTAGCGTGAACTTTTTACATTTTCCATAAATTTCACCCGAAAGTCAAATATCCCTAACTTTTTGTGAGTAGTGTGTATGCAGTATATTTATGCAGTATTGGGGTCATACAAATAAGAGTTGAGAACAGAGAGCTGTTAGGACAGTAACACTTAAACATGATTCCTGGTTTTACCATTGTTCATACTTGTAAACATATGAGCAGAAAAGTGTCCAGAGTCTATTACCTAGCGCAGTGACAGAGCTACAGACCGTGTGTTTTTATTCATGCACAATCTTGTGGGGGTTTAGTATTCACACACTGACTGAGTTTCTGGACGTGTGTGTGTGTAACACAGTCCCTGACTCAATAGGAGCCAGATGTGAAGCGGCGCAGCAGAGTAGACGTGACTTTTTTTTTGTCTTTTAGTATTTTTTTTCCTTTGTCTGACTTTGTTCTCTTTTTTACCTACTGACTTACCAGTACCTGTCTTATTTATAACTGTGTAAAAGTCACATGACAATCACGAATACTTCTTGTGTATTTTGTGGCTGTATATGGGAGTTTAGATTGTGACTATTCAGTGTCATCACACTGCCAAGCTAGACCATAAACCCACGACTGCTAATCATTACTGAGACATCCGAGACAACTATGAGAGGGAAAATGGAGAGCGAATGGGGAGCAGAGAAGAAAGACTGGGGCCCACTTGAGGACTCAGTCAGTCATCCAGAATACTGTTTGGCCACCTCACACTCCAACAGGAAATACCTGAACATGTGTGTGAGGGACAGGGAGAGCATGCTTTCCTCCCTCCACACACTTGTCTGTGGCAGGAAAGGATAGGAAAATGTAAGCTGCTGTCTGTATCACATCTTTGGTTCCTCCTCCCTGTCTTCTCTCTTGCCCTGTTGTGCTATTTCTGTTTTTGCTCAGCCAAACCAAAGCTCAGGGTTTTTTTGTTTTTTTTTTCATTTGTACTCTGGAGCATACAGCCTTTTTGTGGTGTTTAGTAATCTCGGCTTTGTCAGACGTTTGTATGAGTTGTATGTCCCAACTCATACATATCTGGGACCACTGGCAACCTCTATCAGCAAGCTAAAACCATTTACCTATAAACATCACTACACACAATGTATGTTTAATATTCACAACATAGTGTATAGAATACTGTATGCAGTGCAAATGGCACAAATGGAAAAGATACAACCAAAAAAAGAACCTGTTCTGTATAAAAAATACAACTTATGGTCAAGACTCATATTTTTGAAGCTTTTAAGAATGTGACTTAATGATATACTGATATACAGAATATAAAGTGGTGTGAAAAAGTGTTTGCCCCCTTCCTGATTTCTTTTTTTTGTATGTTTGTCACACTTAAATGTTCTAGATCATCAAACAAATTTAACTATTAGACAAAGACAACACAAGCAAACACAAAATGCAGTTTTTAAATGGTGTTTATTATTAAGGGTAAAAAAAAAAATCCAAACCTACATGGCCCTGAGTGAAAAAGTGACCCCCCCCCCCACTCCATTAAAGCATAAATTAACTGTGGCTTATCACATCTTTGGAAAGCTGAGTTCAATTTCTCTAGCCGCACCCAGGCCTGATTGCTGCCACACTTGTTCTAAATCAAGAAATCACTTAAATAGGACCTGCCTGACAAAGTCAAGTAGACCAAAAGATCCTCAAAAGTTAGACATCATGCTGCGATCCATAGAAATTCAGGAGCAAATGAGAAACACATTAATTGAGATCTATCAGTCTGGAAAAGGTAATAAAGCCATTTCTAAAGCTTTAGGACTCTAGTGAACCACAGTGAGAGCCATTATTCACGAATGGTGAAGACATGGAACAGTGGTGAACCTTCCCAGGAGTGGCTGGCCGACCAAAATTACCCCAAGAGCACAGCGACAACTCATCCAAGAGGTCACAAAAGACCCCACAACAACATCCAAAGAACTGCAGGCCTCACTTGCCTCAGCTAAGGTCAGTGTTCGTGACTCCACCATAAGAAAGACACTGGGCAAAAATGGCTTGTATGACAGACTTCCAAGACGAAAACCACTGCTGAGCAAAAAGAACATACAGGCTCATCTCAGTTTTGCCAGAAAACATCTTGATGATTCCCAAGACTTTTGGGATAATACTGTGGACTGACAAGAAAAAAGTTAAACTTTTTGGAAGGTGTGTCCCATTACATCTGGCGTAAAAGTAACACAGCATTTCAGAAAAGGAACATCATACCAACAGTAAAATATGGTGATGGTAGTGTGATGGTCTAGGGCTGTTTTGCTACTTCAGGACCTGGGAGACTTGCTGTGGGAAACGGAACCATGAATTCTGCTGTCTACTAAAAAATCCTGAAGGAGAATGTCCGGCCATCTGTTTGTGACCTCAAGCTGAAGCGCACTTGGGTTCTGCAGCAGGACAATGATCCAAAACACACCAGCAAGTCCACCTCTGAATGGCTTAAGAAACACTAAATGAAGACTTTGGAGTGACCTAGTCAAAGTTCTGACCTGAATTCGATTGAGATGCTGTGGCATGACCTTAAAAAGGCAGTTCATGCTCGAAAACCCACCAATGTGGCTGAATTACAATTCTGCAAAGATGAGTGTGTCAAAATTCCTCCACAGCACTGTAAAAGACTCATTGCCAGTTACTGCAAATGCTTGATTGCAGTTGTTGCTGCTCAGGGAGGCCCAACCAGTTATTAGGTTTAGGGGGCAATCACTTTTTCACACAGGACCATGTAGGTTTGGATCTTTTCACCCTTAATAATAAACACCTTCATTTAAAAGCTGCACTTTGTGTTTACTTGTGTTATCGTCTAATATTTAAATTTGATGATCTGAAACATTTAAGTTTGACAAACAAAAAAATGAGAAATCAGAAAGGGGTGAACACTTTTTCACACCACTGCACATCTGAAGGCAAGATAATTCAAAATAAAATAATTATTATGGTTTTCGTAACCACTCATCATATATTGTGGATAGGTGTGTAGAATAGCCAGAAATTGTACTCAAAAGTAGCATTTCTTTTGGCTATTGATCACTCAGTATAAGAACAGTCTCCAGCAAAATTACTTGAGTAAGAAACTATCAACTTAGAAAGATACTTACTTTACCTTTGATTGAACTATGAAGTGTTCAACTGAGTTAAATAAAATACAAGTTGTCCACGTATATACAGTGGGGGAAAAAAAAAGTATTTAGTCAGCCACCAACTGTGCAAGTTCTCCCACTTAAAAGATGAGAGAGGTCTCCAATTTTCATCATAGGTATACATCAACTATGAGAGACAAAATGAGAAAAAAAAAAAATCCAGAAAATTACATTGAAGGATTTTTAATGAATTAATTGGTAAATTCCTCAGTAAAATAAGTATTTGGTCAATAACAAAAGTTCATCTCAATACTTTATTTACCCTTTGTTGGCAAGGACAGAGGTCAAACGTTTTCTGTAAGTTTTCACAAGGTTTTCACACACTGTGGCTGGTATTTTGGCCCATTCCTCCATGCAGATCTCCTCTAGAGCAGTGACGTTTTGGGGCTGTCGCTGGGCAACACAGACTTTCAACTCCCTCCAAAGATTTTCTATGGGGTTGAGATCTGGAGACTGGCTAGGCCACTCCAGGACCTTGAAATACTTCTTACGAAGTCTCTCCTTTGTTGCCCGGGCAGTGTGTTTGGGATCATTGTCATGCTGAAAGACCCAGCCACGTTTCATCTTCAATGCCCTTGCTGATGGAAGGAGGTTTTCACTCAAAATCTCACGATACATGGCCCCATTCATTCTTTCCTTTACACGGATCAGTCGTCCTGGTCCCTTTGCAGAAAAACAGTCCCAAAGTATAATGTTTTAACCCCCATGCTTCACAGTAGGTATGGTGTTCTTTCTCCTCCAAATACGACAAGTTGAGTTTTTACTAAAAAGTTCTATTTTGGTTTCATCTGACCATATGACATTCTCCCAGTCCTCTTCTGGATCATCCAAATGCTCTCTAGCAAACTTCAGACGGGCCTGGACATGTACTGGCTTAAGCAGGGGGACACGTCTGGCACTGCAGGATTTGAGTCCGTGGCGGCGTAGTGTGTTACTGATGGTAGCCTTTGTTACTTTGGTCCCAGCTCTCTGCAGGTCATTCACTAGGTCCCCCCGTGTGGTTCTGGGATTTTTGCTCATCGTTCTCGTCATCATTTTGACCTCACGGGGTGAGATCTTGTGTGGAGCCCCAGATCGAGGGAGATTATCAGTGGTCTTGTATGTCTTCCATTTTCTAATAATTGCTCCCACAGTTGATTTCTTCACACCAAGCTGCTTACCTATTGCAGATTCAGTCTTCCCAGCCTGGTGCAGGTCTACAATTTTATTATTGGTGTCCTTTGACAGCTCTTTGGTCTTGGCCATAGTGGAGTTTAGAGTCTGACTGTTTGAAGTTGTGGACAGGTGTCTTTTATACTGATAATGAGTTCAAACAGGTGCCATTAATACAGGTAACGAGTGGAGGACAGAGGAGCCTCTTAAAGAAGAAGTTACAGGTCTGTGAGAGCCAAAAATCTTGCTCGTTTGTAGGTGATCAAATACTTATTTTACCGAGGAATTTACCAATTAATTCATTAAAAATCCTTCAATGTGATTTTCTGGATTTTTTTTTTCTCATTTTGTCTCTCATAGTTGAGGTATACCTATGATGAAAATTGGAGACCTCTCTCATCTTTTAAGTGGGAGAACTTGCACAATTGGTGGCTGACTAAATACTTTTTAGCCCCACTGTAACTTAAAATAATGGCAATAAATATAGAGAAAAGGTTAAACAGTCATGGATCGTCACCATATCGTGGTGGTGGTCGTGGTGGTGGGGGGGTGCGTGCCCTGGTGATCCCAGAAGCTACGTTGTTCAGGGCAATTTGCCTCTGGTAGGGTCACCCAAGACAAACTGGTCCTGGGTGAAGGGCCAGACTAAGAACGATCCAACAGATTCTCATTATGAATGTTAGAACAAAGATTCAGTGTACCCCGCCCGGTATGGGGTTACCAGGGCCCCACCCTGGAGCCATGCCTAGGGGAGGGGCTCGATGGTGAGCGCCTGGTGGCCGGGTTTCTGCCCATGGGACCCAGCCGGGCTCAGCCCAAAGGAGTTACATGGGTCCGCCCTCCAGTGGGTCACCACCTGCAGGAGGGACCATGGGGGTCCGGTACTATGTGGATCAAGTGGCGGTCAAAGGCAGAGACCTTGGCGGTCTGATCCCAGGCTTCCTAAACTGGCTTTTGGGACGTGGAATGTCATCTTTGTGATGGGGAAGGAGCCTGAGGTGGTGCATGATGTCAAGAGATACTAGCTACAGTGGGGTATAAAAGTATTTACTCAGCCACCAATTGTGCAAGTTCTCCCACTTAAAAGATGAGAGAGGTCTCCAATTTTCATCATAGGTATACCTCAACTATGAGAGACAAAATGAGGAAAAAAAAATCCAGAAAATCACATTGTCCGGTTTTTTAAGAATTTATTTGCAAATTATGGTGGAAAATAAGTATTTGGCCAATAACAAAAGTTCATCTCAATACTTTGTTATATACCCTTTGTTGGCAATGACAGAGGTCAAACGTTTTCTGTAAGTCTTCACAAGGTTTTCACACACTGTTGCTGGTATTTTGGCCCATTCCTCCATGCAGGTCTCCTCTAGAGCAGTGATGTTTTGGGGCTGTTGCTGGGCAACACGGACTTTCAACTTCCTCCAAAGATTTTCTATGGGGTTGAGATCTGGAGACTGGTTAGGCCACTCCAGGACCTTGAAATGCTTCTTACGAAGCCACTGCTTCGTTGCCCGGGCGGTGTGTTTGGGATCATTGTCATGCTGAAAGACCCAGCCACGTTTCATCTTCAGTATCCTTGCTAATGGAAGGAGGTTTTCACTCAAAATCCCACAATACATGGCCCCATTCATTCTTTCCTTTACACGGATCAGTCGTCCTGGTCCCTTTGCAGAAAAACAGCCCCAAAACATGATGTTACCACCCCCATGCTTCACAGTAGGTATGGTGTTCTTTCTCCTCCAAACACGACAAGTTGAGTTTTTACCAAAAAGTTCTATTTTGGTTTCATCTGACCATATGACATTCTCCCAATCCTCTTCTGGATCATCCAAATGCTCTCTAGCAAACTTCAGACTGGCCTGGACATGTACTGGCTTAAGCAGGGGGACACGTCTGGCACTGCAGGATTTGAGTCCGTGGCGGCGTAGTGTGTTACTAATGGTAGCCTTTGTTACTTTGGTCCCAGCTCTCTGCAGGTCATTCACTAGGTCCCCCCCGTGTGGTTCTGGGATTTTTGCTCACCGTTCTCATGATCATTTTGACCCCACAGGGTGAGATCTTGCGTGGAGCCCCAGATCGAGGGAGATTATCAGTGGTCTTGTATGTCTTCCATTTTCTAATAATTGCTCCCACAGTTGATTTCTTCACACCAAGCTGCTTACCTATTACAGATTCAGTCTTCCCAGCCTGGTGCAGGTCTACAATTTTATTTCTGGTGTCCTTTGACAGCTCTTTGGTATTGGCCATAGTGGAGTTTGGAGTCTGACTGTTTGAGGTTGTGGACAGGTGTCTTTTATACTGATAACGAGTTCAAACAGGTGCCATTAATACAGGTAACGAGTGGAGGACAGAGGAGCCCCTTAAAGAAGAAGTTAAAGGTCTGAGAGAGCCAGAAATCTTGCTCGTTTGTAGGTGACCAAATACTCATTTTCCACCATAATTTGCAAATAAATTCATTAAAAATCCTTCAATGTGATTTTCTGTTTTGTTTTTTTTTTTCTCATTTTGTCTCTCATAGTTGAGGTATACCTATGATGAAAATTGGAGACCTCGCTCATCTTTTAAGTGGGAGAACTTACACAATTGGTGGCTGGCTAAATACTTTTTTGCCCCACTGTAGATATAGTCGGCCTCACCTCAACACACAGCTCCAGTTCTGGAACCAGTCTCTTGGAGAGGAGCTGGAGCTTGGCCTATTCTGGAGTTGCCCAGGGCGAGACGTGATGAGCAGGGGTGGGTATTCTTGTATCCCCCCACCTTGCTGACTCTATATTGGAGTTTTTCCTGGTGGATGAAAGGGTTGTTTCCCTGCGCGTTCGGGTTGGGAAACGGGTCCTGACCATCATTTGTGCCTATGTACCAAATGATGGTTCAGAGTACCCACCCTTTTTGGAGTCTCTGACTGGGGTCCTGGAGGGTGCTCCTCTTGGAGACTCTGTTGTCCTACTGGGGGACTTCAATGCGCACGTGGGCAACGACAGTGAAACCTGGAGGAGGGTGATTGGGACGAACGTCCTGCCCGATTGGAACCCGAGTGGTGTTCAGTTATTGGACTTCTGTGCTAACCACAGTTTGTCCATAACGAACACCATGTTCAAGCGTTAGTGTGTCCATATGTGCACCTGGCACCAGGACAACCTAGGTCGCAAGTCGATGATTGATTTTGTTATCATGTCATCAGACAAGCGACCGTATGTGTTGGACAGTCGGGTAAAGAGAGGTGCAGAGCTGTCAACTGATCACCATCTGGTGGTGAGTTGGATCCGATGGCAGGGGAGGATGCCATTCAGACCTGGACCTGGTAGACCCAAGCGTATAGTGAGGGTGTGCTGGGAACATCTGGCAGAGGTCTCTGTCCGGGAGGTCTTCAACTCCCACCTCTGGAAGACCTTCAGCCACATTCCGAGGGAGTCTGGGGACATGGAGTCTGAATGGGCCATGTTCTCCACCTCCATTGTTGAAGCGGTTGCCCAGAGTTGTGGCCGTAAGGTCGTCAGTGCATCTCATGGTGGCAACCCCCGAACCAAGTGGTGAACACCAGTGGTGGGGGGGGGGGGCATTAAGCTGAAGAAGGAGTCCTATCGAACTTGGTTGGCTTGTGGGACTCCTGAAGCAGCTGAGGTGTACTGGCAGGCCAACCGGAGTGCAGCTCGGGTGGTTGTTGAAGCAAAAACTCGGGTGTGGGAGGAGTTCGTTGAGGCCATGGAACAAGACTTTCGGTTGGCATCGAAGAGATTATGGTAAACTGTCCGGCAGCTCAGGAGGGGGAAACAGCTCCCTGTCCACACTGTGTATGGTGCGGATGGGGCGCCGCTGACTTTGACTGGGGATATCGTCGGGCGGTGGAAGGAAGACTTCAAGGATCTCCTCAGTCCCACTGACACGCCTTCCACAGAGGAAGTAGGGCTTGTGACGAGGGGGACGACTCATCCATCACAGGGGCTGAGGTTGTCAAGGTGGTTAAAAAGCTCCTTGGTGGCCGGGCCCTGGGAGTGGACGAGATTCGCCCTGAGTAGCTCAAAGCCCTGGATGTTGTAGGGCTGTCATGGTTGACACGCCTCTGCAACATTGTGTGGAGGTTGGGGACGGTGCCTTTGGCATGGCAAACTGGAGTGGTGGTTCCTCTCTTCAAGAAAGGGGACCGAAGGGTGTGCTCCAACTTTAGAGGGATCACACTCCTCCGCTTTCCTGGGAAGGTTTATGCCAAGGTACTGGAAAGGAGAGTCCGGCCGTTGGTCGAACCTCAGATGCAGGAGGAGCAATGCGGTTTTCATCCTGGCCGTGGCACATCGGACCAACTCTTTACCCTCTCGAGAATCCTAAGGGTTCGTGGGAGTTAGCCCAACCAGTTTACATGTGTTTTGTGGACTTGGAGAAGGCATTCGACCACGTCCCTCGTGGTATTTTGTGGGGGGGTGCTTCGGGAGTATGGGGTATCGGGCTCATTGTTACGAACTATCTGGTCTCTATAAAACCATTGTGAGAGTTTGGTTCGTATTGCCAACACTCGGTTGGACTCATTCCCAGTGAGAGTTGAACTCCACCAGGGCTGCCCTTTGTCACCAATCCTGTTTGTAATTTTTATGGACAGAATTTCTAGGCGCAGCCAGGGAACAGAGGGTGTCAGGCTTGGTGACCACAGGATCTCATCTCTGTTGTTTGTGGATGTTGTTGTCCTGTTGGCTTCATCCACCAATGACCTACAGGTCTTACTGGGATGGTTTGCCGCTGAGTGTGAAGGGGCTGGGATGAGAATCAGCACCTCCAAGTCCGAGTCCATGGTCCTCAGCCAGAAAAAGGTGGATTGTCCTCTCCGGGTTGGGGACAGGCTCCTGCCCCAAGTGGAGGAGTTTCAGTATCTCGGGGTCTTACTCGTGAGTGAGGGGAGAATGGTGCGAGAGATTGACAGACGGATTGGAGCAGCATCTGCGTGATGCGGATGTTGTTCTGGTCCGTTGTGGTGAAGAGGGAGCTTAGCTTAGGCAAAGCTGTCGATTTACTGGTCAATCTACGTTCCTCCCCTCACCTATGGTCATGAGCTTTGGGCAATGACCGAAAGAATGAGATTGTGGATGCAAGAGGCTGAAATAAGCTTTCTTTGTGGGATTGCTGGACTCACCCGTAGTGATGGGGTGAGGAGCTCAGTCATCTGGTAGAGGCTCAGAGTAGAACCGCTGCTCCTCCACATTGAAAGGAGCCAGTTGAGGTTGTTTGGGCATCTGATCAGGATGCCTCCTGGACGCCTCCCACTCGAGGTGTTTCAGGCACGTCCCATTGGGGCGAGACCCCGGGGCCAACCAAGGACTCGCTGGAAAGACTACATCTCCCAGTTGCTGTGGGAACATTTTGGTATCCTTCCTGAAGAGCTGGAGCAGGTGGCTGGGGAGAGGGAAGTCTGGGCTTCTCTGCTTGAACTGCTGCCACCGCAACCTGGACCTCTGGAAAAGCTGTAGAAGATGGATGGATGTATGGTTAAACAGTAATAAATAAAACATCTCCTGAGCCAGAATAGAACAATTATTTCTGTACTAATTTCAATTAAAATTGAATTAAAATGAATTAAAATTCACAAAAATGGCTAAAGGTGCAGTCATTTCTGGTAAACGTGATTATAGTATAAACAAACACGTCAATAACCAGTATTTAGCTCATACTGACGAAGGCGTAATGAGCTATTGCGATGATGTGGCATCTGTCCGTCCATCCACATTTCATGGCAATCACTACTCCTGCTAGGCATTTGCCCCAATGCTCCCCAATCTCGCTTGTGCTCAAGGTCAAAGGTCAGATGATTTGGGCACTTATGTGATTACAGAAAAATAGCTGCTACTCCATGGAAATTGCCTCGATGATTGCCAAACTCACTCACAGTGATCCTCAGGTGGGTCTGCGTCCAGGTTGTTCTCAAAGTCAGAGGTCAGGAGATTTGGGCACTTATGTGATTTCAGAAAAATCTCTACTCCTTGTAGGAGATTGTGGTGATGCTCGCCAAACTCACAATAATCCTCAGGTCTGCATCCAGATTGTGGTCAAGGTCAAAGTTCAGGAGATCTGGGCACTTGCATGATTTTAGAAAAATCACTACTCCTTGGCAGTTAACTTGATTCTGATGAAACTCACAGTGACTCTTAGGTAGGTTTTCATCTTGGTTGAGGTCAAGGTCATAGTCAAAGGTCAGAAGATCTGGGCATTTATGAGCTCACAAAAACACTCCTCCTTGGCCATTGTTCTTGACTTTAAGCACATCCTAGATGGGTCTGTATCTAGGCTGTGTTTAAGGTCAACGGTCAGGAGATCTGCATGCTCTCGGGGTGATTTCGTCGGGCCAGAATGACCTACTCCATCATTGACAGTCTGGTTTAGTTCATTACATCAAAGTCAAAAGGAGTTAATGTAATGGTGCATTGTCCAGCCGTTCACATCTCACAAAAATCGCTACTCCTTCTAGACAATTGTCCTGACGCTCACCAAACTCACGCACAGTGATCGTAAGGTGAGTCTGCATCCAGGTTGTGCTCAAGGTCAAAGGTCAGGAGATCTGGGCGCTTACGTGATTTCACAAAAAGTGCTACTCCTGTTAGGCAATTGCTGCTATGCTCACCAAACTTGCACTCAACAATCCTAAGATGGGTCAGCATCCAAAGTCAAGTTCAGAGGTCAGGAGATCTGGGCGTTGGTTTCATGAGGCCGGACTGAACTATGTCATTGATGCTCTGATTTTTCGTATTGTGGAGATCGTGTGGAAAGGATGAGGCAGAGTTATTTCTCAGGTTCCATTTTATTCACAACACACTCTCCAACATTCAAAAGCAGAAGAAGGAAAAACCCCCAACATCTGCCAGTCTTATACCCCTGACATCAAAGTACAAAATCCCATTGTCTTTAAATCCCAAACACAATGCATCCCCCCTGCAGTTCCTCTCTCTTCCACCCAAACCTGGGTGGTCAGGAAATCATTCATGTCCATCTCTTTGCATATCAAACTCTCTCGTCCTCCTCTTATCCCCAGGAGGTCCAGACCTTTTGTTCCTCTTCAGACGTGAAGCCAAAATAAGCACACAGGAATATACATGAGAGAATATGAACAGTCATATACATGTGAGCCCGTGAAACTACATATGTGCACCACAGTATCAGTGAAATGAAAATTAAATACCATCAAACGTACTTGCATAAATATACTCAAGTAAGAATCAAATTGTCCTGCAATTAAACACTCAGTAAAGTATCATTTTGTAGAAATGTTACTTGAGTACATGTTCTTGAATAACTGGTACCCACCTCTTATATTAAAGGGGTCATTAGCTGAAAAATGGTGTTGTAGATTTTAACCTTCTGAAATGCATCTGTTGGTCACATGTTTTTCAGAAAATATCAAAGCAGTTACTTCTCTCATAAAAACACACAGACAGCCTTTATGTTGTTTTTTTACTCCAAAAAGCAAAATTGATTGTTCCGGATTTTGCATGGGATGTCATTGACATAGTAAACCCAGCCCAGCGCCATCTTTGATACCCGCCCGCTGCTCTAATATAGAGAGCCTAAGTCACGCCTCCTCTACTTCCGCATATGGGACCTTAAATCGGAAAAAATCTCTATTGAAATGAATGACAAGAGTGAAATTATGTTTTGATCCTGATTGAATTTTGCCACGAGTTACACATATGTTTTCCAATTTAAATAATGGTGTAGGTTGTTGTCTGTTGAGGTATAAGATTGTGAAATTATGTAAATTACAAGACTATAAACACAGACCTAAGGCAAGTTGTGTCATTGTTTTTGAGGAGCACCCAGGCTGAAGAAACAACAGTTCTCAGGATCAGCTGCGGCTCTCACAATACATTTGTGTTGTTTTTCTCCTCTTTGGATCCTTCTTTCATGGGTCAGAAAACAGGAGGTGAACTTTGAGAGAGGAACCGCCTTCATCGTGTTTGGTGATGTGTATAGTCAGAGACAAGTAATTGTAGTTCATTGAGTGTTTTCACAAAAGCTAAATATTACTCTTTTATTATACAACAACCGACAACTTTAATTACAGGGAAAATTATCTTTTAAACTGACATATGTGTAACTAGTGGCAAAATTCGATCGGGATCAATTTCTCTCTTGTCATTCACTTCAATGGAGATTTTTTTCCAATTTAAGGTCCCATATGCGGAAGTAGAGGGGGCGTGACTTCGGCTCTGTATTGGCCACAGCAGTCTGTCATGTAGATGGATGGGGGCCATCTTGAAAGCTAACAGTGGCACTAGGAAGCTTGCACCAAGCCCAGTTTATATTGTTGTTTTCTTCAGATTTCAGTCACCCTAATAGACATCCCTGTCTCTACCTGATTCACTAATCCACAGTTGACAGTATCGTTCTCCTTTCTGGCTTATTTTATTTTCACTGCAATTGAACTGTTAGCACTAGCGTGCTAGGTGGTCTATAGTTAATCACTGTAACCGAAACGCAGCTCGCTTTGGCATGGAGGAAGTGACGGACAGGCCGCCTGGATCCGGCCGGTTTTGATTGCGATTTTCTAGAAATTCTATTTACCCCACTGGAATCCTTGTTCATTTAACAACACTTGACCATGTATTTCATTCCAGACATTATTTTAAGTTAGTTAAAATTTAATTTTCTCAGCCGCCTTGCAGTTCAGTTGGGTAGCTGAAGCTAGTAGTTTAGCCACTCATTCACATATGTTATTGTGCTTTTTGTACTCCTGGGACCGGTCATTTCCTGTCAACCACTGAAACCACACCCAAAACAAAATATGTCACAATTGAGACTTGTGTGAGCTATTAAAATGAAGGAAGGGGGTGCAGTCAGTGACCCTTATAAGTACTGGCATTATGAGCTGACAAAGTATCTGTTAAAAAGTGCTTATTTATTAGGCATCATGTGCAACATTTTCAGCTCTAGGCACATTCTTAGAAACAACTTAAACCGCATAAGTTGTTAGCTTAACGACTAGGTCTATGGGGCATTAACCCCTCTATTCCCAACATCCACAGATGTTCTGGTTAAGCCAAATTTCTGCAAAAACCAAGACACCCTCATGCTGTTTTCAGAGGCCCTTCAAGGGCTGATGTTGCCAGTTTTGCTGTACAGTTACATTTCATGTATTGCTGGCATCTCTGGCTCCTTCAGGCTCACACTGTCAAACGGGGGTTCTCTTGGCTCACTTGGCCAATGCTTCTTCGAGGGGGTACAGTTTATTATGTCCAAGAGAGACTGGCAGTCATGAGTAGACTTGGAGATTCCATTGGTCGCATTAGTATTTTGGATTAGCTTTTCTTGATCTGCCTTTCTACTAATCGTTTGTTGAATAATTTTTTTTGTGGTTGTCAGCCGTTAATGATCTATGGCTGATCAGTCTGAGTGCCTCCATTTCTCAGGACTCCCAACAGTATATGCACACCAATCCTAGAGCCAGGTAACTTTCCTGTTCCTTGTAGGAACACTGAAATGATGACATCTGGCACGTTTTACAGCCTGAGCCCCTAGAGCCAATCACAGGGTGCTTTATTTGGTGGCTAAAGTCTTGCCGTATAATTTGCTAATGGGTTGGCTAATGAGTGCTGATGCAGGCCCACTCAGTGTGTAAAACAAACCTAAGAGAAGCTTCTGTTTTCTGTTGGGGTTTTTTTCCTGCAACTTCCTTGATACCCAAGAAAAGAAGTGATCAGAGGAGAGAGGAAGTATAGTTGAAAATTGGCTTTGATAAGACATAACATTTTCCTTGACGTATATAGTCTAATCCTCAAATAGGCTGGACTTCACTATCAGCCCAAATTGCCTAGTTTTATTATAGTTTCTATTAATCTAGTAAAAACTGTCATACACAACTGATGTTTCCTAGAGTTTTTTTGAATATGTTGGCCCAAAAATTAAATTGCATTTCCTTCATTGCATACAAGATCCATAAAGCTTGGACTTTACAATACCAGGTGTCCATCTTGCCGCCACCTTCTAGAATTCCTCTTGACCAGTTACATGAACATTTGTCACATAAAGCCTCATATTGTGATGGATGAAGTTGGAAGGTATCAGTGCCCGTAACGTGAAGATGGATCAGAATAAGCGTGAATGTGGAAAACAACTTTCAGACCTAAATTGTCAGTAGCAACTGCACTTCAAAAATAAGGGCAAGCAGACTGTCAGATTAAAGAATTGTTGCATTGTTTCCGCCATCTGATAGTAAATTAAACTGATGTATAACTGTAAGTTTGCCTGTAAAATTATACCTGTGGCGGCTGTTAATGTCTTGGTGTCCCACCCACATATCGTCTATGTGCAGGAACCACTGACCTCCCGATTGCAGACTTATGGGTATTAAAAATCCTCAGTGGCTAATATTGTTTGAAAACTACCAGCAACAGTGGCTGATGAGTAAAACGTAAATGTCAAGCCATATTCCTTGCACTGATAGTTCTAGGTACCTAAAAGGTTCCTATGGTGAGGCCGTACTTTCTATTAAGGAACAAAAATGACACTTTATTGTGTAGTAAGTTTGTGTAAATTTAATTGGTCATTTTAGTAATTTAATTTGTGTGGGTTTTTTTAAATAAAATAAGGCTTGCACATTTGAGTTTTTACATTATTTCTTCAGAGGTATTGATTGTGGTTGCCCATGCTCATTGATGTTACGTGCAGAGCTCCACCATCTCTTTCTTTGCACCATCACAGCTGCTGCGGCAGCAAACGTCACCAGCTCATTTAAAAATGCTCCATAGGTCGTATTGAGTGTGTCGTTATGCTCATTGTGTCGTCACAGCGTGAATGAATGGGTAGCCACGAGGCTGTGGTGGTCATATACCCCCTCACCTCTGACCTGTACCTCAGCCCACATTGTGTTTGTGGGCTGGTCATGTAGAATGAGCAGCCTGCTTTAAGCACCCTTAGTTGTCTGCATTCCGTCTGTCTACCCCCACTTAAATGCAAACAGGCAAGATGCATACACCAGATGCTTGCATGCCAACACAAAGGCACACATCGGTGTTTGCATGCCAATACATTCACCCACACTGGCAAATTACTTTGCAGCACACAGACACGTCTGCATCCAATATTATCACACTGAATTTTGATTTTACATTGTTGGATTCGGGCACCTAAATGTCCTTTTACATGAAGGAGGACAGCCTTGGCTTCATTTGCTAATATTATTTCTGTGTGTTTTCTAAGCCAGTTAATTGGAGGAATGACATGTCTGCACACTCACAATAAAGCCATCTGCTGGGTCATGGCCCTTCCAAGAACAGCCAATCACAGTAGCAACTAGCCGACAAAGCACCAATCACAATTGAGAGATGGAGATAAAGGGCTTAGCAACAATAGTGGCACACGCCGGCTCTGCAGACGGTCTCCTCTTAGAAAAACTGAGGAAAAAAAGACTCCTTCACACATGTCAACACATTCAGAAGATGGCCAATAGGAGAGCACTTGTCAATATCAGTGAAACCATAGATCAAAAAAATGGGGACGTCACATGCATGCCCGACACCCTCTGAGGCAATTAAGGCCACATGTGCACCAGTTCTACATATCGACATGAAATTAATGATTTCACATCAGTGATGACCCACAGACGCCAGTGAGCAGTGGTGCCAGATGACGTCAATCTTTCCCACAGTCCTTTAGTGCAGAGCAGCAGTGTGTTACCTGCTTCAGCCTGAGGAGGGCGATACCAGTCTCTGCTAAGTTATAGGCACTGATGGAAGTCCAGCCTGCATCCTAAAAACACACCATCATCCTGTCTGTGGCACCGTCGCTATGCTGTCATGTGACTGTGGATTTCTGCAGATTATGTACAGTAAACAAAGCAAATATGGCTGCTCCATGTTCTTATCGCCATGCAGACTTTCTTTTTCATGGGTGTAGCTGGTTAAAATCTGTGATTAGAAGAGTGATAACGGTATTTCCCGTTAACCACAACAAACACCTCTTTAGTCTTTTTATGTTTTCCTTTCACTTGGCCTGTAACTCATACTGTACAACAAAGCATTCTTTTCTTCAGGTAGTCATTATTTAGCCTCCTGGAGTGTAATCAGCCGCAGATGATCTTTTCACTACACACTTTGTGCTACTGACCAGCCTTCAGCGTGCAAATAAACCCATTCAGACTCGCACCAGTAGTAAACAAGCTCAAAATCAGTCTTTGTTGTTAGCGCTGATATCTCCCTTCCTGTTCCTGCAGCCTCCAGGCCTCATGTCAAGTACACGGATCGTTTGGTTAACATCAGACCCGTCTGTGTGTTCAACATTTTCAGAATTTCCTGTTTGTAATGCCATGACTTTTAAGCACTACAGCTTGAAAGAAAATGTTATTTTAAAGAAATCTTAATTTAAGGAGCACAAGCTGATATAGCCAGATTTTTATTCTGAATTTCAAATTAAGATCTAGGCAGTTGCCCCAATATCTGGCAAACTCGTATACAATAATCGTCAAGTGGGTCTACATCTAGACTGTAGTCAAGGTCAACGGTCAAGAGATCTGAGCGCACTCCAGGTGACTCCATCAGGCCAGGATGAGCTACTCTGTCAATGACAGTCTGTCACGCAGTTCATATTAAATCTACTAGCTGTGTTTAGAGGCTGAGCATCACCCTCCCCATGACAGGAAACACTAAACTCCCAGAAAATGAACAGTTCGCTTCACTTACAGAAACATTTGTGGAGTATACTTTGTACTTACCACATATGTATAGCTTTTGTTTTCATTTGAAAAACCAGGCCTGAAGTTGAGTGCTTCAGGTGAATGTCTTAGTTCTGCTTCGCTGTATGTCATTACAGTGGCAGACCTTGATGAGCAAAGTTGTAATAGTGAGTTCTTGGTTCAAACCGATCTCAGCGCTGTTTCAGAAAGTTTGTTTTGTTGGATCTGTATCGTGTTGAGCAAAAGCTTGTTGTGGTCAGATCTGTTTAAGGAGCTGCAAATAAGACTTCTTTGAAACTGAACCATACAGAGCTACTCAGAGTTCAGCAGAGGTGGTGACTAGTTATATTTTAGCAATACTAACACATCTAAGGGGGAAACCTCAACATTTTGAGTAAATTTACAAGAAACAAGTCATAAACTTCTGAATAGAAAGTTTCAAATTTATCAGTAAAAAGTTGAAGGTTTGTGTAGAAAAAGTCCCACATTTATCACACAAAAGTTGTAAACTTATTTAAATAAGTAATGTTATGAGTTAGTTATGAGGAAAAATTGCTAATTTATGAGGAAGTAAAATTAAGAGAAATGTCAGATTTATGAAAAGGCCTCCCAAATTTGTGAGATTAAATCCATCATTCACTTCTCAAGCAACTTTTTTCAGATACTTTTTCTACTTTTAAGTTTTTAGTAACTATTTCTTATACTGGAGTACTTAATACTGTAAGGCAATGCATACTTTTACATTAATGCAATTACCTTACAATACATTACCCACCTGTGGAGTTCAAGAATAAAATTGTAAATATGGAAATGAGGTTTAAGTAGATCCTTTTTAACAAACATTTAAGATATACTGACAGACTTGTGTATAACCCATGTAATATTTTTGGAAACACCCTGATTTGCTCGTGTAAATTACTCAGTCCAGTGATGTATTTGCTGCAGATCTTTGAGTTCAAATTCCCATAATTCGAGTATAATTAAACCTGGAGGAAAATTTGCTCTTGAGCTCAGATACTGTCCCCTATTGATTTCTGCTGTTATGATTTTTCCATGTTGCTTTCAATGCAAATCCACTCTGATCCTGCCTCACGTCACCCCTCTCTCCTTTCTTTCTGCCGTTGTGCTCCAGAGGGAGCGGAGGAGGACGTGAGAGGAGCTAGGTTGATATCCTTCGAAGAGCTTTCCTCGGCGGGTAGGAATTTTTAGGACGAGCTCAGCACAGTACACCGAACAACGCCCACGCTGACACACTCTTGCTTCATGGGTCATTTGTATAATTTCTAATTGGTACGTTTATGATTAAGGGAGAGGCTTGAAAGGGACGGAAATAGATACGAAGAAGGTGTGAAAGTAGGCTGAGAAAGAGATAAAGCATTGTCAAACCCTGGTGTTTATTATAAGGGGGAAAATGTCTCATAGCAGAGGGGATAAGGTGATAATTTGACACCTGGGCTGTCTGCGTTGATCCGTCCAGCTGAGACCCGCTAAAGAACTCAGACCAACTGTGAACTCAAGTCTGAATCTGCAAATCCTTCTTCTTTCTCTGTTCCACAGACTCAGTTGTGTCTTTGTCAGAGCTAATTCTGGAGACCTGCTTGGTAACTTTGTGTGTTGTGTGTTTTGCCTGCAAGAACCACGCTATGAGTGCTGATACGTTGTACATGCAGTCATGGTTCATTTGCACGCGTTTGTGTGTGTGGTGATGTTTATGATGGTGTTGCTCGAGGAGTTTAGTCCCTCTCTACATACAGCAGGCGTAACATAATAACAGCAAACACAATCTCCCACTGACCTATATATTTTAAAATGGCCGCTGCCGCACAGCTGTCCTCCCACATAGGAGAGTGAGGTGTGCTGGAGGATAGAGGGAGAGAATGAGAGATAAAACCAGGTGTGTGTGGGTCTGTGTGTGTGTGTGTGGGTGGGAGTAGAGGAACCAACACTAGAAGAATAAAAACGACAGCATCCTCGGGGTACAATCTGTCACACTTGTTCTGTTCCTCTCTCCATCCCAGTCCGTCTAACCTCACCATACTTCTTCCACCATTTCTTCACTCCCCATTTCTGTCACTTTTTGTCATGCCATCACAGCCCCCCGACTCAGCCTCTTGATCCATGTGTGTCTCATTTTCATTTATCCCTGCCTCTTTAATCTTGCCACAGCATGAATCATCCTGCTCCGTCTCACCACTTCCTTCCCTCCTCGCTCCTTCATCTCATCACTCCCACTTTCTCTTCCTCCGTGTGTCTCTGTGCGTCTTTTATTCCTCCCTCATTTCCTCATTTGCTTAAGATCCCTCTGAGTCTAATCTGACATTAGCAATGAGCTGCTCCGGAGAGGATGCTTGTCCACGTACACACATACAGCACAGTAGTCTTGTGTTGTGTGTCATGCACGCAGTAATAAAGGGGAGTACACGTTTGACATTTTATTTAGTAGTAAGTCTGCAACCAAGCAGCTGGTATAATAACAAATGTTGATGTTCCTGTTGATGTGGCAGAATGTGTCCTGTTTGCATGTAAATCTGATATTGCACTTCCTGGCATGCAATGAACTATCTGTGGATATCACCGTATCTTAATTTGTTTCTCTCTCTCACGCCGTGCCTTTCTTCTCCTCAGCCAACCACCGACGAGCTGGCCATGCAGTGACCAACATCCTAGCCAAAGAACTGCTGCAAGAAGACATGCCTTCATTTGGTAAACAAGCCCCTAAAAAGTTAAAGACAGATGAGCAACTGGAGCCGAAACTGGAAGGAGCGGCATCTTTGGAGGAGTTACTGGAAGCTGCTCCCCTTCGGTCTAATTAGGTGCCCACATGGAGATCTATCTAAACACAGTTCTGTTTTTTTTTGTTTTTTTTTAGGCATTTCACGGGGCAATAGCAATTTGAGATCACTGCCCTTGTCTTAAAAGGACCATCTTTTATTGCAGTGTTAATTTTGTGCTTGGTGATCGTGGGAAGAGGCAGAATAGGCAGGGGCTTCAAAGTCAACCTGAGTCCCTTTATGCCTCTCACCAACCGTTTAGTGCAGGGGTGTCCGATCATGTGCCATGGAGGGCCAAGACCCTGCAGGTTTTCTTTTCTACCCAGTCTCTTCAGCAGGTGTTTTCATTCATCAGCAATCAGTGGGAAGAAGTTCAGTGAAATCTGTTTGAAGACACTGGTTGGAGGTAAAGCCTGCAGGGCCTTGGCCCTCCATGACATGTGATTGGACACCTCTGATTTAGAGCATAATTTGTGTCATAAAAAACTTCTTTTCAGCACATTCTGTATATGCTGATTCTTTTTTATCTGTTTCTCCATAGTTCTACATCACTATGTTCACTTGTCACTCCTCAGTGGGCACCTTTAGCCATTCCAAAGACTTACTCAGGAGGAATCCACTTGTTTTTTGCTAACTTAGACTGAGGATGTCTGTACTCTGGCCCATCCTGCAGCGTTCTGTTTGGATGTTCCACCCAAAACTTCCTTTTTCTCAAATTTTTTAAGCTAATGTGTTGCTTTGTAATTATTTGATATACTGTGCGTAACTATGAACATTAATCATATTGCTGTACTGTTGAAAAAAGTGCCAATCTGTAGAAACTCAGTCTTATTTCACTTCTTGTCACAGTTTGCACTGAACCAGCCTGATGCTGTATCACTTGGGTTTATGATTTTTATTAGTTCCTAGAGCAAAACTCATTCGCTCACTGGTGAGAATTTTTTTTTTTTTTATAATGGGATTCATTACATAGTGTTCTCACATGTACCCACAGCAGTTATTGTACATGAGGAAAGCATGCTCGCCTTTCACGGCATGAACATATCTTTTCCCGTAAACCTCAGAAAAAAAGTCAGTTATAGACGGGTGCAAAAATATTCTTTGCTTTTAAAGAGTTTTTCCACAAGTCCAATTGGTTTATATGTCTGCCTGTTGTTCTATGAAACATTGTGCCACACCTATATTTAGGTTTTGTGTGCACAATCAACTTCCTACATGCGTATGGGTGTGTTTGCACTGCCATCTGTAATTACCGTACGGTACCGGCCATGCTGTCACAAATGCTGCGTCTCATAAACGGCTTTGTGGTTTTTCTGCTGAGGACGTAGCACACTGGAAAACTGCCCAAAAACTGCTGAGACAAGTATGTGTGCTGAGTTTTTGTGTGTGTGTGTGTGTGTGTGTGCGTGCGTGCGTGCGTGTGAGCGCGTTTCCCTCCCACCGAAATGCTGCAGTAGTTCCTGAATGTCTGGCCTTGCTTCTATTTGTATTCAGCAGCTATCAGCGTACATGTTGCCATGATGTTGCGGTGTAATAACAGACAGGAGCAGTCGTCGGCTGCTCATGCAATATTTATTATTCCTATGCAAGTGTGTTAGCATTGAGGGTGCCCCCGCCAGTCTCGGGATGGGCATACTGCTGGGGTGGACTTGAGCGATCCATCTAAACCTGCTGGATCAAGGTTGCTAATTTTGGAAAATCCTTGCGGCTTTAACAAGTCATTTTTTTTTTTTTAAATAGATGAACTGGTTACTTTTTTCCTTAACATTACCAGTTCTGATGTGGCAACTTTACCGCCCAACCCCCAAGTGGAGAAGTGGATTGTCTGATCAGTTGCTGGTGTTTACTCGTAATGGACACTGAGAATGATCGATTGATGGCTGTACCTGCTCCGAAGCACAAAATACATATCGAAGCTCATACATGATTGCTGTGTCCTTTCTTCTTGGATGATTGTGTCTGTTTTCAAAAGCAGATTGATGACAAACGATATCAAAATATCACTGGAATATTTTTCCTTATTTGAGTCATTCCATTTTGCTTGATAATTTTTTCTTTTTTAAGAATGTGTATTTTATGCTTGATTATTTTAATGTATTTGAATGGAGACAAGATTTTTTTTTTCTTCCAGACATTGCTATACAGTTGCAGAATAATGCACACAGCTGTTTTTTTTGTTACACTGAACTCTTAATAAAATGTCTTAAGTAACTTGTTGATGTGCTTGGATCTTTATTTCACTGTGAAATTTTTTTGATGCAACAGTCAGATGTTGGTGTGTAGTTTCTGTCGTAGCAGTATGTGTGTTTTAGCCAGAGCAGCTCTGTCGGTTGGCGCTGCCCCCCCCCCTCCTCCTCACTCTCCCTCATGTAAACACAGAGTGCAGTAAAATAGCAGACGGTCGCTGCACTTTGTGATACTATAATTTTATCACCAGAAAGCAGCTGAAGAATGAATAAACAGTGGAGCTGGTTATTTCTACAGATGATTCCCAGGATTTTCCGTGGCTCCAGGGTTTCCAGAGATATTTTCCAACACTGATGACTAGTTATTCAACATGCTCCGTGTGTACAGTGTGTGTGTGTGTGTGTGTTTTCCTTCTGTTATTGTCTTTGCAGTACCAACATCTGAGTTTGAGTAACTTCAGTTAAGATGAAAGAAATTCAGCAATGGAGACTCTTTATTTATAATCATTATTCTCTGCTGTTTTAGATACTATCGTGACTTTAAAGAAGTACTGTACTGGTTTAGAATAGCTGAACACTAAAGCTAAAACGAGTAAAATAAAGACCATCAGTGATGGAGGAGCTCAGCCCTCACTTCTCTATCTTTACATATTTGTGTGTGCGTGTATATAGCTGAGGCCTACTGAAAGTTAAAATTGCATGTATGCTGATCTTGTAATCTTGGACTACAGAGCGCATCGTGGATGCAGGCCCTTCTGAGGATCATTGTGTGTGTTTGGTGAGCATCCAGGCAACTGCAATAAGTCCTGAAATTCTCATCGATATATTATTGAAGCTCATTTCACCTGTGATAGTTGTTAACCTGGGCTTCATCCAGGTATGAAAATCTCATTCATGGTGATGTTTTGATGCCGCATGCCCATCCTGATGTTAAGTTAATCCCTTGCCGCAACTTGTGGCATATGGGCGGCGCCTATCTCCTTTTCACTGACCCAAGGCCACACAGCTACTGTAAGTAGTGAAACCTACAGTGGGGGGGGGGGGGGTCGATCCTTCTGGTTGCTCTGTGCAAAACTTCCCTTATCCCATTATGCTGAGTACCAAGCTAGAAAGTGGAAAGTACCATTTTTATATGGCTTTGTTATGACCTGGCCGCGATTTGAACCCACGATCTCCCAGTTGTGGGGCGGATGCTCTACCAGCTAGGCCACCACTCCGGTATGCCGCATGCCCTTCCTGATGTAGCCCTCCCCATTTATCCAGGTTTGGGACTGGCACTCCAAGTGTTTGAGTTTAAAAATGTATATAAAATTATTTTAATCAGAACAGCTGGAAGAAACAAGCTGGCAAAATATAACCGCTTCTTCTGACCTCAACTCTGGCCTATAAAATGACTTAAATTATTTCCTTAAATGTGTTTCCTTCAGTTTCCCATTAAATATT
The DNA here is from genome assembly GCA_020510985.1 of Pholidichthys leucotaenia. Classification (NCBI taxonomy): domain Eukaryota; kingdom Metazoa; phylum Chordata; class Actinopteri; order Cichliformes; family Pholidichthyidae; genus Pholidichthys; species Pholidichthys leucotaenia. The sequence continues at coordinate 38,269,323 of CM035840.1, read as the reverse complement.
TCACGGACAGGATGCTCTTAACTGGCTGAAATATGTTTAGATGAAAACATGGCCATCTGCTTTTTGTTTTGTATGGGAAGATGGAGAGAGAAATCTATTTTCTTAAATAAATTTGGGGTAAAGTCAAAGTGACAAACTGACTAGGTAATATACTACAGAGCTGAGAATCCATTTGATTTATTAGATTTATAACTTGTGAACCGTATTCGCATGCTATACTCCCTGCAAATATGAGTAAATCTTTAAGTGAGAAAATTAGCTGGTCTTTAAATGGATATTTGTGTATAATGAGTTCTGTTTTTGGAAGTCATTTCACGTCAAGACACCTAGAGGAATGGACTCCTTTTTCTCTTAGTTCTGTTGTTCTCTGCGGACTGAATCAGCTGTCCCATCACATCACTGTTAATTTTACCAGTATGCTCAAACTTCATTTTTCCATCATATACAGTAGATATAAAAAGTCTACACACCCCTGTTCAAATGCCAGGTTTTTGTGATGTAAAAAAATGAGACCCAAGATAAATCATTTCAAAACTTTTTCCACCATTAATGTGACTTATAACCGGTACAACCCAATTGAAAAACAAACTGAAATCTTTTAAGGGGAAAAATAAAAAAACTTAAAATAACCTGGTTGCATAAAAATGCACATCCTTAAACCAATACTTTGTTACAGTACCTTTGGCTTTTATCACAGCACTCGAGTCTTTTTGAGTAGGAGTCTATCAGCGTGGCACTTCTTGATGTGGCAATATTTGCCCACTCTTCTTTGCAAAAATGCTCTAAATCTGTCAGATTGTGAGGGCATCTCCTGTGCACAGCCCTCTTCAGATCACCCCACAGATGTCCGATCAGATTCAGGTCTGGACTCTGTCTGGGTCATTCCAAAACCTTAATCTTCTGGTGAAGCTGTTCTTTTGTTGATTTGGATGTGTGCTTTGGGCCATTGTCATGCTGAAAGATGAAGTTCCTCTTCATGTTCAGCTTTCTAGCAGAAGCCTGAAGGGTTTTGTGCTAACATGGACTGTTATTTGGATTCTCTCCACCTTGACTAAGGTCCCAGTTCCAGCTGAAGAAAAACAGCCCCAAAGCATGATGCTGCCACCACCATACTTCACTGTAGGTATGGTGTTCTTTTGGTGATGAGTAGTGTTGCGTTTGGGCCAAATATACCTTTTGGAATTATGGCCAAAAAGTTCAACCTTGGTTTCATCGGACCATAACACATTTTCCCACATGCATTTGGGAGACAGCAAATGTGTTTTTTGCAAAATGTAGCCAGACTTGGATGTTTTTCTTCATAAGATAAGGCTTCCATCTCGCCACCCTAGATGGGAGATTGTTGTCACATGTACTGTATTAAGCAGCCAGTACTTGTCAGAAATTCCTGCAGCTCCTTCAGTGTTGCTGTGGATCTCTTGGCAGCCTCCCTGACCAATTTTCTTGTAGTCTTCATCAATTTTGGAGGGACGTCCAGTTCTTGGTAATGTCACTGTTGTGCCCCATTTTCTCCACTTGATGATGATGACTGTCTTCACTGTGTTCCATGGTATATTTAATGCCTTGGAAATTCTTTTGTACCCTTCTCCTGACTGATACCTTTGAGCAATGAGATCCCTCTGATGCTTTGGAAGCTCTCTGCGGACCGTGGCTTGTGCTGTAAGATGTAACTACAAAAATGTCAGGAAAAGCCTACTAGAACAGCTGAACTTTATTCGGGGTTAATGAGAGGCACTTTAAATGGTGGCATGTGTGTGCTTCTGAATTCTGAACACAGCCACATTCCCAGTTATAACAGGGTGTACATATTTATGCAACCAGGTTATTGTAAGTTTTTTTTTTACTTTTCCCCTTAAAAGATTTCAGTTTGTTTTTCAGTTGGGTTGTACAGGTTATAGGTCATATTAATGGTGGAAAAAGTTTTGAAATGATTTATCTTGGTCTCATTTTTTTTGCATCACAAAAACCTGGCATTTGAACAGGGGTGTGTAGACTTTTTATATCCACTGTATGCAGGCCTATAGCATATAGGCCATAAGGAGTTTCTCTTTCCATCCCTATGCTAAATGAGGTGGTAGCACGAGATACATCCACAAGTTCTTTGTTGCCTTGTGTGTGTCTTTATTGCGCTTCCTGCATCTTTGAATACTGAAGTAATTCTCACACTTCTGATCCTAAATACATAAATTCTAATGTGTAATCAGTGCCCAGCTCACAGCTAATATTAATTATGTGCAAAACAAAGTGCTGAATGCCTTTTTTTTTTTTCCAAGGCCTGAATTCAAGCTCAAGTTAACACATCTGGCCTATCTTAATTCTCCCTGAAAACTTCAATTGATCCAAAAGGTTGAAGCAAGTTTACTCACCTTGAGAAGGAAGAAACAATTTTTCTCCAGTTGCTTCCCTTTATTCATTCCCTACCTGAAGTGGGTGACATATCGAGAAATTGTACACAAGCAGGCATCACTTTATCATATACAGTGGGGGAAAAAAGTATTTAGTCAGCCACCAATTGTGCAAGTTCTCCCACTTAAAAGATGAGAGAGGTCTCCAATTTTCATCATCGGTATACCTCAACTATGAGAGACAAAATGAGGGGGAAAAAAATCCAGAAAATCACATTGAAGGATTTTTAATGAATTAATTGGTAAATTCCTCGGTAAAATAAGTATTTGGTCAATAACAAAAGTTCATCTCAGTACTTTGTTATATACCCTTTGTTGGCATTGACAGAGGTCAAACGTTTTCTGTAAGTCTTCACAAGGTTTTCACACACTTGCTGGTATTTTGGCCCATTCCTCCATGCAGATCTCCTCTAGAGCAGTGACGTTTTGGGGCTGTCGCTGGGCAACACAGACTTTCAACTCCCTCCAAAGATTTTCTATGGGGTTGAGATCTGGAGACTGGCTAGGCCACTCCAGGACCTTGAAATGCTTCCATACCTGCCAACTACTCCGGTTTTGCCGTAATGGTTACGGTTTTCAAGACCCCATTCCGGGTTACGGCTTTATTAATCAAAATTACGGTTTTTCACTAAAAATTCAGTCAAAAATTTTAAATTGTAAAAAAAGCACGAAAGCAATTCCAAACATGAGATTGCTAGGAATCGTATCTAAATTTACCTGAAGCGTTTGCTAAGCTAACGCTATCACTATAGCTAACGCCATAGCTAGTCGTAGCACCTAACACTGATACAAAGAAGCGACTCCATCCCCGGTGATTGGGGCTCACCGGAGGAACCAACCGAGGCAACAGTTGGACGGGAGCCGGATCGGAGTTCAAGTACAGCGGTGGTAGGAGACGGGGACCAGTGGAGGAGCAGCCGGAGCCCCAGCTGGATAAGTCGACTGTAGCTGGAGCCCAGCTACAGCGGCGGGGCTCGGCGGAGGAACTACTGAGGAAGACGGCGGTAGGTGGCAGGGCTCAGCGGAGGATTTACCGGGACCCCAGCTGGACAGGAGCAGGATCGGAGCTCAACTACAGTGGCGGTGGGCGGAGGGACTTGGTGGAGGAGCTGCCAGTACCCCGGCTGGACACGAGCTCAATTGCAGCGGCGGTAAGCAGCGGGACTAGCAGCGGAGGGGGCTAGCTGAGGCCCAGCTGGATTCGAGGTCGGTCGGCTGGGATATCGGCATGACCAGCAGAGATTGTTTTACTATCAACAGGTCAGTAAAAATGCCACCAAAGAAGGAGGAAATGGAAGAGATCAAAAAATCTCTGAACTAAGTTAAGAGATTTTATCTTCTTGGTACATAAGTCAATATTATACAGTAATAAGTGGCATTCAGCTGTTTGGTTTATGTCATTTAAGCACAGTTCTGGTACTTAAAAAAAATCATAAAAACCCAGGTGCTTCGGCTTGCCCCCCCCAGCGGGGCTCTGCCCCGGACCCCGCTGGGGGACTGCGTCCCCCAGACCCCCTGCTAAATTTTCAGATAATTTCCCCAACCCCAAATCACATCCCTGGGTAAAGAATGACATACTGAGGCAGGCCAGAAAGTTACAGGGAGCAGAAGTTTACCTAAATGAACATTAACAAAAACTAATGCTGAAATAGCACGGCAAGCATGAATGCTGAAAAGACAAAATAAGATACAGGCAACATGGACAAAAAATTGTAGAGTTTGGATCAAACTAAATAGAACACCTGAGGACGCAAAAGAGTATAATAATCAGAGATCTTACCGACTTAACCGGAGTGGTGGCTCAGTTGGTAGAGCATCTGCCCCACACCCGGGAGGCAGGGGTTCAAATCCCGGCCGGGTCATACCAAAGACCATATAAAAATGGTACTTTCTGCCTTCTAGCGTGGTGCTCCACATAATGGAACGGGGAAAGTAAAGTTACGCACAGAGCTACCAGAGGACTGATCCCCCGCTGTAGCTTTCACTACTTACATTAGCTGTGTGGCCTAGGGTCAGAGAAACGGGGATAGGCACCGCCCTATACACCAACATGGTGTGAAGGGAATTAACTAACTAACTAACTTACCGACTTAAATAAATATAGATGAACACTGATTAAGAAAATTAAGACACTGTGATAATCCATATCCACACACATGACAAGTCTTTTCGTGAGGAATACTCCAAAGCATTTCCAGGAATTATTACTGCGGACTGTGAGCGCATATTCAGCCATATGAACAAGAACAAAACTGAGTTCAGGTCCAGTCTGTCAACTAAAGTTCTAGGCAACCTCATGACCAGGAAAATGATGACAGCTTTGGGTAACAAGTGCCACAGTGTGTTCCATTCAAAAGACCAACTGAAGAAAGCTAAGAGGTGCACCATGGAAAACAACAATGCTTGAGAGTTACCATAGAGTTTGTCCTTGATCTTTTCATTCAGCATATCTGCATTGACAATTTAAGGAAAATAGAAACATGATTGTTGAAGAAATATGAGGTTGTTAGCCACATTTTAACTTGATTTAATGCTAATATTTGTTTGCCGTCGGGGGGGCTTCGCCCCCCTGAAACACCCACCAGGACTTTGTCCTGGACCTACCGGGGCCTGCGGCCCCTGGACCCCGGCTAGCTACTAGGCTTTTCAGGTTTTAAAAGTTGGCAGGTATGTGCTTCTTACGAAGCCACTCCTTCGTTCCCCGGGCAGTGTGTTTGGGATCATTGTCATGCTGAAAGACCCAGCCACGTTTCATCTTCAATGCCCTTGCTGATGGAAGGAGGTTTTCACTCAAAATCTCACTATACATGGCCCCATTCATTCTTTCCTTTACACGGATCAGTCGTCCTGGTCCTTTTGCAGAAAAACAGCCCCAAAGTATGATGTTTTCACCCCCATGCTTCACAGTAGGTATGGTGTTCTTTGGATGCAACTCAGCATTCTTTCTCCTCCAAACACGACAAGTTGAGTTTTTACCAAAAAGTTCTATTTTGGTTTCATCAGACCATGACATTCTCCCAATCCTCTTCTGGATCATCCAAATGCTCTATAGCAAACTTCAGACGGGCCTGGACATGTACTGGCTTAAGCAGGGGGACACGTCTGGCACTGCAGGATTTGAGTCCCTGGCGGCGTAGTGTGTTACTGATGGTAGCCTTTGTTACTTTGGTCCCAGCTCTCTGCAGGTCATTCACTAGGTCCCCCCGTGTGGTTCTGGGATTTTTGCTCACCGTTCTCGTGATCATTTTGACCTCACGGAGTGAGATCTTGCGTGGAGCCCCAGATCGAGGGAGATTATCAGTGGTCTTGTATGTCTTCCATTTTCTAATAATTGCTCCCACAGTTGATTTCTTCACACCAAGCTGCTTACCTATTGCAGATTCAGTCTTCCCAGCCTGGTGCAGGTCTACAATTTTGTTTCTGGTGTCCTTTGACAGCTCTTTGGTCTTGGCCATAGTGGAGTTTGGAGTCTGACTGTTTGAGGTTGTGGACAGGTGTCTTTTATACTGATAACGAGTTCAAACAGGTGCCATTAATACAGGTAACGAGTGGAGGACAGAGGAGCCTCTTAAAGAAGAAGTTACAGGTCTGTGAGAGCCAGAAATCTTGCTTGTTTGTAGGTGACCAAATACTTATTTTACCAAGGAATTTACCAATTAATTCATTAAAAATCCTTCAATGTGATTTTCTGGATTTTTTTTTTTCCTCATTTTGTCTCTCATAGTTGAGGTATACCTATGATGAAAATTGGAGACCTCTCTCATCTTTTAAGTGGGAGAATTTGCACAATTGGTGGCTGACTAAATACTTTTTTGCCCCACTGTATTCATTTATTTGAGCTAAAGATATCTATCCATACTAATAAAACGAGTAACGCATCTGATCAAATTCCAGTAACTGTCACGCATTACTGAATTTTTCAACAGTAATTTCGTTACACAGCACGTTACTGCAAAAGCAGTGGGGTTACAGTAACACGTTACTCCCAACACTGAATGTCACTAAGTAAAAGTACTGTTTTTCTTCATAAATGTGATTAACAATAAAAAAAAAAAATCCTGTGATAAAATTAACTAGTAAAATGCAATTTAGAGAAAAATATACTTGAGTATATGTATCTGAATAAATGTAACTACCCACCTCTGCTCCCTATAGAATCCTTGTCCTCATATATAACGTCCTGGCCACATTTTATGGGGCCCATGATGGGCGTTTTCATGATTTATACTTTATCTACAATGTTACAACAATGAAGCAGATGGCATTCACAGAGGCGAACTTACCATTAGGCAAAGGTAGGCCCTTAGGCCTCGATCTGCTAGGAGCCCCATATATATTTTTTAAAATGCTTAGCATATTTAACATGATGTCCGACAAAATAAACACCAGCATTTACATAAACGGCCAATCAAATCACAAACATTACATTCTCCCACCTTCTCCTCAGACTGTTGGACTCTTCCATGTTGTCTCTGAGACATGCGCATGCGTGTATCGTTGATTACATTGTAAACAAACTGCACAGCGTGTAGAATAGCGGCAAAATGAAATGAAGTTATCCAAGCGGTGCAGACAAATGGAGAAAAGGACGAGCACAGAAAATTTTTATCAAAACAACTTTTTTCACTTCAACCTGGAAGGAAAATTACCCTCCCGAGGAACAGATAGCAACGCTGCTTGTAGGAGCACACATGATGCTAATGGCGAGCACTTGTTAATGAGGAGGCAGCAGCGACGCCGGTTGCTGACAGTACAGGTAAACAACAACAAAATTGTTTACTATTTTTTTCTAACTGCAAGATTTGCAGAGGCCAAGGCTCACAAGGTTAAATTTTAATAAGGTCAACTGTGCTCCACAGGCATGCACAGGGAATCTGCAGCCTCAGCAGATGACAATACATGAGATTAAATATAGTTTGTTTGTTTTATTAAGATCCCCATAAGCACTTGTATAAAACATTGGCTATTCTTCCTGGGGTCTAACATATATATTCTCCCTTGTGTCTATATTGTACAGAGGAGGGAGCACAATAGATCCTCAGCAAAATGGACAAGTCAGCAGACCATGAACAGGACCCTGCTGGCAAATGCAGGTAAGTCAGTCCCTCCAGGATTTCAGGGGATTTTTTTATGATTGCTGCCACCCAAAAAGCCTGAATTTGCGGGAGCTTTTTTTTTTTTAAAAGTTGTGTTAAAATTTGTGATGTTTTGAGAGTTTGTTTTTTTTTAGAATAGAATAGAATAGGCTTTATTGTCATTGTACAGTTGTACAATACAATGAAATTGTGGGTGCTCCACCAGGCTACTGCGCAGTAAAATAAGAAAGAAGGATTTGATAAAACACAGTTACAGAATACACGATTAAACATACTGTGGTGTTGGGATTTGGCACCTTATTGTGAAGTGCGGAGTAGTGGCTGGCATTTCCTGTTCCGCCACTGCACCGTCCTATAAATAGCAGAGGGCAGCCACTAAAATACCTTTATAAAGGTATTTTACCATACATAACATTTGGTGATGGAGGATGAACTCATGGAGGCATGTATCACACCACTTCGTCCCTTCCTCGAGCTCCCGGGCGAGCCGCCAGTGCCGTGGCCGAGATGGTTTGAGGCCTTCCAGACCTACATCACCGTGCTCGACCTGGGTAAGCTCGACAAGTTAAGAGCACGTGCACTACTTGTTCACAGCCTGGGGATTGAGGGCCAGCGTGTCCTGCACACACTTGGAGCTTCACTCTCTTTTGAAGACATTGTCGAGCTGCTAGCAAGCCACTTTCGTACCCCAGATAGCGTGACTGTCCGGAGGATTTGCTTTCGGCAGTGACATCAATGAGTGGGTGAGCCTATCCATCAGTTAAGATAAGATAAGATAAGATAAGCCTTTATTAGTCCCACAACGGGGAAATTCCAGGATTGCAACAGCACAGGGATAGCAACACTCAGAGCAACAATCAGAAGGCAAGAAAAAAACAAGCAAGCAAGAGCAGCTAATATACATATGTACATATTACTATAAAATATATATATATATACACACACACACAGACACACAGTGCAGAGCATTGTAGCTGGATGGAATAAATATATGAATATATGAACACAGTGCAGAGCATTGTAGCTAGATGGAATAAATATGTAAATATATAAACACCCACAGTACGGAGCATTGCAGCTAGGTGGAATAAATATGCAAGTATATAAACACACACAGTGCGGAGCAATGTAGCTAGATGGAATAATATGTAGATATATAAATATAAACACACCCAGTGCTGAGCATTGTAGCTAGATGGAATAAATATGTAAATATATAAACACACACAGTGCAGAGCATTGTTGCTAGATGGAATGAAACAGCATAACCGTCTACTTAGTTATCCTACATGGTATGATTATGTGCCCATACATATTCTCACCCTCCATAGCGACCGGTATGTTCCTAGTTGTATGCCGGAGGGGACCATTGTGTAAGTCTATTGCATCTTTTGCATTCAAAAAACTATTAGTTTGTTACGTCTTTTTGCTATCTCTGCGAGCAGCCCTGCTTAGGTTGTACAGTCTGACAGCCGTTGGTAGGAAGGACCTACGAAACCTCTCGGTTGTGCACCTGGGATGATGTAGTCTGCTGCTAAATGAGCTCCTCAGTGCATTCAGTATGTCCTGCATAGGGTGGAACTCGGACTCCAGCAGAGATGACAGTTTAGCCACCGTCCTTCTCTCTCCTATCTCCTCCAGTTTGTCACCGACTTAAGGCAGTTAGCTAGCGAGTGTCATTTTGGGCCACTGGAAGATGAACATGAACAAGATGAGCAGCAGTAGAAGGCCAGCAGCAGCTTCTGGTCCAGGTTGTTCTTCCTCAGGACACGGAGGAAGTGCAGCCGCTGCTGGGCTTTCTTCACCAGGACCTTAGTGTTGACAGTCCAGGAGAGGTCAGAGGAGATGCGGGTGCCCAGGAACCTGAAGGTGGGGACGGTTTCCATGCGGTTGCCATTTATTTGGGGGGGGGGGGGGTCCTGTCTGTTCTTCCTGAAGTCCAGTATGAGTTCTTTGGTTTTTTGGACTTTCAGTTTCAAGTTGTTTGCTTTGCATCACAGCAGCAGATTCTCTACCTCCTACTTTTGCACTAAAAGTTGTGGGAAGAATTCCAAATTTAAAGCAGATGCTTTTTTCATAGTTTACTACAATGATATTCTATATAACACCACAAGAAAAGCACAGTCAACAATTTCCTATTAAACAGTGATTTGTAAATTAAGCAGAAACTTTTGCTATACAGAAAAACTCTTGTGCAACAGCAAATACAAACATAATTGAGAATGAAGTACACTACCGTTCAAAAGTTTGGGGTCACCCAGACAATTATTTTGTGTTTTCCATGAAAAGTCACACTTATTTACCACCATGAGTTGTAAAATGAATAGAAAATATAGTCAAGACATTGACAAGGTTAGAAATAATGATTTGTATTTGAAATAATAATTTTTTCCTTCAAACTTTGCTTTCGTCAAAGATTCCTCCATTTGCAGCAATTACAGCATTGCAGACCTAACATGATTGCACAAGGGTTTTCTAATCATCTATTAGCCTTCTGACGCAATGAGCAAACACATTGTACCATTAGAACACTGGAGTGATAGTTGCTGGAAATGGGCCTCTATACACCTATGTAGATATTGCACCAAAAACCAGACATTTGCAGCTAGAATAGTCATTTACCACATTAGCAATGTATAGAGTGTATTTCTGATTAGTTTAAAGTTATCTTCATTGAAAAAAAGTGCTTTTCTTTCAAAAATAAGGAAATTTCCAAGTGACCCCAAACTTTTGAACGGTAATGTAGCTACTCATAAATTTGTCATAAAATGACCCAACACTGTAGGCTACTCTTGCTGAGAACGTGAATTAAAAGGATGAAAAAATAATTATCCATTACAACAGCTAAATTGCATTGAATTTATGTTAAAGAGTATAGCTTTGGAAATCATGGCAGCAGCTTCATTTGAGAACTCCCTAACCGCAGCGGTGCCCAACCATTCGGTGCCAAGTGCAGAGAAAAAAGAAATAATTTATTCTGTTGCTCTGTATTGTCTATTGAAGTCTGTGTTTTTCTGAAAAAAATTGCTGATTATTGTCTCTCTTTCCGTGTCTGACTCCTACCGGTCTGTCTATCTGCTGACACACACCTGTCTCATCAGATACTTCAGATCAGATCTTTCCTTTACTGGGAGGAGGGACTCTCCTTGGGGGTTTGCCGGGGCATGCATTCGTCCATGTCTAGACCAGAGATTCACAGCTTTAAAGCTCATTGACAAGATGTAGTAATGATTTTACCTCTAAAGATGTATAAAATGTTACAACACTGGCTGTAGTGTTAGATTAGTGATTTTACGGCATCTCTCCTCACACGCGCTCCCGCGCCGGGGTGCTTTTCAGCCAGGTGGACTTTTTTCAACACAAACCCGGCACTTCGTACACGCGGTCAAGACAGAGATGTGGGGAGATGTCCACTGGCCTGGCCGGGGAAGACGGAGGACAGGACGGTGTGGGAAAGCTCACGGGTGAGTGGTTTTTTTTTTTTAAATCGCACACTCTGTTTTTTTGCTGATGTGTTCCGTTAATACTCACTGTAAACACGGAAGTGAGCGCGGTGCAGCGATGCATTTGACTGGTTAGACTGAGTGTTTGAGCACTACTTGGGGACAAATTTGATTGGTGAAATTGGTGGAAGTTGACAAGGATTGGCCAAAATTGTGGGAAAGTTGCAGTGATTGGACAAAGTTGCAAGGTCGCTCAAAAGGTGCAGTGATGGCCTGATTTTGCGTGAATTAGTGTGATCGCAATACCGCGAAATCCTGGAGGGGCTGATAAGTGTGAACAAATAACAGATCTTCCACACGAATTGTTTTGTTTTTTATAATAGCCAAGAGTCTACATTAAATTTGTTAAGCTTCTTTGCTTTTCTACAGATGTAATGCCTGAATGATATCATTATTTGAAGACTTCTGAGGACAATAAGTTTCAGGTAGGATTTCAATAAGGCCTGAAAAGAAAGTTTAGAACAAAGAAAAAGTAGGACCCCATTTCTGTCATTGCCTTGGGCCCCAAATGGACTAAGTCCACCCCTGAGCATTCATAGAGTGCATACCTCCTCCAAGGCCCTACCTTGCAGTGTCAAAGAAAGAGAAACTGTGATCCAGAATCCACATCCTGACCTGGATTACCTCCAAAATGTAATGGGTTCATCCATAGCCCAAGGGCCACCTCTGGTGAAAATTTCATTGAAATCTTTCCTGTAGTTTTTTTCATAAACCTGCTAACAAACAAACAAACATGAAAACATTACCTTCTTAGTGGAGGTCATTATCATCTTAAAAGTGTCCAAAGGCTCAAAAAAAAAATTATTGTAGGTAATTCTAATAGAATAAACTAATGTATTCATGCTCACAAGATTTTGTGATGTCCTGGCTTATGTATATTCTGAAATAATAGTTTTCGGAGCCAAAGAAGAAAGACTCAGAGTTGGTACTCAGCTTCAATCAGCGATACAAAAAACCAACAGCCAAGCCAGAAATCTAGGTGTGGTTCTGGACTCAGACCTGAATTTTAACAGCCACATTAAGACAGTAGTAAAGTCAGCCTGTTATCACTTAAAGAACATAGTGAGGATTAAAGGTCTGATGTCTCAACAGGAGCTAGAAAAACTTGTCCATGCATTTATCTTCAGTGAACAGGACTACTGTAACGCTGTTCTCACAGGTGTCCCTAAAAAGTCCATCAGACAGCTGCAGTTGGTTCAGAACGCTGTTGCTCGAGTGCTCACTAAGAACAAGAAAGTAAATCATATACAGTGGTGTGAAAAAGTGTTTGCCCCCTTCCTGATTTCTCATTTTTCTGTATGTTTGTCACACTTAAATGTTTGGGATCATCAAACAAATTTAAATATTAGACAAAGATAACACAAGTAAACACAAAATGCAGTTTTTAAATGAAGGTATTGTTAAGGGAAAAAAAACAAACCTACATGGCCCTGTGTGAAAAAAGTGATTGCCCCCTAAACCTAACAACTGGTTGGGCCACCCTTAGCAGCAACAACTGCAATCAAGCGTTTGCAATAACTGGCAATAGGTCTTTTACAGTGCTGTGGAGGAATTTTGGCCCACTCATCTTTGCAGAATTGTTTTAATTCAGCCACATTGGAGGGTTTTCGAGCATGAACCGCCTTTTTAAGGTCATGCCACAGCTTCTTAATCGGATTCAGGTCAGGGCTTTGACGGACACTCCAAAGTCTTCATTTTGTTTTTCTTAAGCCATTCAGAGGTGGACTTGCTGGCGTGTTTTGGATCATTGTCCTGCTTCAGAACCCAAGTGCTCTTCAGCTTGAGGTCATGAACAGATGGCCGGACATTCTCCTTCTGGATTTTTTGGTAGACAGCAGAATTCATGGTTCCATTTACCACAGCAAGTCTTCCAGATCCTGAAGCAGCAAAACAGCCCCAGACCGTCACACTACCACCACCATATTTTACTGCTGGTATGTGTTATGATGGGGTTTTATTATGATATGCGGTGTGATGATGTCACCTTCTGGCTGCGTCATCACACCGACATATACAATATAAGGGAGCATCTGCCATTAGAGGCTCTCTTGCCCGGACGACTGCGCATGCATAACCTGTAGTGTGCCGTTAGCCATTTATATAATAAAGCCCAGTTCCAGTGCAACATCCTCGTCCCTCTCTTTCATGCCAGGTTTGTGGACATAACATTTAGTGATGGAGGATTAAACCATGGAGGCGTGCATAACACCACTACGGCCTTTCCTTGAGCTCCCGGAGGAACCGCCAGTTCCATTTCCATGTTGGCTGGAGGCATTCGAGACGTATGTTACAGCGTTGGACCTGGGAAAACTGGATGAAGTAAGGAAGCTGTAGTAATTTGAAGGAAGTAACAATTTGCTTTTAGACCAGGTTACTCAACAGAAATGGCAAATTGCTACCTTACTGAAAACATTAAAAGCTCATTAGATAAAGGTAATATAGTGGGAGCGGTGTTCTTAGAACTTAAAAAGGCCTTTGATACCGTCAGCCATGATATACATACTTCTGAATAAACTAGTAACTCTTAAATTTTTGAAACAGGCAACCAGCTGGTTTGAATCATATCTAAAATGTAGAGAGCAATATGTTAAAATCAATGGGATAAACTCATCTCCCTGACAGTCCAGAATGGGCCTCCCACAAGGTTCAATTTTGGGGCTTCTGCTGTTTAGCATATACATAAATGATCTACCAACATGCTGTAAAACAGCAAATTGTTAAATGTGTGCTGACGATACAATCGTTTATGTATCAGCTAAAACTTTTCATTTAGCAGCAGAGACATTAACACATGAAATGCAGAGTGTATCTCAATGCCTCAAAAGCCATCAGTTAACTGAATATTAATAAGACTGTGTCAATGTGTTTTTTCCATGAGAAGGAACGCAAAAGACACCTTTATAGTTAAATTAGATCAAGAGGAAATAAAGGAAGTTAGTGAATTTAAATTCTTAGGCGTCATTTTGAACCCCCAGCTTAAATTTGATAAACACGTTAGAAAACTCTGCAAGGAAGTAAAGACAAATCTGAACTGCTTCAGACTGGTACGGCAACACATCCCCTTAAAGACAGCTAAACTTTTCATGCATGCTATGATATTCTCACATCTGTCTTATTGTGTGACTGTATGGAGCCAAGCCTCACAGAATACTGTCAAACCCATCACATCACTATATAAACAAGCTTTGAAAATAATGGATCAAAAACCAATGAGATGGCACCATTGCTCACTTCTGAAAAAAACACAAGTTGCTCAATTTAGACAGTTTCATAAAGTTCTCCTTTATTAAGTTAATTTTTACCTCCACCAAGGAGGTTATGTTTTCATTGGCATTGGTTTGTCTGTCTGTTTGTTTGTTAGCAAGATAACTCAAAAAGTTATGGACGGATTTTCATGAAATTTTCACAGATTGTCAGAAATGGGGTATCCTACAGATGATTAGATTTTGGTGGTGATCCGGATCACCGTCCACAAGAAAACCGCCATTACGGAAAATGCGATTTTCGTGAATAACTACTGAACCACTAATCCTATCATTGTGAATCCAATTGCTAGTCATATGTTTTCATGGTCAAGGAATCTGAAAACGTACACACAAACACTGTATGGGGGGAACTGTGGCGCTTGGCGGAGGTCTGCACTCTCCGAGTGCTTTTCTAGTTAAATGTGTGAACAGTCGTGCCCCAGCTGGACTCTGTTCATATGTCACAAAAACACACAGCAGTAGAATCACCACTAGGGTGTCGGCACAAGGCAACTACATAGCGGCACAGTGCAAAACTACTTTTTGTCAGTCATCTTTTTCAGTTAAAGGGATTCATTTTTGGAATGCCCTATCAGCAGAAATGAAAACACTAACTGGCCTGAAAATATTTAATAAAAAGATGAAAATCTGGCTGAAACAAAAACAAATTTGCGATCATTGATTGTGGACTATGGACTATGTACATGTCCTTTGATGTTTTATATTGTGTATAATTAAATGCTGTATTGATGTATTGACCTAGTGATGTATTTTGATAATTTTTATAGTAGAAAAGCCTAACTAGGGACTGAGATTGCATATTAGCCTCGGCTAGAAATCTTATATGGAATGCATCTGTGATTTGTTATTTTTAACTGGTCACAATATTTTTTTGCATTGTCCCTGACAAATAAACAAATAAATAAAAGTGAGCGCTACTTGCCCGCAACCTGGGCATAGAAGGTCAGAGGGTTTTTCATATGCTTGGTCCGACGGACTCATATGTGGATACTGTTGAACTGCTAGCTAGCTACTTTGCTAAACCCCAAAATGTGGCACGGCGCATGAAAACCCGCCGCCATTGACATGAAGCTAAACTAACTAACCCCACACCCTACGGAGGTGGAATAAACATCATGGGCCCCGAAGGTTGGTCAGGGCTGCAGCGTGTGGGGAAGTTAGACGGCGTGAGTGTGCCCATGATGGTGGCTACCGCTGCCACACAGTCTATAGTAAGCGAGGCCATGGTTCAGAGGCTCACCTCCCAACGCCCTGATGCAGTGGAACTACCGGACGATGGGAGCTCCGGTACCTGCAGGAATGTCACATTTGCAGTGCAGTACGGTGAAAAAGTGATTCCAGCATTCTGGTTCCAGGTGACACGCCAGGGTGAAAATGTTATGGGGTGGGATTTATTCTACGAGCTGGTTTTACTCTCACAATCGGCGGGCAGACGGTCAGTGGCCCAGGCCCAGTTCACCTAAGCTTCGTGGATGTAGGTGCAACCGAAGAGCACAGTGTAGACAGCGAACATAACGCAGAGAGTGGATACAGCATGGATGGTGAAGATGACATAGAAGAACAGAGACCGGACTCGCCTCCATTGCTCCCACAGCCAGAACCAAAGTGGGAGGAGAGGGAGCCCGGGTCTATCGAGATCGATGCCGACGAGGTAATTAAGAACGGTACCGACACCAAAGTGCACACCTCATGCTCTCATGTGGAGAACTGCTCAGTGGAGGAACCGGACAGCTCCAGTGCCCACGCTCGGCTGGTTGCAGTGGGAGCGACCAAGTTAGCGGGTGGAGGGTCCATTCTGACAAGCGACACCAGGGAGGCACCAGACACCTTCAGTGCTCAAGTTGCATTTCGATTGACAACAGGCTCGGGGTCCGCTGTGACAAAGATGGCTGCTGTAACGCCGCAGTGCTACGACAGCACCAGACGTAAGGAGAGCGTGGAGCTGCCAAAAGCATGGCAGCACATCAAGCCAAGCAAGGTACCACTCCAGGTCATGGACTGGGTTCGGGTCCGTGCCAATGAGAGACCAGGGTGACAACCGGCCGGACCACAGCCATTGAAACATTGGGCGCCACTGAGGATTGTGGCAAAGTTGGGAGCGGCATGTTTCCGGCTGATGGACGGCTCGATTTGTCATGCGAACCAGCTGCGGCGTGTCCAGGTGGACACTCCGGGTGGCAAGGCTATGCAGGAGCCGGCAAAGGTGGTGTGGGATCCAGGCTCCTGTGTCATGAAGATCGGTCCTTGTCCCAGGGGCCTGCCGGCTCCAGGAACGCGTCCGCTGCGGGGCTGCCGCAGGACCCCCACCCCCGGTCGACCCACCCTTACCATGGGAGACTGTTAAGAAAAAGTTGAGGACTGTTTAGTTAGGAGCACGGCTAGAACAACTAAGTGGCAGAATATCCACTATATCCAATATATGTGATGTTTGGAGTTCTTTATGATTTTATGTTTACTGTTTTGGTTTGGTGTGTTTATTGGGGTTTTGTTTTGACAAACTTGGAAGGGTTCTAATTGGATGTGTTATGTGTTTTGTGTTTTGTAAAGGGGGGGGAATGTTATGATGGGGTTTTATTATGATATGCGGTGTGATGATGTCACCTTCCGGCTGCGTCATCACACTGACATATATAAGGGAGTGTCCGCCTTTAGAGGCTCTCTTGCCCGGACAATGTGTGCCATTAGCCATCATATATAATAAAGCCCAGTTCCAGTGCAACATCCTCGTCCGTCTCTTTCATGCCAGGTTTGTGGACATAACAGTATGATGTTCCTTTTCTGAAATGCTGTGTTACTTTTACATCAGATGCAATGGGATGCACACCTTCCAAAAAGTTCAACTTTTGTCTCATCAGTCCACAGAGTATTTTCCAAAAAGTCTTGGGGATCATCAAGATGTTTTCTGGCAAAACTGAGACGAGCCTTTATGTTCTTTTTGCTCAGCAGTGGTTTTCATCTTGAAACTCTGCCATGCAGGCCATTTTTGCCCAGTGTCTTTCTTATGGTGGAGTCATGAACACTGACCTTAACTGAGGCAAGTGAGGCCTGCAGTTCTTTGGATGTTGTTGTGGGGTCTTTTGTGACCTCTTGGATGAGTCGTCTCTGCACTCTTGTGGTAATTTTGGTCAGCCGGCCACTCCTGGGAAGGTTCACCACTGTTCCATGTTTTCGCCATTTGTGGATAATGGCTGTCACTGTGGTTCACTGGCATCCCAAAGCTTTAGAATTGGCTTTATAACCTTTTCCAGACTGATACATCTCAATTACTTTGTTTCTCATTTGTTCCTGAATTTCTTTGGATCGCAACATGATGTCTAGCTTTTGAGGATCTTTTGGTCTACTTCACTTTGCCAGGCAGGCCCTAGGTGTGAATGTGTGTGTGAATGGTGAAGGGATGGCACCGTACCATGGCTGCTTCATCCATCTAGTTGAATGCCCAGAATTTCCCCTCTGGGAATCAATAAAGTACACAAATTTAAGTGATTTCTTGATTGAGAACAGGTGTGGCAGTAATCAGGCCTGGGTGTGGCTAGAGAAACTGAGCTCAACTTTCCAAAGATGTGATAAACCACAGTTAATTTATGTTTTAACGGGGGGGGGGGGCACTTTTTCACACAGGGCCATATAGGTTTGGAATTTTTTTCCCTTAATAATAAACACCTTCATTTAAAATCTGCATTTTGTGTTTACTTGTGTTATCTTAGTCTAATATTTAAATTTGTTTAACTAGTCCATGCCAGCGCAGGAGTTCATCAAGAAGATCCAAGAAGAAGAGACTGGTGGGAGCTAAGCATGAACAAAATATAAGGTAGAATAATTAAGCATTTGCACAGGCATCTGACTGACTTGAAGCAAATAGCAAGTTTACAAAATATAGATTGTATTATATATTAAAAAAAAAAAAAAACTACTGTTGGTGTACAAAGTTGCTAAAAATTTTGGAGTTAAGTTGGGAAACTACAGAGGAGAGTTAATGTTACGTCATTAAAAGCAGTAGAGTTAGGGTGATTGGGAGGATGAAGAAGGAGTGGCTTTGGCTGTTCCCCGTGGGTGTGGAGCGGTCGTTGGCTATATCGGGAGATGGAATTTTTCTTTTGATTTTGGGGGGTTCGCCACAAGTGTGGGAAGGGGGAATTTGTTTGTGTGTAGTTTGTAGGATGAATGTTCAACCACTCATTTTTTTGCTTCTCTGTATGAGCATGTTTACACTGCAAGGTAATCCCAAACTCCCTATTGATCATAAACCAAAGCGTTAATCTTAATTTAACTTCATGGAATTGCAGAGGTCTACAAAATTTAAAAAAACTTAAACAAGTTATGAATAAAATAAAAGACATGGGTTCAAAAATTGTGTTTTTACAAGAAACTCATCTAATAGAGGAGGATGTAAAAAGAATTAGGAGTAGATGGCAAGGAAGTGTTTTCACCTCATCATTTTCATCCCGAGCCAGGGGAGTTATGACTCTCATACATAAATCAGTCCCTTTTCAAGTGAAAAATGTAATTGGAGACAAATTTGGAAGATATGTAATCATTCAAGGTTCTTTGCTATTAGAAAATATAAATTTGGTGAACTTATATTGTCCCAATATAGATGATCAAAAGTTCTTTGCTAATTTATTTCTTATCTTATCATCACTTACAGGGCAACATATAATAGCAGGGGATTTTAATTGTACATTGAATCCCGGTATAGATAGATCAACAGGACTGGACTGTACGCACAATGGATGTAGGATGACCATTAATCATTTTATGAAAGAATTGAGATTGTTAGATATATGGAGAGAAATGAAACCACAAGTTAAAGCCTACTCTTGTTATTCCAGTACCTACAAGACATTCTCACGTATTGATAATTCTGTGGAAATCAAAAAATAAAGGTCCAAGATTCAAAACTGCTTTTATGATAACATCGTGATCTCTGATCATGCACCCTGCTGTCTAATATATGTAGATAAAAAATTGACAAAGGAATCAGGTAGATGGCAATTTCAGCATAAATGGCTTCAGGATGAGGAATTTGTCAAGTACATAGAAAAACAGATGAGTTCTTTGACATCAATACTACACAAACATCAGCATGTGTAAAGTGGGAGGCTTTCAAAGCTTTTATTAGGGGACATATTATTAGTTATACAGGTTCAAAATCTAAGAAGACTCGAGAGGAGAGAACCCAATTGGAACATAAAATAAAAAGTCTTCAGGAAAAAGTGTATGCAGGAAGTGATTGAGGGTTGGAGAATGAATTACTGATTTTGAGAGCTGAATACGGCAAAAAATCAGCGAATAGAGCTGCCTCGAGTCTTCTAAGATTGAAACAATCTTTTTATGAACAAGGTGAAAAATCAGGAAAATTATTGGCATGGCAGGTTAAACAATTAGAATTTAAAACACCAATTACCAGTATTATAAGTAACGGACAGGTAGTTATAGATCCTTTAGAAATTAATAGAGCCTTTAGAGATTACTATGAAAAATTATATGATACCAAAAATGAATCTGACTTAACAAAACTAAATGGGTTTTTGAACGAACTATCTATACCGTGTATTCCAAATGAAAACAGGGAGATATTGGAGTCTAAAATTAGTCAAGAAGAAGTTGGGCTAGCCATTGATAATATGAAATCAGGAAAAAGTGCAGGACCAGATGGTCTTCCAGTTGACCTTTATAAAAAATTTAAGAATAAATTAATAAAACCTTTTTTGGAAATGGTTTTAGAAGCATTTCAAAATAATAATTTACCATCATACATGAATAATGCCTTAATTATACTGTTGCCAAAACCAGGTAAGCCCTCTAATAAATGTGAAAATATGAGACCAATAAGCCTATTAAATGCCGACCTTAAGATAATCTGTAAAAATTTTAGCAAGACGAATACAAGAAATTTTACCAAATATTATTAATCGAGATCAGAATGGCTTTATAAAGGGAAGACAAGGCTTCCATAATGTAAGAAGACTATTTAATATTATTTATTTTAATAAAGAAGCACCGGATACAGCTCTCCTATCACTGGACGCCGAAAAGGCCTTTGATGGAGTCGAATGGCCCTTTCTTTTTGAAGTCTTACAAAGGTTTGGACTTGGAAATAATTTCATAAAATGGGTTCAGATAATATACAATAATGCTACAGCAGAAATCCTAACAAATAATAATATTTCAAAATCAATAAAAATCAATAGAGGATGTCGACAAGGCTGTCCACTCTCACCTTTACTGTTTACTATGGCAATTGAACCTTTAGCGATGGCGATACGTCTACAGTCACAAATATATGGAATTAAAGTTGGACCAACAGAACATAAAATCTCCCTGTACGCCGATGACATAATTTTGTTTATGTCGAATCTAAAAAAATCAATTCCGACCTTGTTGAATTTAATAAAGAATTTTGGGGAAATATCAGGATATAAAATAAATAAAACTAAATCTTCAATATTAATGCTAAATGAGACCCAGAGAAATTACCCAGACCCTGAGGTAAATCAATTCAACGTTGTAAATCAGTTTAAATATTTAGGAATCCAAATTGTGCCTAAGCTAGAATCAGTCGCCAGTGTCAACTATGAAGCCTTAATGACAGATATCAATAAGTTAATTCAGAGATGGATGTCACTACCAATGTCAATGATAGGGAGAATCAATATACTTAAAAGTAATATTTTACCTAAAATACTTTATTTATTTCAATACATTCCCTTAGCACCACCTTTAGATTTATTCTCAAGAATTAAAAAAAAGTTAGTGGAATTTATATGGAACAACAGGAGGGCTAGATTACGTCTGTCTTTATTATATTTACCATTTGATCGTGGAGGTCTGAAATGTCCAAATTTTATGTTGTATTATTGGTCGGCACAACTGAGGTCTATGACATATTATTTTTCATTAAATGATCTCCCTCACTGGACTGAAATGGAATCATACAATTTACCTTTACCTCTTCCCATATTCATATACTCAGATTCGGCAAAAAAATTACAAAAACAAGTTAAAAATCCATTTGTAAAGCATATGATCAAAATATGGTGTGAAGCTAAAAACTATTTAAAAGAACCACAGTTATTGTCACAATTTAGCCCAATATGGGGTAATCAATATTTTAAACCAGGGAGAGCGGATGCTGTATTTAAAGTATGGAATTTAAAAGGGATTCAAAAGATTCAAGATTTATATTTGCCATGTGCAGATAACATAATGTCTTTTGAAGAGCTGAGGATCAAATTTAATCTTAATAGAACACATTTTTTTAAATATCTTCAACGTAGAAACTTTATTCGATCAAATCAAAATAAAGCTCTCACTCGACCTATTTATTCATCCTTGGAAAAAATGTTGATGAAAGATAGTAAAAGAAACGGTATTATTTCAGAGTTTTATAACTCATTGACACTATCCTCAAGTGAAAATTCACAGAAAAGCGCTTTGAGTGGTCTTTGTGACTAGAAAAGCGCTATATAAGTGCAGGTTAGTTAGTTAGTTAGAAAAGATTAAACTACTGGAAAGAAGATCTGCAAACTGAAATTTCAGAGGAACAATGGGAATTGGCTTGTACAGAAGCTCAAACCAAATCAATAAATGTACGTCTTAAATTGATACATTTCAAATGGTTAATGCAGATGTATGTTACACCGGAGGAGTTAAATAGATATAACAAAAATATACCAGATACGTGCACAAAATGCATGGAAAGTAAAGGAACCCTATTTCATTGTTTATGGGAATGTAGAATAATAAGAATGTTTTGGGAAGAGGTGAGGGTAACAATTGAAAAAATAATCTCAAAACAAATCATATTGAATCCTAAACTGTTTTTGTTGGGTCTGTACCCAGAAAAGCATAACTTTAATAAAAGTGAAAGAACATTCATAGACCTGTTTGCTTAATGCCAAAAAATGTATTGCATTACTATGGAAAAAGACTCATAGACCAGATGTGACTCAGTGGTTAAGACAGATGTTAACAAACCTTCCATTAGAAAGAATAACATATATACTGAAATCAAAGGAAATTGTATTTGAGAATATATGGAGACCTTTTATTGATTATGTAAAAAATTTAAACATAACTCTTGAAGAAGAAGGTGAATGATGTGTGTGGACCTTGTAAATTTCAAACTGGTGAACATAATATGTATACTTATGTATTGGATTGTCTAGACTAAACAGAGGAGCATTGTTGAAGACTTGATTTTGTTGGTGGTTGTTGGTGTTCTTAGTGCATTTTTTTTGTAGTACTTTAGTGTTAGTGTTTGATTGTTTGTGTCATGTTTGTTTAAAAAAAAAAAAGGTTCAATAAAGATATTGTGGAAAAAAAAAACCTAGTCCATGCCCGTAGAACGCAAGCATTCCTGTCTGAAACAGGAGTCAGGCTTTACAGGCCCAAATGTAGGCTGTGTTTGAAAGTGGAATACAAAGAGGTGTAGCCTATATGTAGGCACATGTTAGACTTTGACAAATATAAAATGGAGTAAATGGTGCTAAGATTTATTTGATTGTGTGAATATTAATTACAGAATACCTAAACATTGAAAATGAATGGGACATCCAATATTAGCATCTGTTTCAGATCCCTTGTTTATTTGTTTGTCAGATCACTTATTTGTGTGATCTTTTATCACTTATATTCATAATAGTGTATCTTGCACTTTGGGGAAAGGAAGTTGTTCAGTCATCATAATTATTTTAGTTTATATCACTGTTCAGTGATGTAGTTCAGTGTAACATTGAATTTCTTCTGTGTATCGTCAGTAAACTCATGCAGTACTGTAACAGGACACGTTTACAAATATTTGAGACCCATTGTAGTGCATCATTTTATACTTTAGCACTGTTTTGTTATTAAAAGGTTTTTTAAAACTTTAATGCTACGATTGAGGCGGTGCTTATATCGTCGCGCTGGGGCGATACTGAGGCCAAATAATGATCTGAACCTTGAGGGCGTGACTGGCAAAGACTGAGCGCCGTCGCTCTATTGTAAGGGTGTGTTTTTATTGATGCGAGAAGATTATTTATTATTATTATTACGCCTTAATGATCGCATTTTTGACCCTCTAAACGTTAGCCAAAATGCATTTTTTTTCCACACACACCTCAGGCCCAGTGAAAAATTTTGTAAACTGGAAAAAAATATGTGTCCCATGCTGAAAATTTATCCAGCGTATGGTTGATAAGTTGTTTTTTTTAAAACCTTTGGTAAGAAAAAGGTGGCTTCAATCAGTTGATCGTTGGAACCACAGAGCTCAGCTGTTTTCCATGATAGATCAGCCTCAGGGAAAAAGCACATGCCATGCTTTGTTTTTTTCACTTTATTGAAAATAACTTGCAAATAATAATGTGAGTGCTGCGGCTCCATTATAAGCGGTTTGTTTTTTTTATTGATCAAATTTGTCACGTTTCGCTTCCTTGTTTCGCACACGGAGCTTACCCGTGGTGCCCGCAATTCAACTGCTGCTCCCCCCCCCCCCCACTTTCCCCAGCGGCACCTCGTGTTCTCCATGCCAAATTATCCATTAGACCTATGCAATCACAGCAACTTTATTGTGTAATTTTTTAAGCATTAAAGCTTAAGTATTATCTTTTTCTAGTCAAATTTGTTGCATTTCGCTTCCTTGTTTTGCACACGGCACGCTGTGGTGGAGTCAGTCCGAAATCAAACCCCACCCACACTGCCTGGGCGTGAGACAGAACTGTGGCTAAACTTTTATTGATAGAAATTACATATTTTGACTGAGCAACTCCATATGTTCTCCATGCCGAATTATCCAATAAACCAAACCCCGCACACATTTCTAGAAACCCGGAGACACAGTGGTGGCTAAACCTTTATTGATAAAAATTACATATTTTGACTGAGTGACTCCATATTCGGGGATGCACACCCTCGTAACCTCAGGAAACCACATTTAAAATCTGAGGCCAGTCTGACAAACGGTTATAGAGATATGTGTGGAACAGACAGACACACAAACACACAGACAGAGATTTCGTGAATTTATAGATAGATGAGCTGAAACATTTAAGTGTGATAAACACAAAAAAAATGAGAAATCAGGAAGGGGGCAAACACTTTTTCACACCACTGTAACTGCAATAGCAATGGCATCGATGTGACACGGGTGCATAAATCCAGCTTTAGAAGGAGAGTGGGGTTAGAGCATGCCCTAGGTAGGTAGGTACTGGAGTGGTGGCCTAGTTGTTAGAGCATCCGCCCCACAACCGGGAGGTTGGGGGTTCAAGTCCCGGCCGGGTCATACCAAAGACCATATTAAAAAAATGGTACTTCCCACCTTCTAGCTTGGTGCTCAGCATACTAGAATGGGGGAAGAAGAAGTTGTTGTAGCGGAGCCTTGCATGGCAGCGACCCCTCTGATTCTACATGTGATTAACATTATAGACAGGAGAAACGTAATTTCATGTACATGATTGGCTGTATGGACTGAATGACAGCAGAGGTGGCTTCTTCTTGAACTGGGGTTCCTCAGCATTTCAAATGAAATCCATAAAAACAGCCCATTGTGAGGAGAGCTCCTTCGACTGGGAGTAAACTAGTATTGCAATAAATATACCATAATGTGTTCTGACCAAAGCATGTCACAGACATTTCAGTCGCACTGCTGGGAACTGTATCAACGTGCGGAAAAAGGGCAAGCCATGGGCACTTTAAAGACTACTTTTAATATCCGGTTTATAGCTTTCCTTGTTGAGACTAGTAGGTGGATTAGGTGACCCTAATAATCCTCTGCTGATGAAAGCCCTGGCTGCTGGTGGACTTATCCTGATGCACTGAGCTCTCACTTGTTTTCACTATAACACTTCAGTGGAGTCTCATTGGACAAAGTGTTTGGGGGGGGGACAGACACACAGCAGTTTTGGATATAAATCTGATAACTGCATCAAAAATACAGGTGCATCTCAATAAATTAGAATATGATCAAAAAGTTAAATTTATTTCAGTAATTACATTCAAAAAGTGAAACTCAGGTTATGCAGATTCATTACACACAGTCATATATTTCAAGTGCTTATGTCTTTTAATTTTGATGATTGTGGCTTACAGCTCATGAAAACCCCAAATTCAGCATCTCCATCAAGCTTGTCAGCAGAGGGAAGCATGAAGTGCTCTAAAATTTCCTGGTAGACTGCTGCACTGACTTGGGACTTGATAAAACACAGTGGACAAGCACATGGCATGGCTCCCTAAATCAGGTGCCAAGTCCTGTCATTTGGAAATTAAGGTCCCAGATTCTGGAGGAAGAGGGGAGAGGCACAGAATCCAAGTTGCTTGAGGTCCAGTGTGACGTTTCCAAAGTCAGTGATGATTTGGGGAGCCAAATCATCTGCTGGTGGCCAAAACAACAAAAACGATGCTGCCTTTAGATGTGCTTTTTGATCAAATAATGCAAAGAAACAAGTTCATGTCCATTCTTAAACACTACACTACTTAAGTTTTAACTTATAAAGAACTCGGGAGTCTGTATTTGTGTAATGACTGATTTTTAATCACAGCTTTCATGCAGATTTCCATGCTCGGTTGATCACCTAATCAGTACCTCCTTAAGGAGATTGAGGTGGCCTTGTGTTGCAACTCAACAGGTATTCAAATTGAATGGGTGCCATACATGCAGCGATTTCAATTTAGGAATGATTTTTCAGTGGTCTCTTAGTTTCTCCAGAGCTGTACATTGGCCATATATTAATATATCCCAAGAAAAAAAAAAAAAAACCCACACATTTATTTTATGTTACTCATTTTTCTGATAGAAAGAGTATTCAGAAAATATATTCAAGTAGTCACAAAAACAACTTGAGTATGAGTAAGGAATAGTAGTAAGAAGTAATGACTTTACTCTCACCAAGTTGTGAGGCTTTTCTCTTAAATTTGAAACATTTCTTGCTTAAGTTTCCACAGAAATTTGCATTTTATTTTCTCATAAATTTGCTTTTTTTTCTTGTAAATTATGACTTTTTTCTTGAACACATGAGTGTGTATATGGTCATATTTTTTTCATCTAAATTTATTACGTTACTCTAAAAATGTGAACTTTTAGTGATAAATTTTGGATCTTTTTCCACATACTTTTTATCTTCAAGATTTTATCTTTAAATTTGCTACTTTTTCCCTGTAAATTTGTAACTTTGCTCTTGTTAGTTTGGCAGTTTTATTTTCTGGTAAATGTACTAGTCTGAAGAAAATTAAATATAATTAAAGCTGCGAGCGGCAATAAATGGGCCTTCGTATCCTTGCTAGACCTCAGTCTTGCCACTCAGAGCCCGTAACTCCGCCCAGGCTCCATTTCTCCCTCCCCAACTCCCTCCCTCCCGCTCTTTGTCCGTCCGTCTGTCCATAATGCCATCCGCCCTTCCATCTGTCATCCATTCATCCATCAACCCATTTGTACGTCCATCATCAGTCCATCCATCTGTACATTGCAAGATAGGGCCTTGGCAGAGGCATGAGCTTGTGGATTACCTAAAAAATCTAAAAAGCCATAGCCTAAAGGCCACTTCTGGTGAAAATTTCACCAGAAAATTTGTATGAATTTAGACAAGGTATGCCACTGCGATAATTTATTTATTTTTTTTTAACCTAGGGAGCGCTATCGCTATATGTGGTATAGTCATATAAATCTGTTCTGGGTGG
The DNA here is from genome assembly GCA_020510985.1 of Pholidichthys leucotaenia. NCBI lineage: Eukaryota > Metazoa > Chordata > Actinopteri > Cichliformes > Pholidichthyidae > Pholidichthys > Pholidichthys leucotaenia. Next base: position 38,242,402 of record CM035840.1, on the reverse strand, counting down.
TACAAGTACCATGTATATGAAGTTTGGGTCCATTTGGATGATGTACGTGTGAGTTATGACAACTTCCTGTCCATTGGCGGTAAGGGGCACTACTGCTGCATCTCATTGTATATTATAGAAATGTTTACCGTTGGCTGCCTATTCAACACTCTAAATTTGGTTGACTTCGGACAAAGTATGCCAGAGTTATTTGTTTTTCTGCTAGGGGGTGCTATAGCTATATGTAATTGTTCATTATAGAAAGGTTCAGTGTTGGCTAGCCATGCACCACACAAAATTTGGTTGAATTTGGACAAATTATTTCAGAGTTATAAGGCTTTGTTTTTTCTGCTAGGGGGCGCTATAGCTTTGTGTCATTTTTCATTATACAAAAGTTCAATGTAGGCTATCAATCTAACACACAAAATTTGGTTGAATTTGGACAAACTATTTCAGAGTTATAAAGCTTTGTTTTTCCTGCTAGGGGGCACTATAGCTATGTGTCATTTTTCATTATACAAAGGTTCAATGTAGGCTACCGATACACCACACAAAATTTGGTTGAGTTTGGGCAAAGTATGCCTGAGCTAAAAAGCTTTGTTTTTCCCTAGAGGTGCTATAACTATGTTTGTTATTGTTACATAAATCTTTTCTGGGTCTGACTAGTAGCATATATCATATAGTATCATATATATGAAGTTCAGACAATCTACATGTGAGTTATGACAACTTCTTGTTCATTGGCGGTAGGGAGCGCTGTTGCTATGTGTCAGTCTTTATTAGAGAAAGTATCAGTACTGACTACCTATTCACCATACAAAATTTGGTTGAAATCAGTCAATGCATGTAAGAGTTATAGCCATTGGAAGGGTGATGGCGATATCGCAAACTTGGCCACGCCCCTTCCACCAAATCGTCGGGCATTTGGAAAAGTTTTCAACAACTGTTGATGGCATATGGATATAGATGATTGTCACCATAAATGGTACCAATCAGACTATTTATTTCTGAGAGATCGAAGAAAACCTTTGGTGTAACCTTCATGTCTCCAAGAGAGGGTGCTATTGCTACTTATGAATATTCATAGCTATAATTGATCGGAGGCATACCCATATATATCATACCTATCTTGGTGCCAATTGGACATTCTATTCCCGAGGTATTAAAAAACATGATGCAAACTTTCTGATGCAAAACTTTCTGCCTCCTATAGGTGGTGCTGGAGATTTCTATGAATATTGTTCTATAGAACTGTTTGGAATTGGACTGATATCCATAATATTGAATTTGGTTGAAATCCTACAATGCATACTAGAGTTATTGCTTTTAGAACGGTCATAGAATGATCATGGCGAGGCATCAAACTTTGCCACGCTCCTATGGCCAAACCGTTGAATTCTTGGAAAAGTTTTCAATAACTTTTAGTGGCACATGGATATAGATGATTGTCACCACAAATGGGTTCAATCGGACTAAAACCCTAGAATGAGTTCCATCAAATGTGCGAGGTGGAAATCAGGTCACCGCCACTTCCTGACAAAATGGCTGACTTCCTGTTGGGTGTAGACCATCACTTCTATGGAGTTTTTTATATGTCTTGACATGATAAACATCTCATCCAATTTTCATCTTTCTACGCCAAAGTAAGCGTGTGCTGCTCCCCATTGACTTCACATGTTAGATGACGCTGTACAGCCAATTTTGTGGGGTCATTCATATTTCCTCCAAAATATTACATTTTTTGCCAGTCTTGAGGTCCCTGCAAAAAAGGGTGTGTTTTCGTGCACGTTGACGACCCCAAAAATGAGATCTTAGATGGAGATGAAAAAGAAAACAATACTAACAGATGTAATAGGGCTCTCGCCCACTGATGTTATCAGTGGCTCGGGCCCTAATAATCCAAAATCTTATTAAGAATCTATAGACAGTAATTAATTAGTATTTCCTGAGCCAGAATAGAAGAACAATTAAGTCAACTCTGACTGCAATTAAATGAAATTATAAATTCACAAAATAACAAAAAATCAGTCATTTCTGGTCAGAAAGAATTATTCATCATCATCATAGCAGTCTGTCGTTGGTAACAATGACTGTTTCATTTAGGTCTGATCAGATTCCTCTACGCAGCTCTGTGCCTCGCCCTCTGCTGCCAGGAACTCCAGACCCTGCAAACCCGGGCAACGTCCGAGCCGGTATGAGTTGCTTTCTGACTGACCATTTCATGAAACTGCTTGCAAAGTATTTGAGTACCACTAGCTTTTGCTGGACTAGCGGCACATTCTTGGCAGATAGAGGTATTATCAGTAGCAAGGACAGGCCAAGACAAACTGACCCCAGTATCTGTTGCAGTGACTGACCAGAATGTCACAGAAAATTAATAAAGGAAAAAGAGAAGCTAACTATGCAGTTAGAGCACATGGAGCCCAGAAGGAAGCGAGAGAAAGCACTGAAACGGGAGCAAGAAAAATGCAACAAAAGAATGAAAAAGTGCTTTCAGAGATTCATGTGTGATACCAAGAAGAGAACAGGAGGGAAGCTCATGCCCAGATCCATGCCTGCCAAACAGAAGATCAGAATTGAAGAGGACAGTGTAAATAACCACATTTTTAAACAATTTTTAAATCAGTAAAATCAAAAATAACTCAGAATATGACCAAATGTACTTGAGTAAAAACATATTTTTTCTGAATGAATGCATTAAAAAAATGTAAAATGAGTAAAATGTATTCTACAATAAAACTAGTAAAGTACAGCATTGTGGAAAAGTTGCATGACTGCATGTGCCTGAGTATATGTAATTACAAATTAGTTATCTTTCAGTATAACTTAATGAGACTGTTGTTTGTCCTGTTTTCTCTTATAAACTTTAAATTAATTCTGACCTCAGATATACCATTTTATGTCATACCCATACCCCTACAAAAATAAATAACACTTCATGTTTATCAAGTGTGCTTAAATAAATCTGAAGTATCACAAGCACATTGTAGATATTTCTGTCTAACAGAAACCATCTGTTTGTGTTGACGTAAGAGGGTGATGTCAGGGCAGGGTGAAAATGGAATGGATGAAAAGGCTTTTAAAAGCAAGGAGAGGGAAAAGCTTTCTATGCACAAGCATAAAGTCGGACAGGCAGCACATACAGCAGCTTGAAAAAGAGGGAGGAAGAGTATATGAGGTTGGAGAATGACTTGAGGGGAATGCATGGGGGGAATTAAAACATTGGAGCATGAGGGAAATCCTTTTAATGGGGAAAGTTGTCAGTGATGAAGAATCAAACACAAACATTTATGTTGTATGAAAGAAGCTGCGGCTGTTCACACTGACAGTGTTGTGGCAGCAGCTGAGAACAGACGACCTGGTGTTAATGTGAACGTTAGCGTGCACGCTGCACCCATGTGTGCTCTGTTTGCACGTTTTTGTTGGTGTTGTTTGCATCACGGATTAGAATAGATGTAGCCTGTAAGTATGGTGTTACACTGGTTTGCTCATGTTACACTTGCGCGTGCAACTCTGTTTACACAGCACACATACAGTAGCTGTGTAAACATGTGAACACATCCTGTTCCTATTAGCCATGGGGAGCTGGAAGGAGACCAAAAGAAAGGAGTGTCTGGCTGGAGCTGTAAGTTTAGTTGCACAGAGAAAATATGCAGCAGTCTTTATGTCCATGAATGAAAGGGAAACAGGATTTGTTAACAAAACACTGCCATTCCTTCACTGTTTTACATTTGTTCCACAATTTATCTGTTGTAGATCTTAGTTTTTTTTTTGTTTTGTTTTTTTTTTGGGGGGGGGGGGCTGTTTAAACCATCTGAGTGTACTTTTTGTTTTAATCATAAAAAATAGCACTCTGACATAAGATGAGACAAAAGCCAGAACATTAATTCGTTTAATTCAGTCTGTTATGGCCTTAAACACAGGGCTTGACATTAACACTGGCTCACTATACAAATGCAGGTGGAATTCCACAGTGGCTTGTAGCCCAGTCACTGCAGCTAGCCACTTTGTCAGGTGAGATATATTCTGTTCTCCACGAAACGAAAACTGAATTAACAATAAAGCTTTTGCATTTATAAGGAAAAAAGTGATAGTCAAGGTGGATAAGTTTAAATAGCTGGGGTCAAACATCCAAAGCAATGGACACTGCACAAGAGAGGTGAAGAAGAGAGTGCAGGCAGGCAAGTATGTGAGGATGGTGCAGGACATGTATGAGGACAGCGAGACAGTGGTGAGGTGTGCTGTAGAAGTGACGGATGGATTCAAGGTGGGGTTGGGATTACATCAGAGAGAGCCCCTTCACGTTTGCTATGGTGATTGACAGGCTGAGAGATGAGGTCAGGCAGGAGTCTCCGTGGACTATAAGATTTGCAGACAATGTAGTGATCTGTAGTCAGAGCAGTGAGCAGGTGGAAGAGAACCTGGAGAGGTGGTGGTAAGAAGAATGAAAGGGACAGAAGCAATACAGAATACATGTGTGTGAATGAGAGGGAGGCAGGTGTAACAATGGAGATGCAAGGAGTAGAGGTAGGGAAGGTCGATGAGTTTAAATACCTGGGGTCAACCATCCAAAACAATGGAAAAAGCACAAGAGAGGTGAAGAAGAGAGTGCAGGCAGGGTGGATTGGGTGGAGACAAGTCTCAGGGATAATTTATAACAGAAGGATAGCAGCTAGAGTGAAAGGGAAAATTTACAAGATGGCAGTGAGACCTGCTATGATGTATGGTTTGGAGACAGTGGCATTGACAAAAAGGCAGCAAAGTGAAGCTGGAGGTGGCAGAGTTGAAGATGCTAAGATTCTCACTGGGGGTGACTAGGAGGGACAGGATTAGAAATGAGTATGTATATGTATATCAGAGGGACAGCTCGGGTTGAGCGGTTTGGAGACAAACTAAGAGAGGCAAGGCTGAGATGGTTTGGACATGTGCAGAGGAGAGATAGTGGATATATTGGACAAAGGGTGTTGAAGATGGAGCTGCCAGGCAGAAGGAAACGAGGAAGACCACAGAGAAGTTCATGGATGTAGCGAAGGAGGACATGGAGAGGGTTGGCGTGAGGGAAGAGGATGCAAAGTAAATGGTGAGAGGGAGGCAGACGATCCGCTGTGGTGACCCTTAAAAAGGGAGCAGCTGAAAACAGAAGCAGAAGAACAAGATTTATAAGAGGAACAAAAGAGAACCTTTATTATAAAGTCATCAGTTTCTTTGGAAAATGTTACAAATCTGAATTAAACAAAATGCAAAGTTAATAGAAAAAAGAAAATAAGAAAAAGTCACAGATTAAAAAAAAAAAGATCACGCATTTACAAGAAAAAGTTGCAAATGTATGAGAAAAGGGCTGCAAATTTACACAGAAAGTACAAGTTAAAGGTCACAGAATTATGAGGGAAAAAAAACCCTGCCTATTTCTAATGCCGATCCCTTGGCTAGTTAAAGGGTTGGGTGGCTTGTAACTTTGTATAACTATAAGCCATAGTGGATGGTTAAAACAAATGCTATCAATTATAATAACATGAAAAATGACTTTGAATTATTGAAAATTTTATAACTGCAAATAGGCCAAGATCCACTGAAAATAGAAATTTAGTAGTGCAGTAGTGCAGCGACTCAGTAAAGCTTCTATCTCTTGGTCACATTCACTCTAAATACAGTAAGATATGTATAGCTAAAAAATCCAAATCTTTGGTGAAACCACTTAGCTGGAGTCAAAAGCAGATGGGTAAAAAATGCAAATGTTAATTTCTTCAGTCCGTGCCACAGCCACAGTGCCCTGTAACAGCACTAAAGGAACCCTAAACTTCACTACTGAATGTTGCTGCTGAGCACAAAGTGAGTAAACGACTGGAAAAGTAAATACATACAGTGGGGTAAAAAAGTATTTAGTCAGCCACCAATTGTGCAAGTTCTCCCACTTAAAAGATGAGAGAGGTCTCCAATTTTCATCATAGGTATACCTCAACTATGAGAGACAAAATGAGAAAAAAAAATTCAGAAAATCACATTGTCTGATTTTTAAAGAATTTATTTGCAAATTATGGTGGAAAATAAGTATTTGGTCAATAACAAAAGTTCATCTCAGTACTTTGTTATATACCCTTTGTTGGCAATGACAGAGGTCAAACATTTTCTGTAAGTCTTCACAAGGTTTTCACACACTGTTGCTGGTATTTTGGCCCATTCCTCCATGCAGATCTCCTCTAGAGCAGTGATGTTTTGGGACTGTCGCTGGGCAACACGGACTTTCAACTCCCTCCAAAGATTTTCTATGGGGTTGAGATCTGGAGACTGGCTCGGCCACTCCAGGACCTTGAAATGCTTCTTACGAAGCCACTGCTTCGTTGCCCGGGCGGTGTGTTTGGGATCATTGTCATGCTGAAAGACCCAGCCATGATTCATCTTCAATGCCCTTGCTGATGGAAGGAGGTTTTCACTCAAAATCTCACGATACATGGCCCCATTCATTCTTTCCTTTACACGGATCAGTCGTCCTGGTCCCTTTGCAGAAAAACAGCCCCAAAGTATGATGTTTCCACCCCCATGCTTCACAGTAGGTATGGTGTTCTTTCTCCTCCAAACACGACAAGTTGAGTTTTTACCAAAAAGTTCTATTTTGGTTTCATCTGACCATATGACATTCTCCCAATCCTCTTCTGGATCATCCGAATGCTCTCTAGCAAACTTCAGACGGGCCTGGACATGTCAGAATCAGATTTATTGCCATTGTTCATGTAGTACACAAACTAGGAATTTGTCTCGGTGCCATGCTGCAACATTAAAAACATGAAGAGATAAAGAGATAGACTAAAAAAACTAAAAGACTAAAAACATGCAATAAGTGTAGAATAATAAGTAATAATAATAATAATAATGAGTAATACTAGTCAAGGCAGATTTAAATAAATTAGCAAGTAGCAGATAATATGGGGTACCACAGTGCAGTCAATAATGCAACAGAAAAACAGTGATGAACGACATGAGCTGCTGTATATAGTGCACAAGAGTCAATAAGTCACTTAATGTTCAGCAGTCTGATGGCAGAGGGAAAAAAGCTGTTCATGTGCCGGGAGGTTTTAGTCTGAATGGACCGAAGTCTTCTACCTGAGGGGAGGGGGGCAAACAGTACATGACCAGGGTGTGAAGGATCGGCTATGATCCGGCCTGCATGCCTCCGGGTCCTGGAGATGTACAGATGTACATGTACTGGCTTAAGCAGGGGGACACGTCTGGCACTGCAGGATTTGAGTCCCTGGCAGCATAGTGTGTTACTGATGGTAGCCTTTGTTACTGTGGTCTCAGTTCTCTGCAGGTCATTCACTAGGTCCCCCAGTGTGGTTCTGGGATTTTTGCTCACCATTCTCGTGATCATTTTGACCCCACGGGGTGAGATCTTGCGTGGAGCCCCAGATCGAGGGAGATTATCAGTGGTCTTGTATGTCTTCCATTTTCTAATAATTGCTCCCACAGTTGATTTCTTCACACCAAGCTGCTTACCTATTGCAGATTCAGTCTTCCCAGCCTGGTGCAGGTCTACAATTTTGTTTCTGGTGTCCTTTGACAGCTCTTTGATCTTGGCCATAATGGAGTTTGGAGTCTGACTGTTTGAGGTTGTGGACAGGTGTCTTTTATACTGATAACGAGTTCAAACAGGTGCCATTAATACAGGTAACGAGTGGAGGACAGAGGAGCTTCTTGAAGAAGAAGTTACAGGTCTGTGAGAGGCGGAAATCTTGCTTGTTTGTAGGTGACCAAATACTTATCTTACTGAGGAATTTACCAATTAATTCATTAAAAATCTTTCAATGTGATTTTCTGGATTTTTTTTTCTCATTTTGTCTCTCATAGTTGAGGTATGCCTATGATGAAAATCGGAGACCTCTCTCATCTTTTAAGTGGGAGAACTTGCACAATTGGTGGCTGACTAAATACTTTTTTGCCCCACTGTACCACCTGTGTCACTATCAGTTCTAATCTGACCGTCATCTTCATCAAAAATCCACTGAATATTTTTAGGTTTTACCATACACTGGTTTAGATTTGAAGGATTTCACTTATTTACAGGATTAAAAGCAGCTCGGTGACACAGTGGTTAGCATTGCGGCAGCACAGTAAGAAGGTCACGGGTTCGATCCCACCCCCTGACCATCGGTGACCCTTCTGTGTAGAGTTTGCATGTTCTCCCCGTGTTTGCGTGGGTTTACCCTGGGTACTCCGGTTTCCTCCCACAGGCCAAAAACATGCAAGTTAGGTTAATTGGAGACTCCAAAGTGGCCCTAGGTGTGAATGGTGAAGAGATTGGCACCATACCGTGGCTGCCTCATCCATCCAGGTGGATGCCCTTAATTTCTCTCTGGGATTAATAAAGTATACTAGAAATTATTAGGTGGTGTTGTGTCACCGGTATCTTGACTGTGGCTGGGTCCATAATGACGTCTCATTACTATGACTTTCAGGTCCTCTGATTCCCAGACTCCCTCCGTCTCTAGCTGTGACAATCTGGGGAGTCGGAGGAGATTTGTATGTGTGTGCGTGTCTGCATCCTTATATGCATGAAGGGGGTCTGCAGGAGAAAAGAGGCCTGAACAAAGAGTGGGGGCAGTATAATTGGCTTCAGCCCTGCCAGACGACACAATGACACAGCCATTGATAGTGGAATGGGTTCCCGGGAACGGTGGACCAATGGAAGAGCAGGAGGCTGTTTTTCTCAGCCTCTGATTGGCTGGCTGAGGGAGGCTGTCGGTCTCCAGGTAGCAAAGTGAACCTCAGAGCATTGTCTGCCACCCTTCTGCATCCAAGGGGAGGGAGGAGAAGAGAGAGTGACCTCAGCTGTGAAAAACAAAACAATGAGTATACACTCATACATAGACAAGATACGCTTTTTTTCTGTTTCACCTCCCTTTATTATTTCCTCATTCTTGCTTCCCCCTGATCTAGTAGTTTGTATGTGTATGTGTGCATTTCTCTTGCTGCTATTAGCATCACTATGCCAGGGCTGTGAAATAGGAGTTTCATTTATCTTTAACTTGGCCCTACACTCCACAGCCCCTCAGTCTTTCTCCCAGTCTCCATTTCTGAGAACTGTGTTGTTTAAATTGGCCATTTTTCAACTTTCCTGCTGCTTCAGGGCAGAAATACACACTGCTGTGACATTTAAACCCCACACAATTGCAACTTGAGTGACTGCTGGTGAAAGCGATCTTTAAAAAAAGAGCTCGTTCTGTCTTTGGTAGTTGTAGTATGGGTATGCATACACTACATAGTATATTTGAATATAGGCTTAGGGTGCGTCCACGCTTATTTGCATGGTTTTGAATTTACCTGCAAAAGATTGCGTAATTTCACTGCCCTGTATGCTAGTTGGCTCCATTCACTCTTCATGTGATGGGTCATCACATCTTAATGATATCCCCTTGATCGAATTACCCGGCTACTTGTACAACACCTCTCCATGTGACACACAATTAGCAGACAATTAACATGGGCGAAGGAGTGTCAACCGATTGGCTGTGCCATCACACTGCTGAGTGACATCTCCATCAGCTCTGAGCTGCCCTGAAGCACCAGGGTGCAAAGTGGAAAACATGCACAAATATGTCTAGTCCAAGTTATCACTATTTCTTTGTGTTAATTAGATTTAGACCTATGTGTCTGCGTCCATCTTTTTTTTTTTTTTTGAGAATGAATGCACTTCCAACACAGGAATATTGTAGCAGCAACTTGTTTTACCTCTGACTTCCTACATTTATCATTTGCTGCTATTTCTCATGGACCACTAGCAGTGGACTTTTTAACCAGATTGTTTAACACAATCCTGGAGAGTGAGAGGATGTGCGAGGAGAAGAAGTGTTGTGGTACTGGTTTTAAAGAAGAAAGGTAATAATCAGCAAGCAGCAGCACGGTTTCATGCCAAGAAAGAGTACTGCTGATACAATGTTTGCTTAAGAGTGTTGATGGAGATGCATAGAGAAGGTCAGAAGGAATTGCACTGTGTCTTTGTGGATCTAGAAAAAGCATATGATAGACTGCCAATACAGGAAGTGTGGTACTGTATGAGCAAGTCAGGACTGGCAGAGAATATGTGAGGATGGTGCAGGACATGTATGAGGACAGTGAGACGGTGGTGAGGTGTGCTGTATGAGTGACAGATGGATTCAAGGTGGGGGTGGTGTAGTGAAGGGGTTTATACCAGGGAGCATTGTGATGATGCAGCCGGCTGGTGCCATCATCACGTCAACCTATATAAGGAAGGAACAGCCATCTTAGGGTCTCTGTCCTGGCCGGCTCCATAGGAGATAATACAACTGCATGTATGTTATTAACGTTATGTAATAAAGTTTGAGTTCCAGCACAGCATCCTCATCCATCTTCTTTACCAGGTTTGTGGACATAACATTTGGCGACAAGAGATTAAACCATGGAGACGTGCTTGAGTCCACTACAGCCCTTTCTGGAGTTCCCGGGTGAACCGAGCATTCCATGGCGATGCTGGATGGATGCATTTGAGACCTATGTTGCAGTGTTGGACCTGGGAAAATTGAATAAAGTAAAGATATGAGCACTGCTTGTCCACAACCTGGGTGTAGAGGGTCAGAGGATTCTTCACACGCTTGGTCCGATGGACTCGTATGAGGATGTTGTGAAGCTACTGGCTAACCATTTTGCTACACCAGACAGCGTGATAGTACGACGGATTTGCTTTTGCCAGAGACGACAGAGAGTCGGTGAGTCAGTACAGCAATTCGTCGCTGACCTGAGACAGTTGGCTAGCATGAGCCATTTTGGGCTGTCAGAAGATGAAATGGTGCAGGACCAGTTGGCTGAACACATATGCAACTCTGGGCTACAAGCTAGGTTGCTAAGTATGCACCAAATGACTTGACGCTAGCTAGCACGATTGAGCTAGCGTTCCAACTAGAAGCAGCAAAGAAGTTAGTCACGGAGCTAAATGGGCACCAAACACAGAAGCTACCCAGGCAGATGATGCTAACTGACATAGTGGACATGAGGAAAAAGAGAACACAGCAGAAGAGTGCGAGACATATGCAGTGAGCTGAAGGTCCGCTCCAAGAGGCCTTGTCTGCGAGGACTGTGGGTCCCCGACGCACCGTGACAGAACCAGAATTGGAGCCACGGGAGAGGGAGTCCGAGCATGCAGAGAGCCCCAAAGCACAGCAACAACAAACGAGCATGAACACAACACAAGATGCAGCACAGCAGAGCTCTTCAGATGGAAGAGAGGAGGAACTGGACTGCTTCCATGTCCTCGCTCAGCAAGCTACGGAGATTACAACCAAGCGGACGGGTGAGGAGTCCGTTTCAACGAGCGACACCGGACAGGCACCGGACACCTTCCATACCCACGACGAGTCTCAACCGATGACGGAGACAATGGGTGAAGGGTCCACAACAAACACAGTGACTACAGAACTGCCACAGCATGACGGAGGTCCCAAGCCAAAAGAGCACACAGATACACCAGGAGCATAACAACAATGCATAAAACCAAGTAAGGTGCCACTCCAAGTCATGGACTGAGTTTAGGTTCGTACCGGCGAAAGACCAGGATGGTGACTGACCGGGTCGCAGCCACTGAAACAATGGACGCCGCTGAGGATTGTGGAGAAGCTGGGAACAGTGTGCTTTCAGCTGACAGACAGTTCGGTTTGGCACACGAGCCAACTATGGCGTGTCCAGGTGGCTGCTCCAGATGGCTAAGCTCTGCGGGGGTCAGCTACCACAGTGTGGAACCCGGACCCCAGCATCATGAAGACTGGCCCCAGGGGTCTGACAGCTCCAGGGAAGTGGCTGCCACGGGCCCACTTCAAAGCTCCAGGGATGTGGCCACCACGGGCCCGCTGCAAAACTCCAGAGATGAGGCCGACATGGGCTCGCCACAAAACCCCTCAGGCAGAGTGGTTCTCCCCATGGAAGACTGTAAGAAAAAAAAAAGAGAGAGTGACTGTTTAGCTAGGAGCGCGGCTGGCAAAGTGGCAGAATAATCCACTCAGCTGCATTGGGTCCAGTGGCGGTCCACCCGCTGACCCTAGTTCAGGAGTTCCTATGCGTACTAAATTGGGGGGGAGTTAATTAGGAGTGTTCTGTGTTTTTGCAAGGGGGAGGGAGAATGTAGTGAAGGGGTTAATACCAGGGAGCAGTGTGATGACGCAGCTGGCTGGTGCCGTCATCATGCCAGCCTAGATAAGGATGGAGCAACGGGGTCTCTGTTCTGGCCGGCTCCATAGGGGATAATACAACTGCATGTGTATTATTAACGTCATGTAATAAAATTTGAGTTCCAGCACAGCATCCTTGTCCGTCTTCTTTACCAGGTTTGTAGACATAACAGGTGGGATTACATCATTGATTGCCTCTGAGCCCCTTCATGTTTGCTATGGTGATGGATACGCTGACAGATGAAGTCAGGCAGGAGTCTCCGTGAACCATGATGTTTGCAGACAATGTTGTAACCTGTAGTGAGAGCAGGCAGCAGGTGAAAGAGAACTTGGAGAGGTGGGGGTATGCACTGGAGAGAAAAAGAAAGAAAGTCAGTAGAAGCAAGACAGAATACACAAGTGTGAATGAGAGAGAGGGAGGGAGGTGTAATGGTGGAGATGCAAGGAGTAGAGGTAGGGAAGATAGATGAGTTTAAATACCTGGGGTCAACCATCCAAAGCAATGGAAAAATCCTGACAGCAACAGACTTGATAAGATTATTATTGGGGCAGTGGTGGCCTAATGTTTAGGGGTGTGGACTGGTGAGCACAAGGTTGCCGGTTCAGTCCCTGGACTGGCAGGGATCTCTGGCTGGAGACTTTTGAGATGGTGATGTAGAGGAGGACAAACTGTTATCCATCATGGATATCCCTGATCACCCCCTCCACCGCACACGGGACAGACAGCGGAGCACTTTGTCAGTAGACTGCTATAGCTCCGCTGTTGAATGGACAGATGCATGAACTCTTTCCTGCCACATGCCATTTCACTGTACAATAACTCACTCTAATGTTTGGAAATTGGTTATAATCCAACTGTCACACTGCACTTTACAGTCTATCTTATACCTTACATTTCACCCTGCACCTTATGATTCTGTTTTGCACAGTACAGTTTACCTCTTACTCACTACTTATCGATATACAGTGGTATGAAAAAGTGTTTGCCCCCTTCCTGATTTCTCATTTTTTGTATGTTTGTCACACTTAAGTGTTTCAGATCATCAAACAAATTTAAACATTAGACAGAGGTAACACAAGTAAACATAAAATGCAGTTTTTAAATGAAGGGTCTGGCTGTGTTGTAGAGGTGACAGACTGTGAGTTGAACCTATTAAAAAACAGATTCAGTTCATCAGGTCTCTCCTGGCTCCCAGATGTCTGCTTGACTCTCCCCTTACACCCAGTTATTTGTTTCATTCCCATCCACACATCTTTAGCGTTGTTTTGCCTGAGTTTATTCTCCAACTTCCTCCTATAATTGTCCTTACACTTCCTCAGCATCTCTCTCAGCTCATGCTGCACTCCCCTCAGCTTCTCCTTGTCTCCGGACCTAAAAGCTCTCTTCTTTTTTTTTTGTTCAGAAGTGCTTTCAGGTCACTCATGACCCATGGTCTGTTGTTGGAGAAGCAGTGTACAGTCTGAGCTGGCATGGTCGTGTAGTCGTGATGCAGTCGTTCATACTGTCTATATCCACCCCATGTGGTTCACAGAGTACACCCCAGTCTGTCATCTTGAAGCAGTCCTGCAGTGCATCAGCAGCCTCTAAGCCTATAAGCCTATAAGCAGGCTGCCTTTGCACAAGAGGAATGCACTTGGGTGTTAACATGACCATGCAGTGATCTAATTTGCCAATGGGGGTACAGCTGTGGCACTATATGCATCTCTGACATCGGCATACAGTAAATCCAGTGTTTTGTTTTCTCTGGTGGGACAGTCAACAAACTGGTGAAAGTCTGGTAATGTTTTTCCCAGTGAGACATGATTAAAATCACCTGTAATGGCCATAAATGTGTCCGGGTGCTTCTCCAGTAATGTGGCCGTAGTGGAGCTGATGACGTCACAGGTCACCGCTGCGTCAGCTGATGGAGGGATGTAGACAATAATTACTAAGGCACACTTCATGTCTCATGGCATATAATAAGGTCGCATACTCACAGCCAGCAGTTCAACGTCCGGGCTGCAGCACTTTTCCTTGACATAAATGTGTCCAGGATTACACCACCTTTCATTCACAAGAAGTGTCACTCCTCCTCCCCTCTTTTTCCTGCTACTTATCACATCTCTGTCCCCCTGTATAGTCTTGAAGCCAGGTATCGCTACGTTAACATCCAGGATCTGTGAGTGTAACCACGTCTCTGTGAAACACATGATACTACACTCACGATATTCCTTTTGCATCCTGACCAGCGCTGTAAGCTCATCTGTTTTGTTTCCGAGCGATCGCATGTTCCGGGTGATGACCATTGGTACAGCCGGCTTACGCTTCCTCCTCCTTCTCCTCACCTTAGTTCCAGCCCTTCACCCACGGCGTCTCCTCTTTAGCTCATCCGGGATGAGGGACTTCGCTCCAGGCAGCATCACTGGCCTCCTCAGCGCAATCAGCTGGTTGCGTGTGTAAACAACGTGCCTCCCCACCCCGATCTCCATTGCCCGAGGAAGAGAGAGAGAGAGAAAAAAACCCCATATACCAACAGTAAAATATGGTGGTGGTCGTGTGATGGTCTCGGGCTGTTTTGCTGCTTCAGGACTTGGAAGACTTGCTGTGGTAAATAGAACCATGAATTCTGCTGTCCACCAAAAAGTCTTGAAGGAGAATGTCCGGCCATCTGTTCGTGACCTCAAGCTGAAGCGCACTTGGGTTCTGCAGCAGGACAATGATCCAAAACACACCAGCAAGTCCACCTCTGAATGGCTTAAGAAAAACAAAATGAAGACTTTGGAGTGGCCTAGTCAAAGCCCTGACCTGAATCCAATTAAGATGCTGTGGCATGACCTTAAAAAGGTGGTTCATGCTCCAAAACGCTCCAATGTGGCTGAATTGCAACAATCCTGCAAAGATGAGTGGGCCAAAATTCCTCCACAGTGCTGTAAAAGGCTCTTTGCCAGTTATTGCAAATGCTTGATTGCAGTTGTTGCTGCTAAGGGTGGCCCAACCAGTTATTAGGTTTAGGGGGCAATCACTTTTTCACACAGGGCTATATAGGTTTGGATTTTTTTCCCCCTTAATAATAAACACCTTCATTTAAAAGCTGCATTTTGTGTGTGCTTGTCTTATCTTTGTCTAATATTTAAAATTGTTTGATGATCTGAAACATTTGTGTGACAAACATACAAAAAAAAAGAGAAATCAGGAAGGGGGCAAACACTTTTTCACACCACTGTATATTCTAAGGGGTCATCCTTTATTTTTAGTTTTTAGTTAGTTTAGTGTGTTTACCTTTTCAAGGAAATTCCTTTTTCTATTATCTTTACTGTTCTATTATGCTGTGGGTATTTATGTCTTTGGTTTGGTTAGTGTATGTGATGCTGTTGTTCCATTAAAATTTCCCAGATTGGGATCAGTAAAGTGCATCTATCTGTCTGTCTGTCTGTCTGGTGAGTTGAGATGGAGCGTTTTTGATGATGTGACTATACATGAAGCCATCTCGTGGGTAGTGTTGAACCAGTCGGGACTCTGGCCTAACTGAAGTTATCCTCCAGGCTAGTTAGCATTTTTTAACAAACTGCTTTGAAAACTTGACCCAAATTAAGATGGGTTTTGCCATTAAGGGGGTGGCTGTGGCGCAGGCATAGTGTGGCCGACTACTGATTGGAGGGTCAGGGGTTTGATTCGCGCTCTGTCTGCAGTCTGCATGTTGAAGTGTCCTTGAGCAAGACACTGAACCCCCAGATGCTCCTGGTGGGTCAGGCTAGCACTGGTTCATGGCAGCTCCGCCGCCATCAGTGTGTGAATGTGTACGTGAATGGGTGGATAGCAGGATCTATAAAGCGCTTTGGTCATCTAGAGATGAGAAAAAGCGCTATATAAGTGAATGCCATTTACCATTAAACTGCTTTTAAGGACCGATGCGGTTTCAGTCATTATCCTGGCAGTGGCAGAGCCAGGACATTTTCAGTGGTGTGGCCAGGATGGATATGTGATCAGTTTGGGGTGGCCAAGAAATCAGTATTGCAGGAACTTAATGTTTCTTGCAAAATAAGGAGTTATATAAAGGTACTAACTCTTAAGTACTGTATTTACTGTATATATTTGTACTTGCTATTAAATTTTGTGTGTAGTTGTATTGATTATTGCTAGGAATTTTATGAGGAGACAGCAAATAACTTTACAACCTTGTAATGGCAACATGATGAGAAATTAAGCAATCTGTTCTATTAAGTGCAAATATCCCTCACTACTGCTCTAAGAGTCTTAGTAAATTAGAATATTGTGAAAAATTTAGTGCATTTTGAAATTTTAAAAAGTTAATCTTTAATATTGATTACATATATTGAAATATTGCAAGCCATTTTTAAATCCTAATTTTGATGACCGTGGTGTAGTATAAAGAACCACAGGGTTGGATGACACCAGTGTGATGATGTAGCCGTTTGGTGACGTCATCATGCCGAGCTGACATAATGAGAGAGTTGGCCATCGTAGGGCTCTCTTGTCTATCGGGTATATCGCGCTCAGCCTCCCGCTAACAGACCAAGCTGTAAACTATTACTTTGTGTTATAAAGTTTGTGTCCGAAGCAGACACCACTCTGTGCGTCATTCCGGGTTTCCAGACACAACATTTGGCAATGAGAGTTAAACCATGGAAGCATGCTTGAGGTCACCACAGCCGTTTCTGGAAAACCCGGGTGAGCCGCCCGTTCTGTGGCCGCACTGATTTGATGCTTTCAACACCTACATATTGGCGTTGGGCCTGGATGAGATAGACGAGGCACAGAAAGAAGCTCTACTGGTTCATTATCTGGGCATAGAAGGTCAACATATTTTCTACACTCTAGGATGAATAGAAATGTTTGCTGAGTCAGTCATGCTGCTAGCTAGCCACTTCAACAAATGCGACAGCTTGTTGGCATGGCACATTAGGTCCCACCAGCAACAACAGAGGTCTGGAGACAACATCAACATGGTGCGCCCTGAGAACTGGCAGGACTGCAGTATGTAATGAAGATGGAAGCGCATCCAAAGCTACCACTGTTGTTCCTCTATGCCCCAGACGAGCCTCCCATTCCATGGCCCCATTGGTTCGAGTGGTTCGCCAGCTATGCAGAGGCTGTAAACCTGGAGAGATTCAGAAATCTGTGGATACGAGCAGTTCTATACAGTGACCTGGGTGACGAGGGGCGGCAGATAGTTGACAGTTTAGGACAGGAGGCTACATATGATGACTACATAGCGTTGCTGACTGAACATTTCGCTGCTCCACAGACGGTTGCCCCAATTGCTGAACCCACCAACCTCACGCCATTTCAGGGGGACCCCGAGTTAGACACCACAGGACACCAGGGCACCACATAGCCACAACCCAGTGACAAAATTACCTTTGAAGACGAGCTAACCTATGACAAGCTAGCTGAAGAGCACAGCACAGAGTGAATACAGCACAGAAAGTGAACACAGTACGGAGGGAGAGCAGCAACCAGACTCACCTCAGTTCCTTGCCCAGCATGAGCCTCAGACAGCTGCTGTGGATCTGCAGGAGAGGGAGTTCCTGAAGAAAGGGCTGCAGGAGAGGGAGCCCGTGTCTATCGGGGACCCCGGGACACAACAACCCGGCGCAAGTTCTACCAAAGGCGACAGCAACATATTGCCACGACCAGACTTCCAAGGAGAGGGGGACAACAAACTGGACTCACCTCCGAACCTCGCCTGGCATGTGCTTCAGACAGCTGCCGTGGATCCGCAGGAGAGGGAGTTCCTGGAGAAAGGGGACCCGGATGACCAAAGACGGCCCGGTGCACGTCCCGTCACCAACGATAGCGACACATCACTCTGACTTCAACCAGCACCAGGTGAGAAAGAGAAGAAACCAGACTACTTCCGAATCCACTCACATCATCAGCCTACAGGAGTCGCCATTGAGCCACTGGATAAAGAGTCTGTGATCCAACAGGATGCAGCAGAACCACCACAACCTGGTGGATGCCCCCGCAGCAGATGTGAGAGTCACATCATCACAACCACAACGTAGAGTCCAGCCAAACAGAGCGCCACTCACAGTGATGAACTGGGTTCAGGTCCGCAGAACCAAGCGACCGGGCTCACAGTCAATGTTAACATCGTCACCACCACGACACCTATGAAGATCACTGCACAGCTGAGACCAGCCACCGTTCAGATGGTAGGTGGATTGAGATGCCAGGTCAGAAGCCAGCTGTCTGTGGAAGGTAAGAGCGGCTGCCGCGGATCAAGACGCAGCATTGGAGCTGACCCAGCTGGTGTGGGATCCTGGCTGGGATATTGTTGATGAGTGTGCCTTGGCTCCAGCTGGATGGCGCCCAGGCCTGATGCAGCTGGCACCTCCAGGGGCGCGTCCACCATGAGCTCGCTTCAGGACCCCTCCAACCGAACTGCCTTCCTCAATGAAGAAAAGAAAAGAGTACTGTTTAGCTAGGGGCACGGCTGCCAATGGATAGTGGTAAAATAAACCACTCAGCTGTGCTGGGCTGTGTGGTAGTCTACCCGCTGGCCTTAGCTAGTTTTGGGGGTTTCATATTTACCAAATTGGGGAGGGTTAATTACCTCCGCCAAGGAGGTTATGTTTTCATTGGCGTTGGTCTGTCTGTCTGTCTCTTTGTTTGTTAGCAACATAACTCAAAAAGTTATGGATGGGTTTTCAGGAAATTTGCACAGGTTGTCAGAAATGGGGTATCCTACAGATTATTAGATTTTGGTGGTGATCCGGATCACCGTCCAGAAGAAAACCGCCATTACGGAAAATGCGATTTTCGTGAATAACTACTGAACCACTAATCCTATCATTGTCAATCCAATTGCTAGTCATATGTTTTCATGGTCAAGGAATCTGAAAACGTACACACAAACACTGTATGGGGGGAACTGTGGCACTTGGCGGAGGTCTGCGCTCTCCGAGTGCTTTTCTAGTTTGAATATATGCTGTTCTGTTTTTGCAAGGGCAGGGGATGTGAATGTGGTATAAGGAACCACAGGGTTGGATGGCACCAGTGTGATGACGCAGCTGTTTGGTGACATTATCACGCCGAGCCGATATAATGAGAGAGTCAGTCATCTTAGGGCTGTCTTGGCTCTTGGATATATAGCATTCAGCCACCCGCTAACAGAACAAGCTGTACACTATTACTTTGTGTAATAAAGTTCGTGTTCTAAGCAGACACCACTCTCTGTGCGTCATTCCGGTTTTCCAGACATAACACATTGCTCTATTTTTTACGTTCTGCTGTAAACTAGTTCTTAACAGAGTCAGACCAGTTACTGTAACTTTTGTTACTTTTAACTCTTTCCTGTATAAATAATAAAGTATAGTTTTTTTTTAAAAAAATTACAGATTCTGACAATATGATTTACTGAGATGCACTAGTATGTTGTTACCCTCAGACTATGACCTCACACTGCTGGAACACAGGAAACATAGATATATAATGAAAAAAAGATATTATTTTTAATCAAAGTAAGGTTTAGTTATATAAACATGAATCCAACCTAAGAAGTTCAGACATCTGAGTTAAGTTAATCCCTTCCACAGCATGTGGGACATCATGTGGTGTATGAGTCGGCACCTATCTCCGTTTCACTGACCCTAGACTACACAGCTACTGTGAGCAGTGGAAGCTACAGTTGGGGGTCAGTCCTCTGGTACCTCTGTGTGTTAACTTTCCTTTCCCCATTCTATTATGCTGAGCACCATGCTAGAAGGTGGAAGTACCATTTTTATATGGTCTTTGGTATGACCCGACCGGGATTTGAACACATGACCTCCCGGTTGTGGGGTGGATGCTCTATCAAGTAGGCCACCACTCTGGTTCAGACATCTGAGGTCTGTTTTAAATAATCTGACTTAGCTCTCTCTGATGAAGAACTACAGAAGTAAATTAATGACTGATAAAAGAATGAAAAGTAACTGAATAAACAGCATTACTAGTGTAAAGGTGCGTTCAGACCAAATGCAAACGGGTGAATTTTTCACGCAGCGTGATTACATTTTTAACTCAATGTAAACAGACATGAATTCACTGTCTGGGTTGTAAATTGATGTTTTTAAGGACAGTGCAAGTTGATATCAATCAAATATAAACTTGCCTGATTGTAGCCAGTGGCTAATTTCCATCTGTTGTCTGTGGGTTATAATTTTTACTTTCCACATTCTATTATGCTGAGCACCAAGCTAGAAGGCAGGAAGTACCATTTTTATATGGTCTTTGGTATGACCCAGCCGGGGTTTGAACCCATGACCTCCCGGCTGAGGGGCAGGTGATCTACCACTAGGCCACCACTCTGGTTAGTAGCAGACAGACGAAGTTGCCTTAATAGCTTCTGCAGCTGTGTTCAACTTGCTGTGGAAATTCCCCAAACACCATCATGTTTAGGTTTACATTATCCGACGGGGTCTCACTTGAAAAAAATTGTCCCTGCCTCCAAAATTTCACTTGGATGATGGGTTGTTTACACTGCTAGCCTGCCAGCCTTGTTCGCACGTCCATGGCAGGAGTCCGTACATGAAAAACTCAAACACGCCGATTCAGCTGAAGAGCTCCCAGTCCTTCTGTCTCCAGATGAGTGTCACTCTCATTTTCAAACTAGTTTACTCTCCAATGTTGATACTTTTACTCTGGTGACGGCAGAATTTCAAGGCCATTACTAGCTAGCACTATTCCTTGGATATGAATGCGTGAATGCATGAGATTCGTGTGGGCTCATCTCTTTCCATTGACTTTGTATGTATTTGCGCTGCCCATTCACATTTGGTCTGAACGCACCTTATCGCTGTAAAAAAAAAAATACAATAATGTGAACAAGGTTTTTTTTGCAGTATAATTCAAAAAGAATTGAAGTTAATAAAGGGGCAAGGATTATGCCAAGGGTGGCCAAGATTATGCAAGAGGTGGCACATGGCCACCCCTGGCCACCCCCAGCTCCACCATTGCATCCTGGACCACCATGCATACAACTGGGCATGTCCTTGAACCGGTAAGTCTTTTTATCACAGGATTTATGCTGTTTAATGTCGCGCTAGCCACTTTTCACCTTGTGGTATGTGAACTGGGTCTAGTCACTGATTCTGGGGTTTGGGGGCGGTGGGGGGTGAAAAGATTTTGACAAGAACCTGTAAGACAATGAATGTTTTTTTGTAGAAAAAAGGCCATAAGACACCATTTTAGACAATGTAGATTTGTTTTTATAGGGGATTTTCTAGCCACTGGAGTGCGTCTTTAAAAAAAAAAGATGCAAATGTGTAAGAATGAAAAAATCACCAGTTGATGAAATAAGTAACAAATTTAAGAGAAATTGTGTTACTTATTTAATAGAATAAATTTAGAAGGAAAACAAATCCTAATGTGTTTATTCTTTTAGTATAGATAGCATTGAAATTTGTTGCTCAGTGCAAATTTTTTGGCTGTAAACTCTTTAAAATGTCTCTTCCCGTAGAAGAGGTTGTTGATCCATGGGCCAATGAAAAGACTGAGTGGATCCTGACTCGGGAAAACAACTAGCTGAAGTTGCTGGTGAGCACAAAACTTACTGTTGTAAACTTTTTGCACTTTTGTCACTTAGTACTTTTTATTTTCTGCTGTGTGGTTTGGTCTTTCACTAAAACAGTGTGATTGTTTCAGCTGATCAAACTGTCAGCATGAACATATGGGCCTGGCATCATGTTGTGGAAAAGGACTTTGATGTTTGCGCGCGCTGCTGTCAGACCTTAAGACGTCAACCAACTGAGACAACCTAAGCATTAAATCCCATTAAAGAGCAGATGGAGCTTTTGTAAAGAATGTTGAGCATTGTCTGAAT
Organism: Pholidichthys leucotaenia; assembly: GCA_020510985.1. Lineage (NCBI taxonomy): Eukaryota > Metazoa > Chordata > Actinopteri > Cichliformes > Pholidichthyidae > Pholidichthys > Pholidichthys leucotaenia. The sequence continues at coordinate 38,220,447 of CM035840.1, read as the reverse complement.
CTTCTATTGTTGTTGGGACAGTGGATCACATTTTACCTATTTTACCACCTTTCCTAATTGTTTTCCATTCCTGATCTTACCACCTGTATTCTGACATGGACATTATTAACTGCAGAAGGCAAATATTTTTTTTCCCCTTGCTGTCAATAAAATTGATGAAACTGAGAAACATCAGCTATAACATGTATTTACCTACCAGCATTCTTACACATCACAACTTTTCTCCCCAGCACACAGATATATGCAGATGCACCACCCAGCATTTTCTGCTCTTAATCCAAAATGTCATGGCTCACCCCAGCAGATCAGTGTCTCTCTGGGGATGTACTATTCCCTTCCAGATATGATGGAGGGAGGGAGAAAGAAGAAGGGTCTGTCTCATATGCAGGCTGTGGTCAGGCTGATGCGAACAGAATATCAATGAGCAGCAGAGGTTACACGGCCACATGCCCACAGTGCTCCTTCACTCCTCCCACCATCACACAGAAATGCATACAGGCAGTCAATGGTGAGGACATAGGTGACAGGCTTTGCTGTTGAAACACTGTATGCTGATACTCTTGTAGGATACACAGAAAATCTATTTTTTCTCATGTATAACTTAATAGAGGATATTGACAGAGATGGGTAGTAATTAGTTGGATTTATCAAAGTAACTTGTCTACAAAATTGTACTTTTTTTTTTTTACTCTTTTGCAAGTATATTTATGTGAAAAAAGTACTTTTAAGTACCTTTAGTAGTTCTCTTTGGATTACTTTTTTTCGCTGATTTGAAAACTGGTTTATACAGTAAACATTGTGCATCTGAAAGGAACAGTGCTAAGATGGTTCCAGTCTTATTTATCAGACCGTTCCAACTTTGTTTATGTCCACAATAAGTCCTCTATCCAGACTACGGTTAGCTATGGAGTTCTGCAGGGATTGGTACTCGGACCAATACTGTTTACATTATACAGGCTGCCTTTAGGAGATATTATGAGGAAACATTCTATTCATTTTCATTGTTACACTGATGACACTCAGTTATATTTATCCATCAATCCAGATGATCCCAGCTATTTGGGTTCACTCCAGGAGTGTCTTAAGGATGTTTATGTCACGCCGCACCGCTCATCAGCGGCGCCACCTGCTCGCACACCTGCTCGTCATCAGCGGCGAGGGATATAAGCCGCCTCGCCCTGAGCTTCGGCCTGAAGCTGTCAGACTTCGTCACTCATCATCGTGAGTCAAACCTATTCTTCAGCGCAACATTTTGGTAAGAAGTCCTTACCTCCTTTCCTTCCCAGTCTACTCCCCTGTGCACAGGTGGATTCCTCGGCGGCGGACGACGTCCCTCCCTCGCCAATTCCTCGCTGCTGCACGAAGTCCTGCAGGTGACTGTCTACCGGGTCCCGTCCTTGTGGTGCCAGTCATCTGTCTCTTCCAAGTAAGCTCCTCTCTCGCTCATTCTCCTCCTGTGTTGGTGTGTGCCCGTCACCCTTTCTCCTTGTGTTCTCTCCCATAGGGTTGCCGGCTGTACGGTCTCCTGCCTCTGTGCCCGAAGCAGACGCCGCCACCAATACATTTACATCCCGCAGACACACATCCATTCACTCCTGTTGCTAATAAACTATTTGAACTTCTCTGAGCCTGTGTGTGTGCGTCTCCTGAGCCGTGCGTTATGTCAGTTTAAACCTGGATGAACTACAACTTTTTATTGTTAAATACAGATAAAACTGAAGTTATTGTTCTTGGCCCCAAACAGGCTAGAAGTACTCTTTCTAGTAAGATAGCAACACTAGATGGCATTGCTCTGGCTTCTAATTCCACTGTTAGGAATCTTGGAGTAGTCTTTGACCAAGATATGTCTTTTAACTCTCATATACAGCAAACTATTAAGACTGCCTTCTTCCATCTGCGTAATATTTCTAAAATTAGGCCCATCCTGTCTCATAAAGATGCAGAAAAACTTGTCAACGCCTTTATCACCTCTAGGCAAGACTATTGTAATTCACTTTTATCAGGCTGTCCTAATAAGTCTATAAAGATTTTCCAGCTCATTCAAAATGCAGCTGCACATATCCTGACGAGAACAGGAAGACGAGATCACATTATTCCAGTTTTAGCTTCTTTACATCTGCTCCCAATAAAATATACAACTGAATTCAAGATTTTACTCCTAACTTATAAAGCCCTTAATGGCCTGGCTCCTTCTTACCTGCAAGAACTCATAGTTCCTTATCATCCAACAAGAGCTTTGCACTCCCAAAATTCCAAACTACTCATGATCCACAAGGTCTCCAGAAGTAGACCGGGAGGTAGAGCTTTCGGTTATCAAGCCCCCTCCTGTGGAACCATCTCCCCAATTCAGTTCAGAAGGCAGACACTCTCTTTAATTAAGAGTAAGTTGAAATCCTTTCTCTTTGATAAAGCCTATAGTTAAAACTGCTTCATCTGCTTTAAATGTTGCCGCTGCCAGGCCTTCACCCGCAGGTGGAGCCTAACCCGACTTGATACTGGCAGGTCCAGCTGTGAATGTAAATGTTTGTATTTACTATGTTTGACTTGAATGTACGTAGCTGTTGCCAGGCCTCCTACTTTTCTACCTCTTCTTTTCAACCCAGCCGGTCAAGGCGGATGGCCATCCTCTATGAGCTATGGTTCTGCTTGGGGTTTCTGCCCGTTAAAGGGAAATTTTTCTTCACCTGTGTCATCACAGTGCTTGCTCTTAAGGGTCTCTGCTGGTTTCTATAGATCTGAGAGTGTGGCCTAAACCCGCTCTTCTGTAAAGTGCCTTGAGATAACCCTGTGTTGTGAATTGGCGCTATATAAATAAACTGAATTGAAATTGAATTGAATCTTTAATCATTTTAGTACATTTATAATTTCATTAATATGGAAGTTGAAATCATTGTTCTTCTAGCTAAGGAGATATTTATTTAATTCATTGCTGTTTGCTGGTTCATTATATGATTTGGATTATATTAGAAATTACATAGGAATAGTTTATATTTTATGTGCCTCAGACTATTGACATTTCAAAAGAACTCCAAAAACTGGTGAGAGTAAAGTGGCACATTTACAAATAAAAAGTTGTAGATTTACATGAAAAAGTCACAGCTCAGTCACAGAAAGTCTTAAATATATTTTTTTTTAAAAATCATAGAACTGTAAGTACAATATCTCAAATTTATGAGAAAAACCTCAAAAATTTTTGAGAAGAAAACATCAGACGTACAAGAAAAAGAGACAAATATAGAATGCAAATGTGCAAGAAAATGATAAAGGTTTTAAATTTACAAGGAAAAAGTGACAATTTTGAAAGAATAAATGTCAGAAATTTAAAAAAAAACCCTCTAGATTTATGAGATTATTATTTATGAAATAAATTAACTTTTTAAGTAGATACTTTCTCTTCCTCAAGTAACTTTTTTTGGTGACTCTTCTTACTTATGCTTGAGTAATTAGCATCATAAAGTAAAACTACTGTTACTTGAGAGTAGTCACTAGCTACTCTGTTTGCCTGCTGACTACCTACAGTGAACAACCACGGTTCCTGACCGTGTGTTAGTGTGTCCACATGTAAGAAATCCTCCGCAGCAGTGCTCGTCAGAACACACTATAAACATGTGTGTGACAGCATCCAGCGTCAGGCATTGCTTAGTGTCACTGGGCTCAAAATTTTGGCAGAAAAAGACCTTTTGCTTTGTCTCTAGCTCTTGGTGACTAAAATGGAAATAAACAACAAAAGAAACCCCAACAGATGATACACTCTGTGGTGTTGAAGTGGTGGAGATGTTCTGACACACTTTTTGAACACATCTTCATGATTAACTAAGGACCTTTTCTGGACAAATGGTGTTGTGGTTGGTTCTTTAAGATGCTTCACTGGATTAAGATAGCACATATTCCAACAACAGCAGAGGAAACAAGTTTTTTGTTTTTTTTTTTAAGCTGGACATAGACATGGATTGAAAAAAGTCCTGTAAGACATTGTGGGCCTTATCACGAGGATGGCTGAAAGTTGAAATGATCCTGTTTTCTGTAAGGAGCCCCCGAGGCTGTTGTGTCTGTCTGGACCAGCCGTGGCTCTAATTACAGTGGTCTGAGCCTGCCGACCCATTTCATAAGCTCATCCTGTTTGTTTACATGTGCCTCTCTGTTGTGGATGGTCACATTTTCGGTCATTTTGATGGAAGCTATCAAAATCAAGTAAGTTTCTTTCAAAGTGTGTAGCGTTTGTGCCCCTAAATTAGTCCATCGGTGGAAGTGGGGAGTTAAGTCAGTCGACCTACATCTGCTGATCCTGCAACAGTCTGATTTCCTCAGGGACAGTAAATCTGTGTTTGTGGTGTAAGTGTCTGTTGTGCATGTATGTCTTATAAGTCTGTGTTTTTATGTGTGCCCTATATCACCCTGTCTCAGGAGGGTGAGGAAGACAGTCCTACAATTGCAGTGACATTTAGAGGTTAAATAGAGCAGAGTAATTCGCTGTATTCCTCACACATTTCTTTCCCCCAGTTCAAAAGATGCCATCAAATTTCAATTTTGATACATCAGTGTTACACTGTTTTTATGCTGATTTTACTGCTGACACCTTTATTTCTTTAAAAGAAAAAAAATGAAAAAGAAAAACCCTCCACCAAAGAGATAATGTATTTATTTCCATATGTTTGTTTGTTTGCCTGTAAGCAGAATTGTGCAAAAACTGCTTGATGGATTTGGGTGAAATATTCATCAGAAGTGGCCCCGGGACCAAGGATGACTCCATTACATTTTGAGGCAGATTTGGATCACTATACACAATTTGGATCACTTTTTAAAGCAGCACCATGTAAGAGATTTTCCACTCTAAGATAATGTTTCCAAATTCATTTTGATGGTACATTAACATTTGATCTGGTTATTGTCACTTCCTCCGTTGCCTGAGTGTTCCTGCATTGCCTGCAAATGCACTATGTAAGTTTCCTGATGGGGTAGGAACACAACTGGCATATTTTATAGCCAATTATAAGGCAGGAATTTAGCCACCAACTAACAAAGCACCCTATGATTGGCTACTGGGACTCAGGCCGTAAAACCTGCCAGTTGTAGTCTTTTCAGTGTTCCTGTTTAATAGTGCAGTTGTGTGATATGATTTACAGATATTACAGTATTTTTCTTCAAGTTGTAATTCTAAGCCAGTGACCAGTTTCAAACTGTTTCAGTCTGCCTGTGCTATACTTCCATATATTTGCATTTATGCATTACTGCCTTTAACCGCCTGGATCCCACCTGTATCACAAATGGATAAATGTATTCACAGGTGTTGCCACAGGTACAGGATAACTGCAGCACTGTGATCAATCAGAAGTAGCTGAACCCTATTTAAAATGTCACTTATCAAAATGTTAATTAAAAAAGAGCAATAGACTAATGGCAGCTTATAACAAAGTAGATTAAGAGGTAAATCTGAAGAAATGTTTGATTCTGGTCTTTCAAAGAAAGGAAGAAAAGGGGAACTTCTGTGGAAGTAAATGTATGACGGTAATGATAACATTCATATTCAAATTCAAGTCTGTTGCTCCTCCAGATTTGAGAGAAATTGCTGAGTGCGAAGACAGACACACTCCCAAATCCCACACCACTCAAACATCTTTTTGCAGTCAATGACATCATTCCTCATGGTTACCCCGGTTATGCTTACCTCCTGTTGGCAAAAACTCAGCACCTCATTTGAATTTCCAGCTCTTTTCTTGACTTTATCCCCCTCTTTACGCCTGTCTGTTCTGCTTTCCTTACCTCTTCCCTTCCTCTAACTCACTCCATTAAACATTTCTTTCTTTTTTTTTTTGCTTTTCTTTTGTTTGCTTTTCCTCTTCATTCTCTGCATGCATTCACTTCTCTTTTTTCAGATATGCTGAGTATTTTTGCTTCTCTGCCTTCAAGGGGCTCTGTGGGAAAATGGGAGCTGATGTGTCTTTACTATAGTAAAAGGGAGAGGATGAAAGCACATGCAGGGGTAGAGATGACCCATATAAGGAAAAAAAAATCCACACAGATGTGAATCCAGAACTTACAGCTGAAGAAGCACGGCATCCTAAACAGTGCAGATGATGCTCATTCAGGGATAACACAAAGACTGGAACAGAGGTGACTAGAAGAAAAGCTTTGAGCTGTAAACAGCACCTGAAGATAGATTGTGGTCTGCTGCCAATGTACGTGCTGACACAAAATGGCAGGTGGGTCAAGAGTCCCATTCAAGACCTGCATGATTTGAGTTTTTTTTTCTGTAGACTTTAAAGGTTGAAAAGATGGAATGTACTGTAGTGGAAGTGCAGTGCTTTGCAATCCATTTTGCAGCCAGACAGGAAGCAGGATAGGGGGTAAAGAGAACTACTAGAAGTCTTTGTATAGCTGTATTATAGTAAGCAGCTTACAGTCCCTGATGGTGTCAGACTGGATCTTTATGGGTGGGGGCAGAGAAAGGACAAAGAGGTGACACAGGAGCTGAACGACAAGCATGGCTTTAAGGAAAACAGGGAGACTTGCTTCACTCCTTGCAGTCAGATGCTTGTTTCAAACCACACCTTTTTCTCTTTTGTCTCTAGTATTTGCAGCTTCACCCCCTCTTCCTTGCTCACATCCCAGCCATTCTCTCCATGTGATGCCAGCATCTCTACGTGTTTTCAGGGTGGCAAACAGCCGCGCTGCCATCACTCGCCACCGCCCGACTGAGTTGAGGGAAGAGGAAAGAAGGGAGGGGAGGGAGAATGGATGATGGTGGTTGCCATGGAAACTGGGAGTCTTTCGCTTGCCGACATCATCTGTTGTCTCGGTGCTTGGAGCAGGCACATGAATATTTGAGCTTTATGGACACGGGCAGACAAGTAACACAAACTGAACTCTGGGCTTCCATGGTGCTCTCAGATGGAAAGAGAGAGGGAGGAGTAGATAGGAGGCAGGGACGGATGGATGGATGGACACATGGATGGATGGAGGACAGGCAGGGTCACAAATAATGTGACAGATACATTTTATCTAGGGCAGAGACTCTAGTTATCTGGGTTACCAAAAAGGAGAACTGAAATGGATTTAGAGACAATGAAAAACAACAGAGAAACAATAAAAGGATTTTGGCCATGTGTGTGAGTCTTGTTCTTGTGAAAATGCAGTGCATCATGGGAGGGCGAGAACAAAGAGACAGAGAGAGAGAGAGAGGGATGATGAGTGGCGTACCAAGAGAGCAGTAAATTAGGGCACTGGAGCTTGTTTTTTTCCCCACTCTCTTTTCTCCTGCATTTTCCTCTTCATTTCTCAGAACATCCTGCATTATTTTTAATAATCTTCCACAAGGCTGGTTGTCTCTGCCTGCTGTCAGTTCACATATAAAGAGAATATATTGTACAGTGTATGCAATAGTGCAAACAAACATGCATGTTTCAAAATGAGACTGTGAACTGATTTGAGAAAATTAGCTGCTTTGCAAGAATGAAAGAACACAGAAACTGGAACAGATATCCATGGCTTCATACAGATCTTCTGGTAAACAATGAACTTTTCCACAGTAACAATGTGCCTCACTCTTCCTCCTCCACTTTATCTGGTACAGTGATCATACTTTTTGGTATGCTGATTTCTCATGCTTCTGGAGTAAATTCCCAGAGTCCATCACTGCAGATGGGTTTAACACCTGTCCCAAAGGTTATGGCATGCTCACGTCCCACCAACACTACTCTAGTCCATATGTCTGTCACAGCATGACATGTAGCTTCCAAAATATTCCAATGATTTCCCTAGTGGACTTCTATTCCCCCCTCAGAGTTTAATAAATATGCAGCATTCTCACAATTCCCAGTTATTTTGGACCTATTTAAGTCACAAGATTTTGATTTGTGGTTGGGTGTCCGCTCATTTCTGGAAATATTTGTTAGAAACCTTCTGACTACTGCTTTCCCATATTGACAAACATTAGTTTTCAGTTTATTGCAAGGAAATAAATACAGTAAGTATATTAATAGGGTCTTATTTATCAACAGATCTTCTCGTTTGCAGTTTTGGGTGTGATCTGTTGTCTTTGTGCTCATCTTGTTTATTTACACTTCTATTGGGATGCACGCCATGTTTAGTAGGTTTTGTAATGTTGTGAAGTGCGGTGTAGTGGCGGCCGCTTCCTCTTTCCACCACTGCACCGCCCTATAAATGCCAGTGGGCATCTCTGTTCGGCCTCTTTGCCGATGCCTCTGCCTGGTGGCTGTATTGTGTGTGACCAACTCTTTTAATAATGTGAAGTTCAACTGTGCACCTGGCCTCGTCATTACAGAGGTAATTCCGACATAACATTTTGGCGACGAGAATAAACATGAAGGTGTCTTTCACTGCTTCGGCCCTTCCTGGAGCTCCCGGGTGAGCCACCTGTGCCCTGGCCAAGATGGTTTGCCACCTTTCAGGGCTACATCGTGGTGCTCGACCTGGGTAAGCTAGATAGACTGAGGGCATGTGCGCTTCTGGTGCATAATTTTGGGATTGAAGGCCAGCGTATCCTACGTACACTCGGGGCTACCAACTCGTGTAAGGATGTGGTCGAGTTGTTAGCGTGCCATTTCCACACCCCGGACGTCACTGTCTGGAGGATTCGTTCCGACAGTGACACCAGCGAGTGGGTGAGCCTGTCTGCCAGTTTGTTGCTGACCTGTGGCAGCTGGCTAACAAGTGTTGTTTTGGGCCATTGGAGGAGGGAATGGTACGTGACCAGCTGGCAGAGCACACAACCAGCAATGCTTTATGAGCTAGGCTACTCTCGGCACCGAGTGACCTGACGTTATCCAAGGCTGTCGAGCTAGCTCTCCAAGTGGAGACCGCAGACAAGCTAGCTTCGGAGCTAAAGTAGCGCCAATCACAACGGCAGCTGGGGCCTGCCGCCGCAGCATTAGTAGCGGACCCAGACAGCGAGGATAGCACAACCGACGACAATGCAGAAACCAACACTATCAGCTGAAGGTCTGTCCCGAGAAAACCCTTGTGTATGGGCTGTGGGTCCACAAAGCACCAATACAAGGCTAGGGAATGCCCGGCTAGAGGGAAGCACTGTAGCAAGTGTGGACGCTTGAACCATTATGCCAGGTTGTGTCATATGCCCAAGCTGGAGAGCCCATGGAGAAAAACAACTTCACCCACCCCGACAACTGTCCATGCGGTGTCCCCAGGTACCAACGGGTTCACGTTCTGCAAGGTGACGATGGATGGTGAGGAGGTGCCGCTGCTGGTTGACATGGGGGCAGAGGGATCATTATTGAATTGGACCACGGTGAGGAAATTTTTTCCCTACTACAAAATAAGAGGTAACCTAATGCCCCTCTACGATTATGGAGGTGGAAGGCTGCGCTCGGATGGAACACTGGAGTTAATGGCTCGGTACAAGTCGGCGGTGATGGCTGACTTCACGTTTCACATGACGGCCCAATGCGACAACATCATGGGCTGTGACCTGTTTTATGGACTGGGGTTTGCTATTAAAGATGACACTGGGGAAAAATGGACTGGTTGTGGCCAGCGGAACCGTCCAGTTCCGGTGGTGGAGGACAACTCTGTGTGGGATGAAGATTTACCGGGCACCACAGCGGTCAAGCAGGACCAGCCTCACTCAGGTTCGATGCAGGAAAGTCTCAGTGCCGGCGCTCGGGGTACTGTGGAAGAGGGTACAGAGCGTAACGGTGAGGCGCCTGCATCGGCGGGTGACGCCAACGAGCTAGCCTCAGTTTCCTCCAGAGCTCGACCACAGTGGGTTGGAGGATCTGGAGCTGCAACGACGACCGCTGCAGCAGCTTTACAAGGATTTGGGATGAGACCCGACAGGCACAGAGGGACCGTGTGCTGATCAGCAGCACTGCAGTCTGAGCAGAGCTCCTCTGAGAGTTATGGACCTGGTCTGGGCTCGAGGGAAGGGACGTCCACGGCGGATGTGGGCCAAATGACAGCCAGAGGAATACCAGGAGTGGCTGCGCATCATGGCTAAGCAGGGCGCAGCCTACTTCCAGCTGTTGGAAGGCTCGTGGAGACACGCCAATGAGCTGCGGCGTGCTCGGGAGGAGGCTTCGGATGGTGGGTCTGGACAAGAGAAACGGTCTACGGCGACAAGACACAATCTTGTCTATGAGGCCAACTGCGATCCTGGTGGCATGCCGCTTCCAGGGGCAGGTCTACTGAGGGGCTGCCCTGGGCCCCCACAAGCCAGTTCTACCCCCTTTTCCACCAGAAGGACAGTAGTGTGAGTTTTGAAAAAAAAAAATATATAAAGTTCTAATGTTCATATGTTTGTATGTGTTTAAAAAAACAACTAAAATGTTATTGTTCTGGGTGTGTTTATATTTTAGGAACACGGCAATGTTTTTAGTTGTTCATGGACTGTTATTTATTTTACAGGTGGCAGAATAATCTACCTTGCCATGTGGGCAGGACGGTAGTCCACTCGTCCTCACTAGTTTAGGTTTTATTTTGTGATTGTGTTAGACCATTTAGTGATTTCAGTTTTGTTTTTGTTAGTGCGTGATCCGGGTCTAAATTGGGGAGGGTCTTAATTGTGTGTGTGTTTTTGGACTTTTCTACGGGGGGGGGGGGGGTGTAATGTTGTATTTGTGCCATTATTGTGAAGTGCGGTGTAGTTGTGGCCACTTCCTCTTTCCGCCATTGCACTGCCCTATAAATGCCAGCGGGCATCTCTGTTCGGCCTCTTTGACGACGCCCCTGCCTGGTGGCTGTATTGTGTGTGACCAGCCCTTTTAATAAAGTGAAGTTCAACTGTGCACCTGACCTCGTCATTACAAAGGTAATTCCACCATAACAGGTTTAGTCATTTTTTCTTTATGATGTGAGGTCTATAAAGGCAGTCTTTTTTTCAGATAACAGTTCCAGAATCGAGGAGTTCATTCCATAGAATATAAAATCTGTAAATATAACCACATACTCAATGGAGTGGGAAGGCTTGTTTCGAAGCTTTCAGTATCATAAATACCTCTTTTTTTTAAAGCAAAAAATGATCTTCTTGAAATGACGGAGGGGGGGCTGTACTAAGTTATTAATTACTGTAGATTAAGCGTGATAGATAACTCATATCCAGCAAAAACACATATAGCTGGTAATTAGTGCTAACATACAGTACAAATGGAATACTTGCATTTCTGGAGCACATACTGTTTGGATACTGCAGCACAACATTCAGTACTGTGTGGCTGCTCCAAAAGGCTCCAATCCCACAAACACTACTATCATGTCAAGCTCGAGGTTTAAAATTTGCCTCACCCAGCAGACAGTGGTGCAGCAATAGTTCCTGCTGTCAGTATCCACCTACTAATCAATGAGTTCATGCCCTTGAGCAAGCACATGTTTAACCAGAAGTATGATCGAAACTAACACTGACTTATAATAAGAGTGGGTGAGATATTCATCATCTGTGAATTATATATAAATTCCAGCCTGTTCAGTTATGGATATGCACACCAAACTCCAGGCTGTAAACATGTTAATTACTTTAAAGAGGAAGTCCGTGGCTTTCTATTCGTTTTGGGAGTATCAGTATATATTTGATTTCTGATGGTTTGGCTTATACTGTATGTTTTAGTGCTATCTTAGTATTTGTTGACAGTTCCAAGATTCTTTGATTACAAGATGAGTTTTATTTTGCCTTCACAACTGTTAACTAAGGATTGCTCTGAAATGTATTTTATTACTTGCAACAACAGAATCCAGATGTGGGAGGGTGGGTGTTGTTTTTGTTGGTCAGTCCATCCATGTGTTGGTCTGCAGTTTTACTCAAGAACAAATAAATTGTGGGTCACCAAACCTGGTACACAGGTTGACCTTTTGACACTTACCTGTTAAAGTTTGGAAGAACAGGGTCGCCAAGTGTCCCCCGCCCCCCCAGACTCTAAAACAAGAAAGCCTGCATATATCAGCAGTAAACCTGTTGCTGGAACAGTACATGCAAAGTTCTACACATGCATTAATTTTGAGGCCAAAAGTTGCTGATTAGAAGCTGATTAACACACCTCAGTAGCAGATGATTTTGCGAATACTGTACTTAAGTTGGTCAGCACATCCTCAATCTATTCCCAGCACTGTCTCATCTGGTTCAAAGCGGTTCATACTGACTCACATCTCCAGAGTTAAACTATTCCACATAAACCCTGAGGTAGTTGGTCCTCGCTGTGATAAATGTAATGGTACATTCACACCAAATGTGAAGGGAATACATGTAAAGTCAATGTAAACATGCAAAAACACACAAAATTGCACAGTTCTATTTGAGGAAGTTGGTCTCAGTAGTTAATCCATCCATTCTGCCATCACCGGAGTAAAAGTATTAACATCGGAGAGTAAACTAGTTTGAAAATGACACTGCCACCCACCTGCACACAGATGGACTGGAGCTCTGCAGCTGAAATGAAGTGACTGAAGTTTGTGGGATTTACACAGCAGGTAGAAAGCAGCTACAGACGTTATAAAGGCAACCCCGACCCTCTGCAACTCACTTGGACATATTCACATCTTTGCATTGAGTTTACCTGTAATTGTGCATAAAATTCACACAATTTTGTGTTTGGTCTGAACCAGAGGTTGTGCTAGGATTTATTGCTGTCCGTCAAGATGACAGAAAGGGTTGCAAATATTCTGTTGACGCATTATAATCTGTCATCATATATATATATATATATATATACAGTATATATATATATATATATATATATATTTAAAGTCCTTATTATGCTCAAAGTTTGCTTTTTGCTGTATTTTTAAAAGAAAATGTGCCATAAATCACCACAGAAGCACAGTGTCAGCACCTCCAGCTATTTAATTAATAAAATTATATCTGCTACAAAAAATCATTTAATAAATTTGTTTTAATATATTTTTTCTAATGAAAAAGTATGTTTTTCTAACAAAAAAAAAAGCATAAATAAAAAAAACTGTTCAGAAAACATGCAGGAGGGAAAGAGGAAAGAAACCAATCAGTGTTGTACTAGAAGCCAGACAAACAGGCCCCCAAATTCACAAGCTTCCCTGCTTCAGAGGCTAGACCTCAGAAGGCAAGCTGGTATTTAAGATACTAGCATGGACAAAGATTCTTGTTTTTCTTGGTCAAACTGAAGTCAGCAGAGAGATGAAGCTCCAAATTACAAGGAATTACAGTTCGGACTTAAATTCCAATCCATCAAAATGATAGAAGGAATTGAAAATTTTCTGTCACTGCTAAGAAGATTCTGTCATTGAAGGATAATTGTCGGTTAATGCGTGAATTTTTTGCGTGGTGCGATTACATGTAAACATAAATACGCAAATAGACATGAATTCGCTGTCTGAGCGAGTTGCTGATGGGCAGAGTTATAACGTCTGCAGCGGTGTTCTACCGCTGTGGAAATCCTCAAAACACTGTCATGTTTAGGTTCACGTTATTCAATGGGGCTCTCACCTGGAAAAATTGTCCCTGCTGTGGTATATATTACTCATATATTCCATACCTACATTTGTTAGAGCATGTGGAAATGTTTGGAACAGAATATACAAAGGAACTTCACACCTCTGAAAGGGACAAAGGAATCTCACCGCCGTGTGAAGACCAACGACGTCACAGGACGCGGCGGCAACAGACTTGACACCTTCACCCCCTAAGGCGAGGAGAGGTTTTCCCATCACCTCCCAAGACGAAGGGAGGAGTTAACAGGACTAATGGGGGATTTAGATAACGGGGGATTTCAGCTTGTGTTTTGCATGTCTTTGATGTGTGCCTGTATTTAACCAGCGAGCTGGGCAGAATTCTTTCTCTTTTGCCTTCTGCCAAGCTCTGCACCAGATGAGACAAGATAGAAGAGTTGTTCATTAAAGACTCTGTTTTTGATGCAAAACCGCCTCATCATTCCAGCTCTTCTACACTGGTGACCTTGACGCGAGTATGGACCGGAGGCGTTCTTCAAGCGACTCATCCGTGGCGACTCTGGCATACGCCACCGACAACGCAGACGAGGGAACAAGCGGACAGCTGTTTCCCCCGGCAGAGGGCACCGAGAGAGCTCAACCGAGCTCCAGCACCGCCGTGAGAGCCGAGGCAACGCACTCTCACCCGGCGGGCACAACAGTGATGATGTGTGCAAACGCCGTCGCTGTCAAACTGCCAGATTTCTGGCGAGAAGACCCGGCCTCTTGGTTTCATCAAGCTGAAGCCCAGTTCATACTGGCGGGCATCACGGCAGACGATACTAAATTTTACCACATCGTCTCCAAACTCGACTCCGCCACTTCGAGGTGTGTGCGGAGCTTGATCCAGCGACCACCGGCCCGGGACAAGTATGAGACACTCAAGGCGACCATCGTAGCGAATTATGTCCCATCAGCGGAGGAAAGAGCCGAAAAGATCCTGGCGGTCTACGGCCACAGAGGGGGCAATCCAAAGACCCTCATGGAGGACTTGCTGCAGCTCAAGGAGGAGGATAATGATAATTTCCTTTTCCAATTCATTTTTCTCAGCACGCTACCACCACACACGAGAGGGACACTCGCCAGTATGAAGTGCAACAATCATCAGGACTTCCGCACACTGGCCAACGAGGCTTATCGGCTCGTCAACGCCTGCAGAGAACTGACACCCACAGCGGCATCCGCAGACCTCAAGACTGACGCCCCGAGCCTGGGAGAGCCACAACCCACGGAGCAGACTCAACCCACGGTGACAGCGGCATGGCCCAAGCGCAACAAACAGAATGACGTCTGTTATTATCACCACCGCTTCGCCGAGAAAGCCCGAAAATGTGTTCCTCCCTGCAAGTTTACGATGTCGGGAAACGCCAAAGCCGAGAGCCGTTAACGGCAGTGGTTCTCGGCGAGAAAAACAAGCTGTTATACGTGACGGATGGACACACAGGCAAGCAGTTCCTCATCGACACGGGAGCTCAGCTGAGTTTCATCATGCCCTCCCACGCAGATCGAGCCATGGGCACCCGGGGCAATGGAGCAGTGGCAGCCAACGGTTCTGACATCGATACATTCGGGGAAAAGAGCCTGCACCTCCTCATTCACGGCCGCAGCTACAGATGGACATTTGTTGTAGCGGCGGTGAGTTTTAACTTGTTAGGCGCTGATTTTCTATGTGCACATGGGTTATTAGTTGATCTGGCAAATAGGCGCCTGGTTAATGCACTTTCTTTTGCTTCTATTCCATGCTCAGCTCGAGTCTCTCCACCACCTGTGCAGGCAAACGTCACCACGGCAGGAGGTAAGTTTGAGCAACTCCTCACCCAATTTCCAGCACTCACAACCCCCAAATTTTCAGCCACTGTAGCCAAACACGGGGTTAAACACTTCATTCCTACAACGGGACCTCCCGTTTTTGCCAAAGCTCGCCGCTTAGACGCGGCCAAGCTCAACATAGCAAGGGACGAGTTTGCGGCTCTCGAAAAATTGGGTATTGTTAAACGCTCGAAAAGCCCTTGGGCTTCGCCGCTTCACATGGTTCCGAAATCCGACGGTTCTTGGAGACCGTGCGGAGATTACCGCAGATTAAACAACGCTACAGCGCATGACCGCTACCCCACCCCTCACATACAGGATTTTTCACTACATTTAGTGGGTGCGCGCATTTTTTCAAAAATAGACTTAGTCCGCGGTTATCACCAAGTCCCAGTCCGAGCTGAAGACATTCCTAAAACAGCGGTTATAACCCCTTTCGGCCTTTTTGAATTCCTGCGAATGCCTTTCGGCCTCAAAGGCGCTGCTCAGACTTTTCAATGTATGATGGACGCAGTCTTACGCGACCTCCCCTTTGTTTTCGTCTACCTCGACGACATGCTGGTAGCCAGCTCATCTGAGGAAGAGCACGAGCAGCATCTCACTACCGTTTTTCAGAGGCTAGAAGAGCACGGATTAATAATTAATCCAGCCAAATGCAAATTCGGCGTATCGCAAATTGATTTTTTGGGACATAGAGTCTCCCTGAAAGGGGCAGTTCCGCTTCCAGACAAAATTCATGCGATAGAAGGTTTTCCACGGCCCCAAACGGTCAAATCGCTACAGGAATTTTTGGGGATGGTTAATTTTTACAACCGTTTCCTCCCTCATGCAGCTCAGCTCATGCAGCCCCTGTATGACGCGCTCAAAAAAAAGAAAGCTTCCAACGCGGTTGAATGGACCCCAGAACGCGAACGCGCTTTTGCGGAAGTTAAAAACACCCTAGCTAACGCCACAATGTTAGTTCATCCAGATCCCTCGGCCTGCATTGCTCTAACCACAGATGCTTCAGACCTGGCCATAGGGGCAGTTGTAGAACAACTTGTCAAGGGGGTCTGGCAACCTTTAGCATTCTTTAGCAAATCGCTAAACCCGACGGAACGCAAATACAGCACTTTTGACAGGGAGCTGCTGGCGCTCCATTTGCCCATCCGCCACTTCCAGTTTTGGTTAGAAGGGCGGAGTTTCACGGCTTTTGTGGACCATAAACCGCTCACTTTCGCTATGGCTAAAATTTCAGAACCTTGGTCGGGCAGACAACAAAGACAGCTAGCTGCGATTTCAGAGTTCACCACAGACATTCGACATGTTGCGGGCAAACTTAACGTAGTAGCGGACTGTCTCTCTCGCGCTCTGGCGGTGCCACAGCGCGAGGAGACAGATTACACTGCTTCAGCAGCTGAGCTTTTCTCTAACGCAAACACATATGCAGCACCTATCCATGAAGGGATAGATTATGCAGCCATGGCGGAAGAACAAGGTAGTGATGCGGACGTGCGCGCGCTCCTGTCTGGACCAACAGGGTTAAGGCTGGAGAAAAAAGGGTTGCGCGACGGCGTGCCCCCCCTAATATGCGATGTTTCAACCGGCCGACCTCGCCCGTTAGTACCGGCTGCTTGGCGCCGCCGTATTTTCGACGCAATTCACTCCCTCGCGCATCCAGGTGTGCGCGCCTCGGTCAAAATGGTTGCCGAAAAGTTTGTGTGGCCAGGCCTGCGCAAAAACGTAAAAGAATGGGCAAAAACTTGCATTCCTTGTCAGCGCGCCAAAGTACACAAACACACAAAAGCCCCTCTGGAGCCTTTTCCCATCCCTGCTAGAATGTTCGACCACATTCATGTCGACCTCATGGGGCCGCTGCCTTCCTCCCAGGGTTTCACACACCTGCTAACAATGATAGACCGCACCACGCGCTGGCCAGAGGCAGTCCCTCTAGCGGCAACTACAGCGGAGGAAGTCGCTCGCGTTTTTCTAACAAATTGGGTGGCACGTTTCGGCGTCCCATCAGACATCACGTCAGATAGGGGACCTCAATTTGTCTCAGAGCTCTGGTCAGCCATGTCCAACAGTTTAGGGGCAACAATTCACCGCACCACCGCTTATCACCCTCAGGCTAATGGGTTATGCAAGCGTTTTCACAGGTCCCTAAAGGCCGCCCTCAGAGCCTCATTAACGGACACAAATTGGGTAAATAAACTTCCCTGGGTTTTATTGGGGTTGCGTGCGGCACCTAAAGAGGATTTAGATGCTTCCCCTGCAGAATTAGTCTTTGCTCAGCCTATCAGACTACCAGGTGAATTTTTACCAGAAAACCCGGAACCAGGGCATCTCCCAGTCCCAAGGTTTTTAGGCAGTAACAGACAGGACTCTCTCCACGGTCCAGTTCATCACTCCTTTCCACGAGTTTTTGTTCCTCAAACTTTAAAAAACGCCGAGTTTGTTTTTGTTAAGCATGAAGCCCTTAAACCAACGTTACGCCCAGTATACGATGGCCCGTTCAGAGTGCTGGAAAATGGTGACAAACACTTTGTGCTTGATTATGGGGATAGAAATGAAACGGTCAGCATTGACAGACTCAAACCTGCCTTCTTGTTGAGAGACGAACCTGCACAGCTGGCTCGAGCACCTCGGCGAGGTAGACCCCCCCAAGGAAAAAGTCTCAGCCCCCAGGCAGGGAACAAATAATCTCTCTCCTTCCCACACTGCAGATTCCTCACAAGAAGGTCCCAGCAGGACGCCTAAACCCACCTACAGCAGCTTTGGGAGAAGATTGAAACCCAGACTGCACAGGGACTGATTACACCACTCTGCAATTTTATTTTATTTTTTTGCTAATTGTGCCGCAACAGTTTAGGACTGACTTATGATTATACTATGCTGTTATGTTTTCACTGAACTCTCTTAGGAGCATGGCTGCTTAAAAGTTCTTCTGTGGCAACAGCTGTAACACGTAGTATGTCTTAGTAATTACCCTAGACTGTGAATCTTTCTGTGTCCTTTCATAGTTGTTTGGGGGGCCTGTGGTATATATTACTCATATATTCCATACCTACATTTGTTAGAGCATGTGGAAATGTTTGGGACAGAATATACAAAGGAACTTCATACCTCTGAAAGGGACAAAGGAATCTCACCGCCGTGTGAAGACCAACGACGTCACAGGACGCGGCGGCAACAGACTTGACACCTTCACCCCCTAAGGCGAGGAGAGGTTTTCCCATCACCTCCCAAGACGAAGGGAGGAGTTAACAGGACTAATGGGGGATTTAGATAACGGGGGATTTCAGCTTGTGTTTTGCATGTCTTTGATGTGTGCCTGTATTTAACCAGCGAGCTGGGCAGAATTCTTTCTCTTTTGCCTTCTGCCAAGCTCTGCACCAGATGAGACAAGATAGAAGAGTTGTTCATTAAAGACTCTGTTTTTGATGCAAAACCGCCTCATCATTCCAGCTCTTCTACACCTGCCGTCAAAACTTCACCTGGATGACGGTTGTTTACACTGGCAGCCTGCTAGCCATTGTTAGCACATCCATGGCAAAAGTCTGTGGGTAGATAACTCCAATACTCCAATTCAGCAGCAGAGCCCCCGGTCCATCTGTATGCAGGTGAGTGGCAGTCTCATTTTCAACTAGTTTACTCTCCAGTTTTGATACTTTAACTCCGGTGATGGCAGAATCTCAAGGCTGATTACTACCTACCATTACCAAATCCCTCGGATGTGCAAATGCCCAAATTTGCATGTTTTCTGCATGTTTACATTAACTTTACATGTATTTGCGTCGCGTGTTCGCATTTGGCCTGAACGCGAATGTGAAGAAGCAGTCCTTATCCATTTGCACTGGTCATGCCCCAGATTGAATAAATGCTGGAAGGAGATATACCTCAGTGCATCTTGGATACCAGAGGTATCTTTGAGCCCAGGCTCCCTGATCACTCTTTTTTGGGGTCCCTGTAGACCACTGGTCCCCATGTGCCATGGAGGGCCATGACCCTGCAGGTTTTACCTCCAGCCAGTGTTTTCATCAAGTGATTTCACTGAATTTCTTCCCACTGATTGCTAAGTAGTGAAAACACCGGATGAAGAGATGGCATGGAAACGGGGTGAAAACCTGCAGGGTCTTTTCCATCCGTGGCATAAGGTTGGGGAGAAAAGTGCCCTATACTACCTACTACTGGCTTGGCGGGACGCCACACCACCCATCCATAAACAATGGCTATTGGATCTCATGTCCTCTTTGAAAGTTGAGAAAATTAAATATTCACTCCAAGATTTGGATGGGAAATTCAGACAAATGTGGGACACTTTAAAGAGCACTTGTGAAGTCTAAATTCTGGAGTATACTCCAATCAAATTATACACCCTAAAGGTGCCTTCACTTCAAATGCGAACAGCCAATTTTTTGCTGCAGCACGATTACATTATAACTCAATGTAAACACACAATTAGACATGAATTCACCGTCTGAGTGAGATGCTGACAGGCAAAGTTGCCTTTATAACTTCTGCAGCGTGTTCACCCAACTGTAGAAATCCCTGAAATAACGTTATGCTTAGGTCTATGTAAGTTCATTTTCAAACATCCAGGTGTCAGATAAACTTTCAAAAGGAGTTCTATATAAAACACTGGGCTAAAAACTGATTAAAATTCAAGCTGTTTCAGTGCTCATGCAAACACCATCATCATTGTAAGACTGCAGCAGGAAGTGTCTCTGGCCAATAAATAACTTACAAGGAAGTCACATGACAAAAGGATATAGTCATATGGTTGGTGGGAAATGTAGTCCGTGGTGTGTGACCAAAGAGGAGAAAAAAATTGTAGTCCATGGTGTGGGACCAAGGGGGAGAAAAGGTGTGAGAGAGAGAGAGAAAAAGCAAACAAAAGCAAAACAAAAAACCTGGTGCTCCTCCCTAAAATTTGGGAATTGGAACAAGTTCATTTGTCCATTAAGTGTCAAAGAATACATATATATGTATGTATACAAATATATTGTTTATATATTTATATATACATATGTATATTCACTGCTCTTGTTTTTCTTGTCTTCTTGATTGTTGCTCTGAGTGTTGCTATCCCTGTGCTGTTGCAATCCTGGAATTTCCCCATTGTGGGACTAATAAAGGCTTATCTTATCTTATCTTAATAGTTTTTAACACAGCATTGTAAACTTAGGACAGATGATACTGTATCTTAGTCCCCCACCTCTGTTAAGGGAGGGCCATTCCACTTTGACATAGATGGCTTCCTTAACACCTCTTTCAAACCACACCTCTTCTCTGTCCAAGATATACACATCTTGGTCTCAAAAGGTGTGTTGTTTTTGTTGCACTTGAATATAGACGGCTGAATTTTGTCCAGACGAATTTTCTCTTCTGTGTTGCGACACACGTTTACAGAGCTGCTGTTTTGTTTCCCCGATATAAAGATCGTCACACTCCTCACTACATTTGACAGCATATACCAGGTTGCTCTTTTTATGTTTTGGTATCCGGTCACACTCAGGAACACTCTGCAACATTGGTTGATATCAGTGTAGTAATGAGTTTACTTGGAGCTGCTGTACTTGGTAACAGCCTTGGTTCCCTCAGACACGGCGTGCTTGGCCAGCTCACCAGGCAGCAGTAGGCACACTGCGGTCTGGATCTCCCTGGAGGTGATGGTGGAGCGCTTGTTGAAGTGGGCTAGATGAGAGGCCTCGGAGGCGACGTGCTAAAAAAAATGTCATTCACAAAGGAGTTCATGATGCTCATGGCCTTGGAGGAATCCCGGTGTCATGGTGGACCTGCTTCAGCACCTTGTAAACGTAGATGGTGTAGCTCTCCTTCATGGTCTTCCTCTTCCTCTTGCCTCCTTTACCGGCAGTCTTGGTCGCAGCTTTCTTGGAGCCCTTCTTAGGCGCAGACTTGGCAGGTTCAGGCATCCTAATTTCTCGGTGTTTTGCAGCAACAAGGTAACTGGGTTTAAACCCAGCAACACTGTGCGACATTGGTTGGATCATCCCAAAGACTGGATACCAAAACATAAAAAGAGCAACCTGGTCTATACCCACCTGCAACAAAAACAACACACCTTTTGAGACCAAGATGCGCACATCTTGGACAGAGAAGAGGGGTGGTTTGAAAGAGGTGTTGAGGAAGCCATCTATTTCAAAGTGGAATGGCCCTCCTTTAACAGAGGAGGGGGACTAAAATATCATCTGTCCTCAGCTTACATTGCTGTGTTAAAAACTATTCCTCAACACTTTATGGACAAATGAACTTGCTCCAATTCCCAAGTTTTTGGGAGGTGCACCAGGGTTTTTTTTCTTTTTTTCTCTCTCTCTCTCTCTCTCCCCTTTTCTCCCCTTGGTCACACACCATGAACTACATTTTTTTTTCTCCTCTTTGGTCACACACCATGGACTACAATTTTTTCCCTTCTTTGGTTACACATCATGGACTACATTTCCCACAAGTCATGTGACTCTATGTCCTTTTGTCATGTGACTTCCTTGTAAGTTATTTATTGGCCAGAGACACTCCTGCTGCAGTCTTACAACTGATGATGGTGTTTGGATGAACATTGAAACGTCGTGAATTTTAATTAGTTTTTAGTCCAGTGTTTTTAAATAAAACTCCTTTTTGAAAGTCATGCTGACAAAAAAACCCGCTGAATTAGCACGACAGGCACGGATGCTAAAAAAACAAAATAGGATACAAGCAACCTGGACAAGAAATTGTAGAATGTGGATTAAACTAAATGGATCACCTGAGCAAGCAAAGAGTATAATGATCAGAGATGCTACTGACTTAAATACAGATGAACACACACGATAAGAATAGTTCTTTTGATACACCATGCCAAAGTACTTTAATAAAAATAACCAAAACAAACAAAAACTTATGACCGACTCAAGTAGACATCAATTATCCCCAGTTGGAGGAAGTCATTTGACACAGAATGAGGAAACTCAAACTCTGAAAACATACCATTATGCTGAACATAAACCGCAAGAGATGGAGAATGATATTGATCCTGATAACCACTTTTTCAATAATATTCATAACCACTGTGAATATTACACCGAAAAACAATTCAAAAGTCAAATGCAATTAGATGGTAAACTGTCAATAATACACTTCAATAGCAGAAGTCTTAACAAAAACTCCACAGATTCAGGACTATTTAAAACAGCTAGACAGAAAATTCACAGCCATTGCAGTCTCTGAAACCTGGCTTAATGAAGATCAGGCTCCCCTGATGGCAATAGAAGGATATCAGATGTTTTATATTAACAGAACTCAAAAAAAGGGTGGTGGTGTTGCACTGTATATTGATGACCTGTACAGGTGTAAGCTTGTAAATGAAATGTCCTCAGCACTACCAGGGATTTTGGAATGTGTTACTGTTGAGATTGACCGAGACAAAACAAAAAATCTAATCATAAGCTGCATATATAGAACGCCGGGAACTTGCATTGAGACATTCAGAGATAAATTAGTCGAGCTGTACAATAATATTACTAGTAAGAAAATGGTAGCAATTTGTGGAGATTTCAATATTGACTTACTGAATCCTCATCAACAAAATGTAGTTACAGAGTTCATGAACTCTATGTACAGCATGAGTCTATATCCCACAATAACACATCCCAGTAGAATCACAGTTCACTCTGCTACACTTATTGACAACCTGTTTGTCAATGTTTTCGATAAGAAAATAGAAAGTGGATTATTGATAAATGATATAAGTGACCACTTGCCAACCTTTGCACTTATCCATGGCCACACGGGGCCCAACGCAGAAAAAACTTCAAAATCGTTCAGACACAAATCACCAAATGCAATCAGTTCTCTTAAAGAGGACTTGCTGAAGCAAGACTGGACAGAAGTCTATGTATCAGATGTAAATGAAGCCTATGACACATTTATAAATATTGTAACCACTCTTTATGAAAAAAACTGCCCATTAGTAATAAAAAAGCTTAAACACAAATTTGCTAACAAGCCATGGTTAACCAAAGGACTACAAAAGGCGTGTAAAAAGAAAAATTTATTATATAAAGCTTTCCTAAAGAAAAGAACAAAAGAAGCAGAGCAGCAGTATAAAACATACAAAAATAAGTTAACATATATAATAAGATGTAGTAAAAGAGACTATTACAGTAAAGAACTGGAGAAAAACAGAGACAAGATTAAAAATACATGGACAATACTCAACAGTATCCTTGGAAATAAAAGCAGAAATACAAGCTACCCAACTAACATTCCAAAAAATAATAAAACGACTCAGAGTGTGAATATTGCTTCACCTGCAGATGAATTTAATAATTTTTTTGTTAACATTGGACCTAAACTGGCCCGAGAAATACCCACTACGGTGCCAACAGGTGATACAATATGCAATAACACTGCTGTAAAAGACTCCATCTTCATAAAGAACACAGACGAAAGAGAGGTCATTGAAATTGTTAAATCGTTCAAAAGTAAAACATCTACTGACTGTGATGGTATTGACATGCTACTAGTCAAAACTGTTATCGAATGCATAGTAAAACCACTGACGTATATCTGCAACCTGTCTCTCCAATCAGGTATATTTCCCAATGCAATGAAAATAGCTAAAGTAATTCCGATATACAAGACGGGCGACAGAGGGGAACCCTCAAACTATAGACCAATTTCACTATTACCGCAATTTTCCAAGATACTTGAAAAAATATTCTATGAGAGAATTGACAACTTCATACTGAAGAATGATTTATTATGTGAGCAGCAATATGGGTTCAGACACAAGAGGACAACTGCATATGCCCTAATGGAATTTACAGAAAAAATATCAACAGCCATTGAAAATAAAGAGTATTCAGTTGGAGTATTCCTAGATCTTAAAAAAGCATTTGATACAGTAGATCATAATTTATTGTTAAAGAAACTACAAAATTCTGGTATTAGAGGGGTAGCACTGTCCTGGTTAAGTAATTACTTAAAGAATAGATATCAGTATGTATGTGTTAGCAACAAAAACTCAGAGTTGCTGAAGGTCACCTGTGGAGTCCCACAGGGTTCAGTTTTGGGACCATTATTATTCAATATGTATATAAACGATATATGTAAAGTTTCAGAAAAAATGGACTTAATATTGTTTGCCGATGACACTAATCTGCTATGCAGTGGAAACAATTTGGAACAACTTCTGGATACACTCGGGAAGGAATTAGAAAAGCTTAAACTGTGGTTTGATTCAAACAAATTAACGCTCAATTTAAGTAAGACAAAATTTATAGTCTTTAACAACCATCACAACAATCCAGTACCCAAACTCAGTGTAAATGGTGTAGAGATTGAAAGTGTATCTGAAACTAAATTCCTTGGAGTAATAATTGATAACAAACTGTGTTGGAAGTCACATATTAATTATATTAAAGGTAAAGTTTCCAAATCAATTGCAATATTACACAGAGTGAAATATTTGCTGAATCAACCCACACTATACACCTTGTATCATTCATTAATACTCCCATACATGACATATTGTAATGAAGTATGGGGAAATACATACAAAACAAACATATATCCACTCTTTATGCTTCAAAAGAGAGCTATTAGAATAATAAACAAAGCAGCTTACAGGGAACCAACAAACCCACTTTTTCTTAAACAAAAAACTCTCAAGTTGAAAGATCTGGTTGACTTTAAAACCGCAATAATAATGTTCAAAGTGAAGAATTTATCACTGCCCGCAAATATCCAAAAGTTGTTCCAAACAAGGGAGAAACGATATCACTTCAGAGGAACATGTATATTTCAAAAGCCTACAGTGAGAACAACCACCAAGCAACACTGTATTTCAGTGCAAGGAGTCAGATTATGGAACGATTATGGACCTGAATTAAAATCATGTACAACGCTTGGACAATTTAAACAAAAACTAAAGGAAGAAATACTCCAAACATATTTACAAGACGACATGTAAACTCACATAAGGATTGACATATCCAGCCTGTGTTGTGTTGTAACTTAGTTTTTGTTTTTTTTGTTTTTTTCTCTCTGTGACATTCTGTCTTAGATTTGTCTTGAATAGTAACCGCTCAACTTAGCTTAGCTTAGTTTTCCTTTTTTTTCTCTCAGTCACACTTTGTCTTAGCTTTGTTCTAAATTGTAATCAATCTTGTCTTGTTTACTCTTTTTTCTTTTGAATTCTTGGATGGAATATGGGTGGGCAATATAAGCTGCGGCTTCAGCCATCACCCATTTCGGATAACTCACGTGGAATTGTTTAGTAGAAGGAGTCTTTGTCTAATTTGACCTTGTTGTTATATTATACAGTTTCTTTTAACCTGTACTGTATTATCCAAAATAAATTCATTCATTCATTCATTCATGCTTAGGTTTACATTATTCGATGAGGGGCTTACCTGAAAAAGTTGTCCCTGTCTCCAAAACTTTACAAGATGATGGGTGTTTCTATTAAGATAAGATAAGATAAGCCTTTATTAGTCCCACAATGGGGAAATTCCAGGATTGCAACAGCACAGGGACAGCAACACTCAGAGCAACAATCAGAAGGCAAGAAAAAACAACATCTAGCAAACATATGTCCATATTACTATAAATGTATATATATAGACACACAGTGCAGAGCATTATGGCTGGTGGATGTGCAGCAGAAAGTCTAAGCTCTCTCTCCGCGGATGCAGCGGGCATTATTGCTAGCTTGCTAGCCTTGTTAGCATCACAATCCCATATATTTCAAATTTTTTCAACTTACTCAACTTCAAATCATGTTCCAAAGTAAAACTGTTGACATCTCTTTCATATAATAAAGTATTCTCGGGACTTCATTTTCCATGCAGACACGTCAGTGGATGGTGCTTGGAATAGACTCCCATTCCAGATACCTTTAGCTGACTCTGTGGACTCTTTTAAAAAGTAGTTGAAAACTTTTTTGTTTAAACCGGGGCTGCACGGTGGCGCAGTGGTTAGCACTGCGGCAGCACAGTTTACCCTTGGCCGGGGGATTGTGGGGATCGTGGGATCGTGGGTTCGATCCCAGCCCCCGACCAACAGTGATCTGTGTGGAGTTTGCATGTTCTCCCTGTGTTGCGTGGGTTTACTCCGGGATTTCTCCGGTTTCCTCCCACATGCCAAAAACATGCATGTTAGGTTAATTGGCTGTTCTAAATTGTCCCTAGATATCTGTTTCCTATAGGCCCTTAGAATAGAGGGTTAGTATTAATGAAAGCGCTTTGAGTGGTCTTTGTGACTAGAAAAGCGCTATATAAGTGCAGGTTAGTTAGTTTAACGAGGCTTTGCGTTGAGTTTCAATTCAACTGCTTTTTAATGGTAAGTCTGATATTTTAAAATTATTTTTTATCAACTTCCTTTTATTCTATTCTCATGTCACAAAGAGACAAAATATAAACACAATAATAAAGCAAGACCTAGATGAGCAAAGACACCTAAAGAAACTAACAGAATAACACTAAGAGTTAGATTTATATAAACAGGCAACTCAAAAATGCATGATCCATCCAGAAACAATACACAGTAAAATAATCATACAAGACTGAGAAAATGCAAGAAATAACCAGAAATAAAGTGAGAGCATGAGCCCGGTGAAAGACCGTGCTCAGCCTCATGACAGAGCCTCCCCTCATTAAGGGGTGGATTCCAGACACCCCAGGGTAACATAAAAAAAGGAAAGAACCCCCCCTCCCCCAAACAGGAACACCAAAATAACCTAATCCGGGAGGGCGGTGGGGGAAACAAGCTGGGGGGGGGGGGGCAAAAGACCCGCTCAGGACCCACATCTGAGCAAACACCATGCACCTAAGCCCCCGGGACAAGAGGATGAGGCAGTTCAGGTGGTCAAAAAAAGTCCCAGACCTGGCAGACGACGTGGTGGAAAGAGTCGGATGGCCTACCGGAGAACGAGGGCCACCCAGCCCAGCAGCACAGTCTGTTGGGTGGTCTACCAGAGTCTGTTAACCACCCGACCAGATGGGATAGTCCAGGGGGTGACTGCCCAACGGGAAAAACTGGTGGTGAGAAGGGCAGAGGTGAAGGGAAACAAAATGGAGATGATGGCTGGCCAACGGGAACCTCAGTGAAAGAAACACAACCCCTGGTGGCCATAGGAAAAGGAGAACTCACAACGGCCTCGGGCAGAGGAGAGGGGACCATGATGGCCTCGGGTAGAGGAGAGGGGACCACGACGGCGTCAGGCAGAGGAGAGGGAACCCCGGTGGCGTCAGGCAGAGGAGAGGGAACCCAACGGCATCAGGCAGAGGAGAGGGAACCCCGATGGCATCAGGCAGTGGAGAGGGGACCACAACAACGTCAGGCAAAGGAAAGGGAACCCCGACGCTTTTGGACTGCCCTGCAGCACCCTCGGTGGCCCCGGACTGGGACATAGCTGTACCCACAGTGGCTCCGGGCTGGAGCAAAGCTGCACCCGCAGTGAACCCAGACTGGATCAGAGCTGCACCCACGGTGGACCTGGACTGGGACAGAGCTGCACCCACGGTGGACCCAGAATGGGTCAGAACTGCACCCATGGTGGCCCCAGACTGGGACAGAGCTGCACCCACAGTGGTCCCAGATTGGGATAGAGCTGCACCCACGGTCGCTTCTGGGCTGGAGCGTGACGCCCATGGTGGACCCAAGATGGAATGCAGCACCCATGTTGGTTTAAGGCTAGGGTGCAGCACCCACGATGGCCCCCAACTGAAACACAGCACCCACAGAGACCCGGACTGAGCAGGAGCTGCACCCACGGAGGTCCCGGGCTGGGACGGAGCACCCGTGATGACCTCAGCTGGAGGGGGAACAGGAACAGGCGAACAGGAAGAGGAGCAGGACGTCTGCCGTGGAGCACTTCCGTATCGGCTTCAGTCCCACTGGAGGCAGCCCCCACGTCAGCCCGGGGAAAGGCTGCTGAAGGGAGGAGACCGTAGACGGCAACTCCGCGAATTGGGGAAACCTCCTCAACCCAGGGTGTGCCTGTACAATCTCGGTTGCTGCATCCACGCTCTCCCAGATCTCCTTGGGACTGCGGGAGGCGAGAGTTTCATCCACGAAGCCCTGAATGAATTCGGCGGCCTACTGCTCCTCCACGCTCGGAGTCACCGAAGTTGCAGTAGTAGCAATTGTAGTAGAAGTAGCAGTTGGCTGAAGACCAGCGGGCTGGGGACATGATGATGGCTCTGGACAAACGGGTGAGTGAAAACAAAAAACCACAAACTACAGCAGCTGGGTCTTAAACTGGTCGGAGTCTACTGTCATTAGTTGCTGCTCAGGGCAGAAACAAAGGCCCAAGCACTGAACTGCAGTTTGTGGTATTTAATAAGAAAAAGCACAAAGTCCAAACAGTGCACAAAATAAACTTACAAATAGATGAGACAAGGAGTAGGTGAGGCTGGCATTAGAACAGGGACAGGGATCTAACAGACATGGATTCTTGATTGAGACTCCGACAAGGAGTGGATGAAACAGGCAGTCTTAAGTAAGGCAAGCAATTAATCATAACAAGTGCCATCAGGTGTGGGTCACATGAGCAAGCAGGTAGACCTAATTACAGGTAGGAAAAGCTGAGCAACACATACAAGATGAAAACAAGGTAGGAGTGTCTGGAAAAAGGAATGGAGAGCTCATGTCAGAAAGAGACAAAATATAAACACAATAATAAAGCAAGACCTAGATGAACAAAGGCACCTAAAGAAACTAACAGAATAACACTAAGAGCTAGATTTACACAAACAGGCAACTCAAAAATGCATTATCCACCCAGAAACAATACACAGTAAAATAATCACACAAGACTGAGAAAATGCAAGAAATAACCAGAAATAAAGTGAGAGCATGAGCCCCCGTCAAACACCGCGCTCAGCCTCATGACAAGGGCGTAATTTTGTTTCAAACACTGGGGGGGTTGAGATCTCTGTCCGTACAAAGATTTAAAAAAAAAAAAAATATTATTGGACTGTCAGGCTATCAGTACAGGCAGTCGTCTACAATGTCCTCTTTTTCATTTTTAAAGGAAAAAGATTTTTAAGCAAAAAATGACAGTATATGTATCGTAGTGTGGAGGAAGTGTGCAAAATCATTAATTTTGCTAAAAGGACAAGGCTAATTTAACTCCTTATTTTGGCATTCCCATATTAGTAATAGCTGTAAAAATCATTTCCCTGATTTAACAAGTCTATATTCAGCCTTGTAATAGTCTATGCCACTATGAAGCAGCAGGCGTAGTACCCATTATGCGTAAGTATTTCAGCATTGGCAGAAATCAAGTTTTGACTATTGTTACCTGGTCATGTATGCCTCCTGTGCCTCCTCTATCCCTCTAGTCATCAGTGCTGTCTCTCTTTCCCTCTGGACACCTGTGCTGACTCTCTGATTACCTTTACCTCCTCTCTGCTCTACTTCTTGGTTCACCCTGCTGCTGCCACATTCTTGCTCCTGATATAAAAAAGCTCAGTTAATATTCAAATGGTTTAAAAGAGGTACTTCATGGACAATTTTGGAGGATGTAATTTCCAACGCAAAAAACTTGGAAAGATTTTTTTTTTTTTTTTTTGTTACTCATTTGTACCCGTAGGTAGATTTGGTTTGCAGTCTGGTGACAAGCCACCGGCTGCTGGTCGCTGCGTGCGCGAGCGCCCTAAACCTACATGTTTTTGGTATGCGGGAGGAAACCGGAGAAATCCCGGAGTAAACCCACGCAACACGGGGAGAACATGCAAACTCCACACAGCTCACTGTTGGTCGGGGGCTGGAATCGAACCCACGATCTCATGATCCCCACGATCCCCCGGCCAAGGGTAAAACTGTGCTGCCACAGTGCTAAACCACTGCGCCACCGTGCAGCACCGAGCAGATGTAAAATATTCTTTACCCCCTTGCCTTTTAATAGCATCTTAACAGTTAATCTAGCCACTGAATGAAGCTCAATTACCATTATTCTTAACTAATTTTGTTATTAATCAGTTGTGGTGATTAACACATTTATTCTGACAAGTCTAAAGTTTTTTCATTAATTTATAATGTCACCACTTGCCACCATGCGGCTATTTCTTACCGGGCAGATGAACTAAGGACACTACTGTGATTTAGTCAGCTAGTCTATGACAAAAGTAATGGTTATCCTGCCTGCAGAGGCATTATGAACACAGCACACCACACCTTAAGTGTGCCATTTCATTCATGAAATGATAGTAAATCTGTGTGTAGATTTGTGACTAAATCATCTGGTATTAAAAACTTACTCTGGATTCATTATTTAGACATTTAATTTTTTACAGAGACATTCAGTTTTCAAATTTAGGATTCAGGTATTTGCGGCCCCCCCCCCCCCCCCAGGCAAATAACAATTTTACCTTTACCAAATTTACCAGAAAAACAAAAAACAAAAAAACATGCAAATTTAGGAGAAAATTGTATAAATTCACAAGAAGAAAGTAGCAACTTGATGATAGTCAAAAAAAAAAAAAAAATCAGAAATTTAAATGATTTTGCAAATATGTAAGGAAAAAGGCTTATTTTCCATGACAAAAAATCCAAATTTGAGAAAATGTTGCATTTTTATGAGAAACTGTGAATTTAGGAGAAAAACAACATGGGGGAAATACTGCATTTTTATACAAAAAGTAGGCAAATTTACAAGAAAAAAAATGTCTCTGATTTGCAAGAAAAACTGTAAAACTACGACAAAAAAAATTACACACAAAAACGTGACATTAGAAATATCACAGTGCTTCATAAAACACTGATGGAGTTTATAAAGGGAGAAAAAAGATTGGACAGAATATCTGAAGGCCAAAAAATTGGTAGTGAAGAAGACAGCTCTAACTTTAAATGGGTTTATAATATGCTGTTAGTTGATATATATATATATATATATATATATATATATATATATATATATATATATATATATATATATATAAGCTAAAAGCATATTCAGCACTGAAGTGACCATACAGGAAAAGCAACAGGCTGGAAGAGGTGACAAATGCTGCAAGAAAAAAAAAATGCTGGAAGACGCATTGCAACTTTTTATTTATCAGTTTATTTACAGTATATTTTTAGTGCTCCCTTTATTGCAAATGGACCCTTAGACACCAACAAACTCAAAAGGTAGTGTTAAGGTGATGAATCTTGTTATACTAGGTGCTAAATCACTATACAGTGATAATAATAAGCCATCAATATATCAGTGTTTGATCACTGCTTAATTTGTGTAATGCTGTCTCATGATTAAATAAAATGGGAACAGAAAACTAGAAATGGGATTTTAAGCTCAATAATTAAATTCCACATTAATCAGTGATGCTGTATTGCTGTGCTTTTGAACTCATGCACATTATGCATATGGATAAAATTTAGAGTGCTGTATTTTCCTTAATGAGATATTTTAAAAAGTTTAGGCTGATGAAATGCATCTATTCTTTAATTCATTTATTTGGTGTTTATTTCTTATATATTTGTTTAGATACTCCTGTGCAGTTGTGGTATTTTAACAGAGGACAGAAGATCTGAAAATGATCTGCATGGAAACTAATCAATTTCTTTTAATGTGGATATTTAAGAATAGCCTTCAGAGTGACTTAGTCTATAATCAAAAGTGGTAAAACTTGCCTTTTAATGGAATTTTATAATTATCAAAATCATGACATTTTAAAAATACAGAATAGTTTAAGGTTAACTTGAATTTTGTGGGGATGACAAGCAATATTTAAAGTCATTTATATTTAAGGACCAGTGGTATAAAGGTTATGTTTGTACTTGATAAATGTTCAGAGCTGCTAACACTTTGATGAGTACTGAAACATGCAGTATGTAAATTTCACTCTAACAGCTGACAAACAAATCCATTCTGATCACATTTCATGAATGATTAACACAATGTAAAGACCAAATTTGCATGAGAAAAGCTAATAATTTCTCAGATCAGCTTAATTCTATCAGGCAGCACATTTATTCTGTGGTGTACTCCATAGCTTTAACTCACATTAGCAAACTAGCAACCAGCTAACTTCGGACAATTCACCAGCTAAATCAGTAATATGATATTTACCTCCTTTTGGACAGAGGGGTTTGTCCTTTTTTTTTTTGACAACCAACAATTTAAAATGGTTTGTTGCCCTTGTGGAGCTCTTTTCATTCAGTCTCACTTGTGAGCTGAATGCAATCTAGACTTAGATGACTGTCCTTATCTGCTGCCCCTACAAATGACTCAGAGTATCGACCAGAGAAGGCGCATGGGCCAGTTGGGCAATACCAAATCTACAGGGAAGGGGGGATACATTGTCTGATTATTAGAAATGTTATTTTTCGTTGCTTGCAAATGAAAAAATGACAACTTCTTCATACTCACTTGTAGATATTTTTTTAAAATTAATTTTAATTATATGATTATTTGGGGGTTATATTGGATGGGTTTGATTTTTGGGGGGTTACAACACCCCCAAACCCCTCCATAAATTATGCCTATGGCGCTTGGAGACAAAGCAAGCTCCATGCCGGTGTATTTTTAGCTTAGCTGTTGCTAATGCTGCTCCGAGATGTGCACTGGCCTGTGTGTTCTGTTTTTTTTTTTTTTTTTTTCTGGTGCAGCGCTTCTTGCGGGTTGTGTGTCATGTCAAGGTCTTCCCTTCCATCTTTGTTATAAAATCCAAAAAAGGCCCAACATTTGAGCTAACTGCTTCCTAACTTTCAAAGCTGGCTGCAAATCTCGCAAGACAAGCTATGACTTCACTTGACTGGATGCTTGCTTTGCACCATCTAGTCGATTAAAAATGCAGTTGGTTGAATACCCAAGAGAATATGCAACGTTTACATGATAATTAGTAAAAGATCAATCCATGCATTTAGGTATCAGTGCATTGTCATTAGTGTCAAGTATTGCGATCCATCACTGAAACAATCTTTTGTCCCACCCCTACTCTTACCCTACCCCAGCTCTAACTATGTGTTTTCAGAATATTTGATATCTTCACTTATGAAATTTGACCTCCATGCAATCATTGACCACAGGGTTCAAACTGACAGTAGCATGCCAAGTTTGTCTTTCAGCTTGCAATATCTCTGTGTTGATTCAGAGGTTGGAGCCCAGCACTAAGGAGGGGGAGAAAGAGAGTGGAGACTTGCTGATGTTTCATGCTTATTAGCCTGAAATATCCATGCAGCAGCTGCACCATTTCCGCGGCAACACCTGTCGCCATGGCGCTGAGTTGTCAACATGCCTCTGTGTCAGAGTCTGCATGTCTGTGGGATTGGCACATTCGCAGCATGTCCGACCTTTTGAAAACACATACACCCACACTGTGGCACACTGAACTTCCTTGGACAGTGGTCTGGTATGTGCAAGAATGTCACACATGCAACACAGCATTCTTTATATGCAATGAAGCCAACAAGAACATGTAACCGCACAAAGGAGACATTATGTATGAAAGGATTAAAGAGTAAACTGTTTTCCTTGATGCATATTTACTGTAGATATTCTATTTTCTGCTTTCCTTTCTGCTCCCTTGCTCGCTTTATTCCATCATCATGGAAATCTGGAATTTTCAGTTACCATGACAACCACGGCAGTGGAGGCAATGGATTAGACACTCTGCAATGGGTTTGGGGTGTGGTGCTGCCTGTGTGTTTGTGAGTGCATACAGAGGCTGGGGTAGGGGTAAGGGTGGGGGTGGGGGGCTGGTTATGGGTGTGTAGTTTGTACAGAGGGATTGGGATTATGGGAATGGGGGTGGAAGATGCCCTCAAACCTCTGTGCACCAGATGGAAGCTTTTTATCGGTTGTTCTATCCTGCTGATCAAATTGAACCCCACTGAGGTTATTTATTTTAATTTGTCTTTTTCTTTCTTTTACATGTGCTTGCAAAGGATTTAACAATGTCTCTTCATCAGCCCATTTTACCCCTCTTTCTCACTTAGTCTGGCTTTCCCCTTTCCCATTCCTGTCTCCCAGTCTCCCCCTCTGTCTGATTTCCATCCTCCCAGCTGAGAAAACAGGAGCGAGTGCTCTTGGCAAAGGAGATGAGCTAAAAGAGAGAGCCAGGGACAGAGTAGAGAGGGGGGCTTTTGAGATGAAGAGAAAAGGGTTTGCGGCTTTGAAAGGGAGCATTGTGTCCTTCCTCCACATTGCTACAGCTCCATCTCTGTGATTTAGTTGAGCCAGCAGCCAGCACATTACTGTGCCTCTTTAAATCAGGATACTGTTAGCCTTAGCAACATTCAGGCTCCAATGCTCCAATGAGCTGTCTTAGTGGTCTTTGTCCTCTTCCTTTAGCCTAAGAGCAGCAAAACTCTGGTTTAATTCCTGTTGAGACTTACTGGAAATATTGTATGTAATGTGTTGCAGTATCAAAGCTCAAAGAATCTCTTCTTCCACATGGGACCAATTAGTGGGCTATATTTATTGTTGTGCAGGATTTCTTTTCAGAGCTGACTGGCAGTCTTGAGTGGAAATGAGGTTTTCATCCATTTCTTTTTGGAGCGGTCTGGCTTGAGCTGGACGTGACTAGCTGGAAGCTGATAGCTAAGCTAGCAGGCGAGGCTGTATGTTATCATGTTGACAAAAGAGAACCAGGAGACCACTAGGCTTGTATTCTCTTCAGTACTGTCTTTTCCCTCATCTTTATCCTGTATACCGGAGTGGTGGCTCAGTTGATACAGCATCCGCCCCACACCCGGGAGGCATGGGTTCAAATCCCAGCCGGGTCATGCCAAAGACCATATAAAAAAGCGGAACTTCCTGCCGTCCAGTTTGGTGCTCAGCAATAATGGAATGGAGGAGGGAAAATCTGTGGCAGTGCCTTGCATGGCAGCGGCCCTCTGATTCTACATATAGGGTGTGTGTGATTAACACTGTAGATAGGAAAAACACAATTTCGTTCTACTGTACATGATTGGTTGAATGACAATAAAGGGTGATTTAATTAATTATATGTTTATAGAGAAGCTTAGCCCAACTTGGGAGCTCAGTACTCATCTTTGGACATAAGAGAAGCTCCATGATGGGGCTGCAAAACTTTCCCTTTTCATGTACAGCTACTGTTTTGACTCTTTATAGAAAGGGAACCCTTTTAAAAAAGAGCACAGTTTATTTGACTGTAAAACCCCCGAGTGTCTGAAATGCTCCCTTTCATAAAGTGTGTCGTTTGGATTTACAGTTGGCCTTGTTTAGATGCTGCTAATGTATAGATTAAATGAGTTATTCCCCGCTAGAGTCCAGATTAAGCTGGTCTTTATCCCTGCAGTGTTTCAGTTTGTGTGTATCAACAGAGCAGAGCTCTGTCCTCCAACATGTGGTGACCCAACATGCCACAGAGACAGCTGCTGGATCAGAGGGGATGGGGGTGGTGGTAAGGAAGAATGGAGGAAGTCAGTTGAGAAGGAAGCGGAGGAGGACCCTTTGCTTAGGCTGCACCACTGAGAAGGTTAAAAAAAAAACAACTAAAAAATAGGCGCGGAAACTCACTTCCTGTCCCGCCACTAGCAGCACATTACATCACATCCTGCTCTTTGCTGACTGATCAGATCCTCCTTGACCTGAAATAAGATCCTTTTTTCCTGACAGGGAGCAGAGGAACTTCTGCCTGTCTGCTGAGAATTGAGATAAATTGTAATAAATTTGATTACCAGACTATTAATGATATTTGCTTCTCTGCGCTTTTGTTTGTGGTTGTGCTTTGATTGCGTGCACGAGTGTGTCTTTGGGGCTGCCTCCTGTGTCACACTCAGGATGTGACGGTGCCTGTTCTCCTGTTTTGTGTCTGATTAGTCTGACTAATGTTGTTACCGCACACAGGCGCTTCATTGTCAGGTTCCAGTCTGCTACAGCTCCTCCTCTTTGGACAACTCTGCCATACATCACTGATTTGAAGATGTTTTTTTGCCTGTGTGTCCGTGTGTTACACTCTATTGTGTATGCCACTGTGTGTGTATAATCAGCAGGAATGTACTCAATTAAGCCAGATAGGGTGGGGGGACATAAAGGGGCAATGAAAGAACAATCTTCCCATTCTGCTGGGTCTCTCCTCGGGGGAAATGGGTGACACATGGGGATGGAGAAGACAGCAGTGGTCTCTGTGAGTCACATGATGACAACTATCAGCTGACAAAGACCCTCTAAAGCTATTTTAAATCATGTGCATCACGGACCCATGTGAGCAGTGTTTCAGCTTCCTTTGATTGTTATTGAGAATTAGGTCAGCTCTCAGTTGGAAGTTTAGGCCTCCAAAATGGGACGAACCCGTTACGTCTGTAAATGAGGGAAAGCGGAGGCGGTGGCTGTGCTGAACGGTGACTTTTATTAAAGGAGTTGGTAGCACGTGGAACAGTACAAACAAGCTAATGTTAGCAGGGTGCAGGGGTACAGGCTGTGTGTCGGCTAGAGGCGAAGCGCCAAAGAGGACGAGCTGCCACCGTCAGCCTCCTATTATAGGCACGGCGTGATGACGTCACCCGTGCCTGCGCCATCACGTCTGTGCCGTGTATTGGTGTTATTACATCACATAACATTCATCTCCCCCCTGGGAAAAACCAAAACCATTACTAACGTTAAGGCAGGCTTATGAACTCACAACAATTCAAACTTGAACCTGGGCCACCGGGTGGCCTACCGGTAGACCCTGTATGGTTGAGTGGGTTATTCTGCTACTGTTGTCAATTGTGCTCTGTCTAAACATTGCAAAACAGTCATTGTTGCAGTTCAACTTCAGGGGCCCTTGGCGAGTCCGCGGTGGGCGTGGCCCTGGAGGCGCCGGCTGCAGCGGACCTGGGTGGCATCTTGCTGGAATCATGACTCGTCAGCAAAGTCCCAGTCTGGGTCCCACTTTAGTTGGGTCGGCTCCAGTGTCGCGTCTTGATCTGGGCAGCTGCTGATCTTACCCTCCGCAGATGGCTGGCGTGCCATCTCGAACCATCGATCATGTGGAAGGTGGTTGGCCCCAACTATGTGTTGATCATCATCGGTGGTGGCTGGAGCATCTGCAGGTCCATGCTTTCAGATCGGCGTACCCGAACCCAATCGAATGCTGCGAGTGGCGATCTGCGAGTGGCGATCTGCTCGGCTGCGCTTGGCGCTGCTGCTCTCTCGTGCCCGATGTTGGTTGCTGTTGTGGTGGTGTGCCATTCACGCCAGCGGCAGGACGTGCTCTGGACTGGCGTTGTTCTGCTGGGTCCTGCTTGGCCACAAACTCTCTTTCCTGCAGCGCTGCGGCAGCTTCCTGAAGTTTATGCCAGGCGAGGATCTGCGATGAATCCGATTTAAGCCCTCTCTCTCCTGGTGCTATTTGTGATCGCGGCGGTGTGCTGCTCTCACTGGCAACAAGACGTGCGCCAGATTGTTGTTCACCGGGGTCCCGCTTGGTCACAAACTCTCTCTCCTGCAGCACTGCGGTGGGTCCCTGAGGCTTATGCCAGACGAGGATCAGAGACAAGTCTGGTTTATGCCCTCTCTCCTCTGATGCTGGTTGTGGTCGCAGCGGTGTGTTGCTCTCGCCGGTGACAGAACACGCGCTGGGTTGTCATCGTTCACCAGGGTCCTGTTTGGCCACGAACTCCCTCTCCTGCAGCTCTGCGGCGGCTCCCTGAGGCTTATGCAGGGCAAGGATCAGACGCAAGTCCAGTTTGTGCTCTTTCTCCTGCGATGAGGCAGCAGCTCGAGAATGCTTGTGCTGCATGAGGACCAGCTCCGGGTCCTGTGTGGGTGCGGTTTGCAGCTCCTGTGGTGGCTCCAGGTCTTGCATGGATGCTGTCTGGGGCTCTTGCCGCTTCTCCGGTTCTACTAAGTCCTGCTCGGCATGAGTTGCCAGGCAGGAAGTGGCTGCGTCCATGTCTGAGTGCAGCGGACTCGAGCTGCTGTCGGCCAAACTGAGTTTACCGCCGGGTTGGTGCGCTGTGGTGCCCTGCTATCCCGCTGCATCTACCTCGGGACCCTCTTGAGAAGATGTGGGGTCGACGGGCTCAGCTGCTGGGGCTACCGTCTGTACCAGCAGAGCTGACTGTGGGGGGGCGCAGGCTGGGGCCCGTTAGCTGCAATGCTAACTGGGCAGCCTCTTCTAGCTCTAGCTGGGACGCTATCTCTAGTGCTTCAGTCACCATCAGGCAGTTTGGCACCATCATCAACTTCTCCTACAGCTTCATATTTGTAGTGTGCTCCACCAACTTGTCTCGTACCAACCCCTCTTCCAAGTCTCCATACCCTCATGCACTGGAATGCAGAGGTCAGCGACAAACTGCTGGACTGACTCACCTGCTCGCTGTCAGTGCAGGCGAAACTTGAATCATCTAGTCACCACACTCGGCGGAGTGCCAGACACACTTCCAGATGCGCTTCACTACACGCTTCCTTCTACAGGAAAAATGTCAAATTTTCCTCCAGAAAATCAATTTTTCTCCTCGTCGCCATTGTTATGTCTGTAAATGAGGGACAGTGGAGATGGTGGCTGTGCTGAACGGTGACTTTTATTAAAGGAGCTTGTAGCATATGGAACAGTACAAACAAGCTAATGTTGGCAGGGTGCAGGGGTACAGGCTGTGTACTGGCTAAAGGCGGAGTGCCAGAGAGGATGATCTGCTGCCATCACCCTCCTATTATAGGCATGGCGTGATGATGTCACCCGTGCCTGCGCCATCACGGCCGCGCCATGTATTGGTGTTATTCCATTACATAACAAAACCCACAGTCCATCAAGCTCTCTGACTCATCCACTGGTGTCTCTGTGTGGAATTTTCTCCACTCAGCTCTGCCATGTTATCTGCATATGTCCCAGTGTGTTGCCAGGTTTGACTAATGACCGAATATGCTCATCTATCAGACAGGTCAATCAGCTCTGCCAGGCACGTGAAGCAGAGCCAATAGTGGCCACTTCATGGATCTGTAATGATGAAGATGTGTAGAGTCGAGAAAAGCCTCCAGCCGCTGGGGCTGACTGTTGCTGTGGCAACCATATAACACAAGGAGAGGAGGGCTGAGAGGAGCCGGCCATTTTGGATATGTGGATCTGCTGTGATTGATGTTGAACTGCTGGTCTGTGAAGAACTGAGCTAGATACATTTTCTAAATCTTAAAAAGAAACATTCAGATAAAATGGCTGATTCACTTTTTCCGGGTGTGCTGTCTCTTTGGAAAACTTGGATTAGCTGGTATTTATAGAGGATGTATGGCTGATTTATGAACCACCACATCATCTCCATTCCAGCTTTTCTCTCTCTTCTTCTATCCCCCAACATCTGCAGTAATGAGCTGCAGCCGGCTCCCTTTGTTTTGCTCCGTGACGTTCGATGGACTATTTATAGGGTCATGTGTTATTGTGTAAGACTCTTTGAAAAGCTCACAGTGCAGAGCCTGAGTAGCCTGCCATGTTCCCCATGTTGGTCCCAGCATCTACAGGACAAAAAAAAAAAACACATTTAAAAACCTGTGGCCCTACAACAATGACCAAGAGAACGAATAATAGTGATCAATACAGACATGTTTTACTCTTCTCTTTTCTTCTTCTTTTTTCTTTTCTGTACAGTTTTCCAATTGGTGTTTTGTGCAGTTAGTCTCTTTTTTTAACTGGTCAAACAAACTAAAGTTATTTAGCAAAAAGGGGGCAAAACACAACTTTTAATAGTGTTTTAACATTAAAACATTAAAATGACTCTTTTCTTATAGCACCAATAATGAAAATTCACAAGACCCATTTCACATGTGATGACACCATCCATCCATCCATCTTCTTCCGCTTAGTCCTTTTCGGGTCGCAGGGGGGCTGGAGCCTATCCATGACACATCAGGAGTAAATGTGTACTCATGAACTCAATTTTAGGAGACACCCTCTCGCTCTTTTTCTGTATGCGGCACAGAGCAAAAGATAAATTGCTTCCTATGTATTTAGCTTCTTGTAACAGTCCATTTGGTCTATGCATGGGGCTGGACAAAAATTTTGGCTACATGATAGGGTTGAATGCAATGAACAGTTTGCTCCAGTATTTGCATATGGCATGGACTTTGTAGTAGGGAGCCAACGTCCAGCCTGACTTCTTCATATTTCATGTTTTCACATGCACCTCTGTTTCTAATAAATTTTTAAAAGACACACCTATGAAATTATACTTTATAGCTTCATGTGTATTGTTTATTGTCTGCCTCTTATAAGGACTTGAAATAGACAGTTAATTTAGCTTTTCAAGCACAATTCACACCATCTAATAGTGCTTTATTTGTGGT
Organism: Pholidichthys leucotaenia; assembly: GCA_020510985.1. Lineage (NCBI taxonomy): Eukaryota > Metazoa > Chordata > Actinopteri > Cichliformes > Pholidichthyidae > Pholidichthys > Pholidichthys leucotaenia. The sequence goes on along the minus strand of CM035840.1, from coordinate 38,180,006 downwards.
GCATGTGTAGATTATAAGCAACCATAAAGAATTATATGTAAGACTTTTTGATGCCATTCGATCAAATCTAAAACCTTTAACAAAATAACAAACTATATATTACAAAAAAATTTATCCAGATATTCACCAGAACTGAAATGGCTGCAAATTTTGGGGTTATCAGTTCAGCTCACATTAAATTTAAACTCCACTAGATAATTTTAAGTAATGTTCATGACTCTAAAATGTATGGAAGACAAAAACAGCCATGGTCTCTGTTCTTTATTCTGTTTTCTCAAGAAAATGAGCTGTTATTCAGCAATAATGCATTAATTTTTCTCATTATCTTGAGGAAAAAAAGCCAGCATTTCATGATGACGCATACATTTATCTTGAGATCTTGAGAAAATGAGCCATCATTCCATAATAACTATGGCAACTCTTGGCTTCCATAGAAACAAGCCCCCTTCTCTATGATCAGTTGATTGCTTGCAGTTCTGCTCGTTATGTTTTCTACTAAATATTGAACAGTAATCATAAATTCACACAATTTCACACCAAGATTTTAGCACACAACTATCGATCTATCAGTATGCCAATTTTTATCATTTTGTGTCTGACCTGTTTTCAAGACCATTGAAAAAAAGGATTTAAGGGTTAATTAAGACCTTAATTTTGGCTGAAGAAAAAGTATTTTTAAGGATTCACAGACACCCAGAAGTGAGTCTCACTGATAGGACTAAGAGTGTAAATTACAGCTCTTGTGTAAAATTTTGTGAGAAAATTATGGATATCAGAACAAAGCCACACATGTACAGTAAGTACTTTTAAAATGAATCTTTTTTTATTTGAAATGTCAGTGTCCAAGAGAAAATAAAACAGCAATATAAATATTAGCATAAAAATAAGAGAATAACACAGGGCTATAGCGTGGGGGCTAAGCATTTGATAAAGATAATAAAGCAGGATAGAGTAGGATTAATTCAGCAGCGGACGGACTTACACATATATAATATTTATAATCATTTGTTCATATGGACAGAAAGAGAATGAGAGGCATTCTTTCACAAATGCACAAGAGAAAATCACCGCAAAAAAACATTGAGTTACAGAGGGATAGAAACATTTTCATAGATTTTTTTTTTGTTTTGTCTCTTTACAAGGTGATAAAAGATAGCAGACAGAAAATAAACACAAAAATATGCGCAACACATACCACAAGTTAACTAGCCTACATGTGTCACTTTGTTTACTTATCTAAAGTTATCTTTAATTAATTTATTTACACTTAAGTGTTAGTTGGCTTCCATGGTGCTTAGTTACTACATTGCAACACAAACCGTTGAAGAACATCTCAAATTTTTGTTTGATTTTTTTTTTTTAATTCAGGTTTTCTTATTTTTCTTGAAAAACAAAATGCAACACATTCCAGTAGTAAGCCACGCTTTGTGGAAAGGGACTGTTATCTTGAAAATGGTGGACGAGTGTCCCTACTATACAAACATGTGGCTCATACCATTGACAGAACTCGTGTTTATTTACAGCGGGGAAGAGCCTGACAGGACTAGGGAGTGGATGGGCAGAGGTGAGCGTTAAAGAGGCCGAGGTCTCCCGTTCGTTTTAGTGGCGGAGTCTGCGGGCGAAGTCTCCTCACCAACAGCGACAACTGTGCTCGACTCGGTCAACCTCTAACTGTGTAGGTCAGTGCATTAGAGAAAGTCAAGAGGTTGAGTGGGCCAACGCTGGTTCCTCTGTACATTCAGCGAGCAGAGTCAAGGTTGTTTCCCACCCACCCCTGGCTGTTAAAGTGGTGCCACCTCAGTCTGTTTAACTCTCACCACACCACGTCCACTCGCCTTGACCCAGCCTGCAAGCTGCCTTTTTATCATGCGTTTGTATCTCTCCTAACAGAAAGACGGACAGCAAAAGTAAAGACTTCATATCTTATACAAACAATAAATCTATGTTATTGAGTCTCCCAAAGGAAAAAACAAAACAAAAAAAAACATGTTACTGTGTCACATCAAGAAGTTTCTTCAGCACTTCGGGAAAGTGAAGGAAAATACTCCGCCGAGGCCCTACAGGCCTGCAAAGAGTCTAGAAACTCCTAAGCACTTAAGTCTTACCACACCTACATGTTTCCCTAAAGATTGAAGTGATTACCACTCTTACCTTCACAACAGTGCATTTCTCTTAGTTTGGCTCTCATCATGGGGGGCGGGGTGGGGTAGTGAGTGAGGAAAGTACACGAGCTGAATGTGAGGAGGAGGGTGCGGAGGGTGGGGGCAGTGTGACATGCCTGTGCCCCTTTGGAGGTGTAACTGTACAAGAAGCCAGTCCCTGCTGCTATGCCACCTGCATGGACAGCTTAGCTCGTGACTCCGTGACAACGCCATGCTGCTCCCGCCCTCTGCTAGTCCCTTCCCCTCCGGGTGCATGCCCAGGTCATAAAAATAGCAGAAGATTAAAATCTTTTTTTTTTTTTTTTAAACTATGCTTACAAAAGTAATTTTCTTTTTGTGTCAAGTAAATGCTACATGTGCATTATATTGACCTGCGATTGGAGGGAGGATAGCAGATTCAGGATGTCCTCCTCTTTGCTTTTGCGATGCATAGTTTTCAGCTCTAAACTAGTATATGTGGTCTGAGCCTTAATGAGCATGCAGAAGAGTTTGTAATACCAGTCGAACAACAGCCTTATAATCACAGAATTCATGACCCCGCAAGGCTGATCTCATATTATAGGAATCTAATGAATGGCAACTAGCGTACTTTACAATAGCGGACTTTCCATCTCAGGGAAAGTGCACAATAAATCCAACATGAAAGACATTGGCATTTCATCTCTGAATACATCACTGCGTATAGCCTTGTCATCCCAGCAAGGTTTTTCTTTTCTTTATTTTTTATTTTTACACTGAATCTCTTTGTCCATGTTCATTTGACTTCATTTTGCCAAAAGAAACAAGTAAGTGGGGGAAAGCAGAGTAACCCCTCACATCCTCCCAAAAATATCTGCAAACAAAGATTATGTGAACAACACCAGACCATAAACACAACAGGGGTTAGAACAGCCTTCGTCACATTCGGATTCTTTGAGAACCTTCAACACTGTTCATGTGATCACGAGCATTTAAGATAAATATTGGCAGGGTGTGGGGGGGTTACGTTTTTCATCAGGTCGGGTTCGGTTTATCCTTCCTTGATTTCTCTGTGTCCCGATCTACTTCTTCTCCTTCTTGGTGGACTTCTTCTTGGAGGCGGGGGTCTGGGCGGCCTTGGGAGGCTCAGGCTGGGCCGAGGCCTGAGGCGGCGGGAGGGCTTGCTGGGTGGCCTGCTGAGCTGTGGCCTGCTGCTGCTGTGGGTTTGAGGTGAGCGTGGCTGTGCTGCCGGGGATGTAGACGTTCTGGCGGTAGTCGGGCACATGCTGCAGGGTGAACTGGGGGCTGTAGCGGGTGCTCAGGCCCATGGTGCCAGGTCCGAGGGTCGCCGTAGCCTCGCTCCCTTCTAGGTGGAAGAGGGATGGAGATGGGGGGCGAGGGGTGAGGAGGGAGAGAAGGGGGGTTGGGGGTGAAACTTGTTAGCAAAGGTCTGGAAGGTGTAGCATAGCAGTGTTACATTGAAAATGGGTTCTGTGGAACCAAAGATTGTTGCTGTTTTTACAGTTTTTAGTTATAGGATATACATTTTGTATGCAGCTTATATACAAGATCACCACCAGCCCAAATGCATGATAGCAGACAACAGGATTTTTCCAAAAACAGATATTCATTCATTCATTCATCTTCTTCCGCTTAATCCTTTCGGGTCGCGGGGGGGCTGGAGCCTATCCCAGCATCTTTGGGCGAGAGGCAGGGTACACCCTGGACAGATCGCCAGTCCATCACAGGGCCAACACAGAGAGACAACCATTCACTCTCACAGTCATACCTAAGGACAATTTAGAATCCCCAGTTTGATGCCAATTAACCTAACTTGCATGTTTTTGGCATGTGGGAGGAAACCGGAGAAATCCCGGAGTAAACCCACGCAGACACGGGGAGAACATGCAAACTCCGCACAGATCACTGTTGGTCGGGGGCTGGGATCGAACCCAGGATCCCCCGGCCAAGGGTGAGTTACTGTGCTGCTGCAGTGCTAACCACTCCGCCACCGTGCCGCCCCCAAATGAACACAAAAATCATGTCTGCTTAAGAAATCTGAATAGTTCATTGAAATACAGCCATTTTGAAAATAGCTGTCAAAAGAAGATAACACTACATATTAGTGATGTTTATGCAACCCCAATTCCAGTGAAGTTGGAATGTTGTATAAAATGTAAATAAATACAAAACACAATGATTTAAAAATCCTTCTCAACTTATATTCATTTGCACACACTCCATAGACAAGATATTTAATGTTCAAACTGAAAATGTTATTTTTTTTTTTAATATTCACTCATTTTGAATTTGATTCCGGCAACATGTTTCAAAAAAGGTGGAATGGAGCAAGAAAAGACTGGAAAAGTTGGGGAATGCTCAAAAAACACCTTACATACTAGTGAACATGTTTAGTGGAAACAGGTAAGTGTCCATATTGGGTATAAAAGCAGCATCTCCAAAAGGCTCAGTTGTTCACAAGCAAGGGTGGGGCAAGGTTTGCCACTTTGTGAACAACTGCATCGGCAAATAGTCCAACAGTTTAAGAATGTTTCTCAACATATAACTGCAAGCAATTCGGGGATTGTATCATCTGCAGTCCAGAATATCATCAAAAGATTCAGAGAACCTGGAGAAATTTCTGCATGTAAGCGGCAAGGCCGAAAACCAACACTGGATGTTTGTGACCGTCAATCCCTCAGGCGGCACTGCATTTAAAACAGACATTATTCTGTAAAGGATATTACCACATGGGCTCAGGAACACTTTGGAAAACCACTGTCAGTTAACACAGTTCATTGCTACATCTACAAGTGCAAGTTAAAACTCCACCATGCAAAGTGAAAGCCATATAGTGGATATAAAAAGTCTACACACCCCTGTTCAAATGCCAGGTTTTTGTGATGTAAAAAATGAGACCAAGATAAATCATTTCAAAACTTTTTCCACCATTAATGGGACCTATAACTTGTACAACCCAATTGAAAAACAAACTGAAATCTTTTGGAGGGGGGAGGGGGACTTGCAATAACCTGTTATAACTGGGGATGTGGCTGTGTTCAGAATTAACCAATCACATTCAAACTCATGTTAAATGGGAGTCAGCACACACATGCCACTGTTTAAAGTGCCGCTGATTAACCCCAAATAAAGTTCAGCTGTTCTAGTAGGCTTTTCCTCAAATTTTTGTAGTCACATCTTACAGCACAAGCCATGGTCCACAGAGAGCTTCCAAAGCATCAGAGGGATCTCATTGTTCAAAGGTATCAGTCAGGAGAAGGGTACAAAAGAATTTCCAAGGCATTAAATATACCATGGAACACAATGAAGACAGTCATCATCAAGTGGAGAAAATATGGCATAACAGTAACATTACCAAGAACTGGACATCCCTCCAAAATTGATGAAAAGACAAGAAGAAAACTAGTCAGGGAGGCTGCCAAGAGGCCGCCAGCAACACTGAAGGAGCTACAGGAATTTCTAGCAAGTAGTGGCTGTTTAGTATATGTGATAACAATCTTCTGTCTAGGGTGGCAAGATGGAAGCCTTAGCTTATGAAGAAAAACATCCAAGCCCGGTTACATTTTGCAAAAACACATTTGAAATCTCTCAAACACAGGTGGGAAAATGTGTTATGGTCCGATGAAACCAAGGCTGAACTTTTTGGCCATAATTCCAAAAGGTATATTTGGCACAAACAAAACAATGCTCATCACCAAAAGAACACCATACCTACAGTGAAGCATGGTGGTGGGAGCATCATACTTTGGGGCTGTTTTTCTTCAGATGGAACAGGGGCCTTAGCCAAGGTGGAGGGAATTATGAACAGTTCCAAATACCAGTCAGTGTTGACACAAAACCTTCAGGCTTCTGCTAGAAAACTGAAGATCAAGAGGAACTTCATCTTTCAGCATGACAATGCCCCAAAACACACATCCAAATCAACAAAAGAATGGCTTCACCAGAAGAAGATTAAGGTTTTGGAATGGCCCAGCCAGAGTCCAGACCTAAATCCGACAGAATATCTGTGGGGTGATCTGAAGAGGGCTGTGCACAGGAGATGCCCTCACAATCTGACGGATTTGGAGCATTTTTGCAAAGAAGAGTGGGCAAATATTGCCACATCAAGATGTGCCATGCTGATAGACTCCTAACCAAAAAGACCGAGTGCTGTAATAAAAGCCAAAGGTGGTGCAACAAAGTATTAGCTTAAGGGTGTGCATATTTATGCAAGCAGGTTATTGTACGTTTTTTATTTTTCCCCTTAAAAGCTTTCAGTTTGTTTTTCAATTGGGTTGTACAGGTTATAGGTCACATTAATGGTGGAAAAAGTTTTGAAATGATTTATCTTGGTCTTATTTTTTTACATCACAAAAACCTGGCATTTGAACAGGGGTGTGTAGACTTTCTATATCCACTGTAGGTTGAAAAGGATTTTTAAATCTTTGCATTTTGTTTTTAATTATGTTTTACACAGTGTCCCAACTTCACTGGAACTGGGGTTGTAATATTTTACCATACTTGTCTTGACCCTTTGGATATATTGATACAACTAAAGTGTGGTTTCCTCTGGCGGTACAAAAAAGAAAAAAAAAAGGGTTGTACTCATGAACTAATTTAAAAGAAATTATTTTGAAACGGTCAAATAACAGAAATTTCAGAGAGACATCTGACTGAATAAAGCTCATTTAGGTAAGACATAAAAGCCTAGTGTACCAAGACAAAAACGATTATGGGAATGATAAAATGTTAAATCGGCAAAGTAGCTGTTTTTTTGAAACCGTCTCCTGAACATCCTTTTTTGTTTCTGCTTTTCTATCAGGCCCTGTTCCTCTGTGTGTGTGCATGACGTAGCTCCTCAGCCCATAATACTCTCACAGCCCCTGCATTGCAGAGCCAGAGACACATATACTCCCCCCCCCCACCTTGTGGCTCCTTGCAGCCTCCATAAACACATGTATGCACATGACATTTGTCGTACTAGATACTAGATGTGGTTCCTCCAGGGAGCCAAAAAAGATTACTGGAAACATACATAAATATTTAAATGCTGCATATTCTCCTGTAACGAGGCCATTTGTGTTCGGCTCCTGCACTGAGTTTATCAGCACAGAGCCATTAGGTAGAGAGGAGAGATGACCTTCTGTATTTATCAGATGCACAGTTTGTTCTTTCCTTGCTGATGGATCTACCAATAAATTCTATTTAACCTTGCACTGACACGCAGGTTACCACCATGCCCAGAGCAGACTTTCCTCTGTCTGGCCATTTGCTCTGATGGAGGAAAAAAAAAAAAAAGATTTCCACACAATATCCTGAGCAGTGTTCAGGAGCATGGGGGTTGGGAGGAAGGGGAGATGTGACGGGCTGGAATAACACTGGAAACAATGACTTGTGTTTGCTAATAAATCTTGTGGAGCCTATAACACTGTGACTGTGAAGTTTGTGTTTGCGTGTCACTCCATTTGGTCTGTTTTCAGAACAAATTATCTACATATTTTTCCATGTGATTACGAAACCTGATGATGACTCACTTGCACGTGTGTACCCCTCAGCCCTGGCTAAACAGGAGGAGGTGCTTTGTAGAAATCTTTCCCTATGCAGAAACTGACTTGTGGCAAGTACGTACCTCCATAGCCTGCATGTACTGTATGTGACCAGTGTGTACAGTGGAAACATGCCATGTCATTAAATGCCACAAATCACCTTTGCTGTATCAGAAAGAACTGCAGGCAGTCAGAGAACATCCACTACCTGAATTTAATCTGATACTTGTTTTTTTTTTTTTTTTAAATGCATGGAAACATCAATACAAACAGTACAGCTTTATCAATGAGTGAGTCTGGTTGGTTGCCTGCCAACCAAACAGGAAGCTAAACAAACTGGCACATCCCACGTATCGTGGCTGCACACAGGCAGAGAAATAATCTAGTTTGGAGATGAACTGATGGGAGACGGGGAAGAAGATGACAAGGAACAGGACCCACCGTTTGCTGCAGCCATCAAGGCCTGGAGCTGCTCAGCTTCAGTAGGGGGCTGGGGCCAGGGGCCAGTTCCCATGGCAACCTCAGGTCCACCAGTTGCCCTGCGTGGAAAAACAAGGAGAAAACAGCAGTGAATATCTGGTGCTTCGGCCCTTTACAATGTGTGTTTGATTTGACAGTATGCTGTGAAAGCAAAGCAGCTTGATGGCAAGGTAGACAGCCTGAGGAGAGCTCAGCAGGAATAATGAGGATGTATAGCTTACAAAACAGGGTGTGTCTATAACAAGCACACTCCTAAGCATATTCTTGTAACGAGTGTGCCTGCACATTTACTGTACAACTTTCACACACTCACTAGTATGACCGTAAGCATTGTGGCATCTAGTAAATCCGGACAAGCATCGTTAATGATCCCACCTTTAAAAGGAAATTGGTGTCTGCACAGTCACACATGGAGTGCCGAACATTCCCATCTGGGCAAACTTTATGTTCATAGGTTTGGTTTATTTAAAAGCAGCAATTTGCTTGTGGGGTGGCAGTGGAGAAAGCAGACCTGTGATTGAGTATGCTCACCTACTTATTTCTACTCCCACATGTGCTACACACCAACGCAGGCTCCGCAACTGACAACTAGGTCACAGTGTTTTTATCCTGGCTCCGCTCCTGTTCCCAGAGTGCTAATAAGCCTCCATCTTTGGATTTTAGATGGTGGTTTTAATTTTGCCACAGAATGTTATCTGTACGCTACCAATCAACTGTGACAGGCAAAAAAAACCCGTACTGTTTTGTGTTATCCCATGTCCAAGTCGCAAAAATAATGCAAAAAAAATTATGTGAGCTGAATAGCTATTATTTCACTTGCAATGCTGTAACTGTATGTACTGCACTCCTTACCATCTCACAACTACATCACTCTGTAATTATGACTGCACTGTTATCTTATGGTGGTGTGAAAAAGTGTTTGCCCTCTTCCTGATTTCTCATTTTTTTGTGTTTGTCACACTTAAATGTTTCAGATCATCAAACAAATTTAAATATTAGACGAAGATAACACAAGTAAACACAAAATGCAGTTTTTAAATGAAGGTGTTTATTATTAAGGGTAAAAAAAAAAAAAATCCAAACCTACATGCCCCTGTGTGAAAAAGTGATTGCCCCGCCCTCCTCATTAAAACATTAATTAACTGTGGTTTATCACATCTTTGGAAAGCTGAGTTCAATTTCCTAGCCACACCCAGGCCTGATTGCTGCCACACCTGTTCTCAATCAAGAAATCACTTAAATAGGACCTGCCTGACAAAGTCAAGTAGACCAAAAGATCCTCAAAAGCTAGACATCATGTTGTGAGCCAAAGAAATTCAGGAACAAATGAGAAACAAAGTAATTGAGATCTATCAGTCTGGAAAAGGTTATAAAGCCATTTCTAAAGCTTTGGGACTCCAGTGAACCACAGTGGGAGCCATTATCCACAAATGGCAAAAACATGGAACAGTGGTGAACCTTCCCAGGAGTGGCCGGCTGACCAACATTACCCCAAGAGCGCAGCGATGACTCACCCAAGACATCACAAAAAACCCCACAACAACATCCAAAGAACTGCAGGCTTCATTTGCCTCAGTTAAGGTTAGTGTTCATGACTCCACCATAAGAAAGAGACTGGGCAAAAATGGCCTGCATGGCAAAGTTCCAAGATGAAAACCACTGCTGAGCAAAAAGAACATAAAGGCTTGTCTCAGTTTTGCCAGAAAACATCTTGATGATTCCCAAGGCTTTTGGAAAAATACTCTGTGGACTGATGAGACAAAAGCTGAACTTTTTGTAAGGGGTGTGTGTGTGTGTGTGTGTGTGTGTATTACACCCGGCGTAAAAGTAACACAGTATTTCAGAAAAGGAACATCATACCAACAGTAAAATATGGTGGTGGTAGTGTGATGGTCTGGGGCTGTTTTGCTGCTTCAGGACCTGAAGACTTGCTGTAGTAAATGGAACCATGAATTCTGCTGTCTACCAAAAAATCCTGAAGGAGAATATCTGGCCATCTGTTCGTGACCTCAAGCTGAAGCACACTTGGTTTCTGCAGCAGGACAATGATCCAGAACACACCAGCAAGTCCACCTCTGAATGGCTTAAGAAAAACAAAATGAAGACTTTGGAGTGGCCTAGTCAAAGTCCTGACCTGAATCCGATTGAGATGCTGTGGCATGACCTTAAAAAGGCTCAAAAACCCTCCAATGTGGCTGAATTACAAAAATTCTGCAAAGATGAGTGGGCCAAAATTCCTCCACAGTGCTGTAAAAGACTCATTGCCAGTTACTGCAAACGCTTGATTGCAGTTGTTGCTGCTAAGGGTGGCCCAACCAGTTATTAGGTTTAGGGGGCAATCACTTTTTCACACAGGGCCATATAGGTTTGGACTTTTGTTTCCCTTAATAATAAACACCTTCATTTAAAAACAGCATTTTGTGTTTACTTGTGTTATCTTTGTCTAATATTTAAATTTGTTTGACGATCTGAAACATTTAAGTGAGACAAACATTTACAAAAAAATGAGAAATCAGGAAGGGAGAAAACACTTTTTCACACCACTGTAAGTGCTGCTTGAAATCAAAACTTGTAATAGCTATGAGGAAAACAAGACCCGTATGTACAAGGTGTAAGGGTCCCTTTACAGAGCACGGAGATTGTTGGGCAGCCACTGAGAGATCAAAAATTGGCTCGATCTCTCAATGATCTCTAAATGTTCGGGAGATCCTTGTGTGTTTTGGACTGGGTCAAAACTTTGAGGAGACAGTGCAGATAATTGGAAGATCATTGAGAGATCCTAGTGATTGCTGGGTGTTCATCGAAAGATCATTGACAGATCTGGCTACTTTTTCATCACTCAACACTCTGTCAATGATCTCCACCCTGTGTAAAGGAGGTATAAAAAAAGAACTGAAGATTGACATTTAAATATTTATTCAGCAAACACAGCTTCTAAATTTACTCTGCAGTATACATCAGCCCCAAACTCACCCATCAGGTCTAGAGAGAGCTGGATCTGGAGGATGCCAGGTCTAATTAGTCTGGATTTACTTCATGAATCAGAAGAAATTAAAATAGCTGATCTGTTTCCTTACTGTCCTGCAGGTTCTACCTTGCATATAAAGTATTTGGGACATTACTTTTGAAAGCATTCTGTCATAACTTTATTGGTCTAAAACCTTGGCATGTAGACAGTATGTTAAATACATGAGGTGATAAGGAAAATGTGTTCTACTTAAAACCATCTATTTAAAAAACCCTTAGACAAATTGGTTTGAAACGGAGAATTAAGAGAAAGTAGAGGACACAATGAGAGAAAAGTGAAAGAGGAATTCTCATAGAAAACTACACTCCACTTAAGAGCGGGTTGCCAGATTGTGCTGCCAAAACTCTAAAGTGGTATTCAGTTTAATGCCAGAGAGAGTCAGAGGGAGAGAGAAACATGTAGGTCTTGTGCCAAGGAGCCAATGAGAAACAGAACAGGGTCGGTGAAGCCAGAGAGGCCATTTTGTGTCTCTTCTCATAAGATAAAAGAGGATGCTTCGTTTAGGCTAAATTGGAGTCTTATCACATCCTGTGGTTGTGTTAAGTGTTTCCTGTGGTCAGGATTATCACTTCCTGTGGGTAAGAATGTACACTGTGGACCAGAAGGGTGTCCTTTGTTGGCCAGACAAGACAATCACATGGTTTTTTTTTTCCCCTGCAGTCTTTGAGTTTGTTTATACAAGACACAAGATCTGCAATTGGCCAAAATGTAAATAAAGCTATCACCTTTGCCAAACCAATGCAGATGATGAGCAATGTGTGCACAAGCGTTAGGCGAAACATCCTCTGTTGCTTTTTTGCCACTGTTTTTTAAAAATCATTTTAAAATCTTGGCAACAGAACCCAGAAGAGGTGCAGGAGGCTACAGGCCATCAATCTTATCTCCATTTTAACTTTTACAGGTTGATAAACCGCACCACTTTACAATAAGACCCTAAATAGTTTAGAAGTTGGCTATTAATTAGATTATATAAATCATTAAAGAGCTATAATAATGCATGAGGTTAAAAGGGAAAGAGTGAGCGGTTCCTTGCCAAATAGTGAGCCTATTGCTGTTCGTGCTCTCAAACCTCAGGTATCAGTTTATTTATGTTACTTTTTCCCCATCAGCTTAATTTGTCAGTAAGCTATAGCATTATAAGCATTTCAACCCAAAAGGTGTCTTGTGAGCTTGCACTGATGTACATAATGTCTTATAACTTATCTATCACTGCTTATTCATGATAAATAAAATAAAATAAATAATAAATAACCTACTCAGGAACTATTAAGCCTTTATTAGAGTAGTCTTACTGTAATGAAGCGCCTAATAATCTGAAGACCTTCTCAACTTGTCACAGCTGATCTTTAAAGAAGTCCCTCACAGGACAGATGTTTTCATTGTCCTCCAGTCAGTAAATCACACATAAAAAATGCTGCATGTGGTGGCGCTGAGCTACAACCATCACAGACATACATCAAAGGCAACACCGTATGGTAGAGTCTCGTAGAAGGAGAGAGAAAAATCATAGAGCTTTCAGACGATAACGGCTATATATGTGGAGCACACAAACAAAAAAAAGGCATGGCAAGTCTACAAAAACACTGCACACAAACTGAAGAGTGGTCACAATCCTTGCTACGCCACAGCAGGCATTGTGGCCTATATGCACATCGATCAACAAACCCCATCAAACTTTTAGGGAGACTAACAGAAGCTATGGGTTAGGTACAGCTACACACAGCACAGCACTCAACTGCAGTGCACTAGTTAGATTTCAGCCACTCTCTGCCCTCATCAGCTGATCAAATTTCATCTCCCTGAAGCGCTCTGAATCCCCGATCAGCTGCTGAGGACAGAAAGTGACCACACAATGTGTCTAGTCTAAATTGGTACCTTGTCCCATTCTTCGGCGTCCATCGTATGTGTGTACCGTATGGCATGTGGGGGCTAAAAACACAACAAGTTATACAGCCTGAAAGAACCATGAAGAATATGTTGAGATGTTGCACTCTGCATCTCAGTGATTGAGAGCTTGGTGCTATAAGGTTATAATATTTTTTGTTGTGTATCCATAATCACAGTGGTGTTCCAAAACTGCGGTGGCTTGTGTCCGTGCCTAAGAGTTTCCAGAAAACATGGCTGGTGCGTTGCAGGGAGAAAAACTGACTCACAGCGTGTTGTGAAAACTCTTACTGCATTCTCTCTCTGGTTTAGCCCACAGAACAGGAGCAAGCAGAAAAGCTAAAACATCCCATTCGCACCAATGCCCACAAGCTCACACAACAGAGTAACACAGCTCATCTCTTCCCATTTCCCCCTTAAGTTACACATGTCAAAAATGTAATTTCAAGCCACCAGATGCCAGAAAATGAAAAGAGTAAGGGGAAATACACTCTCCACTCCCCCCCCCCCCCCCTACTAGCTGTGGTCACCATCCCTCATCAGCAGCACTGAGTGATGGCGCACAGGCTGAGGGAGCAGAGAGAGGAGAGGAATGGGGGGTGGGGGGTGGAGGCTATGGCAGCCATTTTATAAAGCGGCCTGGAAGCAGGCAGAGTGGCTTGCTCGCTCAGGATACAAAATTAACAGGACAGAACTGTGTGAGAAAAAGCAGCCTGGAGACCATCATGACTTCAATGCTCATGTCATTTGTCCTTCAGCAGCTGCACCCTGCAAGCATCTAGTTGCCATGGATATGCTTATTCCCCTACATTTAATTCCTCACCCTTTCTCTTCATAAGCAAGATATAGTCTGGGCATTACTGGCAGTATTATGAGCATGTGTGTGTCCGTGTGCATTTACTCACCCGCTAGGTCCAGGTCTTTGCCCCTGTGTAAAACGCCAGTCGTTGTTGGGAGGTTTTTGCTGCAAAGAGAAGAGAAGATCCAACATGAAATGAATGTTTCATTTTAGGAGGAGTGGGGCATTGCAGAGATGTGGCTGTATTTATCCGTTTGTACATTTGTGCAGGTTTTGGTGTGAAGGTGGTCTAGATGGTCTCAAATATCCATATATTCAGGCATTCATGCTGCAGTGAAGCACGATCACGCAGACACATGTGCACTCACACAGGGTCTGCTTGTGACACTGGGATTCAGGGCTAACACTGAGAGAAGTATATATTTAAAAAAAAAAAAAAAAAAAAAAAAAGGAAGATGGTCATTTCAGGATGCAATCAGCTTTGCACCACTGCAGCCATATGATGAACAGAACATCCAAATGACTTGCAAGCTGAAAGGATTATCACACTGGATAACACACACTCACACACAGATAAAAGATCAGTCTAGGCAAAGCACGTTCAACCCTGACGAGACTTTTGGAAGGACGCATTATTATGCCACCCACACTGTTTTTATAAAGAACCAAATGCCAGTGATAAAAGCCTCTCCCATCCCTGCATACTCCTGCTGCTCTCTCTCTCTCGAAATGTCTTCAGTCCCACTGCACTCGTGTCCCATGTCTTCCTCTCTGTCCATGTCAGCATGTCTTTTCCCCATCTCTCTCTAGCCCTTTCTCTCACTCTCTCTCTCTCTTGTTGTGCAGTGATGCGGTGAATAAACCCCTGGCTCGGCTCCAGATTCTGCTGCCTAATCGACACAAGAGCTCCCAGGAGAAAGAGGCCGACAGGATGATGTGCTGCATTATTAAAAGAGCTGTCCTACCCGAGGGAATAATGAAACCAAGTGAGAAGCGCAGGGAAGAAAACCAAAAGATAGCTACACATAAGGAAGAGTAGTGTGGGATGAACTGGTGTCTATCATGCCAGGAATATCTGTAAGAGTACAGCTTGAATGAACCATAAATAATTGAAGTTAAACAATTTTAAGGAAAAAGGCAGTGAAAAAAAAAAAGATCCTGGCAACTTAAATCAGACTGAGGGGGAGTTTTGAATGCAGTAACACTGATAAAACCATATCAGAAATCACCACCTTAAGTGCTGCTTTTAAAAGGGCCCATTCAGGGAAAAACAACAGTCAGATAAAGACAAAATTGTTTGGTTGTGCCCTTAAAAAAACTGCAATACCGAAACAGCAAGTATTCCATGTTGTAATTTTGTAATCTAGATGCTCATAGTGGGTGTAGACGAGAAGAGGAGGGCAAATCTGAACTCCTCTACCTCCTTTGAGGTGCTGCTTGGTTGCCGACTGAGTGTGTAAACCATCGTGGGCATGTAAGTCTGTCTGAGATGAAGGGAGGGGAAGAGATCAGAACCGAGTGGAAGCAAACATCCATAGAAAGGCCCAGCATTCCAGCTGTGTGACTCGTTCTCGCCACACACATTCATAGATGCGCTGGGGATTTTCAAGGTCAGATCCCTCTGCAGGCGTGTGAGAGAAACTATAACAGACACGGGAAAAAAATTTGGTCCCTGCCAAATCATAGGAAGCAAAGTGTGAGCATACTATGGGCGTGTCAGCAGTTCTTATAAACTTAAGTTAAAGGTTAAACTCTGCAAACAAATAGACAAACTACTATAGACAGCCGAGTTTGGTTTCTTGAAACAAGAGCAGTTGTTATCCAAAGTCGTATAATGACCTGTAGAAATCATTGAGCCTCCGATTTTACTACTTGTTCTCATATAACGATGGCATGAAGGGATTTAAAATGCAAACTTTTTTTGTCTGAGATGGTCTGACAGGCAGGCGCACTCGCTCACTCACTCAGGATTTTAGATGAGACTGATTTTATTCATATCCCTCACAAAAAAATATCATAGAACTGTAAAACTTTAGGTGCTGGCAGTCTACTTTCAGTCTTTATGTTCAAGTTAAATCAAAGGTTGTATAGGTAAATTACAACCTGTTAATACGCATCAACCATCAAGAAAATAAATTCAGAAATGACAAGATATGTAATCCCAACTTTGTGCTATTCAGAATAGCATGAACACTGTAGTGTTACCCTCCCTTAAACAAACACCATGACTCAACTGATAAAAGGCCTGACAACAGTTTCCCTCAACTACAAGAACCACTTTCTTGGTTGATGCATGTGCACCTTCATCATCCATTTCCAAACCCCTTATAGTTATGAAAGACTTGAATAAACTCAGTACACCTGCTGGACTCAAACAAACAAATACCATATTTCAAAAATATCCACAACCTGAAACGCATCAAAGCCATTTAAAGCTTGACAAAGACATACACTAACATGTAGTTTAAAGTGAGTCACATTCATGAGACATCCTTGACCATCCTCCAGTTTCCTCCTATTTTCTGTTAGCACATGGTTAAACTGAGAGTGCCAAAACAGCACACTGCAGATGAATAGAGGGAAGACAAAGAAGGGGCAGTGGGAAGGCACCAAGGCCCCGGGGGTCCGGCTAAAATTACACACTGGTGCCGCAGGGCTCCTCGTGCCTGATGCTGTGCGCACACAATCTCCTTGCACGCAGGCATGTAAGAACGCCCGCCCCACAGCGATGGGTGCTCCACTACAGCTTTTATGACCTGTGCCGTCTGTCCCTGTGCCACACGTGCGTAAATCCATCCTTCCTCTCCAGCTATCTGACCCTCTATCTCCGCTGCGCCGTCGTCCTGGTTGCAAACGTGTCACTAGAGCAGGGAGACAGATGGTACGCAACTGACCTCGGGGACAGCCTAATTCATTGCTGAAGCTAAATAATACAGATTGCTTAGAAGCATGAGAGTTTTCTGTATGACAGACAGGGTCGGGGATTAATAACAATATCATCATTGCCAAGTAATATGAAAGAGTGAAGATGAATTCTGAGGACAAACATGTTTTTTTTCCTACTGAATTCAACAAACGTAAATCCTTTTGATGTCCTTCAGTCATTTCCTGGTCTTGACTTTGCTTCATTGCATTAACTGAGCTGTCAGTGTCATCTGCCCAGTCTTCACTCAAACCCCACTCTGACTTTTTTCTTTTAACTTATCCGGTCCTTGTTTCAATTAGAAATGCTGCACAAATCACTGGCTGGCAGAGAGATCAGCCTCATTTATGCAGTGCTGAGTGCTGAATCCTGGAACCAATCACCGCAGGTTCAGAGGACAACAGGAAGCCAGGGGTCAGTCCCACTGACCCTGTGAATTCCTGTTTTTCAGCTACTGCTTTATTCTCTGTCTCTGCGTTCAACCTCTTTACCATGTCTTTCCTTTTCCTCTCCTTCACCCCCATCTCTCCCTCGTCATCCTGTTCCCCTCTGCCTCCCAGCCGCTCCACTGAGCCAACTCTGCTGGGCCCATTTTCATCTGGTTGTCTCCTCCTCTCCATCTGTTAGAAGCCCTCGTGTTTCCTTTCCTCTGCCATTTCAGCGAAATTCTTTTCCCTCACTCTTTCTATATTTGTAGCTTTCTTACCTATAACAGATGTGTTTTTTTTCTCTGTCACTTAGGCTGCAGCAGCCCAGAGTTAGTAAGCACATTTCCCAGCCTTGGGTCACATAAAATATTAAGATGTTTTTACTCCACACGAGCTTATCTTTTAGAAAATCAGAGAGGAGAAGAGAGAGGATGGCTTCAGTGAAAATAGGTGTCTTTACAGCTAAAATATAGTGGGTCTGTATGACTGAAGGGATCATAATCAAGGCAAAAGTTTCAAACATGTTAAAATAATAGCTGGTTTAACATTCACATGGAAACCAATGCTTCCTCTCCCACTTGAGCCCTCACCTCGCTGGCTGAGTTCATAAGGTGCTTCCTGCTGAGCGTCATGTTGAGTGTGTTGTTGTGACTCAGCATGGGCGTCTTCATGAATACAAAGTCACTTCGGCTAGATATGGTGGAGTAGCAGGGTCGATAGGTGCGCGTATGCGGATCTTGGGGACCCCCCACAACCTCCATGTATCGTATGGGCCCGTCGGTGTTGAGCTGCAGGTGCAGGTCCTTGCTGGACCTCTGATGGTAGCGGCTGGACCTGTGGCGACCGTAGCAGCAGCAGTCAGAGTCTCCCAGTCCTGGGCTGTGATGCCTTAGGCAGCGCACCATGAGAATGACAAATGTGATGAAGGATACGGCTGATACACAAGCTAGAGATATGATGAGGTACAACGTGATATCCAACATGCCAGTGCGGGGGTTGAAGTTTGAGTGATGGGGCCTTGCTGGCGCATCGTTGACCGTCCCCTTCTCATCCACAGTCACTGTAATGTTCACAGAACATGACTTCGGTGGGTCGCCGTTATCCTGTATGATGACGGTGATGTCATACATTGAGCCACCTTCCTCCTCAGCCCACTTCTGGGCTGTGCGGAGCTCCCCAGTGTGCGCCCCGATACGGAACATAGCAGCATTTGGGCCTGGTGCAACTGAGTAGAATAACCATGCATTGTGCCCACTGTCTGCATCCACCCCTACCAGTTTATTTATGAGGTGCCCTGGGCCTGCTGATGGGGGCACGCTAAGTTCTAAACTTTTGTCTTTTGGGTAGGAGGGGTGCACAATCACTGGCGCATTGTCATTCACATCCACAACAAACACGTGCACAGTGACGTTCGCTGTCCGTGGGGGCACCCCAGCATCCCGGGCCTGTACCTCGATGCGGAAGGCATTAAGCTGTTCATGATCAAGAGAGCGCATGCTGTAAATGTGGCCGCTCTCTGGGTTAATATAGACATAGGAAGATATGGGTGAGCTCTGGACCATGGTGGGAAGGATGGAGTACGAAATGTGGGCGTTCTCACCAAGGTCTGGGTCGGTGGCAGAAACAGCAGCAATGGGGGAGCTGGGAGCGTTGTTCTCTGGGATATCAACAGAGTATGACGGCTGAGAAAAAGTGGGTGCATTGTCATTTTCATCAGACAGGCTCACTGCAAAGGAGGTCTGTGAGGAAAGACGAGGGGAACCAGCATCGGTGGCTTTGATAACCACGTTGTACTCAGGGACAGTCTCCCGGTCCAGGACTCCAGCAGTTTGGAGGCTGTAATGCTTGTCAAAAGCTGAACTGAGTTTGAATGGCAGACCTGGGGGGATGGTTAACGTCACCTTCCCATTGGCGCCATCGTCAAGGTCTCTTACGCTTATGAGCGCCACTGTGGTTCCTGCTGGCGAATCCTCCGAGATGGTACGAGCTAGTGGCGTTAACTCCAGCTCCGGCGCGTTGTCATTTACATCTATGACGTTCACAATGACGTTACAGGAACCCTCCATAGCAGGGGAGCCACCATCCCTGGCCTGCACTGTGATGTGATAAGCTGTGGCCTTCTCGTAATCCACGACACCCTTCACGTGGATCTCTCCAGTTTTAGAGTCCACGCTGAAAAGGTTAAGCACCCGGTCCTGCGTGTATTTGCTAAACAGGAATGAGATTTCTCCGTTCCTGCCCGAATCGGCGTCAGTCGCATTTAATTTGGTAACTAAAGTGCCCAGTGTTGCGTTTTCTAACAGCGTGACCTTCTTGACTGGCTCATCAAAGACGGGCGCGTTGTCATTTACGTCCAGAATTTTAATGAGCAGAAGTGCTGAGCCAGATTTCTCCGGCTGACCCCCATCCACAGCAGTGAGCAACAGGCGGAACGAGGCCTGTCGCTCCCTGTCCAAAGCTTTATCCACCACCAGCTCTGGAAACTTACTGCCGTCGCTATTGGTCCCCACGTTTAAAATAAAGAAGTCATTCGTTGCTATGTGATAAGTGCGTAAAGAGTTGGTACCCACGTCCGGGTCGTGCGCGCTCTCCAAACGAAACCGCGTGCCAGGCGCGGCAGCCTCAGAGATATCCAAGGAAACGCTGCTGGTTGAAAACAGCGGCGCGTTGTCGTTCACGTCCAGCACGTCCACCGCGACGCGATGAACCACCAAAGGACTCTCGAGGAATATCTGAAGGCGCAAAGAACATGCTGAGTTCAGTTCACACAGCTGCTCTCTGTCCAGTCTCTGTTTGATCACCAGATCCCCCGTAGCCTGTTTTACCTCGAAGTACTCCACCGGAGAATCGGAGACCACCCGCAACTTTCTCTGCGCGATCTGCTGGACAAATAGGCCCAAATCATTAGCGATGTTCCCAACGACAGAGCCCGGGCTTAGTTCCTCCGATACGGAATAGCTGAGGTGAGCAGAAGCGCAGGACAGGCAGGATAAGCAGAAGTAAACCCTCCAGAGCCTCCCTCCGCCGGAGCGCGTCCTCCGCCTCGGGTCCATTGTGCTGCGCTCCGCGGGCAGGGGAAACTTTCTAACTTCTTCTTTCATCGTAACGTATCCATACTGGATTTAAAACCAGGCTACAAAACTCGACCTTAAGCATTTCCACCTCAGAAACGAAAGAATGTGAAGCTTTGTTACGACCATGATTGGTGCGTAAAAAAAAAAAAATAAGATTAAAAAGAAAAAGTACGGCTAAAAGTATCCAGCGGCTCCGCTGAAACTCTCGGCTCTGCCTCCTCCAACTGACTCCCTTCATGGGCGGGGAGAGGCCACAGAGGCCTGCTCCCATTGGAAGACAGACCGGAGCAGGGCTGTCACACAATACAACACACGCACGCACATGCACACAACTTTTCAATGACTTCACTCTCACACCGGCGAGAATCCCTGCAAATGTGTTACTACCACTTTAACAGACCGGAGCGCTAAAGAACAAACCATGGATTATGGAGAGAATGGTCTTACATGATGAAAGAATCCCCTGAGAATAATGCTCACTCCTCTGGAAAAAAAGCCAAGTGTTCCCAATGAAGTGATTTTCATAGTCAAAGCAGAGGGTAAAAGCAAACTTTTTTTTAAGGCGATATTATTTGTATCCGCATGGGGGCGTAGTTTCCAAATTAGTTCTCCTTTCACACCAAGTTCACAACATGTCAAAGGCAAACAGGGGGCAGCATGGTGGAGTTATGCCAACAAGAAATGTCAAAAAAGTTATGAAAGCTGAAATGTCACACGGCTGCCCATGTCACAATACCAGTGCTGTAGTTAAGAAGATCAGTCAGCACTTTTAAGAAAATCACCATGCTATTCATATTTTTATTTGAATAAAATAAGCACACAAATGAAGTTAAGCACTGATTTTTAATAAAAAAGTTTGATATGTGTAATATGAGCTATGTTTAGAGTATTTAAATTATATGAAATATATTTTTACACTGTCAATTATTTTATCAACATTTGAAGCAAACATTATGTAGGATTTTTACCTTAATGTCATTTCCCCCATGGCCTGAGTGGGCCGCGTTGCCTAACACCACCTCTGCTCTTGGCAGGAATACTGAAAGGACTACAATGATGGCAACGATGACCTCAGTCCCAACAGCCAATCACAGGGCACAACTGTACCCACTAACAATTAAGCACGTTGTGATTGGCTGTCACGTGGCACTGAGGTCACAGTCGCCATAGCTGTAGTCTCTTCAGTGCTCCAACCTGGAACAGGAAAGTTACATAGGGCGTACAGCATAATGCATTAACATCTTTTATTCACAAGGAATTACAAAACTACAGAGCAAAATGACAGTAAATAGATATTTGCCTTCCTTGATAAATGTCCAACGGGACAGTGCAATAAGTAACCCATAAATATCCAATGAATAGAGTGATTTGCTGCGCCCTTCATTAGGAAAAGGTAAGCACTGCTTACAGGGGTGCCTCCAGAAGTTTTTCATGGGGGGGGGGGGCATTGGGATCACTGAAAATCTTGGGGTGGTACATCAAAATCAGTTTAAAATGTAATCACGCTGCGCACCCATTTGCGTTTAGTCTGAATGCACCTCGACAGTGTGACCTGTCCTACTTTGCTGTATTTTGTTAACACAGTGGTGTGAAAAAGTGTTTGCCCCTTCCTGATTTGTCTTTTTTTTTTGCATATTTGTCACACTTAAATGTTTCAGATCATCAAATTTAAATATTAGACAAAGATAACACAAGTAAACACAAAATGCAGTTTTTAAATGAAGGTGTTTATTTTTAAGGGTAAAAAAATGGAAACCTACATGGCCCTGTGTGAAAAAGTGACACCCCCCCCCGCCCCCGTTAAAACATAAATTCAAGTTCAATTTCCCTAGCCACACCCAGGCCTCATTACTGCCACACCTGTTCTTAATTAAGAAATTACTTAAATAGGACCTGCCTGACAAAGTGAAGTAGACCAAAAGATCCTCAAAAGCTAGACATCATGTTGTGATCCAAGAAATTCAGGAACAAATGAGAAAAAGTAATTGAGATCTATCAGTCTGGAAAAGGTTATAAAGTCATTTCTAAAGCTTTGGGACTCCAGCGAACCACAGTGAGAGCCATTACCCACAAATGGCGAAAACAGGGAACAGTGGTGAACCTTCCCAGTAGTGGCCGGCTAACCAAAATTACCCCAAGAGCACAATGATGACTCATCCAAGAGATCACAAAAAAACCCCACAACAACCCCCACAACATGACAGAGCACTACACTCCCAAAATGCTGGATTACTTGTAATACCTAGAATCTCCAAAAGTACAATGGGAGGCAGAGCCTTCAGTTATCAAGCTCCTCTCCTGTGGAACCAGCTGCCAATCTGGATTTGGGAGTCAGACTCGATCTCTGTTTTTTAAGAATAGGGTTAAAACCTTCCTTTTTGATATAGCCTACAATTAGGGAGGGATCATGTGTTTCTGAACCCTCCCTTAGTTATGCTGCTAATAGGTTTAGTCAGCCGGGGGACCTCCAATAATGCACTGGGCCTCACTCCTTTCTTTACTCTGAATGAAATTTTTTTTTTTGCTGGTCATTAACATCTGTTTGTTCTCTCCCATAGATTGAGTCCCCATTGTGCTGTTTGCTCTCTACATGTCTGTTCTTTTCATCTTCTCTGTCCCCTCACCCCCCCCCCAGCCAGTCGCAGCAGATGACTGCTCCTCCCTGAGCCTGGTTCTGCTGGAGGTTTCTTCCTGTTAAAAGGGAGTTTTTCCTCTCCACCGTCGCCGAGTGCTTGCTCACAGGGGATCGCCTGATTGCTGGGGTCTTTCTGCAACTGTGGGGGTCCCCCCTACAGTTGAAAGTGCTATGAGATGACTGTTGTTGTGAAATGGCGCTATATAAATAAAGTTGAATTGAATTGAATTGAACTGAACAACATCCAAAGAACTGCAGGCCTCATTTGCCTCAGTTAAGGTCAGTGTTCATGACTCCACCATAAGAAAGAGACTGGGCAAAAATGGCCTGCATGGCAGAGTTCCAAGACGAAAACCACTGCTGAGAAAAAGACAATAAAGGCTTGTCTCAGTTTTGCCAGAAAACATCTTGATGATCCTCAAGACTTAAGGGAACATTCTCTGTGGACTGATGAGACCAACACTGAACTTTTTGGAAGGTGTGTGTCCCATTACATCTGGTGTAAAAGTAACACAGCATTTCAGAAAAGGAACATTCAACTTTATTTATTTATATAGCGCCATTTCACAACAACAGTCATCTCATAGCACTATCAACTGTAGGGGGGACCCCCACAGTTGCAGAAAGACCCCAGCAATCAGGCGATCCCCTGTGAGCAAGCACTTGGCGACGGTGGAGAGGAAAAACTCCCTTTTAACAGGAAGAAACCTCCAGCAGAACCAGGCTCAGGGAGGGGCAGTCATCTGCTGCGACTGGCTGGGGGGTGAGGGGATAGAGAAGAAGAAAAGAACAGACATGTAGCCCTATTCTTAAAAACAGAGATCGAGTCTGACTCCCGAATCCAGATTGGCAGCTGATTCCACAGGAGAGGAGCTTGATAACTGAAGGCTCTGCCTTCCATTGTACTTTTGGAGATTCTAGGTATTACAAGTAATCCTGCATTTTGGGAGCGTAGTGCTCTGTTAGGATAATACGGTAGTATCAGATCTTTTAAATAAAAAGGAGCCTGATTGTTTAGAGCTTTGTAAGTGAGAAGAAGGATTTTAAACTTAATTCTAAACTCTATGGGAAGCCAATGAAGGGAGGCCAGAACCGAGAGATATGATCTCTCTTTCTAGTACCTGTTAAAACTCTTGCTGCAGCATTTTGGATCAGCTGAAGACTTTTTAAGAGATGTTTTTAGGACAGCCTGATAATAAAGAATTACAATAATCTAATCTCGAGCTAACAAAAGCGTGGATCAGCTTCTCAGCATCACTCTGAGACAAGATGCTCCTAATCTTGGCAATATTACGCAAATGATAGAAGGCAGTCTTAGAAACAAATTTAATATGTGAATTGAAGGACAAATCCTGATCAAAAATAACTCCAAGGTTCCTCACAGAGCTATTAAGAGAAAGAGTAACTGCGTCCAAACTGAAAGTTTGATTTGGAAAGGAATTTCTAAGGTTTTTTGGACCAACAAGAATGACTTCAGTCTTATCTGAATTTAGTAGCAGGAAATTACAAGTCATCCAAGCTTTGATTTCCTTAAGACAGGCTTCTAACTTGGCTAATTGATTAGTATCATCTGGCTTCATTGACAGGTATAATTGTGTGTCATCTGCATAACATTGAAAATGTATACAGTGCTTTCTAATAATGTTGCCTAACGGAAGCATATATAAACTAAAAAGAGTAGGGCCTAGCACAGATCCCTGTGGAACTCCATGACTAAGCTTTGAGCTGAAAGAAAACTCATCATTTACATGAACAAACTGGAACCTATCAGATAAATAAGATCTAAACCACTGCAACGAAGTTCCATGAAGTCCAACATAGTGTTCTAATCTATCAAGTAGAATATTATGATCAATAGTATCAAAAGCTGCACTAAGATCTAAAAGGACAAGTACAGAAACTAGTCCATTATCAGATGCAATGAGGAGGTCGTTAGTGACCTTCGCTAAAGCTGTTTCAGTACTATGATGGATTCTAAACCCAGATTGAAACTCTTCAAGTAAACCATTTCCCTGCAGGTGGTCAAATAATTGCGTAGCAACAACTCTTTCTAAGATTTTTGAAATGAAAGGGAGATTAGAGATTGGTCTATAGTTAGCTAAAGCTCCTGGATCTAGCGTTGGCTTTTTGAGTAAGGGTTTAATTACAGCCGTTTAAAAGCCTGCGGTACATGGCCTAAAGTTAATGAAGAATTGATTATATGAAGAATAAAGCTACCAATAAGTGGGAAGACTTCTTTAAATAACCTGGAAGGAATAGGATCTAAAAGACAAGTTGAAGGTTTGGATGAGGAAACTACTTTGTCTAACTCACAAAGGTCGATTGGAGTAAACTCATCAAGACAGACATCAATAGAAGGAGTTGTAGTAGTTACAGTATTTAAGTTAACTGTGGGAAGAATCTGATTGATTTTATCTCTGATGGATGAAATTTATTATTGAAAAAGTTCATAAAGTCCTGACTAGTAAGCTCTAAGGGGATGCTAGGATTGACAGAGTCCTGACTCTTTGTCAACCTGGCTACAGTACTGAAAAGAAACCTGGGATTATTCTTGTTCTCTTCTATTAATGCAGAGTAATAACTCGTTCTAAGCTTTTCTAAGAGATTTTTTATAAATTAAAAGATGATTTCTCCAAGCTAAATAGATTTCATCTAAATTAGTAGAGCGCCATTTTCTTTCTAATTGACGAGTCTTCTGTTTAAGCTATGAGGTTTCTGTGTTGAACCAAGGAGTTAAAAATCTCTGATTAGACTTTTTCTTTTTTAAGGGGGCCACCAAGTCTAGAGCCTGATGCAGAGAAGCTGAAACACTATCCACCATGTTATCAATTACAGAAGGAGCAAGCTGTCTATAGCTTATTTCCGTTGTGTTGACACATGGCATAGAGGAAACAATCTGCATAAATTTGGAAACAGCATCATCTGAGAGGCATCTACTGTGATAATATTTTTCTTTAGGAGCCAAATAGTCAGAAATAGTAAAATCAAAGGTTATCAGACAATGGTCTGACAGTACAGGTTATGAGGAGACACTACAAGAGTTTCTATTTCTATGCCATATGTCAGAACAAGGTCCAATGTATGGTGGAGGTAATGAGTAGAATTTCCTACTTCTGAGAAAACCCAATCGAGTCTAATATTGAATTAAAAGCCACATTAAGGCAGTCACTATCTACATCCACATGTATATTAAAGTCCCCTACTATATTATTCTATCAGATTTCAACACTAAATCAGCTAAGAAATCAGCAAAGTCGGATAGAAAATTCTGAATAGGTTGATGGGGGACGATAAACAATGGCAAATAAAATTGGGGTTTAACCTGAATTGCTAAAGTGCCCAATACTGAGGACCAGGCCCTCAAAGGAATTATAACATGTTTTTTGCTTTACATTAACTAGTAATTTGGAATGGTAAAATTGTTGCTACTACCCTCCTCCACGACCAGAACTTCTGGGATTTTGACAGTTTAAATAACCAGAGGGGGTTGATTCATTTAAACCAACATAATCCTCTTGTCCTAACCAAGTCTCTGTAAGGGAAATTAAATCAATCTGATGATCAATTAACAGATCATGGACTAACAGAGACTTGGGAGTTAGAGACCTAATATTTAACAAACCACATTTATTTTAAATTATAAGGATGAACAGAGGCCAAATCATTCAATTAGAGGCTTTATGTTTAATTTGAGTTTTACCAAGTATTTTGCTTTATCACTTTGGGATGCTTATACATTATATTTTTATTTACTTTGGAGGGAGCAGACAACGATTCTCTGATGGGGAAGACAGGGGCTAAGCTGAGGGGTGGCGGATGAAGAGGAGCTGCAGAGAGGCATGTAAGACTGCGACTCTGCTTCCTGGTCCCAACTCTGAGTAGTCATGGTTTTGGAAATTTGGATAAAAAAGATGCCAGATTGTTAGATAAATGAGAAGCACCATCCAAAGTGGGATGAATGCTGTCTCGTCTCATAAGACCAGGTTTTCCCCAAAAAGAGCTCCAATTGTCAATGTAGCCCACATCATACCAACAGTAAAATAATGTGGAGGTAGTGTGATGGTCTGGGGCTGTTTTGCTGCTTGAGGACCTGGAAGACTTGCTGTGGTAAATGGAACCATGAATTCTGCTGTCTACCAAAAAATCTTGAAGGAGAATGTCTGGCCATCTGGTCGTGACTTTAAGCTGAAGCGCACTTGGGTTCTGCAGCAGGACAATGATCCAAAACACACCAGCAAGTCCACCTCTGAATGGCTTAAGAAAAACAAAATGAAGACTTTGGAGTGGCCTGGTCAAAGTCCTGACCTGAATCCGACTGAGATGCTGTGGCTGTGATGTATAAGAGTGTGTGTGTCTGGGATGCCGTGCCCACCCACAGGGTGATGTCAGGCGGGCACGGCCCACTCTGTATATAAACTCAAGTTCACATAATAAAGTTAGTTAGTTGCTGCATGAAGACTTGCCTCCACCCCAGTCATTTATCAGATATCACATTTGGCGATGAGCAGAAGAATGGGAGTGTGCTGGCTAAATCAGCGACTAATGCCGTTTCTGGAAAACCCGGGTGAGCCGGTGATTTCGTGGCCACAGTGGAGACATGAGTTTGAGGAGTATATCAACTCGCTGGGTCTCCCATGGCTTGGCGGGAGACAGTGGCGGGCCCTCCTGGCCCATAACCTTGGCACGGAGGGCCGAAGGACTCTCGACTCGCTGGGCATGAGTGAGGACTACGTGGAGGCTGTCGGGCTCATGGAGGCGCACTTCGTGGAGCGGGTGAGGGCCAGAGAGCTGCGGGTGAAGGAGCTGGTGGCACTAAGGGTGACGGAGCTAGTTAGCTGGGGAATGCTAACGGCTCAGTCGAAGTCAATGGACAGGCTAATCCTGCGCCAAAACGTGGCTAAGGGCGCCACACTGGACCTCGTGGCAGAACCGGGACCATGGATTGAAGAGTTCCCAGTCGCTGAAGACAGCGAACCAGCCATGGAGCCCAGCTTGACCCGGGACCATGGCGCTGACGGGTCGGATGGCGCGGTGTGCGAGGATGGCAGAGAGGTGGCACAGCAGGAGTTAGCCCCACCGCTGGAGACCAGGCAGGCTGACGGCCCCGGGAAGGAGCAGCAGCCACAGGACATGGTGACAGAGCAGTGGAGCACCGACACCGAGAGCGATGGATGCAGCGGTGAGGAGCTCAGGTTGGTGAGCGGGCCCGGCGAGGGTGATGGTGCATGACCTGGAGAGGAGCAGCAGCCGCAGAACATGGTGACAGCGCAGTGGAGCACCAACACCGAGAGCACTGAATGCAGCGGTGAGGAGCACAGGTTGGTGAGTGGGCCTGACAAGGGTGATGGTGCATGACCTGGAGGTGAGCAGTGGCCGGATATGGAGGCTATGCAGCATGACTCATGGAACGAGGGAGTTAAGAGCTGTGTCGAGACGCCTGGGGCAGAGAGGGTCGCCAATGAGTGTGAAGCTGGGAGCCCCGGGAATGAGCGGCGGCAGCTGGACATGGCGGCAGCATAGCAGAGCATCCTGGATGAGGGTGCTGGATGGTGTGGCGAGATGCCCGAGGCAGCGAACGACGCCGACGAGCGGGTTTCCATTTTCACCAGAGTGCGGCCACGGGGGGCGGGACTAGTTGGAGCCATGATGGCAGTGCTGAAGGTGGTCGGGAGCGGTCCGACGGACATGGTGGGACGGCGCGCTGGACGACAGCACTGCGGGGCTGGGGGGAAGACGAAGCTTATGGTGAGAGGGGACATTTTCGCCAGAGAGAGGGCTTCGACCCTGGACGTGGACAGAGGCCAGGGGCACATATGCTGTCGGGGTGCCCGGGGCCTCTGAGTTAGTTTTGTGGATGGTGGCTGCCCAGAGATGTTGGCATTACTTGAATTTTTCTCTGTCCCTGTGTAAATACCTGTATATATATAAGAGAAGGTATATAGTTTGTATATATTTGATGCTGGTGTGCATGTGAGTGAATGTGAGTAATATGGGGTTATGTTGTATTTTTCAAGAGACAAGGTCCAGTTTAATTGTTTTGTGTGAATGTGATAGGATGTTCATGACAGTATATTGTTCTCCCTGTTCTTAGTGTGTGATTCGGGTTTCTAAATTTGGGAGGTTCAATTGTGTGTGTGGTTTCCCAGTTTTGTAAAGGGGGGGAGGAATGTGATGTATGAGAGTGTGTGTGTCTGGGATGCCGTGCCCACCCACAGGGTGACGTCAGGCGGGCACAACCCACTTTGTATATAAACTCAAATTCACATAATAAAGTTAGTTGGCTGCTGCACAAAGACTCGCCTCCGTCCTGGTCATTTATCAGATATAACAGTGGCATGACCTTAAAAAGGTGGTTCATGGTTGAAAACCTTCCAGTGTGGCTGAATTACAACAATTCTGCAAAGATGAGTGAACCAAAATTCCTCCACAGTGCTGTAAAAGACTCATTGTCAGTTATCGCAAATGCTTGATTGCAGTTGTTGCTGCTAAGGGTGGCCCAACCAGTTGTTAGGTTTAGGGGCAATCACTTTTTCACACAGGGCCATGTAGGTTTGAATTTGTTTTTTACCCTTAATAATAAACACTTTTATTTAAAAACTGCATTTTGTGTTTACTTGTGTTATCTTTGTCTAATATTTAAATTTGTTTGATGATCTGAAACATTTAAGTGTGACAAACATACAAGAAAAGAGAAATCAGGAAGGGGGCAAACACTTTTTTACACCACTATATTTGTTAATAATATACAGCACACATCAATTATTCTTAAACATCTACTACATACAAAATATGACATGGAAAACAAGTTATAAAATTATGTTAATGTCCAGCGACAGGGACCAGGGGTGGCCGCTGTGTGGCCCCAAGTGGCATGCCCCCCTCCCCCCGACTGCTTACCCATTCCAATTAAGACTTACGTAGATTTACACTTGTAAAATGACCTCTTTTTTTTCTGCTCACCTGCTGACTCTCAAAGGTCCAGGTGCTGTCCGGTAAAGACGCGTCCAGAACACTGATCACCTCCTTAAAGTCTGTGGTGCTGCTGGGTTTAATTAAAGTGAAATCACTGTACTCTGACATAGGAGACATGCAGGACCTGAAGGACTGACTCTGAGACAGCATGTCTCCTCCCAGGACCTCTACGTACTTTATAGGTCCATCAGTGTTGAGCTGAATCTGCAGGTTCCTGTTGGGGTTCTTGTAATCATCACAGTCGCTCCGTCTCATGCAGCAACTCCCGCTGCTTCTGCTGTTCCTGATGCATTTAACCGCTAGGATGAGAAAAGTCACCAGAGACAGCACTGACACCGAGGCCAGAGACAGAATCAGGTAAAGGGTGATTCTCCCAGTTTTCTTGCTGGGCTCGGCTACTTTCTGTCGGAGGTCTAAGATGGGCTCATGGAGACCGTCCTCCAGCAGGATGGACACGGTGACGGTGGAGGACTGCACCGGGTCCCCATCGTCTTTGATCTCTATAACGAGTCTCTGAGAGGAGTCGTCCTGCTCGGACACAGCGCGTTTAGTCCTCACCTCCCCTGTGTACATAGTCACAGTGAACAGAGAGGCGTCTGTGGCCTCCGCCAGTCTGTAGCAGATGTAGGCGTTATGGCCCGAGTCAGCATCCACGGCCGTCACCTTGGTAACCAGGTGACCCGGTTTAGCGGAGCGGGGCATCCTCTGATGAGAGAGAGAGCCCAGGGCAGCGGAGGAGGGGTAAATAACAGTGGGAGCATTGTCGTTCTGGTCCAGGATAAAGACGTGGACAGTGGCGTTGCTGCTGAGACATGGAGAGCCCTGATCCTTTGCCTGAACCTGAATCTGAAACACCTTCAGTTTCTCATAGTCAAAAGAGTGCATGCTGTAGATGCTGCCATTATCTGAGTTAATGTAGACATAAGACGAGACAGAAACATCCTGAACTCTAGAGTCCAGGATGGAGTAAGAGATCTTTGCGTTTTCACCAAAATCCAGGTCAGAGGCTGATACTGAGTACAGTATAGAGCCCGGGACTCCGTTCTCTTTTAAATACACGTTATAGGTGGGCTGAGTGAATACAGGAGGATTATCATTTACATCAGTGACAGTAACAGCTATTGTTCTCTTACTTGATAAAGGGGGAGAACCTGAATCAGTCGCTGTTATTTCTATATTAAATTCTGAGCTGGTCTCTCTATCTAGAGGGCCATTAGTTACCAGAGCGTAATTGTTAGAAAATGTAGGTTTCAGATCAAAAGGAGGTCCCTTGGTAATCTGTAACGTCACTTTACCGTTGACAGCAGAATCCAGGTCTCGCGCACTAATCAGCGCAACCACAGTTCCGCTCGGTGCATCCTCGCGCACTGGCTTTGGCTGAGAAGTGAAGACTATTTCCGGTGCGTTATCATTGAAATCATTAATATCCACCTGCACACGACAGTGACCCTCCATCTGAGGACTACCTTTATCCTTTGCGGTTACATCAATGTCGTATGACTTGGCAGCTTCATAATCTAAGTCCCCCTTTAGGGTAATTTCACCTGTTAATGGATTTATAGCAAAGACTGAAGACACAGACTCTGGTGTCTGAGATCCAAATGAAAATTCAAGTTCACCATTTAAACCCTCATCAGCGTCTGTTGCTTTGGGCTTTATGATAACAGCTCCTTTTATGCTATTTTCACCCAGCGATATTTTGTAGATGTTTTTTTCAAACACTGGAAAATTATCATTTATATCAAGAACGGTTATGGTTATTTGTGTGGTTCCAGATTTGACCGGGTTTCCTCCATCTAACGCTGTTAGTAATATTTTATGTACAGACTGTTTCTCTCTGTCAAGAGGTTTTTCTAGAATAAGCTCTGGAATGGTTTTGCCACCTTCCAATTGTTTCATTCTAAGCGCGAAACACTCATTTTTACTAAGAGTATATGATTTTAAAGAATTTGCTCCAACATCGGGGTCGGTTGCACTCTCCAAATGGAAGCGTGTGCCAACTGCTGCTAATTCGGGTATATTTAAAGATAACTCGTTTGAACGAAAACTTGGAGAATTGTCATTAATATCTCTTATTTCAACCTCAATTCTGTGCAACTGAAGTGGCTCTTCAACCACCACTTGCAAAGGCAGCACACAGCTGGCGCTTTGTGCACATAAAGCCTCTCTGTCTATTCTGTCATTCACCACCAGCTCGCCCTTCCCCGCGTCCACGCTGAAATATCGCTCCCCAGCCTCGGCGGCGACGCGCAGGGTGCGTTCAAACATGTCCGATAGTCCCAAGCCGAGATCTTTGGCGAGATTTCCCACCACAGTCCCCCGCTTCAGTTCCTCTTGGACGCTGTAACGAGTCTGCCCGTTTATTGTACTCCACAGGAGGAAGAAGTGATGCCACCAAAACGCCTGCCATCTCCAGTCTCGGTATCCCATTTTCTTTGTCATCCCTGGATCAGTAAAATAAGCTCATCCTGAAAGGTGAAGAAACCACACCGGAAAATCCCATGTTCCATAAACGCCACACGTCCCATCACAGGAAGAGACGTTTACTGCCAAAAAAATTTTACAAATTAAAATAAAATATAACCTGACACTCCAAGTGCATAAACCATTATCCTTCTCCTCGCTCTCTCTGAGCTTTGTGGTTGCTGAAACTGCATGGGGGAGGGACTAGATCGCTTTGTACACTTAGGGATGCTATTGGTGCGCAGCATCCCTCCCTGACATCAAATCAGAGTGAAGCTCTGCAGCACCGTTAAAGACACAAAAGCCACATTGCACCGTCAAGAGTGAAGAACTGAGACATGACAGTCACATTTCATCAAAAACGCCCATGACTTATATGAATTTAAAACTGTTACGCATTTTAAATAATGTCTGTTTACCCCCCCCCCGCTGTATACCATGGAAATGCGTTTATAAAGATCTCCTTCTTTAGAAATAAAAACAGATGAACCTGTTAAATGTTCCTGTCTTTTCAGTCATTTATTCCCCAGCAGAAACCCACGTGTGAAACAGCTGAGCATGCACTCGTGGGTCAAAGTCGCTGTTCACAGTTGTGGTGCTGAAACGCATTCGCCATCAGACATGCACTTCTGACTAAATATTAACAGCCAGCGTGGCAAACATTTACCAAAAGTGATAAGGCAAAGCACAAATTTTCAATTTACGCATGAATATTAAAAATGTCACGTCATAAGATTGCCGTTAGACTGTCTTATTAACAGTGCTTACAAAGCAAACGTTTTCTTAGTTCTGAGCATCTTTATACCATAAAAAACAAACGGTTACATTAACATGAGTCTATTATTCTCACCTGCTGACTCTCAAACGTCCAGGTGCTGTCCGGTAAAGACGCGTCCAGAACACTGATCACCTCCTTAAAGTCTGTGGTGCTGCTGGGTTTAATCAAAGTGAAATCACTGTACTCTGACATGGGAGACATGCAGGACCTGAAAGACTGACTCTGAGACAGCATGTCTCCTCCCAGGACCTCCACGTACTTTATAGGTCCATCAGTGTTGAGCTGAATCTGCAGGTTCCTGTTGGGGTTCTTGTAATCATCACAGTCGCTCCGTCTCATGCAACAACTCCCGCTGCTTCTGCTGTTCCTGATGCATTTAATCGCCAAGATGAGAAAAGTCACCAGAGACAGCACAGACACCGAAGCCAGAGACAGAATCAGGTAAAGGGTGATTCTCCCAGTTTTCTTGCTGGGCTCGGCTACTTTCTGTCGGAGGTCTAAGATGGGCTCATGGAGACCGTCCTCCAGCAGGATGGACACGGTGACGGTGGAGGACTGCACCGGGTCCCCGTCGTCTTTGATCTCTATAACAAGTCTTTGAGAGGAGTCGTCCTGC
Organism: Pholidichthys leucotaenia; assembly: GCA_020510985.1. NCBI lineage: Eukaryota > Metazoa > Chordata > Actinopteri > Cichliformes > Pholidichthyidae > Pholidichthys > Pholidichthys leucotaenia. The sequence continues at coordinate 38,146,260 of CM035840.1, read as the reverse complement.
TCGGACACAACACGTTTAGTCCTCACCTCCCCTGTGTACATAGTCACAGTGAATAGAGAGGCGTCTGTGGCCTCCGCCAGTCTGTAGGAGATGTAGGCGTTATGGCCCGAGTCAGCATCCACGGCCGTCACCTTGGTAACCAGGTGACCCGGTTTAGCGGAGCGGGGCATCCTCTGATGAGAGAGGGAGCCCAGGGCAGCGGAGGAGGGGTAAATAACAGTGGGAGCATTGTCGTTCTGGTCCAGGATAAAGACGTGGACAGTGGCATTGCTGCTGAGACATGGAGAGCCCTGATCCTTTGCCTGAACCTGAATCTGAAACACCTTCAGTTTCTCATAGTCAAAAGAGTGCATGCTGTAGATGCTGCCGTTATCTGAGTTAATGTAGACATAAGATGAGACAGAAACGTCCTGAACTTTAGAGTCCAGGATGGAGTAAGAGATCTTTGCGTTTTCACCAGAATCCAGGTCAGAGGCTGATACTGAGTACAGTATAGAGCCCGGGACTCCGTTCTCTTTTAAATACACGTTGTAGGTGGGCTGAGTGAATACAGGTGGATTATCATTCACATCAGTAATGGTAACGGGTACAGTTTTCTTACTAGACAGGGCAGGAGAGCCTGAATCAGTCGCCGTTATCTCAACGTTGTACTCTGAGAATCTCTCCCGGTCTAAAACGCCGCTCGTGATCAGCGCGTAATTGTTGGAAAACGTGGATTTCAAACTAAATGGAGACCCGTTTCTAAGTTTCAACACCACTTTGCCGTTATTGCCAGAGTCAAGGTCGCGTGCACTGATTAAGGCCACCACTGTAGCTTTAGGTGCATCCTCGCGCACTGGGCTTGGAGTTGAAGTGAGCACGATTTCTGGCGCATTATCGTTCACGTCTATAACCACTATCTGCACACGACAGTGACCTTCCATCTCAGGAACCCCTCTGTCTTTTGCAGTGACAGAAATATCATGCAACGCATTGCTTTCGTAATCGAGAGGCCCCGTCAAGGAAATTTCACCCGTGTCTGAATTCAGCTGAAAAATAGATAACAGCGATGGAGGTGTGTGGTCAGCAAATGCGTATTTAATCTCACCATTCACCCCCTCGTCTGCGTCTGTTGCCTCAACTTGTAGAATCACGGAACCAGCGACCGTGTTTTCAAGTACAGACACGTTATACAACGGTCTTTTAAAAATGGGAATATTGTCATTTATGTCCAGAACAGTAACTAGGATGTTTGTGGTCGCCGTTTTTGCAGGGCTGCCCCCATCTAACGCAGTCAGTAATAAGTGATGGACGCTTTGTTTCTCCCTGTCAAGTGATTTTTCTAAAACCAGCTCTGGAACCTGCCGGCCACCAGGAAGCTCTTTCATTTTCAGACTGAAACACTCGTTTTTGCTGAGTGTGTATGATTTCACTGAATTACTACCCACGTCCTGATCCTGCGCTACATCTAAAGGGAAACGCACCCCCGTGGCAGTAGATTCTGCTATTTTTAGATGTCGCTCATCCGTTGAAAATATCGGGTAATTGTCATTTACATCTTTGATTTCTATTTCTATCCGATGTAGCTGCAGCGGATTTTCTGTCACGATTTGCAAAGGCAACACGCAGCTGGCGCTTTGTCCACATAAAGCCTCTCTGTCTATCCTGTCATTCACCACCAGCTCGCCCTTCCCCGCGTCCACGCTGAAATACTGCTCACCATCCTCGGAGGCGACGCGCAGCTTACGGTCAAAAATGTCCGAGAGTCCCAAACCCAGATCTTTGGCTATATTTCCAACCACAGATCCCCGCTTCAGCTCCTCCGGGACGCTGTAACGAGTCTGTCCGTCTGTTGCGCTCCATAAGAGCAAGAAATTATTCCACCAGAGCGCCTGCCACCTCCAGTCTCGGCATCCCATTTTCTTTGTCATCCCCGGTCCGTTATGTGTCATTTCCCATCCATGTATCGTCCACACACCCGTCCCGACATTATCTCCACATTATATCCCATCAAAAATGAATCCACAAATGTACGCCAGTGACAAAGGCGAACATTTCTCTCAACATTAAATAGGCGCATCTCCCCTCCACTGCTGAGCAGTGTGAGGTTTACTGTGCCGAGACTATGGGGGATGGAGTAGATCTCTTTGTACATTTCTGCACGCTATTGGTTCCCTGCAGTCGCCTGTGCTGTGCAATCAGAGAGCTCTGAAGTGGCTGTTGATGCACCTCTTCTGTAGCAATCACATGTCATGAGTAAAATTCAGTGCAGGAGGGCAGAGAAAAACATATATTCTAATAGAAAAAACGCACTAGACACCTTATTTTCATCCCCCACTGCTAAGAAAAGCATTATATTATTGGGTTAGTCCAAAATTATTAAAACAAAAATTATTTCTAATGAGTTCTCAGACACTCAGTTTGATAAATGCTATTTCAGGACACAAAGGAAATATGCACGCACGCACACATGCAAAACAACAATGATGTAGCGCCCATAATTGTAACCTTATGTAGCTCACATATTTGACTGCTTAGGCTCAAACACAGAAAGACTTTAAGCTTGCAGTGTGTATTGACATCACGCCTCAGATGGACAATGAGTCTGGACCACCGCGGACTTGGAAGGAAGACAGAGGATCGGGGGCGAGATCCTGAAAGGGTTGTCTGACCCCCTGGGGTCAGACGGAAGAGCAAAGAGGACTCTGAAGTGATTAATTGTAAATAGAAGGATTTGACTTGAGTGTGTGATTCTGTCTTTGATGTGCTGGTATAAATGTGTGGGGGTTTACCGCAGCTCTCCCTCTTTTTTCCTGACTGAGAGAGAGCTGGGGACGTGAGATGCAATAAACCAATACTGAGAAATAATCCAGCCTCATCATTTCATGATCCCCACAATACAAACAATAAGATTAAAACAAAGAAAAAACGAGTATTGATATGTTAATTTACAATAGACATATATTGTAGCACCTTGGGGGAGCCAGATTATCTAGCATCTCAGACAGGAGACAGTGGATAAGCATGGGAGATCAAAGAGCAGGAGGCTTCTGGTGAGATAGCAGGAAGGAGTCAAGGATGTAGGGGGTTGAATGCAGTGTGATGCAAATGTCATGTTGTGTGTGATGTAATGCCATGAAACTTAAGAGGAGAGTCTCTGCTAAAAAGTCTGTCTGTTCTGTGCTCGTGAGATGTGAGTGTGCAATAAATCATTTGAAATGTATCTGCTTCTGATTTCACACACTCCACACTGGTGACCCAAGACGTATTATGGAACACGAGGCAAGATCCCCGGAGCCGGCCCGGTCAGGAAGCTACAGCAAGGCGGCAGCCATCCCACAGCCAGCCCGGACTGGAACCTCCAGCCACGCGTGTGCGGTTGCAGTCAAGCTACCGGATTTCTGGCAGCATAACCCGCGCTCTTGGTTCCACCTCACTAAGGCCCAGTTCGCCCTCCGGGGAGTAACGGCAGATGACACCAGATTCTACCATGTGGTCGCAGCGCTCGACGCCCGCACAGCTCAACAGGTAGTGAGCCTGCTCGATCAGCCACCAGCCAGCAACAGATACGAGGCGCTCAAGGCTGCGCTCATCCAGCGCTACACGCTCTCAGACTGTGAGAGAGCGGAGAGGCTCCTGACGCGGACCGAGCTAGGAGATGGTTCGGCTGTAGACCTGATGGAGAAGATGCTGGCGTTAATGGGCACGGACGACGGGCACTTTCTGTTCGCCCACCTCTTCCTCCGGAACCTTCCGACAGTAGCGAGATCGGTTCTGGCCAATTCGCCGTGGCTGGCCGTGCGAGACTACCGTGCGCTAGCCCAGGAGGCAGACCGGATCATCATCACCACCAGGGCGATCACAGTCAATGCGGCAGCGACGGAGCCCAGCGAGACGACCAGAGGAGGTGAGGAGCCACCAACGGTAGCCGCAGCGGAGGTCAAGGAGCGCCAGAGAGACACGCTCTGTTCCTACCACCGCCGCTTCGGAGAGAACGCACGCAGATGTGCGCCACCGTGCCAATTCAAGCGCTCGGGAAAACGCCAAGGCCAGGGGCCGGTAGCAGCAGCGACCCTCGGTGAAGAGAACAAGCTGCTCTACCTAACGGACGCACACTCGGGGAGGCATTTCCTCGTGGACACCGGAGCCCAGAAGAGCTTCATCCGGCCAACCTACACTGACCGGCTGGCAGGATCTAGCGGCCCCGGGATGTTGGCAGCAAACGGCTCGGATATTAAGACCTTTGGTGAGAGGACTCTGCTCTTATCTCTACACGGCCGTACATATGAGTGGACTTTTGTCATAGCAGCACTGAATTACCATATCCTGGGGGCTGATTTTCTGTGTGCACATGGTTTACTGGTTGATGTTGCTAACAGGCGCCTGGTTAATGCACTGTCCTTTGACTCTCTCCCCTGTATAGCTCGAGTGACCCAGCCAACAGCACAAGCCAACGTCACAGCTACAGGTGGTAAGTTCCACACACTGCTCACTCAGTTCCCAGCACTCACGGTCCCGACGTATTCCGCGGCCATCGCTAAACACGGGGTGGAGCACTTTATCACCACCACCGGGCCGCCTGTTTTTGCAAGACCTCGGCACTTGGACGCAGCTAAACTGGCCATAGCGCGCGAGGAGTTCGCCAACCTGGAAAGGTTGGGCATCATCAGGCGCTCGAACAGCCCATGGGCATCCCCGCTACACATGGTCCCTAAGGCTGAGGGATCGTGGCGACCGTGCGGTGATTTCCGCAGGTTGAACAACGCCACAGCGCACGACCACTACCCGATTCCCCACATACAGGATTTTTCCGTTCACCTCGCCGGGGCACGCATTTTTTCCAAAATAGACCTGGTCTGCGGTTACCACCAAGTCCCAGTGCGCGCTGAGGACATACCCAAAACAGCGGTAATAACTCCGTTCGGTCTATTCGAGTTCCTGCGCATGCCATTCGGGTTAAAAGGAGTGGCACAGACGTTCCAGCGCATGATGGATGCAGTGCTGCGCGATCTCCCGTTCGTGTTCGTCTACCTGGATGATATCCTGGTAGCCAGTGCGTCCGAAGACGAACACGAAACCTACCTCACGACGGTTTTCCGGAGGTTGGAGGAGCACGGGTTAATAATCAACCCAGCGAAATGCCAGTTCGGCGTGACGGAGATTGATTTTTGGGGGCACTGCATCTCTCCAGAAGGAGCGATCCCGCTGCCCGACAAAATGCGCGCCGTGGCGGATTTTCCCCGGCCTCAGACGGTCAGGGCGCTGCAGGAATTTTTGGGAATGGTGAACTTTTATGACCGTTTCCTTCCCCGCGCGGTGCAGCTCATGCAACCATTGTACGCCGCGCTCAAGAAACAGAAACCCGCGGATAGGGTCGAATGGACCCCGGAGCGACAGCGCGCGTTCTCGGAAGTTAAAGCAGCCCTGGCAAATGCCGCACTGCTGGCACATCCAGACCCGACGGCCCGCATAGCGCTCACCACCGACGCTTCAGACGTGGCCATAGGGGCGCTCGTGGAGCAGCGCGTCGCCGGGGCTTGGCAGCCGCTCGCCTTTTTCAGCAGAACTTTGCGCAACAGCGAACATAAATACAGCGCGTTCGACAGAGAGTTGCTGGCCCTCCACCTGGCCATTCGCCACTTCCAGTTCTGGCTGGAAGGGCGCAGCTTCACCGCGTTTGTGGACCACAAGCCGCTAACATTCGCGATGGCCAAGGTTTCAGAACCATGGTCGGGCCGGCAGCAGAGACAGCTGGCCGTGATCTCAGAGTTTACTACCGATATTCAGCATGTGTCGGGTAAACTGAATGTAGTGGCGGACTGCCTCTCGCGCGCCGTGGTGGCCACGGTCTGCGTGGGGATAGATTACGCAGCCATGGCCGCAGAGCAGATTAGCGATGCAGACATGCGCGCGCTCCAGTCTGGACCAACAGGGTTAAGGCTGGAGAGCAGGGTGCTGCAAGACGGCATGCCCCCCCTAATCTGCAATGTCTCCACGGGTCGCCCACGTCCCGTGGTCCCAGCTGCGTGGCGCCGCCGCGTGTTTGAGTCGGTTCACACTCTGGCGCACCCAGGAGTGCGCGCGTCGGTCAAAATGGTGGGAGAGAAGTTTGTGTGGCCGAGTCTACGCAAACAAGTGAAAGAGTGGGCTGCAGCCTGCGTGGCGTGTCAACGAGCCAAGGTACACAGACACACGAAGGCTCCCTTGGAGCCGTTTCATATTCCGGCTAAGAGGTTCGACCATGTTCACGTGGACCTCGTGGGCCCCCTCCTGCCATCACAGGGGTGCATGCACCTCCTGACAATGGTGGACCGCACCACGCGCTGGCCAAAAGCGGTTCCGCTGGCAGCAACCACGTCCGCAGACGTAGCGCGCACTTTTTTAACAGCATGGGTGGCACGTTTTGGAGTCCCGTCGGACATTACGTTCGACAGGGGCCCTCAATTTGTTTCCGAACTCTGGTCCGCGATGGCCCGCAGCCTGGGTGTTACAATTCACCGCACAACCGCGTACAACCCACAGGCGAATGGGTTATGTGAGCATTTTCATAGATCACTGAAAGCAGCACTCAGGGCTTTATTGACGGATGCAAATTGGGTAGACAGGCTGCCGTGGGTCTTATTGGGGTTGCGCTCCATGCCGAAAGAGGATCTAGAAGCTTCCCCGGCAGAGCTCGTTTTTACGCAGCCACTACGGCTGCCCGGGGAATTTCTACCAGATAATCCTGCTCTGGGCAGCTCCCCGTCTCAGCTTTTGCAGCGTAGCGCAAACACAGGCACGCTGCCGGGCCCTGCCCACCACAGTTTTCCGCGTGTTTTTGTGCCTAAAACTTTGAAGAGCGCGGAGTTCGTGTTTGTCAGACACGACGCCCACCACCCTCCATTGCGCCCACCCTATGATGGACCGTTCAGAGTGTTGGAAACAGGGGATAAGCATTTTTTGTTAGACTTGGGGGGTAGGAGGGAAAAAATTGGCATAGACAGACTCAAACCTGCTTTCGTTGTGGCGGACGAGCAAGTGCTGTTGGCTAGGGCCCCTCGGCGTGGAAGACCCTCACGGAGAGCTCCCCAGGGAAACGATTCGCCAGAGCAGCCACATGGACAGACCGAAGTGGCCCCCCTCCCAGCAGCCTCCCACCGGCACAACAGCGCCGCGGAGGCGGTAAAACCCAGTTACAGCAGATACAGGAGGAGACGGAAGCCCAAACAGCATGTGAACTGATGTTCTGTTGTTCTATCACAGCATGTGGACTGTTATTCTATTGTCCTATCTAAGATGCTGGGGGGGGGGGGTATTTGTAGCACCTTGGGAGAGCCAGATTATCTAGCATCTCAGACAGGAGACAGTGGATAAGCATGAGAAAACAAAGAGCAGGAGGCTCCTGGTGAAATAGCAGGAAGGAGTCAAGGATGTAGAGGGTTGAATGCAGTGTGATGCAAATGTCATGTTGTGTGTGATGTAATGCCATGAAACTTAAGAGGAGAGTCTCTACTAAAAAGTCAGTCTGTTCTGTGCTCGTGAGATGTGAGTGTGCAATAAATCATTTGAAATGTATCTGCTTCTGATTCACACACTCCACAACATAAATAATCAGCTTTTATTACATTTACAACCTCACTCCGGAGTTCAGTTGGCATCGGCGATGCACGTAATTATCAGCTGGGAGGCACGATAGTTTTGAGTCAAATTACAAAACAGATGATGGGTTTAAAAGGCAAATAATGGCAATAAAACAAAAAAAGAAAATTGTCCTGTTGCATTAGGATAACTGTATTTAATAAGTTAAAACCAGAATTCAAATAATGATAATATCCCAATCAAGTAAATGCAGATCCACTATTTTATTTTCTCACCTGCTGACTCTCAAAGGTCCAGGTGCTGTCTGGTAAAGACGCGTCCAGAACACTGATCACCTCCTTAAAGTCTGTAGTGCTGCTGGGTTTAATCAAAGTGAAATCACTGTACTCTGACATGGGAGACATGCAGGACCTGAAGGACTGACTCTGAGACAGCATGTCTCCTCCCAGGACCTCCACGTACTTTATAGGTCCATCAGTGTTGAGCTGAATCTGCAGGTTCCTGTTGGGGTTCTTGTAATCATCACAGTCGCTCCGTCTCGTGCAGCAACTCCCGCTGCTTCTGCTGTTCCTGATGCATTTAACCGCTAAGATGAGAAAAGTCACCAGAGACAGCACGGACACCAAGGCCAGAGACAGAATCAGGTAAAGGGTGATTCTCCCAGTTTTCTTGCTGGGCTCGGCTACTTTCTGTCGGAGGTCTAAGATGGGCTCATGGAGACCGTCCTCCAGCAGGATGGACACAGTGATGGTGGAGGACTGCACCTGGTCTCCGTCGTCTTTGATCTCTATAACGAGTCTCTGAGAGGAGTCGTCCTGCTCGGACACAGCGCGTTTAGTCCTCACCTCCCCTGTGTACACAGTCACAGTGAACAGAGAGGCGTCTGTGGCCTCCGCCAGTCTGTAGGAGATGTAGGCATTATGGCCCGAGTCAGCATCCACGGCCGTCACCTTGGTAACCAGGTGACCCGGTTTAGCAGAGCGGGGCATCCTCTGGTGAGAGAGGGAGCCCAGGGCAGCGGAGGAGGGGTAAATAACAGTGGGAGCATTGTCGTTCTGGTCCAGGATAAAGACGTGGACAGTGGCGTTGCTGCTGAGACATGGAGAGCCCTGATCCTTTGCCTGAACCTGAATCTGAAACACCTTCAGTTTCTCATAGTCAAAAGAGTGCATGCTGTAGATGCTGCCATTATCTGAGTTAATGTAGACATAAGACGAGACAGAAACGTCCTGAACTCTAGAGTCCAGGATGGCATAAGAGATCTTTGCGTTTTCACCAGAATCCAGGTCAGAGGCTGATACTGAGTACAGTATAGAGCCTGGGACTCCGTTCTCTTTTAAATACACGTTATAGGTGGGCTGAGTGAATACAGGAGGATTATCATTCACATCGGTAACTGTGACATTAATCCTTTTCTTTGCTGATAGAGGTGGAGAACCTAAATCGGTAGCTGTAATTTCAATATTATATTCTGATAGAGTCTCTCGGTCTAAAGCACCGCCAGTCACTAATGCGTAATTGTCAGAAAAAGAAGGTTTCAAGTTAAAAGGAGTGCCTTTTGTGAGCTTTAACGTTACTTTTCCATTGTCTCCAGAGTCAAGGTCTCTCGCACTGATTAAAGCTACCACGGTACCACTGGGAGCATCTTCAGGCACGGAGTTTGGCTGGGAGGTCAGAAAGATGTTGGGAGCATTATCATTGACGTCTAACACTTCAATCTGGACGGTGCTGTGTCCCTCCATCCTCGGAGTCCCTTTGTCTCGTGCGCAAACGTGTATTTCATAATTAGCCTTTGTTTCAAAATCTAATTTTCCTTTTAGTCGGACTACCCCAGTTTCTGGGTCAATATCAAAGACAGACAGGACAGTGTCTGGTGTGTGAGACCCAAATGAATATTCTAACTCCCCGTTCAGATTGTCATCTGTATCATTTGCTGTCAGTTTGAGGATAGATGTGCCTTGCTCACTCTTTTCGCTAACAGAAGCTTTGTAAACGCTTTTCTCAAACACAGGAAAATTGTCGTTAATATCCAGTACTTTTACGGTTATCTGAGTGACGCCAGATTTCACTGGGCTCCCTCCGTCTATCGCCATTAGTTGGAGAACATGCACAGTTTTTCTTTCTCGGTCCAGGGATTTAGATAGGACTAACTCCGGTACTTTCCTCCCACCTGACACATCTTTAATTTTTAAAGTAAAAAACTCATCTTTACTCAGAGAATAAGACCTCACCGCATTTACTCCCACATCCAGATCCTGAGCAGTCTCCAAATGAAAACGTGCGCCTGCAGCTGTGGACTCCGCTACCTCTAATATTATTTCTGGGGATGGGAACCTAGGGAGATTATCATTGATATCCTGTATTTCAACCTCTACTCGATATAACTGTAAAGGTCTATCAACCAATACCTGCAGAGTTAACACACAGCTGAGGCTTTGTCCACATAAAGCCTCTCTGTCTATTCTATCACTCACCAGCAGCTCGCCCTTACCCGCATCCACATTGAAATACTGCTCACCAGCCTCGGAGGCGACACGCAGCTTACGGTCAAAAATCTCAGATAGTCCTAAACCCAGATCTTTAGCAAGATTTCCCACCACGGAGCCCTGTCTCAGCTCCTCCGGGATGATGTAACGGGTCTGTCCGTCTGTTATACTCCACAAGAGAAAGAAATTATGCCACCAAATTGCCTGCCATCTCCAGTCTCGGTATCCTATTGTCTTTGTCATCCCCGATGCGCCAGATTTAATTTACACCGACGTAATTCAGATGCCAGTATTCGACATCCATATCCACAAATTATTTATCCACAGAAAATATCCAAAAAAGACCCATAGGGAAAATATAGATTCTTTTTCATTTAAAATCAGTTAAACGCATCGCACCTTCTCACCCAGCTGTCTGCTAGTGACTGTGCTGCTGCTGAATGGGGGAGGGACTAGATCTCTTTGTACAGTTGTCCGTTTTACTGGTGCACAGCAGCCATCTGTAGCACCCAGTAAGAAGGGAGGAGAAGAGCCCGTTTAAGGACACAACAGCGCTTGATTATTAAATCTGCTCCGCAGTTGGCCAATATTCACCCATGAGCAATAATATTGAACAAAATAAAGCACGTTCAGCTGAAAACACACAAACACACTATGGTAATTCTCTTTACAAATGCCACTTCTTGTGATTTGATTTAGGAAAAATGACCATGTGTGAAAGAAGTTCAGCTTGGCTGCAACAAAGAAACAAATGGAATATGTGCTGTCCATGGTGCTGAAACCATGTATCAGCGACAGCAAACTGTAAGGGAGATCATCAGCGACAGACTATTTTTTGTAATAAATAGACAAACATATAGATAGATAGATAGATAACCATGTTAACTGAAAAAAAAATCAAGCGACAGAAACCGAACACAAGAAAATGCTGTTGCATCACCATAAGATGACCACTGATTCTTTCTTTCTGGCATTGATGTGTTTGATCCAATAAGTAAATTGAAAAATGAAAATCAAACTGGGGATTCTAAATTGTCCTTAGGCATGACTGTGACAGTGAATGGTTGTCTGTCTCTCTGTGTTGGCCCTGTGATGGACTGGCGATTTGTCCAGGGTGTACCCTGCCTCTCGCCCTAAGATGCTGGGATGGGTTCCAGCCCCCCGCGACCCAAAAAGGATTAAGTGGAAGAAGATGGATGGATGGATGAAAATATTAAATGACTGCATAGACTGTCAAAAGGTGCTGTTGCCCCCAAGCAGGGACAACCCTCAAATACTTAAATATCGAAAAGCCAGCAGATACGGTTGCTTTCAAAAGGGAGCTAGTATTTCAAACTCATAAAAATATAAGCATCAAAAATAAACGAACAAAAAACAAAACAAAATCACCAACGCTCACCTGCTGACTCTCAAAGGTCCAGGTGCTGTCCGGTAAAGATGCGTCCAGAACACTGATCACCTCCTTAAAGTCTGTGGTGCTGCTGGGTTTAATCAAAGTGAAATCACTGTACTCTGACATGGGAGACATGCAGGACCTGAAGGACTGACTCTGAGACAGCATGTCTCCTCCCAGGACCTCCACGTACTTTATAGGTCCATCAGTGTTGAGCTGAATCTGCAGGTTCCTGTTGGGGTTCTTGTAATCATCACAGTCGCTCCGTCTCATGCAGCAACTCCCGCTGCTTCTGCTGTTCCTGATGCATTTAACCGCCAAGATGAGAAAAGTCACCAGAGACAGCACTGACACCGAGGCCAGAGACAGAATCAGGTAAAGGGTGATTCTCCCAGTTTTCTTGCTGGGCTCGGCTACTGTCTGTCGGAGGTCTAAGATGGGCTCATGGAGACCGTCCTCCAGCAGGATGGACACGGTGACGGTGGAGGATTGCACCGGGTCCCCGTCGTCTTTGATCTCTATAACGAGTCTCTGAGAGGAGTCGTCCTGCTCGGACACAGCGCGTTTAGTCCTCACCTCCCCTGTGTACATAGTCACAGTGAACAGAGAGGCGTCTGTGGCCTCCGCCAGTCTGTAGCAGATGTAGGCGTTATGGCCCGAGTCAGCATCCACGGCCGTCACCTTGGTAACCAGGTGACCCGGTTTAGCAGAGCGGGGCATCCTCTGATGAGACAGGGAGCCCAGGGCAGCGGAGGAGGGGTAAATAACAGTGGGAGCATTGTCGTTCTGGTCTAGGATAAAGACGTGGACAGTGGCGTTGCTGCTGAGACATGGAGAGCCCTGATCCTTAGCCTGAACCTGAATCTGAAACACCTTCAGTTTCTCATAGTCAAAAGAGTGCATGCTGTAGATGCTGCCATTATCTGAGTTAATGTAGACATAAGACGAGACAGAAACGTCCTGAACTCTAGAGTCCAGGATGGAGTAAGAGATCTTTGCGTTTTCACCAGAATCCAGGTCAGAGGCTGATACTGAGTACAGTATAGAGCCCGGGACTCCGTTCTCTTTTAAATACACGTTATAATTTCTCTGACTGAATACAGGAGGATTGTCATTTACATCAGTAACAGTGACTGGTATTATTTTCTTACTAGACAGAGGAGGAGAGCCTGAATCTGTGGCTGTTATCTCAATATTATACTCTGAGAACTTCTCTCGGTCAAGAGCCCCGCTAGTAATCAGTGCGTAATTATTGGAAAACGACGGTTTCAAAGTAAAGGGGGAATCTTTGGGTAGTCGTAACGTTACTTTGCTATTATTACCCGAGTCAGCATCACGTGCATTCAGCAAAGCCACTACAGTGCCACCTGGTGCGTCTTCACGTACTGGCTTCGGTTCAGACGTGAGAACAATTTCTGGAATGTTGTCATTAACGTCTACAACATCTACCTGCAGACGACAGTGACTCTCCATTCCTGGAACCCCTTTGTCTTTTGCAGTAATTTCTATTTTATAGGACGTGTCTCTTTCATAATCCAAGCCTCCTTTCAAAGTTATTTCTCCGGTTAATGAATTTATTCCAAACACTGATAGCACTGAATCTGGTGTCCGTGAACCAAATGAAAATTCAACCTCCCCATTTGGTCCCTCATCAGCATCAGTTGCTGAAATTTTGACTACAAATGTGTCTTTTGGAGAATTTTCTTCTAAAGAAACTTTATATGTGTTTTTATCAAAAACGGGGAAATTATCATTAACGTCTAGTACAGAAATAATTACTTGTGAAGTACCAGATTTAACCGGATTTCCACCGTCTAACGCAGTCACTAATAACTGATGAACTGCTTTCTTCTCTCGATCAAGTGGCCTCTCTAACACTAACTCGGGAACCGTTTTTCCATCCTCAACCTCCTTCATTTTTAACGTAAAACACTCGTTTCTAGACAGAGTGTAGGATTTGACCGAATTACTCCCTACATCTAAATCCTCCGCTGTTTCTAAAACAAAACGAGTTCCCACCGCTGCTGTTTCTGCGATTTTTAAGGATAACTCCTTTGTATGAAAACGTGGAGAATTGTCATTTATGTCTTTTATTTCAACCTCAATTCGATGTAAATTGAGCGGATTCTCAAGAACTATTTGCAGAGGCAACACGCAGCTGGCTCTTTGTCCACATAAAGCCTCTCTGTCTATCCTGTCATTCACCACCAGCTCGCCCTTCCCCACATCCACAGTGAAATACTGCTCACCAGCGTCGGAGGCGACGCGCAACTCACGGTCAAAAATGTCCGAGAGTCCCAATCCCAGATCTTTGGCTATATTTCCAACCACAGATCCTTGCTTCAGCTCCTCTGGGATGCTGTAACGAGTCTGTCCGTCTGCTATACTCCACAGGAGGAAGAAATGATGCCACCAAAGAGCCTGCCATCTCCAGACCCGGTATCCCATTGTCTTTGTCATCCCTTATATCCGTTACAATGTGTTATTTCCCATCAAGAAAATCAAAGCAAATGTCCGGCTCCAATCTGCTTTCCCTACATCCCCAAAAATAAAGGCAGCCATGCCTGTAATTCAAATGAAAGATTTTGTCCTCAGCTCCGTTAAATAAGCGCACTACACCGTCCTCCAGTTCATTGCATTGTTAACTATCTGGTGCTGAGGCTGTGCAGAGGGGGAGGTGGTAGATCTCTTTGTACAGTTCTGCATCTTACTGGAGCAGAGCATCGCTCACCAACATCCAATAGGAAGAGAAGAGCGCAGCACTTTAAAAGAAAAGGCAGCATTGATGCAGATGAATTACTGTGTGTGGTGGCTGGTAGAATTCATGTCACGTTGCTGATGTGAAGTTTGTGATGCTGACACATAATTGCACTGATCAGATCAACGATGCTGCAAGTTTAAAGAGTAAAGAAACTTGAACAGAATACTAAAATCCATTACTGCCAACTGTACATCGATGATATGTTTAGGGTCTCCTGGGAAATTGAGGTATCAAAATTTGTAAAATTAAAGACTTTATAATAAATCAATAAAAGAAGGAAATAATAATAAAAACAAACAAACTTTGCAACCAAGCCACTGCAAATGCACATGGGTCAGAAAATTTGGCACAAATGTTTAGCTAGCCCTTTTAGGCAATAAAATGATATTGATAAATATGTATAAATTCCGAGGACACTCAAATGTAACCTAGCGCTCAGTTTTTAGACTAAACAGCAACAACTATTGATAAAATCAAACAATCATAAGCAGTGCTTTTTATACGAAAATGTCAATGTAAACTGTCGTCTGCTCACCTGCTGACTCTCAAAGGTCCAGGTGCTGTCTGGTAAAGACGCGTCCAGAACACTGATCACCTCCTTAAAGTCTGTGGTGCTGCTGGGTTTAATCAAAGTGAAATCACTGTACTCTGACATGGGAGACATGCAGGACCTGAAGGACTGACTCTGAGACAGCATGTCTCCTCCCAGGACCTCCACGTACTTTATAGGTCCATCAGTGTTGAGCTGAATCTGCAGGTTCCTGTTGGGGTTCTTGTAATCATCACAGTCGCTCCGTCTCATGCAGCAACTCCCGCTGCTTCTGCTGTTCCTGATGCATTTAATCGCTAAGATGAGAAAAGTCACCAGAGACAGCACGGACACTGAGGCCAGAGACAGAATCAGGTAAAGGGTGATTCTCCCAGTTTTCTTGCTGGGCTCGGCTACTTTCTGTCGGAGGTCTAAGATGGGCTCATGGAGACCGTCCTCCAGCAGGATGGACACGGTGACAGTGGAGGACTGCACAGGGTCCCCGTCGTCTTTGATCTCTATAACGAGTCTCTGAGAGGAGTCGTCCTGCTCGGACACAGCGCGTTTAGTCCTCACCTCCCCTGTGTACATAGTCACAGTGAACAGAGAGGCGTCTGTGGCCTCCGCCAGTCTGTAGCAGATGTAGGCGTTATGGCCCGAGTCAGCATCCACGGCCGTCACCTTGGTAACCAGGTGACCCGGTTTAGCAGAGCGGGGCATCCTCTGATGAGACAGGGAGCCCAGGGCAGCGGAGGAGGGGTAAATAACAGTGGGAGCATTGTCGTTCTGGTCCAGGATAAAGACGTGGACAGTGGCGTTGCTGCTGAGACATGGAGAGCCCTGATCCGTTGCCTGAACCTGAATCTGAAACACCTTCAGTTTCTCATAGTCAAAAGAGTGCATGCTGTAGATGCTGCCGTTATCTGAGTTAATGTAGACATAAGATGAGACAGAAACGTCCTGAACTCTAGAGTCCAGGATGGAGTAAGAGATCTTTGCGTTTTCACCAGAATCCAGGTCAGAGGCTGATACTGAGTACAGTATAGAGCCCGGGACTCCGTTCTCTTTTAAATACACGTTATAGGTGGGCTGTGTGAATACAGGAGGATTATCATTTACATCAGTAACAGTGACTGGTATTATTTTCTTACTAGACAGAGGAGGAGAGCCTGAATCTGTGGCTGTTATTTCAATATTATACTTTGAGAACTTCTCTCGGTCAAGAGCCCCGCTAGTAATCAGTGCGTAATTATTGGAAAACGACGGTTTCAAAGTAAAGGGGGAATCTTTGGGTAGTCGTAACGTTACTTTGCTATTATTACCCGAGTCAGCATCACGTGCATTCAGCAAAGCCACTACAGTGCCACCTGGTGCGTCTTCACGTACTGGCTCCGGTTCAGACGTGAGAACAATTTCTGGAATGTTGTCATTAACGTCTACAACATCTACCTGCAGACGACAGTGACTCTCCATTCCTGGAACCCCTTTGTCTTTTGCAGTAATCTCAATTTTATAGGACGTGTCTCTTTCATAATCCAAGCCTCCTTTCAAAGTTATTTCTCCGGTTAATGAATTTATTCCAAACACTGATAGCACTGAATCTGGTGTCCGTGAACCAAATGAAAATTCAACCTCTCCATTTGGTCCCTCATCAGCATCAGTCGCTGAAATTTTGACTACAAATGTGTCTTTTGGAGAATTTTCTTCTAAAGAAACTTTATATGTGTTTTTATCGAAAACGGGGAAATTATCATTGTTGTCTAATACAGAAATAATTACTTGTGAAGTACCAGATTTAACCGGATTTCCACCGTCTAACGCAGTCACTAATAACTGATGAACTGCTTTCTTCTCTCGATCAAGTGGCCTCTCTAACACTAACTCGGGAACCGTTTTTCCATCCTCAACCTCCTTCATTTTTAACGTAAAACACTCGTTTCTAGACAGAGTGTAGGATTTGACCGAATTACTCCCTACATCTAAATCCTCCGCTGTTTCTAAAACAAAACGAGTTCCCACCGCTGCTGATTCTGCGATTTTTAAGGATAACTCCTTTGTATGAAAACGTGGAGAATTGTCATTTATGTCTTTTATTTCAACCTCAATTCGATGTAAATTTAGCGGATGTTCAAGAACTATTTGCAGAGGCAACACGCAGCTGGCTCTTTGTCCACATAAAGCCTCTCTGTCTATCCTGTCATTCACCACCAGCTCGCCCTTCCCCACATCCACAGTGAAATACTGCTCACCAGCGTCGGAGGCGACGCGCAACTTACGGTCAAAAATGTCCGAGAGTCCCAATCCCAGATCTTTGGCTATATTTCCAACCACAGATCCTTGCTTCAGCTCCTCTGGGATGCTGTAACGAGTCTGTCCGTCTGCTATACTCCACAGGAGGAAGAAATGATGCCACCAAAGAGCCTGCCATCTCCAGACCCGGTATCCCATTGTCTTTGTCATCCCTTATATCCGTTACAATGTGTTATTTCCCATCAAGAAAATCAAAGCAAATGTCCGGCTCCAATCTGCTTTGCCCACATCCACAAAAATAAAGGCAGCCCATTTGCTCATGTCTGGAGCTTAAAATGAATAATTTTGTTCTCAGCTTCTGTACATGAGCGCATCACACCGTCCCCCAGCTCGTTGCTTTGTTAACTATCTGGTGCTGAGGCTGTGCAGAGGGGGAGGTGGTAGATCTCTTTGTACAGTTCTGCATCTTACTGGAGCAGAGCATCGCTCACTAACATCCAATAGGAAGAGAAGAGAACAGCACTTTAAAAGAAACAGCAGGGCTGGAATAGACCCAGATTCATTGCTGTGGTGGCTGGTAGAATTCTTATCACTCTGCTTGAGTTAAGTGTATGATGCTGGCACATTGTTGTACTGACCAGATCAAAGCTACTACAAGTTGAGAGAGAGAGAGAGAGAGAGACCTTGAGTAAAGTCCTATAATCTATTGTCTCCACCTGTGAATGGATGATATGTTTAGGGTCTCCTCGGAATCAGAGGGCCCCTGAGTTGGGCCCCCCAGCCCCCGCCCCCCCCCCCCCGTCTCTGCCACTGGACAGTCTAACATGATTTTATAACTTGTTTTTCTGTCATATTTTATATAGATGTTTCAGAATAATTGATGTGTGCTGTATATGCTTAACAAATATTAACAAAGTACAGCAAAGTAGAACAGATCACACTGTCAAGGTGCGTTCAGACCAAATGCGAACGGGTGCGCAGCGTGATTACATTTTAAATTGATTTTCATGTGCCACCCCAAGATTTTCAGTGGCCCCCACTATGAAAAATTTCTGGAGGCGCCCCTGCTCGGAATTTGAGGTATTAATATTTATGAAATTAAACTGAGTTCAAAATAAATAAATAAAATTATATGCAAGTGCGTCTCAATAAATTAGAATATCATAGAAAAATTAATTTATTTCAGTAACTCAATTCAAAAAGTAAAACTCATATTGAATAGAGTCATTACAGAGGGAGTGATATTTCAAGTGTTTTTTTCTTTTAATTTTGATGATTATACCTCATAGTAATGAAAACCTATAATTCAGTTTCTAAAAAAATTAGAATATTATAAGACCAATTAAAAAATGGATTTTTCATAGAAATGTTGGTTGACTGAAAAGTATGTCCATGTACACACTCAGTACTTGGTCTGGGCTTCTTTTGCATGAATTACTGCCACAGTGAGGCATGGTATGGAGGCAATCAGCCTGCTGAGGTGTCATGGGAGCCCAGGTTGCTTTGACAGCAGTCTTCAGCTTGTCTGCATTGTTGGGTCTTGTGTCTCTCATCTTCCTCTTCACAATAACCCATAGATTCTCTATGAGATTTAGATCAGGAGAGTTTGCCGTCCAGTCAAGCACAGTGATTCCATGGTCATTAAAACAGGTTTTGGTACTTTTAGCAATGTGGGCAGGTGCCAAGTCCTGCTTGAAAATGAAATCATCATCTCCATAAAGCTTGTCAGCAGAGGGAAGCATGAAGTGCTTTAAACATTTCCTGGTTGACGGCTGCACTGACTTTGGACTTGATAAAATACAATGGAAGAACACCAGCAGATGAGATGGTTGCCCAAGTAAAGTGCCAAGTCCTTTCATGTGGAAATCCCGGTCCCACAGTCTGGAGGAAGACTGGAGAAGCACAGAATCCAAGTTGCTTGAAGGCTAGTGTGAAGTTTGCAGTGTGAAGTGTGAAGTGATGGTTTGGGGAGCCATGTCATCTACTCCTGTTGGTCCACTGTGTTTTGTCAGGTATTTACTCTATATTAAACTTTGCAACCAAGCCACTGCAAATACATACGCTTCGGAAAGTTTGGCACAAATCATTTGCTAATACTGGCAAATAAATATGACGTAAATTCTGAGAGCGCTTAAATATAGCCCATGAAAACAATTGTCAGTTAGTGTTCAGCTTTTATACTAATCAGTGATTATTAATAAAAATCAAACAACCAGAAAAAGTGATTTTAATGTGAACATGTCACTATAAGCTTTCATCTGCTTACCTGCTGACTCTCAAAGGTCCAGGTGCTGTCCGGTAAAGACGCGTCCAGAACACTGATCACCTCCTTAAAGTCTGTGGTGCTGCTGGGTTTAATCAAAGTGAAATCACTGTACTCTGACATGGGAGACATGCAGGACCTGAAGGACCGACTCTGAGACAGCATGTCTCCTCCCAGGACCTCCACGTACTTTATAGGTCCATCAGTGTTGAGCTGAATCTGCAGGTTCCTGTTGGGGTTCTTGTAATCATCACAGTCGCTCCGTCTCATGCAGCAACTCCCACTGCTTCTGCTGTTCCTGATGCATTTAACAGCCAAGATGAGAAAAGTCACCAGAGACAGCACAGACACCGAGGCCAGAGACAGAATCAGGTAAAGGGTGATTCTCCCAGTTTTCTTGCTGGGCTCGGCTACTTTCTGTCGGAGGTCTAAGATGGGCTCATGGAGACCATCCTCCAGCAAGATGGACACAGTGACGGTGGAGGACTTCACAGGGTCCCCGTCGTCTTTGATCTCTATAACGAGTCTCTGAGAGGTGTCGTCCTGCTCGGACACAGCGCGTTTAGTCCTCACCTCCCCTGTGTACATAGTCACAGTGAACAGAGAGGTGTCCGTTGCCTCCGCCAGTCTGTAGGAGATGTAGGCGTTATGGCCCGAGTCAGCATCCACGGCCGTCACCTTGGTAACCAGGTGACCCGGTTTAGCAGAGCGGGGCATCCTCTGGTGAGGAAGGGAGCCCAGGGCAGCTGAGGAGGGGTAAATAACAGTGGGAGCATTGTCGTTCTGGTCCAGGATAAAGACGTGGACAGTGGCGTTGCTGCTGAGACACGGAGAGCCCTGATCCTTTGCCTGAACCTGAATCTGAAACACCTTCAGTTTCTCATAGTCAAAAGAGTGCATGCTGTAGATGCTGCCATTATCTGAGTTAATGTAGACATAAGATGAGACAGAAACGTCCTGAACTCTAGAGTCCAGGATGGAGTAAGAGATCTTTGCGTTTTCACCAAAATCCAGGTCAGAGGCTGATACTGAGTACAGTATAGAGCCTGGGACTCTGTTCTCTTTTAAATACACGTTATAGGTGGGTTGAGTGAATACAGGAGGATTATCATTTACATCAGTAACAGTGACTGGTATTATTTTCTTACTAGACAGTGGAGGAGAACCTGAATCAGTGGCTGTTATTTCAACATTATACTGGGAGAATCTCTCTCGGTCCAAAGGACCACTGGTGACCAATTCATAATTATTGGAGAAGGAAGGTTTTAAAGAGAAAAGTGATTTTGTCGGAAGCTGTAACGTCACTTTACCATTATCGCCAAAGTCTAGGTCCCGTGCACTGATTAAAGCCACTACTGTACCACTTGGTGCATCCTCGCGCACTGGACTGGGTTCTGAAGTTAACAGAATCTCAGGAACATTATCATTTACATCCTCTATGTCCAGCTGTACACGACAGTGACCCTCCATTTCAGGAATACCCTCGTCTTTAGCGGTTATGTCAATAAGGTAGGATTTAGTGTTTTCATAATCTAATGGACCTTTTAGAACAATTTCCCCTGATACATTGTTGATTTCAAACTTTGATAAAACAGAATCTGGTGTGCGTGAGCTGAAAGAATATTTAATTTCCCCATTAAGACCATCATCAGCATCCGTTGCTGAAACTTTGATTACAAATGTGTTTTTAGTGCTGTTTTCTTTTAAAGACACCCTGTATTCATTTTCACTGAAGATTGGAAAATTGTCATTAATATCAAGAACATCAATTGTGATTTTACATGTCCCAGAAGTAGCTGGATTTCCTCCATCTAATGCCGTCAGCAGCAGCTGATGGAGAGCATTTTTCTCCCGGTCTAATGGCCTCTCTAACACTAATTCTGGAACAGCTTTCGCATTCTTTGTGTCCTTGAATTTCAAGGAAAAATGATCATTTTTGCTTAAAGAGTAGCTTTTCAAAGAATTAGCTCCAACATCAGGGTCATCCGCTTTTTCCAGAGGAAAACGTGCTCCCGGAACAACGGATTCTGGTATTTTAATATTAATCTCGGGATTAAGAAAGCTCGGGGAGTTGTCATTTATGTCTCTTATTTCCACTTCTATTCGATGAGACTGCAAAGGATTTTCAACCACTACATGTACGGGCAGAAGGCAGGTTGCGCTTTGCGCACATAAAGCCTCTCTGTCTATTCTGTCATTCACCAGCAGCTCGCCCTTGCCTGCATCCACGCTGAAATACTGCTCACCAGCTTCGGACGCAATACGGAGTTTACGGTCAAAAATCTCAGATAGTCCCAGTCCCAGATCTTTGGCTATATTTCCCACCACTGATCCCTGTCTCAGCTCCTCTGGGACGCTGTAACGAGTCTGTCCGTCTATTGTACTCCACAGGAGAAAGAAATGATGCCACCAAAGACCCAGCCATCTCCAGTCTCTGTATCCTATTCTCTTTGTCATCCTTGCTCGGCTATATTCCATCCGCTCCCGTTGAAATCGCGTTCACAAAGCTGGAATCCATGATAATAAAAACCACTCCCCTCTCCAGAAAACATGACAATGCCCGATCATTGCTGGAACTAAAAAATCATTTAAGTCCAAGGAAACGGAGAGTATAACGCACACTCCTCTGGCTCATTCCACACTATGCAGGCGCTGCACTGGGGGCAGGGTCGAGATTGCTTTGTACAGTTCTGAATCCGATTGGTGCACAGCTTCCATTTCCTCCACCCAATGAGAGGAAAGGCTCAAGATTCTTAAAGGGACACCATACCTCTGTGAACAGTTAATCACTATGAAATCCACAAATATCAAACTATATTATTGGGTATATTTAAAAAAATAAATGAATGAAAATAATTTATACACATATGTATTTATGTAAATAAAGCAAACATATTTGATTTGTGCTGTAGTGCAATGTCCAAATATGTACAAAGAGAAAAATAAAGTGATAAATATAAACGCATTTATTTCCCAGATTTATTTATGTTTAATTTGCTTTTTACCCCCCCCCCCACACACACACGCACCTTCGTTTTGCTCTATATGTAAAAGTCGCTGTCCACCATTGTGGTGCTGAAACACTGAACACAAACTTAATCCCCAATACAGTTCTTGTCAAATATTTATAACCACTTATGCAAACAATGATGTACAATGGAAAGCAAAGCAAAGCAAATTATAAATTTTAAATGTACAAAAGAATATGGTTTTTACCCCCCCACACACACACACCCACAGATAGCAGCAAAATTGCTGTTATTAATGTTGCTCACAGAGAAAACCTACATTTTTTTTTCTTTGTCCGCAATAATGAACAACAAATTGCCACTCTTAACATTTCTCTATACTCACCTGCTGACTCTCAAAGGTCCAGGTGCTGTCCGGTAAAGACGCGTCCAGAACACTGATCACCTCCTTAAAGTCTGTGGTGCTGCTGGGTTTAATCAAAGTGAAATCACTGTACTCTGACATGGGAGACATGCAGGACCTGAAGGACTGACTCTGAGACAGCATGTCTCCTCCCAGGACCTCCACGTACTTTATAGGTCCATCAGTGTTGAGCTGAATCTGCAGGTTCCTGTTGGGGTTCTTGTAATCATCACAGTCGCTCCGTCTCATGCAGCAACTCCCGCTGCTTCTGCTGTTCCTGATGCATTTAACTGCTAAGATGAGAAAAGTCACCAGAGACAGTACTGACACCGAGGCCAGAGACAGAATCAGGTAAAGGGTGATTCTCCCAGTTTTCTTGCTGGGCTCGGCTACTTTTTGTCGGAGGTCTAAGATGGGCTCATGGAGACTGTCCTCCAGCAGGATGGACACGATGACAGTGGAGGACTTCACAGGGTCCCCGTCGTCTTTGATCTCTATAACGAGTCTCTGAGAGGAGTCGTCCTGCTCGGACACAGCGCGTTTAGTCCTCACCTCCCCTGTGTACATAGTCACAGTGAACAGAGAGGCGTCTGTGGCCTCCGCCAGTCTGTAGGAGATGTAGGCGTTATGGCCCGAGTCAGCATCCACGGCAGTCACCTTGGTAACCAGGTGACCCGGTTTAGTGGAGCGGGGCATCCTCTGATGAGAGAGGGAGCCCAGAGCAGTGGAGGAGGGGTAAATAACAGTGGGAGCATTGTCGTTCTGGTCCAGGATAAAGACGTGGACAGTGGCGTTGCTGCTGAGACATGGAGAGCCCTGATCCTTAGCCTGAACCTGAATCTGAAACACCTTCAGTTTCTCATAGTCAAAAGAGTGCATGCTGTAGATGCTGCCGTTATCTGAGTTAATGTAGACATAAGATGAGACAGAAACGTCCTGAACTGAGTCCAGGATGGAGTAAGAGATCTTTGCGTTTTCACCAAAATCCAGGTCAGAGGCTGATACTGAGTACAGTATAGAGCCTGGGACTCCGTTCTCTTTTAAATACACGTTATAGGTGGGCTGAGTGAATACAGGAGGATTATCATTTACATCATTTATACTAACAGGTATAATCTTGCTGCTAGTAAGTGAAGGAGAACCTGCATCAGTCGCTGTTATTTCAATATTATACTGTGAAAAACTCTCTCGGTCTAAAGGGGCGTTGGTAATCAGTGCGTAATTATTAGAAAAAGAAGGTTTTAAACTGAAAGGCGCACTTTTGGGAAGCTGCAACGTTACTTTTCCATTTTCACCAGAATCAGCATCACGGACACTGAGCAAAGCGACCACAGTTCCACTGCGGGAGTCCTCGGGTACAGAACTTTGTGATGAAGTTAACACAATTTCTGGAGAATTATCATTTACATCTATCACATCCACCTGGACACTACAGTGACCCTCCATTTTAGGCAAGCCTTTATCTCTTGCGCTGATGTCTATTCGGTAGGAAGATTGCACTTCATAGTCTAACTGCCCCTTTAAAAACATCTCTCCAGTGTCTGCATCTATATGAAATAAGGACAGTACTGATGGCGGTGTGTGTATACCGAGCGAGTACTCGATCTCCCCATTTGGACCCTCATCTGTGTCTGTTGCTCTTGTTGCAACAACAAAGGAGCCATTTGGACTATTTTCTTTGACAGAGATTTTATACAAACTATTTTCAAACAATGGCACATTGTCATTATTATCAAGTACGGTTACGGTTATTTTGGAAGTACCTGATTTGGCAGGATTTCCACCGTCTATAGCGGTGAGAATTAAATTATGAGTTGCTTTTTTCTCTCGATCTAAGGATTTGTTTAACACCAATTCGGGTATTTTCACCCCTGTTTCAATTTCTTTTACTTTCAAAATGAAGCACTCATCTTTGCTTAGCGTGTAGGTCTTTACTCCATTACTCCCAACATCAGGGTCCACTGCCATTTCTAAGGGGAAACAAACACCAGCGACTGTGGACTCAGCGATTTCTATCATGTGGTCACTTTTTAAAAAAGTAGGAGCGTTGTCATTCACGTCTTTAATTTCCACTTCTATTCGGTGCAACTGCAGCGGGCTCTCTATCACAACCTGCAGAGGCAGCACACAGCTGGCGCTTTGTCCACACAAAGTCTCTCTGTCTATTCGGTCATTCACCACCAGCTCGCCCTTCCCCGCATCCACACTGAAATACTGCTCACCCGCCTCCGAGGCGACGCGTAACTTACGGTCAAAAATATCAGACAATGCCAAACCCAAGTCTCTGGCAAGGTTTCCAACCGGAGAGCCTCGCTCCAGCTCCTCCGGGATGCTGTATCGAGTCTGGCCGTGTATTGTACTCCACAGGAGGAAGAAATGATACCACCAAAGAGCCGGCCATCTCCATTCTCTGCATCCCATTGTCTTTGTCGTCCCCGGTGCGTTACAGTGCGCCGTTATTCCTCATCCAAATATCACTGAGAGGCAAAATCCCTCAACGGTGATTTTACAGCACGCCAAATAGATCCGTGATTACGCATCCTGAGATGAAAAATGATCGCCATTCAGTCCGGCTATTTAAACGTATCCTTCTCTCATCCTCGGGCTCCAGGCACTGACTACGGTGGTGAGGATGGATGGGGGAGGGAGTAGATCTCTTTGTACAGTTTCTGCTTCAATTGGCGCCCAGCATTCACCCCACAGCCAATACACTGACACAGAAGGGCTCCTGACCCAGCAAAGAGGTTTAAGAATACAGCACATGGCACAGTGGGGTGCACACTGGTGTAGATATTAATGACTGAGCAAAAATGCATATTATTGCTTATGTAGTTTGAAGGAAATAAAGCAATCCTCGCAACTGAATGTGTAACACAAAGCAAATAAATGACATAGCATGAATACTATGCTGTCTTTAAAAAAATAAACGAACGAACGCATGAATAAAAAGGATCAAACACCTAGAAGAAGTAAAGACTGTCCAAATTACTTAAAAGTGAACATCCCAGAAAAGTTAAAGCAGCCAGAGAAAGGGACAAGACAGTTTAAAAAATATCTACGTCCAAGGACACTTCTCAGCAACAATATTTACTTGCACATGTCAAAAAAATGTGACTGATTGAAATATCTGCTGTGGTTAAATGTTATATGGTTATAATCATAAAAATACAAGTACTGTATGCTGTTATAATTTATGTAGGATATCAAAATCAGTGCTTTGATGAATGAGCACGAGACAATAAAAAGAATGTTGTGCACGATTGCATGGCAGGGAAATTATTTTCATCTGCTCACCTGCTGACTCTCAAAGGTCCAGGTGCTGTCCGGTAAAGACGCGTCCAGAACACTGATCACCTCCTTAAAGTCTGTGGTGCTGCTGGGTTTAATCAAAGTGAAATCACTGTACTCTGACATGGGAGACATGCAGGACCTGAAGGACTGACTCTGAGACAGCATGTCTCCTCCCAGGACCTCCACGTACTTTAGAGGTCCATCAGTGTTGAGCTGAATCTGCAGGTTCCTGTTGGGGTTCTTGTAATCATCACAGTCGCTCCGTCTCATGCAGCAACTCCCACTGCTTCTGCTGTTCCTGATGCATTTAACAGCCAAGATGAGAAAAGTCACCAGAGACAGCACGGACACCGAGGCCAGAGACAGAATCAGGTAAAGGGTGATTCTCCCAGTTTTCTTGCTGGGCTCAGCCACTTTTTGTCGGAGGTCTAAGATGGGCTCATGGAGACCGTCCTCCAGCAAGATGGACACGGTGACGGTGGAGGACTGCACCGGGTCCCCGTCGTCTTTGATCTCTATAAGGAGTCTCTGAGAGGAGTCGTCCTGCTCGGACACAACGCGTTTAGTCCTCACCTCCCCTGTGTACATAGTCACAGTGAACAGAGAGACATCTGTGGCCTCCGCCAGTCTGTAGCAGATGTAGGCGTTATGGCCCGAGTCAGCATCCACGGCCGTCACCTTGGTAACCAGGTGACCCGGTTTAGCAGAGCGGGGCATCCTTTGATGAGAGAGGGAGCCCAGGGCAGCAGAGGAGGGGTAAATAACAGTGGGAGCATTGTCGTTCTGGTCCAGGATAAAGACGTGGACAGTGGCGTTGCTGCTGAGACATGGAGAGCCCTGATCCTTTGCCTGAACCTGAATCTGAAACACCTTCAGTTTCTCATAGTCAAAAGAGTGCATGCTGTAGATGCTGCCATTATCTGAGTTAATGTAGACATAAGATGAGACAGAAACGTCCTGAACTCTAGAGTCCAGGATGGAGTAAGAGATCTTTGCGTTTTCACCAAAATCCAGGTCAGAGGCTGATACTGAGTACAGTATAGAGCCCGGGACTCCGTTCTCTTTTAAATACACGTTATAGGTGGGCTGAGTGAATACAGGAGGATTATCATTTACATCAGTAACAGTGACTGGTATTATTTTCTTACTAGACAGTGGAGGAGAACCTGAATCAGTGGCTGTTATTTCAACATTATACTGGGAGAATCTCTCTCGGTCCAAAGGACCACTGGTGACCAATTCATAATTATTGGAGAAGGAAGGTTTTAAAGAGAAAAGTGATTTTTTCGGAAGCTGTAACGTCACTTTACCATTATCGTCAAAGTCTAGGTCCCGTGCACTGATTAAAGCCACTACTGTACCACTTGGTGCATCCTCGCGCACTGGACTGGGTTCTGAAGTTAACAGAATCTCAGGAACATTATCATTTACATCCTCTATGTCCAGCTGTACACGACAGTGACCCTCCATTTCAGGAATACCCTTGTCTTTAGCGGTTATGTCAATAAGATAGGATTTAGTGTTTTCATAATCTAATGGACCTTTTAGAACAATTTCCCCTGATACATCGTTGATTTCAAACTTTGATAAAACAGAATCTGGTGTGCGTGAGCTGAAAGAATATTTAATTTCCCCATTAAGACCATCATCAGCATCCGTTGCTGAAACTTTGATTACAAATGTGTTTTTAGTGCTGTTTTCTTTTAAAGACACCCTGTATTCATTTTCACTGAATATTGGAAAATTGTCATTATTATCAAGAACATCAATTGTGATTTTACATGTCCCAGAAGTAGCTGGATTTCCTCCATCTAATGCCGTCAGCAGCAGCTGATGGAGAGCATTTTTCTCCCGGTCTAATGGCCTCTCTAACACTAATTCTGGAACAGCTTTCGCATTCTTTGTGTCCTTGAATTTCAAGGAAAAATGATCATTTTTGCTTAAAGAGTAGCTTTTCAAAGAATTAGCTCCAACATCAGGGTCATCCGCTTTTTCCAGAGGAAAACGTGCTCCCGGAACAACGGATTCTGGTATTTTAATATTAATCTCGGGATTAAGAAAGCTCGGGGAGTTGTCATTTATGTCTCTTATTTCCACTTCTATTCGATGAGACTGCAAAGGATTTTCAACCACTACATGTACGGGCAGAAGGCAGGTTGCGCTTTGCGCACATAAAGCCTCTCTGTCTATTCTGTCATTCACCAGCAGCTCGCCCTTGCCTGCATCCACGCTGAAATACTGCTCACCAGCTTCGGACGCAATACGGAGTTTACGGTCAAAAATCTCAGATAGTCCCAGTCCCAGATCTTTGGCTACATTTCCCACCACTGATCCCTGTCTCAGCTCCTCTGGGACGCTGTAACGAGTCTGTCCGTCTATTGTACTCCACAGGAGAAAGAAATGATGCCACCAAAGACCCAGCCATCTCCAGTCTCTGTATCCTATTCTCTTTGTCATCCTTGCTCGGCTATATTCCATCCGCTCCCGTTGAAATCGCGTTCACAAAGCTGGAATCCATGATAATAAAAACCACTCCCCTCTCCAGAAAACATGACAATGCCCGATCATTGCTGGAACTAAAAAATCATTTAAGTCCAAGGAAACGGAGAGTATAACGCACACTCCTCTGGCTCATTCCACACTATGCAGGCGCTGCACTGGGGGCAGGGTCGAGATTGCTTTGTACAGTTCTGAATCCGATTGGTGCACAGCTTCCATTTCCTCCACCCAATGAGAGGAAAGGCTCGAGATTCTTAAAGGGACACCATACCTCTGAACAGTTAATCACTATGAAATCCACAAATATCAAACTATATTATTGGGTATATTTAAAAAAATAAATGAAAGAAAATAATTTATACACATATGTATTTATGTAAATAAAGCAAACATATTTGCTTTGTGCTGTAGCGCAACGTCCAAATATGTACAAAGAGAAAAAAAAGTGATAAATATAAACGCATTTATTTCCCAGATTTATTTGTTTAATTTGCTTTTAACCCCCCCCCCCCCACACACACACACGCACCTTCGTTTTGCTCTATATGTAAAAGTCGCTGTCCACCATTGTGGTGCTGAAACGCTGAACACAAACTTAATCCCCAATACAGTTCTTGTCAAATATTTATAACCACTTATGCAAACAATGATGTACAATGGAAAAGCAAATTATAAATTTTAAATGTACAAAAGAAAATGGTTTTTACCCCCCACACACCCACAGATAATTAACTGTAGCAGCAAAATTGCTGTTATTAATGTTGCTCATAGAGAAAACCTAAATTTTTTTTCTTTGTCCGCAATAATGAACAACAAATTGCCACTCTTAACATTTCTCTATACTCACCTGCTGACTCTCAAAGGTCCAGGTGCTGTCCGGTAAAGACGCGTCCAGAACACTGATCACCTCCTTAAAGTCTGTGGTGCTGCTGGGTTTAATCAAAGTGAAATCACTGTACTCTGACATGGGAGACATGCAGGACCTGAAGGACTGACTCTGAGACAGCATGTCTCCTCCCAGGACCTCCACGTACTTTATAGGTCCATCAGTGTTGAGCTGAATCTGCAGGTTCCTGTTGGGGTTCTTGTAATCATCACAGTCGCTCCGTCTCATGCAGCAACTCCCGCTGCTTCTGCTGTTCCTGATGCATTTAACAGCCAAGATGAGAAAGGTCACAAGAGACAGTACTGACACCGAGGCCAGAGACAGAATCAGGTAAAGGGTGATTCTCCCAGTTTTCTTGCTGGGCTCGGCTACTTTCTGTCGGAGGTCTAAGATGGGCTCATGGAGACCATCCTCCAGCAGGATGGACACGGTGACGGTGGAGGACTGCACCGGGTCTCCGTCGTCTTTGATCTCTATAACGAGTCTCTGAGAGGAGTCGTCCTGCTCGGACACAACACGTTTAGTCCTCACCTCCCCTGTGTACATAGTCACAGTGAACAGAGAGGCGTCTGTGGCCTCCACCAGTCTGTAGGAGATGTAGGCATTATGGCCCGAGTCAGCATCCACGGCCGTCACTTTGGTAATCAGGTGTCCTGGTTTAGTGGAGCGGGGCATCCTCTGGTGAGAGAGGGAGCCCAGTGCAGTGGAGGAGGGGTAAACAACAGTGGGAGCATTGTCGTTCTGGTCCAGGATAAAGACGTGGACAGTGGCGTTGCTGCTGAGACACGGAGAGCCCTGATCCTTAGCCTGAACCTGAATCTGAAACACCTTCAGTTTCTCATAGTCAAAAGAGTGCATGCTGTAGATGCTGCCATTATCTGAGTTAATGTAGACATAAGACGAGACAGAAACGTCCTGAACTCTAGAGTCCAGGATGGAGTAAGAGATCTTTGCGTTTTCACCAAAATCCAGGTCAGAGGCTGATACTGAATACAGTATAGAGCCTGGGACTCCGTTCTCTTTTAAATACACGTTATAAGATTGTTGACTAAATATTGGCGGATTGTCATTTACATCAGTGATGGTAACAGATATACTTTTCTTACTTGAAAGTGGAGGAGAGCCTGAATCTGTGGCCATAATCTCAATATTATATTCAGACATATTTTCCCGATCTAAAACACCATTTGTAACCAGTATGTAATTATGGGAAAATGAGGGTTTTAAGGAAAAGTGAGATTTCACAGGGAGTCGTAATGTTACTTTACCGTTTTCTCCGGAGTCAAGGTCTCGGACACTGAGTAAAGCCACCACGGTGCCATTAGGCGAGTCTTCGCGCACAGGCTTTGGGTGAGAAGTGAGTATTATTTCTGGAGCGTTATCATTAATGTCTAAAACTTCAACGTGAATGGTACAATGGCCCTCCATTCTCGGAATACCTTTATCTTTTGCACTTATGTCTAATTCATAATTTGCCATTGTTTCGAAATCTAATTTCCCCTTAAGTAATATTGTTCCCGATATTTGATCAATGCTAAAAACAGATGGTACAGCATCTGCTGTGTGTGCGCCAAATGAATACTCAATCTCCCCATTCTGGCCCTCATCCATGTCTGTCGCCTTTGTTTGCACTATTAATGTACCTTCTGAGACGTTTTCACTGACAGATACCTTATATAACGTTTTCTCAAAAGAAGGGACGTTATCATTCACATCAAGGACTCTAATGATTATCTGTGCAGACCCTGATTTCACCGGGCTTCCTCCATCTAAAGCTGTTAGCAGGATCTTGTGAACAGCCTTTTTCTCTCTGTCCAAGACTTTTGCTAAAATTAATTCAGGGACTCTCCTTCCACCAGCAACTTCCTTTACATGAATATTAAAGCATTCGTCTTTACTAAGTGTATATGACTTCACTGAATTACTGCCAACATCTGGGTCTATGGCGGTTTCCAGTGGAAACCGAACACCAACACCTGTAGTTTCTGCAATCTCTAATGTAATATCTTGTGATGGAAATCTGGGTGCATTATCATTAATATCTTGAATTTCGACTTCAACTCGATAAAGTTGCAGCGGGTCTTCAATTACAACCTGCAGAGGCAATACACAGCTGGCGCTTTGTCCGCATAAAGCCTCTCTGTCTATTCTTTCATTTACCACCAGCTCGCCTTTATCCGCATCCACAGTGAAATACTGCTTACCAGACTCAGAGGCGACGTGCAGTTTACGGTCAAAAATTTCAGATAGTCCCAATCCCAGATCTTTGGCTATATTCCCCACTACAGAGCCCTGTTTTAGCTCCTCCGTGACGCTGTATCGAGTCTGTCCATCTATTGCACTCCACAGGAGAAAGAAATGATGCCACCAGAGAGCCAGCCATCTCCAATCTCTGCATCCCTTTCTCTTTGTCATCCTGGGTCCGCTATAACACCTTAATTCCAATCGACATTAAAAGCAGAAAAAATAAGAAAGCAGGTATCGATCCCATACAACCACAAAGTGTTGATCTCGACCGTTGGATAAAATATAAAATCCTCATATTGTGAAATACCAGCTCATCGCTCCTCCTCTCCTCCACCTCTTTGCTTTGTGACAGTCTCAGCATCTCGGCTAAATGGGGGCAGGGACTAGATTGCTTTGTACAGTTCTCTATCCTGTTGGTGCACAGCGTCAACCGTTAACAGCCAATCTGGAAAGCGCTGATCTACACTCTTAAAGTTGCAGCCTGTATTCTTTATCTGCACCTTCACCGCAGTCAAAGCCAACACTGAAGTAATGGAACATGCAACGAAAGAAAGAAAGAAAGAAACAAACAAAATGTACTAAGGCCATTAGACATTAAAAAAATCACACAATTCAGTATGTTTTTAACCAGTCTCTTCAAACTAACTACATTTAACTGCCTTATATTACTGTTTATGTGTGAGGTGATGTCAAGATGCATCACGTTCTCATAACTGACAAACTACAATACAGAAATGCATTGCAGCCCTAGAGACACACGGGGTCAAATGGTAAATGGCGTTCACTTATATAGCTCTTTTTTACTCATCTCTGGATGACCAAAGCGCTTTACAGATCATGCTGTCCACCCATTCACGCACACATACACACACTGATGGCAGCGGAGGTGGTCTGACACAGCAAGAACAACTGGGGGTTCAGTGTCTTGCTCAAGGACACTTTGACATGCAGACTGCAGACAGGGCGGGAATTGAACCCCTGACCTTCCGATCAGTAGTCGGCCACACTACACTTGCGCCACAGTTACAAGCGCGTGCATTCCATTAAGCGTCGCTGTACGCTTTAATGGTGCTGAACATTGTGCATAGTGTTTATTTGCGGTTTCTGACCACAGTATATTCTAAAAAAAATCCATCAATAAAACCTTTGAGCTATTCAATATGTACTGTATATGAAAAGATGAGGATTACAAAACCACATGGGAAAAAAGGCATTTTCTCTACACTCACCTGCTGACTCTCAAAGGTCCAGGTGCTGTCCGGTAAAGACGCGTCCAGGACACTGATCACCTCCTTAAAGTCTGTGGTGCTGCTGGGTTTAATCAAAGTGAAATCACTGTACTCTGACATGGGAGACATGCAGGACCTGAAGGACTGACTCTGAGACAGTATGTCTCCTCCCAGGACCTCCACATACTTTATAGGTCCATCAGTGTTGAGCTGAATCTGCAGGTTCCTGTTGGGGTTCTTGTAATCATCACAGTCGCTCTGTCTCATGCAGCAACTCCCGCTGCTTCTGCTGTTCCTGATGCATTTAACCGCTAAGATGAGAAAAGTCACCAGAGACAGCATGGACACCGAGGCCAGAGACAGAATCAGGTAAAGGGTGATCCTCCCAGTTTTCTTGCTGGGCTCGGCTACTTTCTGTCGGAGGTCTAAGATGGGCTCATGGAGACCGTCCTCCAGCAGGATGGACACGGTGACGGTGGAGGACTGCACCGGGTCTCCGTCGTCTTTGATCTCTATAACGAGTCTCTGAGAGGAGTCGTCCTGCTCGGACACAGCGCGTTTAGTCCTCACCTCCCCTGTGTACATAGTCACAGTGAACAGAGAGGCGTCTGTGGCCTCCGCCAGTCTGTAGCAGATGTAGGCATTATGGCCCGAGTCAGCATCCACGGCCGTCACCTTGGTAACCAGGTGACCCGGTTTAGCGGCGCGGGGCATCCTCTGGTGAGAGAGGGAGCCCAGGGCAGCGGAGGAGGGGTAAATAACAGTGGGAGCATTGTCGTTCTGGTCCAGGATAAAGACGTGGACAGTGGCGTTGCTGCTGAGACACGGAGAGCCCTGATCCTTTGCCTGAACCTGAATCTGAAACACCTTCAGTTTCTCATAGTCAAAAGAGTGCATGCTGTAGATGCTGCCATTATCTGAGTTAATGTAGACATAAGACGAAACAGAAACATCCTGAACTTTAGAGTCCAGGATGGAGTAAGAGATCTTTGCGTTTTCACCTACATCATTATCTGTGGCTGACACGGAGCATAAGATTTTCCCAGGAGGATGGTTTTCCTTTACATAAACAACATAAGAAGGTTGGGAGAAAACTGGTGGGCTGTCATTTACATCCGATAATTCAACAACTATTATTTTTTCACTTGTTAATGGTGATTTTCCTTTATCAGACGCTCTTATCTTTACTGTATATTGAGCATGTTTTTCACGATCAAGGAGCCCGTTTGTCACTAAAGAGTAATGGTTAGAAATCGATGGATTTAACTTAAAGGGGGATGCGGGCGACAAGCTTAATGTAACTTTTCCATTATCACCTGAATCTGGGTCTTTTGCACTTATCAATGCAATAACTGTACCGTCTGCAGAATCTTCAGCAACAGGTGTCGTCAGAGATGTAACAATTATTTCAGGAATGTTGTCGTTAATGTCAGTTATTTTGATTTCAACACTGCAATGCCCATCCATCTGAGGATTGCCTTTATCTTTAGCAGTGACATCAAATCTGTGAACAGCATTTGTTTCATGGTCTAAGATTCCTTTCACAATAATAGCTCCACTTGTAGGTTTAATATCAAATAATGATAAAATCAGATCTGTAGTTTGCTCAGCAAAAAAATATTCTATTTCTCCATTAGGTCCTTCGTCTGCATCTGTGGCTTTAACGTGTAATATTTCAGTTCCCGGTGTCGCCTTCTCGCTGACATTAGCTTCATATACCTGCCTTTCAAATTGCGGATCATTATCATTGATGTCAAGAACTACAACTGTAATTTCAGAGGTCCCTGAACGCACCGGATCCCCACCATCTACCGCAGTGAGGATGAGATTGTGCACAGGCAGTTTTTCTCGATCAAGGGGTTTTTCAAGGACTAATTCGGGGATCTTTCTCCCATCCTTGTGGTTTTTTACAGTCAGTTTGAAATTTTCATTCTTACTTAGCAGATAAGAGCGTACAGAATTAGAACCAACATCGGGATCATGGGCATTTTCTAACGGAAATCGTGCACCCGGATTAACCAGCTCTGCAATTTTAACCACTTTCTCTTTCGTGAGAAAACTGGGAGAATTGTCATTTGTGTCTTGTATTTCAATTTCTACTCTATGTAACTGTAGGGGATTGTCTATCACTAATTCCAAAGGCAGCAAACATGATGGTTTTTCCCTACACAGTTCCTCTCTGTCTATCCTGTCCGTCACCACCAGTTCTCCCTTCCCCAAATCCACACTAAAATACTGCTTACCAGCTTCTGAAGTTATCCGTAATTTACGCCGATGCAGTTCAGATACAACCAAACCCAAATCTTTGGCTAAATTCCCTACCACAGATCCCTGTTTGAGCTCCTCTGGGATGCTGTAGCGAGTCTGTCCGTCTATTGTAGTCCACAGCAGAAGGAAATGATGCCACCACAAAAGTACCTGCCATGATGGTAATTTGTTCCACATTATTCCACGTCCCATAAATGCCATATTGTGTCACTCCAATCCCAACTCCTGGACTGATCAAATGTCGAAGGTTTGTAATCCAGCAAAGATCCGTTCACAAAGGAAACAGTGAAAGTCATGCTTTGTGTCTGCATGCGCGTCCCTCCCCTCTGGTGCACGAGACTGTAGCGGTTAGGAGGCTGATGCTGCTTGGTGAGACGGAGTAGATCTCTTTGTACAGCTCGGGATTTCATTGGTCGACTTAATCTATCTATTTTCACCAATCATAGCATCACTGAACCTTCAAGGAAGGGCGACGTAAAAGTCAGATCAACAAAGAGCCACCAGGAATTAAAATGCTTCCTTGCATATGTACAGCCCATTAAAAAAAAATCACCTATAGCAGTTTTTAACATTTATTTTTGTTGATCATATATTCATAATGTGTGTATTGCATATAATCGCATGTAATGCAATAAATGTTATATTATCTGCACATACAAAATGATTAAATATGGTGTCTTTTCAATAATGGCTCATAAATGCAGGATTCCTTCTGTCCGCCTCTGTTGCAAACAAGGCTCTTCGTTGCCTTCCTGTGGCCAGAGAAAGCCAGTGCAGCCGGCAGAGTAATCCTCTCAGAGAAATGCAGTAA
This sequence comes from Pholidichthys leucotaenia, assembly GCA_020510985.1. Lineage (NCBI taxonomy): Eukaryota > Metazoa > Chordata > Actinopteri > Cichliformes > Pholidichthyidae > Pholidichthys > Pholidichthys leucotaenia. The sequence goes on along the minus strand of CM035840.1, from coordinate 38,110,418 downwards.
TTCTGACGGCACCGAGCGTGAAATGCCCGTATGGAGGTCTGTAGAGCAAGAGAAGCGGGAGGGGGAGTGCCTCTTTTTCTCCCTCCCTCCCTCGCTCTCTCTCCACACTCACACGTCAATGGAGAGTGCATTACCTTCATGTACTTAGTCCTACAGCACTATACTATACCGTGCTGAGATGATTCATAGTTGATGTAATAAGACAAACGCATATTTATTCAGCACTTAATCCAAAAAAGCAGACAACATAATCAGAAATAGTAACCAGTCCAGACATAAATACAAGCAATATTAAAATTCCAGCGCCAAGATGCTTTGGCACTAATTGCGGTGTAATTGTCCTATTTAAAAAAAAAAAAAAAAAATGTGGAAAGGGTATTCTTTTAAAAAAAAAAAAAAAAAAAAATGGTCATGAGTCCATTTAGGAGGTGGGCGGCAGAGGGAGATGAAGAGAGCTGTGCGTGTGGAACAGAGAGCGGGAGGGGGAGCGCTGGAGCAGATTTCAGCACCACGGGTGAGGACAGCGCCACACAGGCGGTCAGCTGCTGCAGCTGCAGGATGGCGGAGAGAGCGGATCCCTGCAGGGTGAGTGAAGCAGGCAGCAGGACAAAACCTCTCCCTCCACACGTGATGCAGATGTACATTAAACATGACTGGGCTGTGTTAGAATCGGTCTGACTTTGTAAAGACAGTAATGTAATAATGTCAGTTTTTTTATATCAGCATGTGGATGTTTGAAAAAATAGTAATGTTTTAGCAGTGTATTATTATGGGGGGGGGGGGGGGGGGGGTTAATAAAAACGCTGGGGTTTACGCAATTTATTAAGCTTTTTGGCTCTAAAGTTGATCTTATGGGGTATTAAGTGCTATAAGGGGGTATTATGGACATACATTATTATCTGTATTATTACATTATATTGTGTGAGGTGACTGGCTACAGTACACTTTTTTTAGCCTGTGTTCTATACATTCTTATTTCTTTATGTGGACCCTGCACCGTTCCAAATAAAAAAAAAAGGTGTTTCAATAAAAGGCTGTAAAGGATATTCATAGATGTAAGTAACAAAACTGAAAGCTTTAATTGAAGGCAAAATAATCATAAATAACACAAAACATGCAGTGTGTTCATCTTTTTATTTCAAATGTAATGTGTGTACTAATTTTATCAGGTACATTAAGTAAAAACTAAAATACTCTGATGTACTGTATAAGTACTGTGATAAGTTCTACCTTCAATACAGATGAAACTATCAAGACTTTACTGACACACTTGTATAAAGTGAGGTGAATTCACATGACATGAGTTATGTCCTGTAAAAGCTAATAAACTGTCAGATATATGTATATGTATCAGTCATTTATTTTACCATGGACAATACTGAATATTTCATGAAATACTGTATCTTACTGTATATGTTCCATCAATTAATTTATTGTTTTTGACTTAAGACTAAAGATTCTGTAGTTCTGATAGGTGAGAATATTTTTTATTTATTATTTTTTTTCTCCCTCCATGAAGTTGTGTATGCATTGATGATCTCTCAGGCTTTATTGTGTTTTCATGGCAGGGTTGAAAGTAAACTTTATTGTCTTTTTAGAGATAGAAAGTTGTGATGTAAGGACAAGTGTTTTTTTTTTTAATTATCCTGGCCAATTATATCAGTGAGGGATGATTTAATAAAAGCACAGCTTCTTGTACAACACAACATTCATTGAAACTCAAACATGCAATAGTTCACGTTTTCATAAAGCTGAATTTAAACATTAGAAAGCTGCCAATTACATTGCTAATGGATTGTCACACAACTTTGTATTAGATTACAGTGTGAACAAAGAACGCCTCACTTTACAAGCTATAGCATCCACACAAGCAGAAGTGGGTAGTAACCAGTTACATTTACTCAAGTACTCAAGTATTTTTTTCACAAAATGTATTGCCAAGTAGTTTTATTGTAGGGTACTTTTTTACACTTACATGGGTGCACTTTTGAAAAAAAAAAATACCCCTTTAGTTAGTTTCATTTTCACTGATTTGAGCTGAATGCTGGTCTAATTTTTCTCTCATCAATTTTTCTTCTCATCCAATTTAACCTCATTGTTCTTCTATTCTGACTCAGGAAATATGTGATTTATAGCTGTGTCTTGATATGATTCAGATTATGTAAGAAGGTACAGTGAGCATAGTTTATATTTCATTTTCCTCAGAGTAACACATCTAAGAGCAAACACGCAAGTTGGAAGGAGTAAAATTGCTAATTGACAAGAAAAAAATATTGCACATTTATAAGAAAAGGGTTTAAAGTTTACAAGAAAAAATGTTTCATATTTATGAGGGGTTTTTTAACTTGCAAAACTGTATAAAAGTTGCAAATTATTACAGGAGATACAAATAAGAAAATAAGTAGCAAAATTATTAAAAGAAAATGACTAGTTTAGGAGGAAAAAAGTTAATTTAATGGGGAAAATGAATAAAATTGCAAAGAAAAATGTCATAAATATATCAAGAAAAAACCACATACTGGCAAGAAAATCACAAATTTATGAGCGCAAATTTCCCAAATTCATGAGAAAAAATAGTAACTGAAGGGGAAAAGGTCACAAACTGGTGAGAGTAAAATCATTACTCACAAATGAAAATAGATACTTTCTTACTCAAGTAATTTCTTTGGCAACTACTCTTCCTAACACATGTGTAATGCCAGTTTTACTTGAGTACAGTTTCTGGCTGCTCTACCCACCTCTGCACATGACACTTAATAATAAGCAGAACGCTGAATCAATTAGACACTTTACTGACATTTATTGGATTAAGTCAATTCTGTCATTTAAAGTGAGCTTTATTTTTTTTTTTCCATAGACAGACTTGTAAACTCTCCACATGTATAATGGTGGTTCAGAGCACCAATCCAGCAGCTGAAATCCAATATACTGCACGTAATCCTTACAATGTTATCTGGCATGAAATACTTTAACAGCTGGTCTTCCCTGCTAATTCTCCCCTTAAACTAAATAAGCCTGATAACACTCAGAGCTGCCTAATGTAAACTACCTACACAGACATGTTACCCAGATAAATGACCAAACTGTCTACTTACAGTGCTGTGGAAAAAGTATTTTTGTCATAAACTCTCCGTGTGCTCTGCCATAGCGCATGGAGAAAGAAAAAGGATGGGAAGATTTAAATTCACCAAACACACATTTATTGACATACTGTAAACTGTTCACAGACAAAGACGAACAAGTGAATTATAATACAATGTGAGTGCGCTCGGGAGAGCAGGAAAGACTACGGGGAGCTCTTCTAACTCGGGGGAACGCAAACTGGGCACAGCCTAAGCGTAGCGGTTATGCTGCGGGAAGAAATGCTGCCAGAAGCATAGCAGGATTACTGCAAAGGGGGAAACGCTTCTGGTCCAGCGTAGCAGCTGACCGCACAGAGAAACGCTAACAATTTACTCACGAGTAGGAGCGGTCCCAAAAAAGTCTCTCGGCGAGCATAGCCCAATAATCCTTCCTGATGTGACGGTCACACCACAGAGGCCGAGAGTGTGAGAGAGTACAATGACCCAGCGGCATTTGTCTAGCGAAGAGCTGCTTAAATCCAAACGCCGCTGGCCACACCAATTGAGAACACATGGGCAAGGCGTGGGAAAGATAATTACCGGGGCTGGGACAGCTGATGGAATTAAGGAGAGCGAGGGGGCGTGGTTGGACCGACAGACTGTCAGCAGCGTGGGAAAAAGTAGGACACAGAGGCTGACTAACAGCTGCCGGTCAGGCAGTGGCACTGGAGATGGAAATAAGTACGAACTACACATAATGCACATATACAGCAGAACCAAAACCCACAGAGAGATCAGGGCCGAACCGGGGAAAGCCAAGCCGGCTCAGCTCATGACAGAGCCCCCCCTCTAAGGGGTGGATTCCCAGAGTGACATCAAGAAGACCCTCCCCCCCCCCCAACAGTTGCCACAGCAACAAACAACATGAACCTGGGTGGGCGGTAGGGGAAACAGGAAGGAGGGAACACAATGCCCCGCCCAGGGACCACAATTAACCCCCCCAAGTCCACGGGCGTTGGAGTTCAGGAGGCCGCCCAGAGTCCCAGGCCCAGCAGAAGGTCCGGTGAACCGAATCCGGTGGCCTGCCGGAAAACATGAGCCACCTGACCCGGGGAGTCAATTCTTCTGGTGGCCAGCCCGCATTGATTAGCCAACAGGACTGAAGGGGTGAAGCAGGAGGCGGCCTGCCCACCGGAAGGCTTCCTGGTGGATAACAGGACTGGAGAAAGGGGACCTCCATGGCGTAGGGCAGGGATAAGGGGACCACGGCGTCCTCAGGGTGGTCTGCAACTGCACCCGTGGTGGACCTCGACTGGGCCGGCTCCGCTGCCCCCATGATGGACCCCGACTGGGCTGGCTGCGCTGTCCCCATGATGGACTCCAGCGGGAGCCTCATTGCCCTCACGATGACCTCCGGCCGAGGCTCAGCTGCACCCGCGGTGGACCCCAATTGGGTCAAAGCTGCACCCACGGTGAGAGGGCCAACCCGCAGAGACACCAGGCTGAGGAGGCGATTGATGGGGGGAGCCCTGATGACCTTGGTAGGAGGGGCTGAAGCAGCGACGTTCTCCCTAGGCAGGGCCAGACCCTCGGCGACCTCCTGCGGTGACTCTGCAGCGCCCGCGGTGGGCCCCAACTGGGCCAGAGCTGCACCCATGACAGTCCCGGTCTGGGACGTGGCTGCACCTGCGGTGACCTCCGGCTGAGGCTTAGCTGCACCCACGACGGTCCTGGTCTGTGATGTGGCTGCACCCACACTGGGCTCCGGTTGGAGCACTGTTGCACCAGCGGTGACCCCCATCGGGGGCCTCATTGCTCCCGCGGTGGCCTCCCCAGCGAGGGAGGTGGTGCTCCTAATGCCACCTGGCGCTGGAGCCCAATCCTTGGTGGCCTCCGGCAAAGTCAGCTGTTCTCAGGCGACCCTGGCAGGGGGCTCCGACCCCGGAGGGAGAAAAAAAGAGACCAGATCAGGGTCGCCGGCAGTGGCAGAGCCCGGTGAGGTGGCCCCGAAGGCTACTACGAACTGCCCCAGGCCCTCCTCGCCATAAGTCGGGCAGTGTGACTTTGACATATGAGGTTTTGACATAATGGATCACACTTGCCTGAACTCGGGTTCCACCGCCATCCAGGACTCCGGTGATTTGGGGTGAATAGCCTCCGTCATCATGCCCAGTGCTGTGCCCTCATCGACCTACTCTGGGGCCGCCAACGTCCTGTCGTCATCAGTAGGCAACCCCGGTGATGGTAGCTCCTCTCCGGCGACCCTAGTGAGGGGCTCGACAGGCAAGGGAGAAAAGGAGAGGTTAGGGTCGCCGGCAGCGGCAGAGCCCGGCGAGGGGAGCCCAGGTGCAGCCAAGAGCTGCACCCGACTCGCCTCCCCGAGAACCAGACAAGATCTCTCAATCATAGTCAATTGAACTGCAGGAGAGATAACTTGCCTGTGCTGAGCTGTACCGCCATCCAGTACTCCGAAGCTGTCAACGGTGACGGTCCGGATTCCGTTGGCTGGGGGTCTGGTCCAGGAGATGACTCTGCTGTGGCGGTCCCTGCAGCAGGCGTGATGGTGGTTGCAGTCCTGGTCCTCTGATGCTCCTCCTCGACCCAGCCATTGACTACAGCAAGCAGATTAGCCCACTCCTTGTCTGAAGGTGAATCCATGGGCTGAGCAGGTGTAGGGGGTGGAACCCTCACAGCCGGAGAACTGCGTCCTCGGACCTCCCTCTCACGGTGCTCCTCCTTGACCCGACGGTTGACGAAGGCGAGCAGATTCACCCACTCCTCATCCGCCTAAGTGACTGCGGGGAAACGCCTGCGTGCGGGCTCCTGGGCAGGATCATCCAGGGCCTCAACCTCCTCCATCGTCAGGGGGCCTGGTTCTTGGACCGGCAGGCCCTCAGAAATTAAAGGAGGAGACATGGAGAGGGGAAGGAAACAATCATTAATTGCAGCTGGAGGAGAGGACCTAGTGGACTGCTGATACTGGGCTTCCCCCTTGGAAGACAGGCAAGGTTCAGTGTTAATAAATGATTTAGAATGAAAAAACACTTGCCTGTCATCCCGGTTGATGACCTGCACAGCTGCAAAGGGCAGAAACTCATCCCTCTCTGTGCCAGCGATGACGTGGACCCCTCCGCAGACTATTGGAGGAGCCGTCTCCTTGACGACGGAGGTAGGCGGGGCCGGGGTGAATCCAGTGGACATCTAGGCGGCTGAAACGATGATGGCCGCTGCTGAAGAGAAGGGGTTCTCCCGGCGTCTCCTCGCTGGATGACGCTGCCTATGGGTGGCCGACCCTGATGGCGAAGCAGGGGAGAGCACGGCTGCAGACTGTGGAGCGCATTCTTGCTTGGGCTCCGCAAGGAATGGTGCTCTCCCCACACCAGGAAACATGCGCTGGAGTGCGTAGACCGAAGCGATCAGATCTGCGTACTGAGAGTAATCCCAGAGACCAGGATGCGCTTCCAGAATTCCCTCCGCTGCATCCAGGCTGCTTCACTTCGCCTTGGGTCCGCGGGCTTTATGGGCCTCATCCGTAAAGTCCTGGATGAAGGTCACCACCCATTCTTCCTCCACCGTGGGATGCCTCACCACTAATTTCCTCAGGCCGGCATGGTAGTGGCGCGCCGAAGGCATAGTGGAGCAAAAAAAAAAAAAAAAAAAACAGTGGGTGAAAAAACAGTTCAGAGAATGACACAAAAAAAAGGAAAAAGGGATGTGTGGGTGAACCCGTTAAATCCTCTTTTCGGGCTGGGTTATTCTGTCATAAACTCTCCGTGCGTTCTGCCATAGCGCACGGAGAAGGAGAAAGGATGGTAGGATTTAAATGCAGGGTTTCACCAAACACACATTTATTGACATAAACTGTTCACAGACAAAGACGAACAAGTGAATTATAATACAATGTGGGTGCGCTCGGGAGAGCAGGGAAGACTACGGGGAGCTCTACTAACTTGAGGGAATGCAAACTGGGCACAGCCTAAGCATAGCAGTTATGCTGTGGGAAGAAACGCTGCCAGAAGCGTAGCAGAATTACTGCAAAGGGGGAAACGCTTCTGGTCCAGCGTAGCAGCTGACCACACAGAGAAACGCTAACAATTTACTCACGAGTAGGAGCAGTCCCAAAAAAGTCCAGTCCTCTCGGCGAGCATAGTCCAATAATCCTTCCTGACGTGACGGTCACACCACGGAGGCCGAGAGTGACTCGTACAATGACCCAGCGGCGTTTGTCTAGCAAAGAGCTGCTTAAATCCAAACGCCGCTGGCCACACCAGTTGGGAACACATGGGCTGGAAACACAGTTACTGGGGCTGGGACAGCTGGTGGAATTAAGGAGAGCGAGAGGGTGTGGTTGGACCGACAGACTGTCAGCAGCGTGGGAAAAAGTAGGACACAGAGGCTGACTAACAGCTGCCGGTCAGGCAGTGGCACTGGAGATGGAAATAAGTACGAACTACACATAATGTACATATACAGCAGAACCAAAACCCACAGAGAGATCAGGGCTGAGCCGGGGAAAGCCAAGTCGGCTCGGCTCATGACAATTTGCCCCTTTCCTGATTTGATATTTTTGTATATTTGTCACACTTAAATGTTTCAGATCATCAAACAAATTCTAATATTAGACAAAGGTATAAGTAAATAGAAAATGCAGTTTTTAAATGATGATTTCATTTAAGGGGAAAAAAGCTATCCAAAACTACCTGGCCCTATGTGAAAAGTAATTGCTGAGTTCAGTTTCACTAGCCGCTCCCAGGCCTGATTACTGTCAGACCTGTTGAATCAAGAAATCACTTAAATAGAAACTGTCTGACAAAATAAAATAGGTAAAAGATCTCAAAAAGTAATGTATCATGCCATGATCTAAACAAATTCAAGAACAGATAAGAATCAAAAACCCAATCCCACTCCCTCTTCAGCCCCCTGCCCTCGGGGAAAAGGTACCGGTGCCTCTGGGCCCGCTCTACAAGACTGCTATACAGCTTTGTTCATCAGGCCATCAGGACCCTGAATTCTGCGCCCCCCCCCCCCCCCCCCAGGACCGTAATGCACTCACCCACACAATATCTACCACAGCTGTTGGCACACCAACAGTAATACATTTGCTGCTGTATGTCTCTGCACTTTACTGCAAACATTTGCACAAATGCCATATCTGCTGCTGTCTGTGTCTGTTATTGCAATACTGATCATGTGCAGTCCTATCTGTCACTATCTGCACCTACACTACCGCATTGAAATTGCAACTACGGGTATTACAGCTCTACTTTTCTATATAGAGATTTGCTGAGTTTCATCATTGTTTATTGTTTAGCTTTATTTGCACTATGGGAGGTCTGGGTCTATCTTTTGTTGCCATTTGCACCATGGGTAGTATTGCTTTACATAGACTGCTGTTGTTATTTTTCCAGCCTTATTCCTTTTTTTATATATTGTGCACACCACTGAAGAGAGAGAGGAACACCATTTCAATTCTCCTGTATGTCCTGTACATATAGTAGTATTGACAAATAAAATCTTTGAATCTTGAATCTGAAGAACTGCAGGCCTCACTTGCCTCAATTTGAATACTGGTTGACAAATCAACAATAAGAAAGAGACTGGACAAAAATAGCATCCATAGGAGAATTCCAAGGTGAAAGCCACTGCTGACCAAAAAGAATATAAAGGCTCATTTCACATTAGCAAGCAAGCAAGCAAGCAAACAAACAAACAAACAAACAAACAAACAAACCATCCCCGAGATGGCTTTTGAGAAAAGACTTTTGGGGAAATATTCTGTGTTGAACTCTTTGGAAGGCGTGCATGACATTCCATCTGGCATAAAACTAATCCAGCATTTCATAAAAAGAACATCATAGCAATAGTCAAACATGGTGGTTGTAGTGTGATGGCCTGACATTGCTCTGCTGCTTCAGAACCTGGATGACTTGTCATTGATGGAACCATGAACTCTGCTCTCTACCAGAAAATCCTGAAGGAGAATGTCAGGGCATCAGTTCATGACCTCAAGCTCAAGCCCTCCAATGTGGCTGAATTAAAACATTTCTGCAAAGGATAGTGGGCCAAAATTCCTCAACAGCGACGTGAAAGACTCATTGCCAGCTGCAAACTCTTGATTGCAGTCATTCCCGCCAAGGGTGGCACAGCCAGTTATTAGGTTTAGAGGGCAACTACTTTTTCCACATAGGACCAGGTAGGTTTGGACAGTTTTTTCCCTTAATAAATGAAATTATAATTATAATTTTAAAAAATGCATTTAGTATTTTCTTTACTTCATCTTTGTCTAATATTAAAATTTGTTTGATGATCTGAAACATTAAGTGTGCAAATGTGCAAAAATATAAGAAATCAGGAAGGAGCAAAAACCTTTTCACAGCACTGTATCTACACCATGAATTGAATATTATCCTTGCAATTATGAGTGCATTGTATATTCTCAGTTAACACTTAGATTCTGTTGGGAAGTATGAGGACACTCACACTGTCACACACCTGATGATGTCACAAATCTGCATCCATGAATGCCTCATTCAAACTACTAGTGCATCTAAAATAGATAATCGTAAATAAAAAAATCAACTCAGAAAGGTCATCTTTCATATTTTCTTTATGCATTACACATAAAGTGAGCAATTTTAAGTTAAGATTCTGATGATTATGACTTGGGCTCTTTGAATTAAATTGTATATCTTGATATTTTGATTTTTTAGATGCACTAGTAGAGTTAGTGTTTGCATCTGTGTAAAAAAATAATCTGACATCTTCACTTTGTGTTAAAATATATATGTATCACTAAAGCAAAACAAGTTATAGCCAGAGGTGGGTGGTAACTAATTACTTTTAATCAATTATGTGTAATTTTCCCCAGAAATTATACCTTGTAATTCATTGCATTACATGTTTCACTAATACTTGAATATATTTAGGAAGAACAAACTGTATTTTTACTCATGTGCATTTGGATTTAGACTTTTATTTACTCTGATACTCTGAAAATTTTAAGGAAAACTTGAAATGTGACTTTGTCCAGCAGAATTAAACCTTTATGGCTAACATGGTTAGTCATGAAAATATTTGATTTATTACTTTTTATTTTCTTCTTCAGACTAACACATTTAGGGGAAAAAAGTCTCAAAGCCACATTACTAAAATTGCAACTGTACAAGAAAAAAAATATATGAGTAAAAAGTAACAAATTTATTAAAAAAAATATCCAAATTTCCTGAAAAAAATGTGTCACCAAAAAGTGTCTAAATGATCACAAAACACTAGTAAATTTATGAAAAAACTACCAAATTTATATGGAAAAAACCCAAATACAATAATTAAAAAGAATCAAAAATTTACAAGAAAAATGTCATAAATTAATGTGAAAGCTCACAACTTTGTGAGAAAATTTTAAATTTATGTGGAAAAGTCTCAAAAGTTAAAAGAAAATTGAAACGTATTTAGGAGAAAAGAGAAAAAAATGTTTAAGCGAAAACCTCACAAATTGGGAAAAAAGGGTCATTATTCACTACTCAAGTCCCCCTTTTTAGTAGATAATCACTTGCCATGCACTTATTTAGGTGACTAACTACTCGAGTAAATATAAGGTAAAGCTATTCGAGTACAATTTCTGGCTGCTTTACCCACGTCTGGAGATAACTACATTGTGCTTCAGCTGAGTGTTGTCAGTGTGTCTGTGCTGTGTCCATATTTGAAAATGGCCTTATGTGTTTGTCAGCACTGTGAACATTATAGATAATAAAAACTAGTTCTTACCTTATGTGGAGAGACAGGATTTGAGGAGGAAACGGGAACAACGGCAAACAGCAAGGGGGACACATGAAAAAGAAGAAGAAAAGGAAAAAAGGATGTTAGTTAGACTGGTGTCAGAACAGAGTCTGGCTTTGGAAATACAGTCATCAGCATACTTACCAGCAGCTTCAGCAAACAGTTATAGTACATTTGTTTAGTCATTTACAGAATATGAAAAATTTACTTTTTTGCAAGAAATTTTTTTTCTGTTAATCTTCAACCAAACTTGTGTTGTTTTAATTGTGTCTGTTACAGTTTTGATTTATCACCAGAGGTGAGTAGTCAGAAATTGTGCTCAAGTGAAAGTAATGCTACCTTATGATACTAATTATGCAAGGAAAGGTCACAACAAAACTTACTTGAGCATTAGGTACTGAACTCTAATTTATGAAGTTAAATTTGGCACATTATTCTTGTAAATTTACAACTTTTTCTAAATAAAATGACACTTTCCTCAACAATATCTGACATTTTCCCCTAAAAATGAATTATTTTCTTATAAATTTACAATTTGAAATGATAAATTTCTCACCTTTTTCCACAAAAATGTACATTTTTTTCCCTCATAGATTTTTCTTAGAAAACATATGATGTTGCTCTCACCAATTTGAAAAGTTTTGCCCTTAGATGTGTTAGTGAGGGAAATAAAACATAAACCAGCCATATGTGTCCACTAATATAATCCAAATTATAGAGCTGGTAATAAAACAAGTATTGCCTGAACCAGAATAGAAGAAGAATGATTTCAAAACTGATGAGAGAACTTCCTGATTCACATTCAGTTCAAAACAGTGAAACATAACTCAGAGTATGACCAAATATACATGAATGAAGGTAAATTTTTCTTTAAGCAATGTAGTCAAAAACTAAAAGCATCCTGCATTAAGCTCATGAAAGCACAATTTTGCAAAAATGTCACTTGAGCACATGTGCTTGAGCAAATGTAATTTACAGTATTACAACCCACCTGTGCCTGTCATAAAAAACATGTTTCATATTTGAAAAAAAAAAAGATTCTGGCAATTTGTCAGTAAAATATGGGTGCATTTTTAAATAGGATCAAATATTAAGTGGACTAGAACCTTAACTGATGATAAACTAGAACAAAGTGAAAGTGTGGCGACACCCCTGAAGTAGCAAGCGGTCAGTTTTTGTGATTAAGAGAGACACACGTGTGTGTTGGAGGGTAAAAGAAGAAACACAGAGAAGAATATCTGCAGAAACTTGTCACTCGAAGAGTTTTGGCTTCTGACAAAGCAATAAATTTGGATTTCTGTGGATACATAAACAGTGAAAACCAAACTGACACTTTTATTTAGAAAAATAATACGATTCCAGCACAAAATAAAATAACACACCCAAATATAGATACTGATTGGTCTGAGTGATCAAAAACCCTGTCTTGTTAGATATTACCATAAAACTGAATATAGGCACAACAGAAGCATAAACATGACTTATTAGTACTATTATAACGCAACATTCAGTCTAACCCTGAATATAACTGATAAAATGAAGCCTTACAGCAGGAAACACTGATTACATCACTAGTGCGTGGATAACAACCAAAATGCTGCACTGCTGCACAAAGCCACTACCCACATAGCAACAGCAGAGGGCCTAGAGGCGATGGTTGGTACAGATCCATGCCTTATTAATGAGATTCTTGGCACGGTGCCCCCATGTTTGTCACAGCTGATGTCTGTGTGGAGCAAATATAAGAGACAAAGGCAGTGATGGGCACAAACCATCATTAATAAGACTAATGCACCACTGCATAATTTGCACAATATAATCCCACCCTGCAGGCTAGAAATATATAAGGATCAAGAGATGTTCATGCACAAAACACAACAATTAAGCAAAAAAAAAAAAAAAAAAGGTTACCGCAATCATGTGCTTTGTTCAAAAACAGCAACATAGAAATGAGGCTTTCTTCATCACATTAATAACAATAAACTGTATTCCCTGTGGACAGGAGCTTGAAATAGGAATGGCAAATAAACAGGGCAGCCTAGATTAGAACAAACATCACAAACACCCCTCTACCCCCCCCCCCTTTCGCCATCATCACCCTACCCAGTTCTGAGCATGCTTGCAGCTATTATCCACCCAAAATAGGGGTGTTCACTTTCCTCTCAGCATTAGGAAAACACACAAGGAGCCAACAAACACCAGTGTCTGCATCTGGGTCGGACCCCTCTGCTTCGTTAAAGATGGTACAGTCCTGTCAGTGAGTCAGCTTGTTGCTATGGTAACACATCCCACCTCCCTTGCTTGCATCCCACCCTGCTTCCTGCAAGCAGGCAGGGATGGCAACAAAAGGGGCCACAAAAAAAAAGCCCCAACACAACATAGAGGATGAAAAGAGCAACTATGGGGAACAAAACAAAACTACACAGAGTCATCCACGAACACAGTGGTAACATGTTTAACTAAAGCTCACATTTCAAAAGACTGTTTTACAAATGGCTGGAAAGCAGCACAAAAGAGAATTCTCCCTGTCACGAACACAGCGGCCTACATAAAGTTAAGTGACATCAGACGGTGTGTTGAGTCTTTTTATAGAAAGGACCGAATGCCCTCCACAGAGCAACGCTTCTCTGCCTTTCTGTCTTTCTTCCTCTGCAGCAGTGGGGTGCAGCTGGAGATGGGGATGGGAGGGATGCAGAAAATCAGATCGGGAGGAAAGAAGGAAGACTGCTGGAGACAGAGAGACTAGCTGATGCACTGTGGCCACCAGTTTGGACCACGAGGTTTACAGAGAAAACTGAAATAATCTAGACAAGTAACAATGACGACATTTAAGGCGAGTCTCTGACTAATTATTCAGACCTTCCTCAGTTAAACGCATCTTATATTACACACACAAGTTGCTAACAAAACAAACAGGTATAGGAACTATCTATGTGTATTATAGGAATTATTGGTCAACAGGAGTCATCAGTATAATCAGCAGAGGTGTTAGAGTGGCAAGAAAGTGCACTCAGAAGTTATCTTATAAAATTATTACTGAAGTATAAGGAAGAGTAGTAGGAAAAGATTACTGGAGGAAGCGTAGAAAATGTGCATTCTAATACAACCCATGTACAGTATATCATATAAATAATAACCAGCAGAAGGGTGAATGCAAGGAGGAACATAACAGCTGGCTGCTATTTTTTTAACTCTTATCTGGGACTTTTTTCTTACTTTATTTGTATACATTGCTTTCTAGAATTCACCATTTTTCTCCTTTTTCTCTTAGGAAAAAAAAAAAAAAAAAAAAAAAAAAAGAGTAGTCCAAAGCACCCTTATCAAGATAAGGGGAAAAGAAATCCTCTTTTCATAGTCCACAAATTGTCCAGGGCAAAAACAAACATTATGAAACTGAGAAAAAACATAAAATATACATCCAGTAATCAAATTTAGATTATTAAATGGCTAATAGGAATTATAATAATTGGATTATTTAATTTGTGTGCGTAGAAGTGGATCTTCCTCTGTGTCAGGGGTGTCAGAACAGACACACCCACAGCATCACCGTGAGCGGAGCACCTGACTGCTGCTGGACGTCAATGTTTTTCACTTTAACATGTTATTCCTTGCATTTTTGCTTCTGTCTTGATAATCAAGAAATGCAATAAAATGCGATCACTGGTCAGTGCCACCTTCCCATCTATTTCCTGGATTCTTTGGTGAGAATACCACCGCCTCCTGTCTTCCTGCTGTCGTGGAGCACATGGCTTAATCAATAAGCTTTTTGCATACGTTTGCTGTATATTGTTTGTACATCTCTGTTGACGTCTTAACGCCTGGACGAGCTTTCAGAACTGGACTTCAGAGGTGCTGTGAACAGTGTGTAGCAGTAAGAGGAAAAAGTAGATGCCCACCAATTTAAATCAAGGAAATCAAAAGTGACTGAGTTTGACCAGATGCACATGGGCGAAAGTACAGGCCTTTCTTCGTAAATGTGCTCAAGTAAGAGTAAAAAGTCTCATTCAATAAAACTACTCAGTAAAGCACAAGTTTGTGAAAAAGATTCTTGTTAAACTTCTGCCCACCTCTGATGAGCAGTGTACTACTAAATTATATTACAAGCCGCTTAAATCTCAGATATCTGGGACAACTTGTGAACAACAGCAAACAGTGGGATTATAATCCAAACATACACTATAACCACATCCCCAACCCACGGTGCACAATGTGTTGCTGAACCCCAACGGCATAAACATGGCACACAGCTGCTCGCCAGACAGCTTGGCAAGAAAGTCAGGAGACTTAAAAGCAGCGTTGGCCTGTGGGAACCCGGAGCTTCTGTGTGTGCCGTTACAGCTTTGTGGTCAGTAATAAGTTTATCAGACTAATGACTGAAGGTTTCGTTAACAAGCGAGAGATCAAACACCATGTACGGGTTAAAGAATGTCGTACAGGTATAAATGTTGACCCCTACGGAGACCCGGTGGTCAGAAGAATTTATGGTGCACAGTAAAAAACATCACAGCTATTACACTGGGGGAAAGAGACAAAACGGTTTAAAGTAAATCAGAAGCAAATGCTGACAAGGTATGGAGCAGGCTTTTCCCAGCAGAGAGAGTAATATACCAAATTCAGATATTAAGCAACATACACACCATTCTACCTAAACACCTACAGTACATTCCTTTACTAGTTGGTGAATAGAAAAGAAGCTCAGCAATTAAAACTATTATTGTCATAATCTGGGCTTGATCATAGGATCAAGCCCACGCTTTATATTTGTGTTTTCTGTATGCTCCCTGATTTGGTTTATTGTGATTATTTGATTATTTGCATTATTTGCCCTCTGTGTTCTCCTGAGTCCTCTGTCATTGTCTTTTGTGCTCCCTGGTCTGTCATCATCCCATGTCCTCATCCTCAGTCATGATGTTTCTCTGGGTTTCCCTACCTCAGCCTTAGTTCGATCATTATGTCTAGTTTCACCATCATGTCTCTAATTGTGTTCTGTAATTTTGGTTCCTGCCCTATGTGAACGTTTATTATGATTATTATTATCATGCTCTCAGTTTTGCCTGAGCTTTCCCTGGTCCTGGTCTTGAGCCCCGGCTCCTGTGTCATAGTCACATCTTCCCTGGTCCTTCGTCACGTTTCATGTGCATCTCCTGTTTGTGACTGTCTGTGCAGCCCACCCGTCCTGTTCTCTGCACCTGCAGCCCTTGACTGTTAGCCCAGCTGTCTTGCGTTTGTAATTATTAATCTCCCTATATATGTGAGTCTGTGATTGTGCTCTGTGTTGGGTCATTAACGTTAATGTCACGTCGTCCTGTCACGCTCCCCGTGTGTTCCCTGGTTTATCCCTGTGAGTTATTAGCTGTATGTTTTCCAGTTATTTTCCAGCCCCTGTGCTGCACCTTTATTTCGTTCCTTTGTGTTTTTGTTAATAAATAATTGTTTGCACCAAAGTCCTGCCTGCTACTTTGGGTCCAAACTCAAGAACCACAACTGCCTTCCAAAGCAGCTTCCTGACAATTACAGGACTACAATTAACACAGCATACTAACACTTATCCCTTAAACAAGGGTTCAGATACATTTTTAATTAATAGTTTTGTATAGATGTAATCTGATCTCACTACAATTACCCACAGAGAAGGTCTTTATATACTGTGTAACAATTTTTCAGCCAACTGGATTTAAGAGATTTCACATAAGATGTAGTAATAAAGTTTGTCTGATGTCCATTTGTCAACTATAAATGAACTGCATAAAATTACAGTTATGCAGTCTCATTCATAATTCATAGTACAGGTTTGTTTTTGATACAGAATAAATCAGTCAAATTTGTTTTAAATTGGTACATAATATGTAAATAGCCTGACTTGTTCCATAAATTTTTGCTTATTAGACTAAACTGTTTTGGCAGTAAATACAGTACATTTACCCGACTTCCAAAGAATCTGAATACACAACTGTTGTAAATATAGCAATTCAAATTAAATCAAACTTATGCAAATATATGGCCACAGTTAATTTTTGTGTAATGACTGTCACTTCTGTAGAATGCACCACATCAGTACTCTACATCGCAGAGAGTGTTCTCAGCAAATATAATTAACAATCATAAATCAAGCAAGAGGAAGAAAATCCAGTATTTTATTGTGCAACTCTAAATGAGGCAATGGTGCTGAATAAAAGCATTATTTCACACACAACAGAAGATTTCAATCTAATCTGGGTCAGTTGTCCTGTGTATCTACACTTCTCTTCTGATGCCTTGTCATTTGTTATGTAACTGTTACATCACTTTTTGTCTTCATTTCCCCTCCTTTATGTCCTATGAAGACACATCTCAGTCTGGCAGTGTTGTTTACGGCATCTGCTAGTAAATTTAGCCTGATATAGTGGTGTTTTGACACACAAAGAGAGCTACGGATCAAAATGGCTGCTCTGCCTCAGCAACAGAAATGCTGCACAGCACAGAGGATGGGGAGACTGTGCCGGTTACCACGTGCCTCTTCTCTTCCCTTCCCCCGCTGCATCCTCCATCCTCCCCATCACAGATTTTCCTCCCTCCGTCTCAGTCTCACCATGATGAACAGACTGCTCTCTCATCCTTTCTGCCACACTCTAATCAAAATCATCATGCCACTCTTTGCATTTCATACATTAATGAGAATTGACATCTTTTGTTCATGCCAAAGGAATTTCATCCCCATTTCTCCTTTGTTTGCGTATGTGTGCAGCCCTATATCCCTGGCTGCAAAGTGTTATGAAGGGAACTAGGTCACTGAAAAGTAGTGCACTGTGTGGTCTTGTGTTTCTCTAGGACAACATGCAAAGCTTTAGCTGATACGAAACCCGGACTATTTCTTCCATTTCTATTCTGTTAAGCCACTAAAGGTCATCACAGTGTTCTCTTTGATAGGTCAGCCTACATTACGCTACAGTGTGTCAAAGTAAAAAGAGGCTGAAACATGTTACTGTATGTTTTACTATGTTTTAACCCCAAGACCTTCTTACAGTGCCTGACCACTAGACCATGTTGCCCAAGAGTAATTTAAAAAAGTGGAACAAAACCTAAAATTGGATGATATAGTCAATGATATTAAGTATATGGCTACCAAAACTGATAATGACTCAATGCAAAGAGTCCAATATTTGATTTAAATAAAAATCTGAACTTAATTTAAGATTTTAAGTATCATTTTAATCCTCCCAAACCAAAGCCTATATCACATCATCACGAAGGTCAAATGTATACCCAGTGACTTATTTTAACTGTACATGAATTCCGGATTAAGTTTAAGTTTAATGTTTATTTGAAAAGGACATTACATACTAATGAACATTAATACAAATGCAAGTATGCCAGATTTAGCAATACTGCTAATTTGCATCTGTAGTCCCCCAGCGGGTCACAAAAACACACAAACAAACAATCATGCACAAGCAGAACAACTGCAATGAAACTGTACAATGTGGATACGCTAAATTGCAAGAGTTAAGGTGTTACAAACAAAACATTCAAATGTCACACGAGTGAAGTGCTGTGTATGCGTACACACACACATGCACCCAAGCACCTCACAGCAATAACTAGAAAAGCACTCGGAGAGGGCAGACCTCCGCCAAGCGCCACAGTTCCCCCGGTGATCCGGATCACCACCAAAATGTAATCATCTGTAGGATACCCCATTTCTGACAATCTCTGAAAATTTCATGAAAATCCGTCCATAACTTTTTGAGTTATCTTGCTAACAAACAAACAAACAAACAGACAGACAGGCAAACCAACGCTGATGAAAATATAACCTCCTTGGCGGAGGTAACAAACAACAGCAACAAACAAGTGGCAGCGCATATGTGTGTGATGCACAGGCATACAGTATGTATATGTGCATGCCGCAGAGCAGCCACTAGTTATGGGTACAGTTTTGGTTGTTTAAAAACCAATTTTTACAATGCGCCTTAAAAGTGTTTAGTGTGGTACGTTCTCTAATTGCAGGTGGTTTTGTTCCAAGTATGCACTTTTTTTTTTTTTTTTTTACAGATTGTCTCTGCATTCCAACCTCAAAGCATGTCACTTCAAGCATGTCACTTCACAGCATCTTCACTGCACGATGGCGCAGTGGTTAGCACTGTGGCAGCACAGTTTACCCTCGGCCGGGGGATCACGGGGATCGTGAGATCGTGGGTTCGATCCCTGCCCCCGACCAACAGTGATCTGTGTGGAGTTTGCATGTTCTCCCCGTGTTGCGTGGGTTTACTCCGGGATTTCTCCAGTTTCCTCCCACATACCAAAAACATGCAGGTTAGGGATACGGGGCGCTTGCGCACACAGCGACCGGCAGTTGGTGGCTTGTCACCAGACTGCAAAACAAATCTACCTACGGGTACAAAATAAGTAATCAAAAAAAAAACAAACTTCTGCCCTTTTTTCTTCTGTGGGTGTAAATTTCCCTTTCCATTATACTTCCTGTTACACTTACTGTTTATGCTTGTTGTTATTTTTTTTTTTAACATTTCTTTGCCATACCCTCTGTGTATTGAAATTTGAATTGAGCTAAACTGAAATGAGTTGAATCAATGACCTCTAAGCCTCCAGTGGCTTCTTCACTTCCTGTGCGTCTTGTTAAAAGAAGTCATACGGGAAAGAAGAGAAGTGCGAACAAAACAAAACACTAAAAATGGGTAATAAAGGTTTCAGACCGGCAGCAATCTCACCTCTGTGAATACATTTTCGGGCTCTGTTTTATGTCTTGGCACTGCCCTGGTGGCACTACGGTCAACACTTAAAGTGCTTTGATTTAAGGGCCCGGAGTTCTTGACGTCACTCATCCTGGAGTCGGTGGTACCGTACACCTCATAACTTAATGCTTGCTTCAATGTACCAGTACCTCCCACGTCTGCGTAAAGAGGTGGGTAATATGGAATAACTGGAAGATTTCCACTGGATTTGTAGAATATGCGCTCGCGTCTCCATCTGTAGATTTTCACTGATATAATAACCACTAAACAGGTGATGAAGAGGAAGGAGACTACAGCCAGAGCCAGCACTAAGTAAAAAGTCAGGTTATCACTGTACTCCTTGTCGTGTGTAAAGTCAGTGAACTCCGACAGCACTTCAGGGAAGCTGTCCGCCACCGCCACGTTAACAATGACTGTAGCTGAACGAGAGGGCTGCCCGTTGTCCTCCACTATAACAGTCAGTCTTTGTTTCACAGCGTCTTTATCAGTCACTTGGCGGATAGTTCTGATTTCTCCATTCTGTAAGCCCACTTCAAACAGCGCCCTGTCTGTGGCTTTCTGTAGTTTATAGGAGAGCCAGGCGTTCTGTCCAGAGTCCACATCAACAGCCACCACTTTAGTGACCAGATAGCCCACATCTGCTGAACGAGGAACCATTTCCGCCACCAGAGAACCACCAGTCTGGACCGGGTACAGAACCTGAGGGGGGTTATCGTTCTGGTCCTGGATCATTATTTTCACAGTCACATTGCTGCTGAGTGGAGGAGAGCCTCCATCCTGAGCTTTGATGCGGACGTGGAACTCTTTTGTCTGCTCATAGTCAAAGGAGCGCACGGCAAGTATCTGCCCACTCTCTGCATTCACTGAGAAATAAGCGGAGGCTGACATCCCATTTAACTGACTGTCCTCGAGAAAATAGGAGATGCGTGCATTGCTCCCATAGTCCATGTCAGTGGCTTTGACAGTGAAGAGTGACATGCCGGGTGAATTATTCTCACTAATGAAAGCAGTTAGGAACTGTTGTGGGAACACCGGAGCGTGGTCGTTCACATCTGAAATTTTTAAATTAATTGTCTTGTTTGTAGAAAAAGGCGGGGAGCCCTCATCTATTGCTGTTATTGTTATATTATATTCGGACACTGTTTCACGGTCCAATTCGTCGTCAGATATCAGACTATAGAAATTAGGGGTTGATGGCTTAATTTTAAAAGGTAAATCAGGGCTGATAAAACACTGAACTTGACTGTTTTTGCCTGCATCCAGGTCCTTGATGTTGAGCATTGCTATAACAGTATTTAGAACCGAATCCTCTGGAATGGGATTGGATAGAGAAATTATGCTTATTATAGGGGCATTATCATTTATATCGGTCACCTCAATTTGCACCTTACTCGTGTCTGTTAGTCCCCCTTTGTCTGTAGCTTCGATATCTATTTCATAATGCTTAGCTTTTTCATAATCTAAAGCACCAATTACTGTCATGTCGCCTGTATTGGGATCGATGTTGAACAGGGATGATGCACTACTAGTATGCTGTGAAAATGAAAACGTCACCTCCTCGTTTGTTCCTTTATCATTATCAGTTGCAGTGACCTTTAAAAAGGCAGTGCCCTTGGGTGCATTCTCCGGAATCGCTACCCTGTAAACTGCCTGGCTGAATAACGGTGCGTTGTCATTTGCATCCAGAACAAGGACATTTATTTTGACGGAACCCGATTTCTGCGGGTGTCCACCATCATATGCAGTCAGAGTTAATTTATGCTCCTCTTGTTTTTCCCTGTCCAGCGACGTGTGAAGGACCATCTCTATGTATTTTGTCCCATCAGACCGAGATACAATATTCAATTTAAAGTGGTCTGTGGGGTTTAGTTTGTATGTCTGAATTGTATTCATTGCTACATCAGGATCTTTGGCACTCTCGAGCGAATAGCGAGCCCCCGGTAAGGCGGATTCAATAACCTGAAAACTATATTCTTTCTTAGAAAAATACGGGGCGTTGTCGTTAATATCGATAATTTCAACATCTATTCTGTGCAGCTCCATTGGATTTTCTAGGATTATTTGGAAATGCAGAGAGCACGGAGACACTCGCTCGCACAATTCCTCTCTGTCTATCCTTTTCGCCACAACCAGCGCGCCTTTATCTGCGTTCAGACCAACGTACTCACTGCCGTCCTCAGTAAATATCCTGGCGCGCCCGGATTTCAGACGCTTTAGATCCAAACCCAGGTCCTGCACGATATTCCCGACGACCGAGCCCGACGACAGCTCCTCCGGGATGGAATAACGGACCTGACCGAAAGCCATTTGTGCGACACAGACGCACAGAAGCGGCGTCCACCATGAAAACGCATAACAAAGACGGGCCATTTTGGCGAGCGCGTCAACTAATCCAAAGGGAGAGAATGAAAAATAGCACAATTCCAAAAAAATGTTCTAGTGGTCACGACTTCAGTGCTGAATACTGCATGCGTCATCCGTACAGCTACATCCCAAAGCAGAGATCCATCCAGGACAGAATTAGATGTACAAGAGAGAAAAAAAAAAAAAAAAAACCTCACCCAAGAACGAGCCTATATTTTCCTCATATTAACCAACAGCGGCACTTATCGACGAAAAATGAAACTGCAAATTAAAAGGAAAATGCAACAGATAGATAGATAGACAGATAGATAGATAGATATTCACTACATGCGACTATAAATTTGTTAACCGTTCAAAATTTTAGTGAATCCGGGAAAAGAACTTTATAAGATATACATCAGAGTTTACACACTGAGTCACATTTAACACAATTACTTTTGTGAAGCCTGGATATTACAAAGGCCATTTAAACAGTAATAAATATGTATGTAGATCTGTCTCGAACTGGTTTCAGGAAGACTGTCTCTGTCCATGGTTCTGATTACTGACCGCTTAAATTGTCAGGAATTCACACACATGGAAGGACATACAATAGATGAAAAAAAACATGAATTTTAAAAGACTACAAACTGTGAACCTACTAACACACCTCTATAGGAGAGTCTGGTTCATCCAGGATATTCTTTTCACTCTGTATCCGCTGCATCGTCCCTGTAGAACTGGGGTCCATTATCAGCACGTTCTGACTACCGGCTCTGCCGAACTTACAGTCACTCTTTCTGGAGTCAGTGGTCCTGCACACCTCGTAGTTGTACACGTGCTGGAGAGTCCCTGTCCCCAAAGTGTCTGAGTAACGTGGTGGATAATATGGAATCACAGGGAGGTTGGAGTGATACAGGATGCGAGACTGTCTCCACCTGTAGATTTTCACTGATATAATAACCACTAAACAGGTGATGAAGAGGAAGGAGACTACAGCCAGAGCCAGCACTAAGTAAAAAGTCAGGTTATCATTGTACTCCTTGTCATGTGTAAAGTCAGTGAACTCTGACAGCACTTCAGGGAAGCTGTCCGCCACCGCCACGTTAACAATGACTGTAGCTGAACGAGAGGGCTGCCCGTTGTCCTCCACTATAACAGTCAGTCTTTGTTTCACAGCATCTTTATCAGTCACTTGGCGGATAGTTCTGATTTCTCCGTTCTGTAAGCCCACTTCAAACAGCGCCCTGTCTGTGGCTTTCTGCAGTTTATAGGAGAGCCAGGCGTTCTGTCCAGAGTCCACATCAACAGCCACCACTTTAGTGACCAGATAGCCCACATCTGCTGAACGAGGAACCATTTCCGCCACCACAGAACCACCAGTCTGGACCGGGTACAGAACCTGAGGGGGGTTATCGTTCTGGTCCTGGATCATTATTTTCACAGTCACATTGCTGCTGAGTGGAGGAGAGCCTCCATCCTGAGCTTTGATGCGGAACTGAAAATCTTTGATGTGCTCGTAGTCAAAAGAGCGCACTGCATGGATGACTCCACTATCAGCACTAACGGACACATATGAGGAGACCGGGACTCCGTTAACAGAGGAGTCCTCTAGTATGTAAGAAACACGAGCATTCTGGTTCCAGTCAGCGTCTCTGGCTTTCACTGTGAATATAGAGAGACCTGGTGTGTTTTCTACAATGTAGGCCTGATATGAGCTCCTGTCAAAGACAGGCGCGTTATCATTCATATCTGAGATCTGTAAGGTGAGAGTGACGCTGCTGGAGAGGGAGGGTACTCCCTCATCAGAACAGGTCACTGTGATGTTATACTCAGAGGCAGTTTCCCTGTCTAAACCACTATCTGTGATTAAATTATAAAAATCACTGGTGGTAGATTTCATAGCAACAGGAATGTTATCATTCATTGTGCACTGGACCTTCCCGTTTTCACCCGAGTCTGCATCCTGTACATGGATCATAGTCACAACTGTACCGAGTTTGGCATCTTCTGATATCACATTTGATTTAGACATGATGTGTATGTCAGGCTTATTGTCATTCACGTCAAGGACGTCAATCATTACTTTACATGAATCAACTAGGCCTCCATCATCACTCGCACGAATATTTATCTGAAATGTTCGAGCTTTTTCATAATCTATATTTCCCTTTAGACTAATATCACCAGTTTCACCATTTACTTCAAACAAACCCCGAGCATTATCTAACATGCTGGATATCGAATATGTGATTCTACCATTTGATCCATCATCTGCATCAGCAGCAGTGACTGTCATCACTTTAGCTCCCACTACTGCATTTTCACTCAGAGAAGCTTTATAAATAGGTTGAGTAAAAACAGGAGCATTGTCATTTGCATCTAGAACAGTGATTAAGATCTGCATGGTTCCTGTCATCTGCGGCTCTCCTCCATCCACAGCCGTCAGGATTAAAGACAATTGCTCATGCATTTCTCTGTCTAGGGATTTTTCTAAGATCATTTCGACGTTTTTTGTCCCATCTGTTTGATCGTGTAATTTAACAACAAAATTATCCGACGGTTCGAGTTTATAGGTTTGCAATCCATTTAAACCAACATCAGGATCGACGGCACGATCTAATATGAATTTAGCCCCGCGGACCGCACTTTCACTGATTTTAAATTTGACGTCGTTCTTTTCAAATGACGGAGGGTTATCATTAACGTCTGTTATTTCAATAGTGACACCATACAGTTCCATCGGATTCTCTAATATAATCTGAAAATGCAAAGCACACGGCGTCGTTTGCCCGCACAACGCCTCTCTGTCGATCCTATTCTTGATGAGCAGGACTCCCCTTTCCTTATTCAGCTCGATATATTCGCCACTGTCGGGGGTAAATATGCGAGCCTTTCCCGTTATTAGTCTCTTACTATCTAAGCCAAAATCTTTAGCCATATTTCCAACAAGAGAACCTTTTGGCATTTCCTCGGGAACTGAATAGATGACTTGTCCGAACACTGAGCCGAGTGAGAGCGTTGAGATAAACAGCAGTACTTGCCCTCTCATTGTTCTCTTTGTCGTCATTCCGGTGTGTGAACCACGTTTTGCTTCCGAAAAGGTCTCTTTCAAAAATGGAAAAATCCGCTCTGGTTTAAAAGCACGTCCCCAAAATGGAAAACAACAACAACAATAATAATAAGAAGAAGAATTCAGCGTCGTGTAATGTCCAGTCGCTGCGTTTGACTTCGGCTTCTTTCTCACCCAAAACACAGACATACGGGAGGTACCACGACTCTGCAGTAAGGCTGACACAGACTGGCCAACAGCGGCACTTTGAGTTCATAAATTAAAATTACACTCATAAGTAAACACAAGTAAAGTGATGTCCACGTATTATGGAGAAAAGCAGTGTGGGGCTTTCCACCTCGATGCTGACTAACAGAAGACGTGTGAAACAAACCAAAAAAGAAATATGATACCCAATTAAAAACAAAACATTCTGGTCGGGAAGACAGCTTTTTAATTGCTGGCACGTGTATCTGTCCAAGGTGCTGAAAACTAGAACGCCAGGATTGCGTGGGCGAAAGGAATTAAGAACAAACAGCAATAAATAACCTAAGTCACGCCTCCTCTACTTCCGCATGTGTGACCTTAAAAAAAAATAAAATCTCCATTGAAATGAATGGCAAGAGCAGAATTATCTTTCGATCCCTATCGAATTTTTTTTTTCCACAATATCTTTATTGAACCTTTTTTTTTTTAACAAACATAATACAAACAATCAAACACTAACACTAAAGTACTACAAAAAAAAAATGCACTAAAAACACCAACAACCACCAACAAAATCAAGTCTTCAACAATGCTCCTCTGTTTAGTCTAGACAATCCAATACATAAGTATACATATTATGTTCACCAGTTTGGAATTTACAAGGTCCACACACATCATTCACCTTCTTCTTCAAGAGTTATGTTTAAATTTTTTACATAATCAATAAAAGGTCTCCATATATTCTCAAACACAATTTCCTTTGATTTCAGTATATATGTTATTCTTTCTAATGGAAGGTTTGTTAACATCTGTCTTAACCACTGAGTCACATCTGGTCTATGAGTCTTTTTCCATAATAGTGCAATACATTTTTTGGCATTAAGCAAACTGAGGTCTATGAATGTTCTTTCACTTTTATTAAAATTATGCTTTTCTGGGTACAGACCCAGCAAAAACAGTTTAGGATTCAATATGATTTGTTTTGAGATTATTTTTTCAATTGTTACCCTCACCTCTTCCCAAAACATTCTTATTAATCTACACTCCCATAAACAATGAAATAGGGTTCCTTTACTTTCCATGCATTTTGTGCATGTATCTGGTATATTTTTGTTATATCTATTTAACTCCTCCGGTGTAACATACATCCGCATTAACCATTTGAAATGTATCAATTTAAGGCGTACATTTATTGATTTGGTTTGAGCTTCTGTACAAGCCAATTCCCATTGTTCCTCTGAAATTTCAATTTGCAGATCTTCTTTCCAGTAGTTTAATCTTTTCAGTGAATTTTCACTTGAAGATAGTGTCAATGAGTTATAAAACTCTGAAATAATACCCTTTTTACTATCTTTCATCATCATTTTTTCCAAGGATGAATAAATAGGTTGAGTGAGAGCTTTATTTTGATTTGATCGAATAAAGTTTCTAAGTTGAAGATATTTAAAAAAATGTGTTCTATTGAGATTAAATTTGATCCTCAGCTCTTCAAAAGACATTATGTTGTCTGCACATGGCAAATATAAATCCTGAATCTTTTGTATCCCTTTTAAATTCCATACTTTAAATACAGCGTCCGCGGCGGTCAATGGAGTAGGACGCAGTTTTGGTGGCTCCTGCCAACTTCGTAAAACATTGTTATTCAGTTGTGCAGTTTTCTAAAAACCCAGTGTTTTTTTTCTTGGCTCTTTTTCGCTGTGTATCTTAAGAGATACTTTTGAATTGTTTTGCAATGTCGGGGAAAGGAAAAACCCGCACTATTCAGACGCACCTGAAGCCTTGTTCACAGGCCCCGACTTCAGAGCCGCTAGCTCAACCTGTTGATCCAGCCCCTGTTTTGAACGCTGAAGCTTTGAAAATTGAGCTGCTTTCCTCTCTAAAAGAAGACATCTCTGGTATTATTAAGAAGGAGTTACAAGAGATTATCGGAGACGCTTTGGCACCTCTTAAGGTTGAGTTACAGTCTGTGAAATCACAGTTAGCGAGCGTCAATGCTGCTATTGATGCTAAGTTGGCTAAGCTAACGTGCACTATGGGGGATATGGAAGAAACGCTCACAGCTTATACGGATGACATGACTGATATGAAAACAAGTGTTGAGCGCCTCAATGCTAAGGTTGCTGTGCTGGAAGACAAATGTGAAGACCTAGAATCAAGATCGCGACGCAATAACATAAGGATTATTGGCGTTGAAGAGGGTCCAGACTCTTTTTCTCCTACTGCTGTGGCTGCGTTGCTGAAAAATGCTTTTTCTTTGGATAAGAAACCACTAGTGGATCGGTCTCATCGTACTCTTCAGCCTAAACCTAAACCGGGTGAGCGACCACGAGCCATTGTGTGCAGGCTTCACTACCACAGTGACTGTATTGATATATTACGGCGTGCGCGAGAGCTCCAGCGGATTAAAGTCGGAGGTATGACTTTGTCGGTCTTTCCGGACTACACCGTCAAGATTGCACGGGCTCGGGCTGCATTCAACGAGGTTAAGCGGCTACTCCGTGGCATTGATGGAGTCAAATAAGGACTTCTCCACCCGGCGCAGCTACGCATTTCTTACCAGGGGACTGAAAAGAAGTTTACTTTGCCGGAAGACGCGAAGGAATACGTCAAGACTCTGATTTCTGGGTGAGCTGTGAACCTTTCATTATAATCCTTATATATGCTCGGACTCTAGACTTGTTGCTGTTACCTGGACATTTGCGCTTATTTGCTTTATTTTGGGAGTGTTTATTAGAATCTCTTAGTGTATTGTTGAGTTTAATATTATCATTACTTTTTCTTACTTTATTGTTCAGATTACAATACTGGTATAAAACAGCATGTAATTTAATCATTGCACATATTATAATTCAATTTCTGGAAGTTGGGAGAAGACATGTTTTCCATTGGTATATATATATATATTTTTTTTTTCTCTGCTCGGTTTTGCCTCCGAGTTGTTCCTATTTAACTGAGAACAACTTTTCTTTGTGTGTGACACTGCTGTCTCCATTGGTTTTTGGGTGTGTTTTTTTGTTACATGGAGACTTTGGGTGTATTTGTTTTGGGGGTTCTTTTGGGTGGGTGGTGTTTTACCTCAGCTCACAGCAATAGTTCTTGTGTTGGTTGTTTTTTTTTTTGGTATATGTAAATGGCTAGTATCAATATAGGCCATGGTACAGCTTTACTAGGCGCATCTTTGCGATTCATTAGCTGGAATATTAAGGGCATGGGTCATCCTGTTAAAAGATCAAAAGTTTTTAACCACTTAAAACATTTAAAATCCTCAATAGTGTTTCTGCAGGAGACCCATCTTCGGATAAAAGATCATCATCGGTTGCACTGCTCTTGGGTGAGCCAAGTTTTTCATTCAGAGTTTAATTCTAAATCAAGGGGGGTTGCTATTCTTATTAATAAAAATGTACAATTCTCAGCCACTAACATTATAACTGATAAAAACGGCAGATATGTGATAGTTGCCGGTACTTTGATGCAGAAAAAGGTTCTGTTAGTCAATGTATATGCCCCAAATATTGACAATGTTGAATTTGCAAACAAATTACTAAGTAGCTTACCATTTTTGAATTCACATTTGTTAATCTTAGGGGGCGATTTAAATTGTGTTTTTGATCCATTATTAGATCGATCTAATCCCCGTAATCTAAATAAGTCTTTAATGTCTCAAACATTTTCTGATTTCATGACACAGAATGGCTTTGTCGATCCTTGGAGATTCCGCAATCCAACCAGTAAAAAATTCTCCTTTTTTTCTAAGGTGCATCATTCTTACTCCAGGATTGATTACTTTTTTATTGACTGTACTTTAAATTCCTGTGTAGTTTCCTCTGATTATTTAAGTATAATAATATCTGATCATGCACCATTATTATTAGATATTCAGTTGGGTGCCTATAAACGTAGTCTTCCTTCATGGAGGTTTAATTCTCTTCTTTTAGCAGATAAAGAGTTTTGTGATTTTATTTCCAATTCAATTGATGAGTTTTTGTTGTTTAATAAAAATGATTCTACTTCATATTCATTATTATGGGAGACTCTTAAATCCTACCTTAGAGGACAAATCATTTACTATTCTGCTCTTTCTAATAAGAGACGTCACACCAAGTTTTCTGAACTCACTTTAGCTATTAGTAATATTGATCAAAGTTATGCCTTAAATCCTACACCAGAATTATTTAAACAGCGCATAGAGGTACAGTCAGAACTTGATCTAATTTCAACCCAAGAAGCTGAACGGCTATTATTACAAAATCGTGGAACTCATTATGAATATGGCGACAAAGCAAGCCGTCTGTTGGCACATCAGTTACGCCGTCAAGCTAATTCTCGGATTATAAGTAGTATTCAGAATAGTCAACATATAATCACGACAGATCCTAATGAAATCAATGCCACATTTAAAACATTTTATTCCTCATTATATACGTCGGAGTTCCCAACAGATTCACATAACATGAACTTATTTCTTCATGACCTCTCGAATCCTGTAATTGATTCAGACACTGCAAAAAGCCTGGATTCCCCACTTGGCCTTGTTGAAATAATTAACTCAATTGAAGCAATGCAATCAAACAAAGCACCTGGCCCTGATGGGTTTCCCATTGAATTTTATAAAAGATTTACGGAAAAATTAGCACCTTTACTTTTAGCTACCTTTAATGAATCATTAGAACAAGGTATTCTTCCTCCAACTCTAACACAAGCTTCTATTGTTTTACTTCATAAAAAGGACAAAGACCCAACTCTATGTAGCTCTTATAGACCATTATCTTTGCTTAATGCTGACGTGAAAGTGTTAGCCAAAGTAATTTCTTCCCGTCTGGAGAAGGTTCTCCCTTTGATTATATCTGAAGAACAGAACGGTTTTGTTAAGGGACGACAATTATTTTTTAATATACGCACTCTCTTCAATATAATTTATGCAAAACAGTCATCTGATTCATCAGAAATAGTCATATCGCTAGACGCTGAAAAAGCGTTCGACAGGGTAGAGTGGGAATATTTGTTTGCGGTTTTGAGGAAATTTGGATTCAATGAGAAATTTGTTTCTTGGATTCGTCTCCTCTATACATCCCCGAAGGCAAGGGTTCAAACTAATGATATGTTTTCTGATTACTTTTCTCTTGGACGTGGCACACGGCAAGGCTGTCCATTATCGCCCTTGCTCTTCACTATTGCCATTGAGCCTCTGTCTATTGCGTTGCGGTCTTCCAATTTATTTAGTGGGATTTTCTGAAATGGAACTGAACACAAGTTGTCGTTATATGCGGATGATTTGTTGTTATATGTGTCAAATCCAGTTAGTTCTATCCCCAATGTCTTGAGTATTTTAAATAATTTCAGTTCCTTTTCCGGTTATAAATTGAATTTGGAAAAAAGCGAATGCTTTCCTATCAACATGACTGCCTGGGATCTTCAGCAGTCTGACATACCCTTCAAATTTAGTCCCGCAGGATTCAAGTATCTTGGTATAAATGTGACACGCTCTTTCTCTAGCCTAGCTTCAGCCAATTTTTCTCCCCTTATTGCCAAAATAACCTCTGACGTCCAGCATTGGCGAAATCTCCCTCTGTCACTCTTGGGTAGGATTAATGTTGTCAAGATGAATATCTTACCAAAATTCCTTTTTTTATTTCAGTCAATTCCTCTTTTTCTGCCTAAAAGCTTTTTTGATTCTCTGGATAAGATAATTTGTGGCTTTATCTGGAATGGTAAACCACCTAGAGTGCGTAAAAAATTATTGCAAAGATGTAGACTTAGTGGGGGACTTGCATTACCTGATTTCCAGTCTTATTATTGGGCGGCACATATACATAAAATCTGCTATTGGTTAAAGTCTTTTCGCTCCCCATGGTGTAGAATGGAATTATCATCCTGTCGGGGGTCGTCAATACCTGCATTAATTTTTTCTTCTTTGCCTACAAAACCCTCTTTGTATACGGACAGTCAAGTGGTTCTCAACACTCTAAAAATATGGTTTCAGTTTAGGCGGCGCTTTGGTTTTGTATCTGCCTCCTCTTTATGTCCTTTAACTAAAAATCATTTGTTTCCCCCATCTCTCTCAGATTCGTCATTCTCAGACTGGCATGACAGAGGTATTAAACATATAAGGAATTTATATACATCTGGGCTTTTTGATAGTTTTACCAATTTATCTTTCAATTATAACTTACCCGGCACCCATTTGTTTCGTTATTTTCAAATACGTAATTTTGTTTCTAAGTGTTTCTCTAACTTTCCTTCTATCCCTCCTGAGCAGCCCTGGGAAAGTATAGTTTCACACGGTCCACAACATAAAGGGTTGATATCCAAGCTTTATAATTCCACTTTAACATTAAACGATGAATCAAGTGTCAAAATAAAAAATTTGTGGGAGAAAGAATTGGGTATACAGATGACTGATGAGCTTTGGGAGGATGCCATTAACAGAATTAGAACGTCTTCCTCATGTGCTCGTCTTAGCTTGATTCAGTTTAAGGTAATATATAGAGTCCACTACTCAAAACTGAGACTCTCTGAGATTTACCCAGAAGTTGATGGTAGTTGTGATAAATGTAAGGGATCTCCCTGCCACCTTGGCCATATGTTTTTTCTTTGTCCGGAATTATACAGTTTTTGGTCTAGTTACTTTACAATTATCTCCAGGGTTCTTCAAGTGACTCTGCTGCCTTCTCCATTTATTGCCATATTTGGGATTCCTGATTCCTCTGTAGTTTTGAATTCGGTACAAAGGGATATTGTGGCCTTTACATCCTTAATAGCAAGGCGTACTTTACTGCTGCATTGGAAATCTGTCAGATATCCCTCAATTTCCCTATGGCTCAAGGACATGATGTTTTTTCTAAAACTTGAGAAAATTAAATACACTATAAGAGGATGCACAGAAAGGTTTTACCAGAAATGGCAATGTTTTATATCTTACTTTTCTAATCTAAAAGTCTTACCCATCTAATTATGTCAGCATGTGCCTTGTTATATATATATATTTTTGTTATTTTTTTTTCCTACTCTATTATGTGTATTTGTTTCAAATTATATGCCTGTTGAGGTACTTCCTCTACTGATCTTGTGAGCTGGGGGGGGGGGGGTGTTGTTCGAGGGGATATTATAAAAAAAAAAAAAAAAAAAAAAAAAAAAAATCTGGTGCTTAAGTGTGTAGTACTTGTTGAGGCACTATTTGATCCTATATACATATATGTATATGTGCTAAATAAGTGTATCTTTATTTTTTGTTTCAAGAAGTATTATGCCAACTTGTCTGTAATTTCTGAAATTGATTTCAATAAAAACACATTGGAAAAAAAAAAAAATACAGCGTCCGCTCTCCCTGGTTTAAAATATTGATTACCCCATATTGGACTAAATTGTGACAATAACTGTGGTTCTTTTAAATAGTTTTTAGCTTCACACCATATTTTGATCATATGCTTTACAAATGGATTTTTAACTTGTTTTTGTAATTTTTTTGCCGAATCTGAGTATATGAATATGGGAAGAGATAAAGGTAAATTGTATGATTACATTTCAGTCCAGTGAGGGAGATCATTTGATGAAAAATAATATGTCATAGACCTCAGTTGTGCCGACCAATAATACAACATAAAATTTGGACATTTCAGACCTCCACGATCAAATGGTAAATATAATAAAGACAAACGTAATCTAGCCCTCCTGTTGTTCCATATAAATTCCACTAACTTTTTTTTTATTCTTGAGAATAGATCTAAAGGTGGTGATAAGGGAATGTATTGAAATAAATAAAGTATTTTAGGTAAAATATTACTTTTAAGTATATTGATTCTCCCGATCATCGACATTGGTAGTGACATCCATCTCTGAGTTAACTCACTGATATCTGACATTAAGGCTTCATAGTTGACACTGGCGACTAATTCTAGCTTAGGCATAATTTGGATTCCTAAATATTTAAACTGATTTACAACATTGAATTGATTTACCTCAGGGGCTGGGTAATTTCTCTGGGTCTCATTTAGCATTAATATTGAAGATTTAGTTTTATTTATTTTATATCCTGATATTTCCCCAAAATTCTTTATTAAATTCAACAAGGTTGGAATTGATTTTTTTAGATTCGACATAAACAAAATTATGTCATCGGCGTACAGGGAGATTTTATGTTCTGTTGGTCCAACTTTAATTCCATATATTTGTGAATGTAAACGTATCGCTATCGCTAAAGGTTCAATTGCCATAGTAAACAGTAAAGGTGAAAGTGGACAGCCTTGTCGACATCCTCTATTGATTTTTATTGGTTTTGAAATATTGTTATTTGTTAGGATTTCTGCTGTAGCATTATTGTATATTATTTGAACCCATTTTATGAAATTATTTCCAAGTCCAAACCTTTGTAGGACTTCAAAAAGAAAGGGCCATTCAACTCTATCAAAGGCCTTTTCGGCGTCCAATGATAGGAGAGCTGTATCCGGTGCTTCTTTATTAAAATAAATAATATTAAATAGTCTTCTTACATTATGGAAGCCTTGTCTATCCTTTATAAAGCCATTCTGATCTCGATTAATAATATTTGGTAAAATTTCTTGTATTCGTCTTGCTAAAATTTTACAGATTATCTTAAGGTCGGCGTTTAATAGGCTTATTGGTCTCATATTTTCACATTTATTAGAGGGCTTACCTGGTTTTGGCAGCAGTATAATTAAGGCATTATTTATGTATGATGGTAAATTATTATTTTGAAATGCTTCTAAAACCATTTCCAAAAAAGGTTTTATTAATTTATTCTTAAATTTTTTATAAAGGTCAACTGGAAGACCATCTGGTCCTGCACTTTTTCCTGATTTCATATTATCAAAGGCTAGCCCAACTTCTTCTTGACTAATTTTAGACTCCAATATCTCCCTATTTTCATTTGGAATACACGGTATAGATAGTTCGTTCAAAAACCCATTTAGTTTTGTTAAATCAGGTTCATTTTTGGTATCATATAATTTTCCATAGTAATCTCTAAAGGCTCTATTAATTTCTAAAGGATCTATAACTACCTGTCCATTACTTATAATACTGGTAATTGGTGTTTTAATTTCCAATTGTTTAATCTGCCATGCTAATAATTTTCCTGATTTTTCACCTTGTTCATAAAAAGATTGTTTCAATCTTAGAAGACTCGAGGCAGCTCTATTCGCTGATTTTTTGTCGTATTCAGCTCTCAAAATCAGTAATTCTTTCTCCAACCTTGGGTCACTTCCTGCATACACTTTTTCCTGAAGACTTTTTATTTTATGTTCCAATTTAGCTCTCTCCTCTCGAGTCTTCTTAGATTTTGATCCTGTATAACTAATAATATGTCCCCTAATAAAAGCTTTGAAAGCCTCCCACT
This sequence comes from Pholidichthys leucotaenia, assembly GCA_020510985.1. NCBI lineage: Eukaryota > Metazoa > Chordata > Actinopteri > Cichliformes > Pholidichthyidae > Pholidichthys > Pholidichthys leucotaenia. Next base: position 38,075,897 of record CM035840.1, on the reverse strand, counting down.
TTACACATGCTGATGTTTGTGTAGTATTGATGTCAAAGAACTCGTCTGTTTTTCTATATACTTGACAAATTCCTCATCCTGAAGCCATTTATGCTGAAATTGCCATCTACCTGATTCCTTTGTCAATTTTTTATCTACATATATTAGACAACAGGGGCATGATCAGAGATCACGATGTTATCATAAAAGCAGTTTTGAATCTTGGACCTTAATTCTGTGGAAATCAAAAAATAATCAATACGTGAGAATGTCTTGTAGGTACTGGAATAACAAGAATAGGCTTTAACTTGTGGTTTCATTTCTCTCCATATATCTAACAATCTCAATTCTTTCATAAAATGATTAATAGTCATCCTGCATCCAATGTGCGTACAATCCAGTCCTGTTGATCTATCCACACCTGGATTCAATGTACAATTAAAATCCCCTGCTATTATATGTTGCCCTGTAAGTGATGATAAGATGAGAAATAAATTAGCAAAGAACTTCTGATCATCTATATTGGGACCATATAAGTTCACAAGATTTATATTTTCTAATAGCAAAGAACCTTGAATGATTACATATCTTCCAAATTTGTCTCCAATTACATTTTTCACTTGAAAAGGAACTGATTTATGTATGAGAGTCATAACTCCCCTGGCTCGGGATGAAAATGAAGAGGTGAATACACTTCCCTGCCATCTACTCCTAATTCTTTTAACATCCTCCTCTATCAGATGAGTTTCTTGTAAAAACACAATTCTTGAACCCATGTCCTTTATTTTATTCATAACTTGTTAAGTTTTTTAAATTTTGTAGACCTCTGCAATTCCATGAAGTTAAATTAAGATTAACACTTTGGTCCATGATCAATAGAGAGTTTGGGATTACCTTGCAGTGTAAACATGCTCATACAGAGAAGCAAAAACATGAGTGGTTGAACATTCATCCTACAAACTACACACAAACAAATTTCCCCTTCCCACACTTGTGGCAAACCCCCCAAAATCAAAAGAAAAATTCTGTCTCCCGATATAGCCATCGACCGTTCCACACCCACGGGGAACAGCCTAAGCCACTCCTTCTTCATCCTCCCAATCACCCTAACTCTACTGCTTTTAATGACGTAACATTAACTCTCCTCTGTAGTTTTCCAACTTAACTCCAAAATTTTTAACAACTTTGTACATCATAGTTTTTTTTTTTTGTTTGTTTTGTTTTTTTAATATATAATACAATCTATATTTTGTAAACTTACTATTTACTTCAAGTCAGTCAGATGCCTGTGCAAATGCTTAATTATTCTACCTTATATTTTGTTCATGCTTAGCTCCCACCAGTCTCTTCTTCTTCTTTGATCTTCTTGATGAACTCCTGCGCCTCCTCTGGGGTCTTGAAGATGTGGGTTCTGCCCTCATACGTGGTCAGCAGTCTCGCAGGATAGATTACACCATGACGAATCCCAAGGTTGCGCAGCTCCTTACGTACAGGATCAAACTGCTTCCTCAATTGCTGGATTCCTGTGGCCAAATCTGGGTAGAACCGCACCTGCTGGTCCTGGTGTTTAATCTCTCCTTTAGCACGTGCAGCGTTGAAGATCTTCATCCTGTCTCTGTTGCTAAGAAACTTCATAATTAAGGTCCTCGGCGGTCCCTTATCTCTCCGTGGGCCAATACGATGTGCTTTTTCCAGAACCACTGCTGATTGCAACTCCTCGCTGCCCAGCACCTCCGGAATCCACTTTTCCAGAAAGGAACATACGTCCCGACCTTCTGATTCCTCTGGAAGACCCACCAGCCTCAAGTTATTCTGTCTCGACCGAGATTCCAAATCCAAAATATTATCTTCCAGAGATTTATTTTTTTTTCCAAAGTGCGCACCTTTAATTGAAGACGGGTGACGTCATCTTCAGCACTAGCGAGACGGAGCTCCAACTGCGCCGTTCGTTCTACACAGTCACCCAATTCCTTTCTTATTCCTTCCAACGCTGTCATAATCCCATCAAATCTAGAGGAAAAGTCCGCTCTCATTGAACTCATGGCAGCCATCAGCGCATCTGCGCCATTCCCCGCATATATCGCACCTTTGCCAGCCTCCTCCGCCATATATGGAGTTTTGTTTGCTGCGTCACAGACCTGAAAGTCCGTTAATTTGGACTGTTTCGGCGGCTCGCTTTTTCCTTTTCCTGGTTTTCCAGCCTTAGGCTTCGCCGACATATCCTCGCCCAAATGCTGGGATACGTTCTGTCCCAAATGAGAGAGTTATTTGCCGATTTTTTTTCTCCAGGAGCAGAGCAGAGCGAGACACGTCCGTCCTACGTGGCAGCCATAACCGGAAGTCATCCCTATCGAATTTTGCCATGAATGACAAATATAATGTTTGTCAATTTAAAAGATAAATTTCTACGGAATTAAAGTTGTTGGTCGTATTGTTACAGTTGTCGCAGAGTAATATGTAGCTTTTCTTTAAACTAGTAGCGGACAACAACTCCATCATCCCACATCACTAAACACAATTACAGTTTAGTGACGTGGGATGATGGGAAATGTAGTCCACTAGTCATTTACACAAAAACTAAATATTACTCTGTTATTATACAACAACTGACATCTTCAATTGTGTGTAAAATTATCTTTTAAATTGACAAACATCATATCTGTAACTCGTGGAAAAATTTGATTGGGATCAAAACATAATTTCGCTCTTGCCATTCATCTCAAAGGAGAATTTTTTTCGATTTAAGCTCCCATATGCCGAAGTAGAGGGGGCGTGACTTAGGCTTTCTATAGAGAATTCCTAACCTCTACAGGAGAGTCTGGTTCATCCAGGATGTTCTTGTCACTCTGTATCCGCTGCATCGTCCCTGTAGAACTGGGGTCCATTATCAGCACGTTCTGACTACCGGCTCTGCCGAACTTACAGTCACTCTTTCTGGAATCAGTGGTCCTGCACACCTCGTAGTTGTACACGTGCTGGAGAGTCCTTGTCCCCAAAGTGTCTGAGTAACGTGGTGGATAATATGGAATCACAGGGAGGTTGGAGTGATACAGGATGCGAGACTGTCTCCACCTGTAGATTTTCACTGATATAATAACCACTAAACAGGTGATGAAGAGGAAGGAGACTACAGCCAGAGCCAGCACTAAGTAAAAAGTCAGGTTATCATTGTACTCCTTGTCGTGTGTAAAGTCAGTGAACTCCGACAGCACTTCAGGGAAGCTGTCCGCCACCGCCACGTTAACAATGACTGTAGCTGAACGAGAGGGCTGCCCGTTGTCCTCCACTATAACAGTCAGTCTTTGTTTCACAGCATCTTTATCAGTCACTTGGCGGATAGTTCTGATTTCTCCGTTCTGTAAGCCCACTTCAAACAGCGCCCTGTCTGTTGCTTTCTGCAGTTTATAGGAGAGCCAGGCATTCTGTCCAGAGTCCACATCAACAGCCACCACTTTAGTGACCAGATAGCCCACATCTGCTGAACGAGGAACCATCTCAGCCACCACAGAACCACCAGTCTGGACCGGGTACAGAACCTGAGGGGGGTTATCGTTCTGGTCCTGGATCATTATTTTCACAGTCACGTTGCTGCTGAGTGGAGGAGAGCCTCCATCCTGAGCTTTGATGCGGAACTGAAAATCTTTGATGTGCTCGTAGTCAAAAGAGCGCACTGCATGGATGACTCCGCTATCAGCACTAACGGACACATATGAGGAGACCGGGACGCCGTTAACAGAGGAGTCCTCCAGTATGTAAGAAACACGAGCATTCTGGTTCCAGTCAGCGTCTCTGGCTTTCACTGTGAATATAGAGAGACCTGGTGTGTTGTTTTCTACAATGTAGGCCTGATATGAGCTCCTGTCAAAGACAGGCGCGTTATCATTCACATCTGAGATCTGTAAGGTGAGAGTGACGCTGCTGGAGAGGGAGGGTACTCCCTCATCAGAACAGGTCACTGTGATGTTATAGTCAGAGGACCTCTCTCTGTCTAATTCACTGTCTGTCACTAAGCTGTAGAATTTTTCTGATGTTGACTTGAGTATAAAGTTATTATCATCATTAATGTTGCACAGCACTTTTCCATTTTCAGCTGAGTCTGCATCTTCCACGTTTATCATTGTAACAACGGTGTTAATCTTTGCATTCTCTGATATCACATTTGATTTCGACATTATGTGAATATCAGGATAATTGTCATTCATGTCTAATATATCGACTATCAGTTTGCAAGAACCACTAAGTCCCCCATCATCACTCGCTCGAATATTAATCTGAAAATTTCTGGTCTTCTCGTAATCAACCTTTCCAGTCAAAATGACCTCGCCGCTTCTCGTATTTATTCCAAACATCCCGTGGGCGTGATCGCGCATAGCTGAAACTGAATACGTTATTCTGCCGTTAGAGCCATCGTCTGCGTCTGTTGCAGAAACTGTGGCTATCACGGTTCCTGCTGCTGAATTTTCCCCTCACGAAAGCTTTATAAACAGACTGTGTAAAAACGGGAGCGTTATCATTAGCGTCTAAAACGTTAATGTGAATCTGCATTGTCCCGCTCATCTGCGGCTCTCCTCCATCCACCGCAGTCAAAACAAGAGACAGCCGTTCATTTTTCTCCCTGTCTAGAGGAGCATTCAGAACCATTTCAGCGTTTTTATTCCCATCTCCCTGATTAATCATCTTAATAGAAAACGTATCACTTGGGCTCAAGGTATATGCTTTTAGCCCATTTTTGCCCACATCGAGATCGGACGCCCTATCCAACGTAAACGAAGCCCCGCTAAGCGCAGACTCGCTGATATTAAACTGCGCCTCGCTCGTGATAAAAGTCGGGGGGTTGTCGTTTATATCTGTGATTTCAACGTTCACACTGTAAAATTCCATAGGATTTTCCAGTAAAATCTGAAAATGCAAAGCACAGGGCGTCATTTGTGCACAAAGCGCTTCTCTGTCTATCCTTTCTTTGAGAAGGATTCCCTTTTCTCTGTTCAGCTCGACGTATTCGGTGTCACCTCGAGTGAAAACACGAGCTTTGCCGGATTTCAGGCGATGGGCATCTAAACCTAAATCCTGAGCTATGCTACTGACGAAAGAGCCTTTAGCCATTTCCTCGGGTATGGAGTAGCTGACCTGTCCGGTGGCTGCGTGTAAGGAGAGGACCGTAATAAACAATAGCACTTGCCGTGTCATTGTCAAGCCAGACATGGTCTGTAGGTCCGTCGGTCAACCCGATTGTTCCCTTTCACGTCCGTTTACCACACAACCGGTGTCCAAAGAGATTCGTAAAATCCATAGAAAAATGGAGACATAAATGTGCTGCGGCAGTTCCAGCTCCGTTGGATCTCTGCTCATGTCTGTTATTCACTCCTATCTCGTCTTCTGCTTAAAGAAAAAAAAAAAAAAATATGGAGGCAATGGGAGATACCACTGAAAATGAGCTATACAACTGAAAGACCCTGGTAAACAGCGTCCCTCTGAGTTCAAAGTGAAAACTACATAGATTCTCATTAAACACCGGAGAATTTACAGCAGCTTAGAGAGAAATTAGACATCAGAACAGAATAACACTGAATGGTTTTTAACAGAAAACGTGTTTTTAATAGTACAAAACAAAAGGGCTGGGTAAAACTCACCCAAATAAAGGATTAAGAATCTACAAAATAATAAAAAAGGTTTAAGATGCTCCTGTTGCACAATGGTTTTCACACTGAGCTCCTTTAAATTCATATTTAAAGTACAAGTTTGGAAATCACAAAGAAAAAAATTAACTTAACAAATGTGTTTATAAAATTGCTGATTCCAAAGACTGTCTCTGTCCATGGTTCTGATTGCAGACAGATAAAACGAACGGCATCGGCACCTGTTGCAATTTACTTCAAGCACACAACAGATAATGTAAACTTTATAAATGCATAAATTTGGAAAATAATTGACTCTACATTACACACCTCTACAGGAGAGTCTGGTTCATCCAGGATGTTCTTTTCACTCTGTATCCGCTGCATCGTCCCTGTAGAACTGGGGTCCATTATCAGCACGTTCTGACTACCGGCTCTGCCGAACTTACAGTCACTCTTTCTGGAGTCAGTGGTCCTACAAACCTCGTAGTTGTAGACGTGTTGGAGAGTCCCTGTCCCCAAAGTGTCTGAGTAACGTGGTGGATAATATGGAATCACAGGGAGGTTGGAGTGATACAGGATGCGAGACTGTCTCCACCTGTAGATTTTCACTGATATAATAACCACTAAACAGGTGATGAAGAGGAAGGAGACTACAGCCAGAGCCAGCACTAAGTAAAAAGTCAGGTTATCATTGTACTCCTTGTCGTGTGTAAAGTCAGTGAACTCCGACAGCACTTCAGGGAAGCTGTCCGCCACCGCCACGTTAACAATGACTGTAGCTGAACGAGAGGGCTGCCCGTTGTCCTCCACTATAACAGTCAGTCTTTGTTTCACAGCATCTTTATCAGTCACTTGGCGGATAGTTCTGATTTCTCCGTTCTGTAAGCCCACTTCAAACAGCGCCCTGTCTGTTGCTTTCTGCAGTTTATAGGAGAGCCAGGCATTCTGTCCAGAGTCCACATCAACAGCCACCACTTTAGTGACCAGATAGCCCACATCTGCTGAACGAGGAACCATCTCAGCCACCACAGAACCACCAGTCTGGACCGGGTACAGAACCTGAGGGGGGTTATCGTTCTGGTCCTGGATCATTATTTTCACAGTCACGTTGCTGCTGAGTGGAGGAGAGCCTCCATCCTGAGCTTTGATGCGGAACTGAAAATCTTTGATGTGCTCGTAGTCAAAAGAGCGCACTGCATGGATGACTCCGCTATCAGCACTAACGGACACATATGAGGAGACCGGGACGCCGTTAACAGAGGAGTCCTCCAGTATGTAAGAAACACGAGCATTCTGGTTCCAGTCAGCGTCTCTGGCTTTCACTGTGAATATAGAGAGACCTGGTGTGTTGTTTTCTACAATGTAGGCCTGATATGAGCTCCTGTCAAAGACAGGCGCGTTATCATTCACATCTGAGATCTGTAAGGTGAGAGTGACGCTGCTGGAGAGGGAGGGTACTCCCTCATCAGAACAGGTCACTGTGATGTTATAGTCAGAGGACCTCTCTCTGTCTAATTCACTGTCTGTCACTAAGCTGTAGAATTTTTCTGATGTTGACTTGAGTATAAAGTTATTATCATCATTAATGTTGCACAGCACTTTTCCATTTTCAGCTGAGTCTGCATCTTCCACGTTTATCATTGTAACAACGGTGTTAATCTTTGCATTCTCTGATATCACATTTGATTTCGACATTATGTGAATATCAGGATAATTGTCATTCATGTCTAATATATCGACTATCAGTTTGCAAGAACCACTAAGTCCCCCATCATCACTCGCTCGAATATTTATCTGAAAATTTCTGGTCTTCTCGTAATCAACCTTTCCAGTCAAAATGACCTCGCCGCTTCTCGTATTTATTCCAAACATCCCGTGGGCGTGATCGCGCATAGCTGAAACTGAATACGTTATTCTGCCGTTAGAGCCATCGTCTGCGTCTGTTGCAGAAACTGTGGCTATCACGGTTCCTGCTGCTGAATTTTCCCTCACGAAAGCTTTATAAACAGACTGTGTAAAAACGGGAGCGTTATCATTAGCGTCTAAAACGTTAATGTGAATCTGCATTGTCCCGCTCATCTGCGGCTCTCCTCCATCCACCGCAGTCAAAACAAGAGACAGCCGTTCATTTTTCTCCCTGTCTAGAGGAGCATTCAGAACCATTTCAGCGTTTTTATTCCCATCTCCCTGATTAATCATCTTAATAGAAAACGTATCACTTGGGCTCAAGGTATATGCTTTTAGCCCATTTTTGCCCACATCGAGATCGGACGCCCTATCCAACGTAAACGAAGCCCCGCTAAGCGCAGACTCGCTGATATTAAACTGCGCCTCGCTCGTGATAAAAGTCGGGGGGTTGTCGTTTATATCTGTGATTTCAACGTTCACACTGTAAAATTCCATAGGATTTTCCAGTAAAATCTGAAAATGCAAAGCACAGGGCGTCATTTGTGCACAAAGCGCTTCTCTGTCTATCCTTTCTTTGAGGAGAAGGATTCCCTTTTCTCTGTTCAGCTCGACGTATTCGGTGTCACCTCGAGTGAAAACACGAGCTTTGCCGGATTTCAGGCGATGGGCATCTAAACCTAAATCCTGAGCTATGCTACCGACGAAAGAGCCTTTAGCCATTTCCTCGGGTATGGAGTAGCTGACCTGTCCGGTGGCTGCGTGTAAGGAGAGGACCGTAATAAACAATAGCACTTGCCGTGTCATTGTCAAGCCAGACATGGTCTGTAGGTCCGTCGGTCAACCCGATTGTTCCCTTTCACGTCCGTTTACCACACAACCGGTGTCCAAAGAGATTCGTAAAATCCATAGAAAAATGGAGACATAAATGTGCTGCGGCAGTTCCAGCTCCGTTGGATCTCTGCTCATGTCTGTTATTCACTCCTATCTCGTCTTCTGCTTAAAGAAAAAAAAAAAAATATGGAGGCAATGGGAGATACCACTGAAAATGAGCTATACAACTGAAAGACCCTGGTAAACAGCGTCCCTCTGAGTTCAAAGTGAAAACTACATAGATTCTCATTAAACACCGGAGAATTTACAGCAGCTTAGAGAGAAATTAGACATCAGAACAGAATAACACTGAATGGTTTTTAACAGAAAACGTGTTTTTAATAGTACAAAACAAAAGGGCTGGGTAAAACTCACCCAAATAAAGGATTAAGAATCTACAAAATAATAAAAAAGGTTTAAGATGCTCCTGTTGCACAATGGTTTTCACACTGAGCTCCTTTAAATTCATATTTAAAGTAAAAGTTTGGAAATCACAAAGAAAAAAATTAACTTAACAAATGTGTTTATAAAATTGCTGATTCCAAAGACTGTCTCTGTCCATGGTTCTGATTGCAGACAGATAAAACGAACGGCATCGGCACCTGTTGCAATTTACTTCAAGCACACAACAGATAATGTAAACTTTATAAATGCATAAATTTGGAAAATAATTGACTCTACATTACACACCTCTACAGGAGAGTCTGGTTCATCCAGGATGTTCTTTTCACTCTGTATCCGCTGCATCATCCCTGTAGAACTGGGGTCCATTATCAGCACGTTCTGACTACCGGCTCTGCCGAACTTACAGTCACTCTTTCTGGAGTCAGTGGTCCTACAAACCTCGTAGTTGTAGACGTGTTGGAGAGTCCCTGTCCCCAAAGTGTCTGAGTAACGTGGTGGATAATATGGAATCACAGGTAGGTTGGAGTGATACAGGATGCGAGACTGTCTCCACCTGTAGATTTTCACTGATATAATAACCACTAAACAGGTGATGAAGAGGAAGGAGACTACAGCCAGAGCCAGCACTAAGTAAAAAGTCAGGTTATCATTGTACTCCTTGTCGTGTGTAAAGTCGGTGAACTCCGACAGCACTTCAGGGAAGCTGTCCGCCACCGCCACGTTAACAATGACTGTAGCTGAACGAGAGGGCTGCCCGTTGTCCTCCACTATAACAGTCAGTCTTTGTTTCACAGCATCTTTATCAGTCACTTGGCGGATAGTTCTGATTTCTCCATTCTGTAAGCCCACTTCAAACAGTGCCCTGTCTGTGGCTTTCTGCAGTTTATAGGAGAGCCAGGCATTCTGTCCAGAGTCCACATCAACAGCCACCACTTTAGTGACCAGATAGCCCACATCTGCTGAACGAGGAACCATTTCCGCCACCACAGAACCACCAGTCTGGACCGGGTACAGAACCTGAGGGGGGTTATCGTTCTGGTCCTGGATCATCATTTTCACAGTCACGTTGCTGCTGAGTGGAGGAGAGCCTCCATCCTGAGCTTTGATGCGGAACTGAAAATCTTTGATGTGCTCGTAGTCAAAAGAGCGCACTGCATGGATGACTCCACTATCAGCACTAACGGACACATATGAGGAGACTGGGACTCCGTTAACAGAGGAGTCCTCCAGTATGTAAGAAACACGAGCATTCTGGTTCCAGTCAGCGTCTCTGGCTTTCACTGTGAATATAGAGAGACCTGGTGTGTTGTTTTCTACAATGTAGGCCTGATATGAGCTCCTGTCAAAGACAGGCGCGTTATCATTCACATCTGAGATCTGTAAGGTGAGAGTGACGCTGCTGGAGAGGGAGGGTACTCCCTCATCAGAACAGGTCACTGTGATGTTATACTCAGGGGACCTCTCTCTGTCTAATTCACTGTCTGTCACCAAAGTGTAAAATCCATTCACCGTACTTTGTATTTTTAAAGGGATATCGTCATTAATATTGCACTTCACCTCTCCATTTCTGTCGGAGTCTGGGTCATTTACACTTAGCATAGCAATTATGGTTTTTTCAGGAGAATCTTCAGAAATTGTGTCAGATTTAGAGAGTATTTTCACCTGAGGGCTGTTGTCATTAACGTCAGTAATATCGATCATAATTTTACTAGAATCAGAAAGCCCTCCACTGTCAGTGGCCTCGATATCTATTTGTAAAAGCTTTGTTCTTTCATAGTCTACTTCACCAATTAAGGTAACTTCTCCAGATTTTCTATCGATCTGAAACAGATCAGATAAACGACGTCTGCTATTAGAAATGGCATATAATAGTTCCCCATTTGAGCCTTGGTCTTTGTCAGTTGCCCTTACCGTTATAATCCTTGTTCCCTTCGGTGAATTCTCGGTTATTGCTGCCTTGTATACTGACTGAGAGAAAACTGGTGGATTGTCATTTACATCCAAGACAGCAACTGTTATCTGCATTGTGCCTGACATCCGCGGCTGCCCGCCATCCAGAGCTGTTAATAACAGGGTGATCTGCTGCTGCTGCTCTCGATCTAAGGGTTTCTGCAGAACCATCTCTACCTTTTTACTCCCATCCGCCTGATTCTCCAGTTTTAGCGCAAAATTATTTGTTGGATTAAGCGAATAACTCTGGAGGCCATTTTCCCCTATATCATTATCTATGGCTTTCTCTAGTACAAATTTAGACCCAGTCACAGCCGATTCGCTGATTTCAAACCGTTTCTCACTCGAGGCAAAGCTGGGAGTGTTGTCATTTATGTCTATGATTTCTATTGTTATTCTAAACATCTCCATCGGGCTTTCCAGAATCATCTGTAAATGCAAAGCGCAGGGCGTCGTTTCGCCGCACAGCGTCTCTCTGTCTATTCTCTCTTTGATAAGCAGGGCACCTCGGTCTCTGTTCAGCTCGATATATTCCGCACTGTCTCCCGAGTGAAGATGTGCTCTGCCCGATTTCAGCCTTTTAACGTCTAAACCCAAATCCTGAGCCACATTGCACACCAACGATCCTTTCTCCATTTCTTCTGGGATGGAGTAGCTGACCTGTCCGTGCACCGAGCTGATGGAGAGAAGGAAGAAAAACAGCAGTGCTTGCCGCGTCATCTTTATCAATAGAGATGCCTGTGTCCTTTGAAAAAAAAAAAAAAAGCTATAATCCGTGGAAAGGTTTTTAAAAATCCAATCGCAGCTCCAACACATATTCAGCAAAAAAATGTAGCTCTATCCGCAAGGAGGTCTCCTTTTGGAAGACAGAAGGCGGTCAGTGCCCGTTTCATTGTCTACCAAGTCGTAAGCAAAGAGGGAGGAACATGAGCTCGTTCTGAGACTGTCATAATTGGAACAATAGCGGCCCTTTCTGTCCAATACATCAAACTGCAAAAGCTGGGGAAAGGATGATGAGAAATGTGGCTGTTTAATAATAATAATAATAATAATAAATAATAATTCAGAAGCTTATCATGAAGAGCAAACAGGTGAAATATACTCATTGTATCTTAATTAACCTTAAGACCATTGGTGTTCATTCGTCGAGGCCCTATATACTCTGGATGTGTGGCTGAAGTGGACTGATGATCTTAATTAACCGTTATAAACCAGTGACAACAACCCCTTAAAATAGGGGCAATAGATTTACCGTATATATGTCTGCATCAGATAACTATAAAAAATAAAACCATGATTTGAAGAAAAGGAATCTCAACATATTACTCCAAATTCATACCGAATGGTTAAAAGGCTGATGACACGATTTTGACATTTTTTAGGATGTTGTGTAAACCCAAAAGTCATTATCGATGATCAATATAACGTTTACAACCGCGCCTGCATAAACTAGTTATCATCTTCTGAAGGCTGCAGTGCACAGTTGAAACATGTAAAGAAGGTAAAAACATCTTTTCTATTTTTGTCTTTAATAAGAACAAAAGGTAAATAGTTATCATCAAAAAACAGCAGCCGCTGACTGGACCGTGGTGCCGCCCACCTAATTAAGGGCGGCACCCCCATGACGTAAGCGGGAGAAGGACTCCGGTGTTGTTGACTGGAATGACAGCAGCTTTGTAGCTCACAGTTTCTCTGGTTTCTTGTTTTAATTCCATGGCTGTGCCTCGGCGTTGTGTCGCAGGCTTAGACAAACATCAAACAGTGAAAGACCACATCACACGCTTCAGCTCCAACTGTTATTAAGTCTCGCGCTTTTATGCAGGAGGAGCGCACGAGGAGGGGAAGGATTAATGGATTCACGCGCAGCTTTGACCTACTTTCTTTGATCCCATGCTGACGCCTCGCCGGTCCGGGCATGTCCCCTCTCTCTTTTTTCTCATTTATGTTTTTATGAGAAAAGGATGTCATTTTTACAAATATAGCATTCAGACATTTGCATCATAGTCCTTCTCTTATTTGTTTTATAGGAACAAAAACAAAAACAAAAAATTAAAAACCAAAAAAGAAAATTAAACAAACTGAACTGGGGGCTTACAGTCATTCCTTCTTCTCATATGGAAGAATAAATAAACAAAATTTCAGTCTGAGTAAGGTGATCCAACAAGGATGTTTACATCTGGAGTCATACAAAATCATTCCGAATAGGAGATATAAAATAAATCCACTTATTCCAAATTGAATAAAATTTTTCCCTTTGAATTCTTAACAAATACGTCAATTTTTCCATTTTGAAGATTTCCAAAATTATCCCAAACAAATCATTGAGTGTGGGTGGGGCTGGGTTTAACCATTTTCTAGTAATTGATTTCTTACTGGCTGCTAGGAGCGCCTGCAGCAATTTTATGTCCCCTCTTCTGTCTAGAGTTAGAACAAGACCCATATACAAATTTAAAAAGTCGTTTGCAATGTTTACCTTGAAGATATCATTTAAAGCTTTATGAATTCCAGACCAATACTGATGCAAAACCGGACATTCCCAGAATATATGAAAATGATTTGCTTCAACAGAGCCACACCTTCTCCAACACTCATTATTTATGTTTCTATATTTGCTTTGGTGAGGAGTCTTAAAAAATCTTATCACATTTTTCCAACAGTGTTCTCTCCATACCAATGAGTTTGTGGAGGACCATTGAAAGATAGAAATTTTTTCCCCAATTCTCATCAGAAATGCCCATTCTCACTTCATGTTCCCACTTATTCTTAATGTGTAGCATAGTCCCCTCTCTCATCATCACCAGCTAGATTCAAACTCCTGCTGATCATGTTTCCCAGTCCTCGCCCAGGTGCTTCTAATCACACCATCACCAGCAGTGCGTGTACTTCGCGGCCGTTTGCCGGTCATGCACTAATGGTCCATAGTATTGTCATCTGTGCTGTTTGTCTGCCAGTATTTTCAGCACTCTCACCACGCGCTAGTCACTCCATGTTCGCCGTGGCTCTCGTGTGTCCTCGATGCGATCTCCTCTGGGGCGCACCTGTGGCAAACACGTCTCCTCTCATTCGTTCGCTGGGCGATGTCTCCCCCCGAACGCCATCAGTAAGTGTGTCTGTTACTTGTACGTCTTCACCTTTCAGGGAACGGTCTGTCTTTCTGTATTAAATGTGCTGTGATGAACCCTGCCCGCAAATCTTCGTTATTTCATCCTCCCTCTCCCTTCCCTGCGTAAGAGCGCACAGAGGGTCATGATGAATGGATTTAGGTGCAGAATTCACCACGGCACATGTATTAACTAGAAAAGCACTCATAGAGCGTATACCTCCACCAAGGCTCCTTCCGTTTCTCATGGATCACCTCCAAAATGTAATGGGCTTGTGTGTAGGCGTATCGCCACTTGTGGTGAAAATTGCATCCAAGTCTGTCCATTAGTTTTGGAGTTTTGTGGCTGACACACTGTGAGAAGAGCCTTGGCTGAGGTATGCATTCCCAGATCATCCCCAAAATGTAATGGGTTCCTCTGTAGGCCAAGAACCACCTCTGGTGAAACAGACAGACAAACAGACAAATGCCAGTAAAAGCATTACCTCCTTGGCGGAGGTAATAAACTCAAGTGTTGCTGTTGTGTCCATCTCCTCCATCTCCAAACTCCCAGGCTGCGGCCGTTGCAATTCATCGCACAACTGCGTACAACCCACAGGCCAATGGGTTATGCGAGCGTTTTCATAGATCACTGAAAGCAGCACTCAGGGGTTCACTGACGGATGCAAATTGGGTAGACAGGTTGGCGTGGGTTTTATTGGGGTTGCGCTCCGTGCCAAAAGAGGATTTGGAAGCTTCCCCGGCAGAGAGCTTGTTTTTGCGCAGCCCCTATGGCTGCCCGTGGAATTTCTGCCAAATAATCCTGCGTGGGTCAGCTGCCCGTCTCAGCTTTTGCAGCGTAGCAGAAACACAGGCACGCTGCTGGGCCCGGCCCACCACTGTTTTCCGCGTGCTTTTGTGCCTAAAACTTTGAAGAACGCGGAGTTTGTGTTCGTCAGACACGATGACCAGCGCCCTCCATTGCGCCTGCAGACATGTTGAAAATGGCCCTATCTGACAATGTTAAAGAATCCTTTAAAAAATTCCTGAATCCAGGCGGTGATCCGGATCATCACCAAAATTTAATCAGTTCTTTCTTGTACCATTTCCAACAACGCCTGAAAGTTCCATCGAAATCTGTCCAAAACTTTTTGAGTTATCTTGCTAACCAACAGCGAACATGGAGAGGAGACGTGTTAACCACGGTTGCGCCCCAGGGCCGACATCGCTTCAAGGGGCGCAACAGAACCATGGCTGTGTGGAGCGGCCAACACGTCGTGATAGCGCTGGCAACACTGGCTGACAACACGGCAGATGATGCACACAAACCATGGACAGCTGACTATCAAAGAGAGAGGGCGCGTGTGTTCGGACAAGCTAATCTTGGACAGTGCCCACCTGAAAGTGGCTCAAAACACACGTACAAAACAAAAACAGCAAGAACTCAAAATATAATCCATAATAAACCCGATGCCTGAGCCACAGAGAATACACAGCTATGATTTTATTGAAAAATCGTGTTTAAATAAATTATATTTATGAACAAATAATTTGTTGCCATATCTGTAACAAAAGAATAACACCCGGTGTTCCCCTGCCGTGTGTTTGTTGCTGCTGCTGCGCGGGCATGTGTGCTTCTTCACCTGTCACTCTGAGTGTGACTTGCTTGGCAGGATGCCCGCTTGGCATGGCTCAAACCTGTACGGTTTGATGCCCTCAAATTCTTCATTGTCATCCCATTCTTCGGAACTATAACCGTCTAGACATTGGACAACACAAACCAATTCCAGACTACATGTGCTGGAACCATCGTCAATGTTTTCAGCTGCTTCCATCCTGTGTGTACAATGGGCAGCCAAGCGCTGTGCTCTCCCGATGACGTGCCTACACGGCAGTGGGGTTTTCCAACCACTGACGTAATTGGTGACGTGGCACTCATGAAAACGTCGGATATTCGCGTGAAAAAAAGCCTGTCTGACTTAGAACTGCACAGACCAACCTATTTTGTCATATTGTATTATGTGTTGAAAAATTAGATGAAGTCAAAAACGTGTCATCAGCACTTTAACAATCAAGTAGGCTGCAGCACAATAACTTTTTATGGGGAAGAAAATGAATTTGCTTCCCTATCCAGGGTGCTGAAGAGACACTGATCGCTAAGTGACAACAGCTGAAAATAAATCTTTTTTTTCTTCAATCAATCAATCTTTATTTCGAATAGATTAAAAGTACAGATTAAAAGAAACAGAATAATATAATAAAGGGGGAAAGAAAATCCAACAAGGTCAAATTAGACAATAACTCCTCTGATTATACAGTTCAACATAAGTTATCCGAAATGGGTGATGGCTGAAGCCGCAGCTTATATTGCCCACCCATATTCCATCCAAGAATTCAAAAGAAAAACAAACAAGAGTGATTACAATTCAGAACAAAGCTAAGACAAAATGTGACAAAAAACCCCAAAAAACTAAGCAACAACACAACGCAAACTGGATATGACAATCCTTATGTGATTTTACATGTCATCTTGTATATATGTTCGGAGTATTTCTTCCTTTAGTTTTTGTTTAAATTGTCCAAGCGTTGCACATGATTTTAATTCAGGTCCAAAATCGTCCCATAATCTGACTCCTTGCACTGAAACACAGTGTTGCTTGGTGGTAGTTCTCACTGAAGGTTTTCGAAATATACATGTTCCTCTGAAATGATATTGTTTCTCCCTTATTTGGAACAACTTTTGGATATTTGCGGGCAGTGATAGATTCTTCACTTTAAACATTATTACTGCAGTTTTAAAGTCAACCAGATCTTTCAACTTGAGAGCTTTTAATTTAAGAAAAAGTGGGTTTGTTGGTTCCCTGTAAGCAGCTTTGTTTATTATTCTAATAGCTCTCTTCTGAAGCATAAAGACTGGATATATGTTTGTTTTATATGTATTTCCCCATACTTCAGTACAATAGGTCATGTATGGGATCAGTCCACCAAGGTCTCCGCCTTTGACCGCCACCTAATCCACATAGCACCGGACCCCCATGATCCCTCCTGCAGGTGGTGAGCCCACTGGAGGGCGGACCCATGTAACTCCTTCGGGCCGAGCCCAGCCGGGTCCCATGGGTGGAAACCCGGCCACCAGACGCTAGCCTTCGAGCCCCTCCCCCAGGCCTGGCTCCAGGGTGGGGCCCCGGTAACCCCATACTGAGCGGGGTACACTGAATCCTTGATATACAATTTATCATGAGAGTCTGTTGGATCATTCTTAGTCTGGCCCTTCACCCAGGACCAGTTTGTCTTGGGAGACCCTATCAGAGGCAAATTACCCCGGACAACATAGCTCCTGGGATCACTGGGGCATGCAAACTGTCCGGCGGCTCAGGAGGGGAAAGCAGCTCCCCGTCCACACTGTGTATGGTGCGGATGGGACACTGTTGACTTCGACTGGGGATATCGTTGGGCGGTGGAAGGAATACTTCGAGGATCTCCTCAATCCCACTGATACGCCTTCCACAGAGGAAGCAAGGTTTGGGGACGAGGGGGATGACTCGCCTATCACAGGGGCTGAGGTCGCCAAGGTGGTTAAAAATCTCCTTGGTGGCCGGGCCCTGGGGGTGGACGAGATTCGCCCTGAGTACCTCAAGGCCCTGGATGTTGTTGGGCTGTCATGGTTGACACGCCTCTGCAACATTGCGTGGAGGTCGGGGGTAGTGCCTTTGGTATGGCAAACCGGGGTGGTGGTTCCTCTCTTCAAAAAAGGGGACCGGAGGGTGTGCTCCAACTTTAGAGGAATCGCACTCCTCAGCCTCCCTGGGGAGGTCTATGCCAAGGTACTGGAGAGGAGAGTCCGGCCATTGGTCGAACCTTGGATTCAGGAGGAGCAATGTGGTTTTCGTCCTGGCCGTGGCACATCGGACCAGCTCTTTACCCTCTCGAGAATTCTGGAGGGTTCGTGGGAGTTTGCCCAGCCAGTTTACATGTGTTTTGTGGACTTGGAGAAGGCATTTGACCGCGTCCCTCGTGGATTTTTGTGGGGGGTGCTTCGGGAGTATGGGGTATCGGGCTTGTTGTTACAAGCTATTCGGTCTCTGTACGACCGTACGGGGGTGCTTCGGGAGTATGGGGTATCGGGCTTGTTGTTACGAGCTATTCGGTCTCTGTACGACCGTTGTGAGAGTTTGGCTCGTATTGCCAACACTCGGTCGGACTCATTCCCAGTGAGAGTTGGACTCCGCCAGGGCTGCCCTTTGTCACCGATCCTGTTCATAATTTTTATGGACAGGATTTCTAGGCGCAGCCAGGGAATGGAGGGTGTCATGCTTGGTGACCACAGGATCTCATCTCTGTTGTTTGCAGATGATGTTGTCCTGTTGGCTTCATCCAGCAATGACCTACAGTTCTTGCTGGGACGGTTTGCCGCTGAGTGTGAAGCGGCTGGGATGAGAATCAGCACCTCCAAGTCCGAGTCCATGGTCCTCAGCCGGAAAAAGGTGGATTGTCCTCTCCGGGTTGGGGACAGTCTCCTGCCCCAAGTGGAGGAGTTTAAGTATCTTGGGGTCTTGTACATGAGTGAGGGGAAAATGGAGCGAGAGATCGACAGACGGATTGAAGCAGCATCTGCAGTGATGCGGACGTTGTACCGGTCTTTTGTGGTGAAGAGGGAGCTGAGTTCTAAGGCAAAGCTGTCGATTTACCAGTCAATCTACGTTCCTACTCTCACCTATGGTCACGAGCTTTGGGTAATGACCGAAAGAACAAGATTGCGGATACAAGCGGCTGAAATGAGCTTTCTCCGTAGGATTGCTGGACTCACCCTCAGAGATAGGGTGAGGAGCTCAGTCATCCGGGAGAGGCTCAGAGTAGAACCGCTGCTCCTCCACATTGAAAGGAGTCAGTTGAGGTGATATGGGCATCTGATTAGGATGCCTCCTGGACGCCTCCCACTTGAGGTGTTTCAGGCACGTCCCACTAGGAGGAGACCCCGGGGCAGACCAGGACTTGGTGGAGAGACGATGTCTCCCAGCTGGTCTGGGAATGCCTTGGTATCCCCTCTGAAGAGCTGGAGCAGGTGGCTGGGGAGAGGGAAGTCTGGGCTTCTCTGCTTGAACTGCTGCCTCCGCGACCCGGACCTCCGGAAAAGCGGTAGAAGATGGATGGATGGATGGATGTCATGTATGGGAGTATTAATGAATGATACAAGGTATATAGTGTGGGTTGATTCAGCAAATATTTCACTCTGTGTAGTATTGCAATTGATTTGGATATTTTACCTTTAATATAATTAATATGTGACTTCCAACACAGTTTATTATCAATTATTACACCAAGAAATTTAGTTTCGGATACCCTTTCAATCTCTACACCATTTACACTGAGTTTAGATACTAAGTTGTTGTGATGGTTGTTAAAAACTATAAATTTTGTCTTACTTAAATTGAACGCTAATTTGTTTGACTCAAACCACAGTTTAAGCTTTCCTAATTCCTTTCCGAGTGTATCCAAAAGTTGTTCCAAATTGCTTCCACTGCATAATAAATTAGTGTCATCGGCAAACAATATTAAATCCATTTTTTCTGAAACTTTACATATATCATTTATATACATATTGAATAACAATGGCCCAAAACTGAACCCTGTGGGACTCCACAAGTAACCTTCAGTAACTGTGAGTTTTTGTTACCAACACATACATACTGATATCTATTCTTTAAGTAACTACATAACCAGGACAGTGCTACTCCCCTAATACCACAATTTTGTAGTTTCTTTAATAGTAAATTATGATCCACTGTATCAAATGCTTTTTTAAGATCCAGGAATACCCCAACTGAATACTCTTTATTTTCAATGGCAGTTAAATTAAAATTAAATCACCCTTATTGTCATTCAACCGTACAACCAATCATGTACAGCAGAACGAGATTGTGCTTTACCTATCTACTGTGTTAATCACACACACCCTAAGTGTAGAATCAGAGGGCCGCTGCCATGCAAGGCGCCGCCACAGAGTTCCCTCCTCCATTCCATTTATTGCTGAGCACCAAACTGGATGGCAGGAAGTTCCACTTTTTATAAGGTCTTCGGCATGACCCGGCCGGGATTTGAACCCCTGCCTCCCGGGTGTGGGGCGGATGCTCTACCAACTAAGCCACCACTCCAGTTGATATTTTTTCTATAAATTCCATTAGAGCAAATGCAGTTGTCCTCTTGTGTCTGAACCCATATTCCTGCTCACACAATAAATTATTCTTCAGTATGAAGTTGTCATTTCTCTCATAGAATATTTTTTCAAGTATCTTGGAAAATTGCGGCAATAGTGAAATTGGTCTATAGTTTGAAAGTTCCCCTCTGTCACCCGTCTTGTATATCGGAATTACTTTAGCTATTTTCATTGCATTGGGAAATATACCTGTTTGGAGAGACAGGTTACAGATATACGTCAGTGGTTTCACTAAGCATTCAATAATAGTTTTGACTAAGAGCATGTCAATACCATCACAGTCTGTAGATGTTTTACTTTTAAACGATTTAACAATTTCAATGACCTCTCTCTCGTCTGTGTTCTTTATGAAAATTAAGTCTTTTATAGCAGTGTTTTTGCTTATTGTTTCACCTGTAGGTGCCGTAATGGGTATTTCTCGAGCCAAATTAGGACCATTGTTAATAAAAAAGTTATTAAATTTATCTGCAGGTGAAGCTACATTCACACTCTGAGTCGTTTTATTATTTTTTGAGAAATTGGTTGGGTAGCTTGTATTTCTGTTTTTATTTCCAAGAATATTGTTAAGTATTGTCCATGTATTTTTAATATTGTCTCTGTTTTTCTCCAGTTCTTTACTGTAATAGTCTCTTTTACTACATCTTATTATATATGTTAACTTATTTTTGTATGTTTTATACTGCTGCTCTGCTTCTTTTGTCCTTTTCTTTAGAAAAGCTTTATATAATAAATGTTTCTTTTTACACGCCTTTTGTAATCCTTTGGTTAACCATGGCTTATTGGCAAATTTATGTTTAAGCTTTTTCTTTACTAATGGACAATTTTTTTCATAAAGAGTGGTTACAATGTTTATAAATGTGCCATAGGCTTCATTTACATCTGATACATAGACTTTTGTCCAGTCTTGATTCAGCAAGTCTTCTTTAAAAGAACTGATTGCATTTTGTGATTTGTATCTGAACGATTTTAAAAATTTTTCTGTATTGGCCCCCGTGTGGCCATGGATAAGTGCAAAGGTTGGCAAATGGTCACTTATATCATTTATCAATAATCCACTTTCTATTTTCTTATCAATAATATTAACAAACAGTTTGTCAATAAGTGTAGCAGTGTGAACTGTGATTCTACTGGGATGTGTTATTGTGGGATATAGACTCATGCTGTACATAGAATTCATGAACTCTGTAATTACATTTTGTTGATATGGATTTAGTAAATCAATATTGAAATCTCCACAAATTACTACCATTTTCTTACTAGTAATATTATTGTACAGCTCGACTAATTTCTCTGAATGTCTCAATGCAAGTTCCCGGCGTTCTATATATAAGATAGGATAAGCCTTTATTAGTCCCACAATGGGGAAATTCCAGGATTGCAACAGCACAGGGATAGCAACACTCAGAGCAACAATCAGAAGGCAAGAAAAAAAACCAAGAGCAGCGAGTATACATATGTACATATAATTAGATTTTTTGTTTTATCTTGGTCAATCTCAACAGTAACACATTCCAAAATCCCTGGTAGTGCAAAGGACATTCCATTTACAAGCTTACACCTATACAGGTCATCAATATACAGTGCAACACCACCACCCTTTTTTTGAGATCTGTTAATATGAAATATCTATCCCTCTATTGCCATCAGGGGAGCCTGCTCTTCATTAAGCCAAGTTTCAGAGACTGCGATAGCTGTAAATTTTCTGTCTAGCTGTTTTAAATAGTCCTGAATCTGTGGAAAGTTTTTGTTAAGACTTCTGCTGTTGAAGTGTATTATTGATAGTTTACCATCTAGTTGCACTTGACTTTTGAATTGCTTTTCGGTGTAATATTCACAATGATTATGAATATTATTGAAAAAGTGGTTATCAGGATCAATATCATTCTCCATCTCTTGTAGTTTATGTTCAGCATAATGGCATATTTTCAGAGTTTGAATTTCCTCACTCTGTGTCAAATGACTTCCTCCAACTGGGGATAATTGATGTCTACTCAAGTCAGTCATAAGTTTTTTTTGTTTGTTTTGTTTATTTTTTTTATTTATTTTTTTTTAAGTACATTGACATGGTATGTCAAAAGAACTATTCTTGCCATGTGTGTGGATATGGATTTTTATAGTCTCTTAAATCTTAGATATAAATTGAGTAGGCTAACCTCTACAGGAGAGTCTGGCTCATCCAGGATGTTCTTTTCACTCTGTATCCGCTGCATCGTCCCTGTAGAACTGGGGTCCATTATCAGCACGTTCTGACTACCGGCTCTGCCGAACTTACAGTCACTCTTTCTGGAGTCAGTGGTCCTGCACACCTCGTAGTTGTACACGTGCTGGAGAGTCCCTGTCCCTAACGTGTCTGAGTAACGTGGTGGATAATATGGAATCACAGGGAGGTTGGAGTGATACAGGATGCGAGACTGTCTCCACCTGTAGATCTTCACTGATATAATAACCACTAAACTGGTGATGAAGAGGAAGGAGACTACAGCCAGAGCCAGCACTAAGTAAAAAGTCAGGTTATCATTGTACTCCTTATCGTGTGTAAAGTCAGTGAACTCCGACAGCACTTCAGGGAAGCTGTCCGCCACCGCCACATTAACAATGACTGTAGCTGAACGAGAGGGCTGCCCGTTGTCCTCCACTATAACAGTCAGTCTTTGTTTCACAGCATCTTTATCAGTCACTTGGCGGATAGTTCTGATTTCTCCATTCTGTAAGCCCACTTCAAACAGCGCCCTGTCTGTGGCTTTCTGCAGTTTATAGGAGAGCCAGGCATTCTGTCCAGAGTCCACATCAACAGCCACCACTTTAGTGACCAGATAGCCCACATCTGCTGAACGAGGAACCATTTCCGCCACCACAGAACCACTAGTCTGGACCGGGTACAGAACCTGAGGGGGGTTATCATTCTGGTCCTGGATCATTATTTTCACAGTCACGTTGCTGCTGAGTGGAGGAGAGCCTCCATCCTGAGCTTTGATGCGGAACTGAAAATCTTTGATGTGCTCATAGTCAAAAGAGCGCACTGCATGGATGACTCCACTATCAGCACTAACGGACACATATGAGGAGACTGGGACTCCGTTAACAGAGGAGTCCTCCAGTATGTAAGAAACACGAGCATTCTGGTTCCAGTCAGCGTCTCTGGCTTTCACTGTGAATATAGAGAGACCTGGTGTGTTGTTTTCTACAATGTAGGCCTGATATGAGCTCCTCTCAAAGACAGGCGCGTTATCATTCACATCTGAGATCTGTAAGGTGAGAGTGACGCTGCTGGAGAGGGAGGGTACTCCCTCATCAGAACAGGTCACTGTGATGTTATAGTCAGAGGACCTCTCTCTGTCTAATTCACTGTCTGTCACTAAGCTGTAGAAATTATTTGTTGTTGAAATAATGGTGAGAGGTGCGTTATCATCAATAAAACAGTGAACTTTACCATTTTCATTTGAATCAGGGTCTTGAACGTTCATCATAGCTACAACAGTGCTTGGTTTAGAGTCTTCTGATATTATGCTGGATTTAGACATTATGTTAATAGCTGGTTTGTTGTCGTTTATATCCACCACTTCAACGATGACTTTACAAGAATCTGTGAGCCCACCATCATCACTAGCACGTATGTTGATATGATAATTATGTGCATTTTCATAATCGATGCTTTTCAGCAGGGTTATTTCGCCACTGTCTTCATTAATCTGAAATAGTGTGTGAGCTTGATCTAAACTGTTTGTAATCGAATACTTTATTCTACCATATGCTCCTTGATCCGCATCAGACGCAGTTACGCTGGTAACAACTGTCGCTTTTTGGGCATTTTCAAAAACAGAGGCTGTGTAGGTCGATTGAGTGAAAACAGGCGCATTATCATTCGCATCTAGCACAGTGATATAAATGCGGATTGTTCCCGACATTTGCGGGTCTCCTCCATCATAGGCAGTCAAAACTAGAGATATTAGCTCCTCCTTTTCTCTATCAAGAGGCTTCTGTAAAACCATTTCCGTTTTCTCCGAGCCATCACTCTTACTCTCCCGTTTAAGTAGGAAATTATCAGCGGGTTTAAGATCATATTTCTGCACACCATTTTTACCGACATCCAGATCTATCGCGCTGTCTAATACAAATTTTCCACCGATTACAGCAGATTCGCTGATTTTAAAGGTCACTTCATTTTTTTCAAAGGTGGGGGGATTGTCGTTAATGTCTGTGATCTCGACCGTTATTCTGTAAAATTCCATGGGGTTCTCCAAAATGATCTGAAATTGCAAAGCGCAAGGCGTTGTCTGTTTGCAGATCGCCTCTCTGTCGATCCTGTCTCTGATAAGAAGGACTCCGCGGTCTCTGTTCAGCTCTATGTAACCCGCACTGTCTCCCGCATAAACACGAGCTCTACCAGATTTCAGCCGTTTTATATCTAAACCCAAATCCTGAGCAATATTACCGATTACAGAGCCGTTCGGCATCTCCTCTGGGATGGAATAGCTGACCTGGCCGAGCGTTAGACCGAGATGAAGGAGCAGGGACAACAACAGTACTTGCCGTCTCATTGTTCTGCTGGAAATCATCAACCCAAACAAAAAGATGAATTATATTCCACGATGAAATGGATCTCCGTTACATTGTATGAAAAACTGGAGTTATTCCATATTCGTCCAAGCTGGTAAAAAGCAAAAATAGCAAGAAAATTTGTTTAAGTGCTCGCCAAAGACTCAACACGAAGTGTCTTTTTCTCTGTCTGACAGAATAATGGCGGAGGTTTCTCTTTAGAGCCGCCGAGAAACATTCAACACACTACACACTAGCCAACAGCGGCCCTAAGAGTACACTGCTATGAATTGCATAAAGTGGCAAGGAAAAAAATTCTATACATCATGAAATGCTGTTGTATAAGAAAGAGGTCAGTCAAATGAGATGACTAAATACCCGCTCAATTAAATAGTGATGTGAACATTTAAAAAGTTTAAAAAGCCAACATTTGACAAAAACGGAAATAAAAAAATTGAGTCAAACAGAAACTGTCTGATACTCGAATCCATTCAGACGCTGAGAGATACAAACAGACAGAACCTCTGTCCATGGTGCTGATTTACCACACACGCCACCTTTTCTTGCAGACGTGAATACCCACCATTAGAAACCGCATGAAAAACACACGAGCATGTGCCTATGTCCATACTGCTGAATGTTGGTTGGCGATAACAGCTACCTTCCGAAAAAAAAAAAAAAAAAACCCAACCCCTGAATCAGCTATTTTTAAAAATGTGAACACTTCACAGCACAAATAATTGACTTCTACAGGAGCGTCTGGTTCATGTGAATTTTTGTGAATACTAAAAAAAACCCCAATATGTTAAAATGAAAGATTCCCTCTCTGTCAATTATATGTCCTCTACCCCCCAAAACCCTCCTGTTTCAATGACTATCGACTGGTGGCACTAACATCACTGGTCATGAAATGTTTTGAGAGGCTCCTTCTTTCCCCGCTCCAAGAGGGGTCTGTGTGCACACTGATCCTCTCCAGTTTGCATACAAAAGGCACAGGGGAGAGGATGGTGCACTGCTAACACTGTTGCATGGCGTCTACTCCCATTTTGACAAGCCAAAATCACATCTCAGGCTAATGTTTGTGGATTTTTCCAGCACCTTTAACACCGTGCAACCCTATCTGATGGGCCAAAACCTATTAGATGTGGATGTCAATACACACCTGGTCCTTTGGATCCTCTCATTCCTATCTGACCGGCCATAGACGGTCAGCATCAATGGTCACATCAGCTCATCCATGACAGTTCCCACAAGAGTTCCACAGGGATGTGTAATATCACCGGTTCTTTACACACTATACACAAATGACTGTAGGAGCACGCATCCATACATAACATACATTAAATATTCTGATGACACGGTGATCATGGACACCACCATTTCACAACATTTGCTTCTGGCTGAAATTAACACCTTCATAGAATGACGCAAGCTTAACCACCTAGATCTCCATACCTCAAAAACAAAAGAAATGGTTATTGATTTCCACAAAGCACCTTCCCCACTCGATCAGTAAACAATTAACAAATAGAGTGGAGTCATCTCTGTATCTTGGGA
The DNA here is from genome assembly GCA_020510985.1 of Pholidichthys leucotaenia. Classification (NCBI taxonomy): domain Eukaryota; kingdom Metazoa; phylum Chordata; class Actinopteri; order Cichliformes; family Pholidichthyidae; genus Pholidichthys; species Pholidichthys leucotaenia. Next base: position 38,049,781 of record CM035840.1, on the reverse strand, counting down.
CCATGATTGATAACAGACTCACCTTTCAACAGAACAAGCAAATTGTTGTTGCTAAATGCCAGCAACACCTCTTTTTTTTTTAAGGAAACTTCGTAGACTCCAGGTGCATCAGTCAGTGTTAACAGCTTTTTACAAATGTTTTACTGAATCCATAATCACTTTCAACTTCGCATCCTGGTTCGGAGCACTGCCCAACATCCATCAAAAACCAATACATAAGATCATCACACTGAACAGCAAGATAATCGGACAGGAACAGGAACAAATCACTAGTATTTACAACAGAAGGATTAAAACAAAAGGGACACAAATAGCTTCAGACTCCACTCACAAACTCCACAGTCAATATATTCTTTTATCTTCAGGCCACAGATACAGATCACTCACCTTCAAGACCAGTAGAACAATGTCGAGCTTTGTACCATTTTCCATTAGACTCATGAACAGTTGACTCACTCACCCACTCATTCATTTTCATATTTATTATTACTATATTTAACTCCTTTTAATACATAGCTTTATACCATCTATTGTATGTAAGTTTTTATGTCGTATGGCTTGTGTGTGTATTTTGCTGCATTTTTGTGTATGTGGATGAGATATGTGTGCACTGATGCTTTTTCCACAAATGAAGTTCCTCGCGGAATAATAAAGTTAATTGAATTGAATCTGTCCAAGGTACTGAAAGTTTTGTTGTAACCAAACAGCCACATACAAAAAGAAACCTATTTTAAAAAAAATAAGCAAATGCTATATTTTTCTAACCTCTACAGGAGAGTCTGGTTCATCCAGGATGTTCTTTTCACTCTGTATCCGCTGCATCGTCCCTGTAGAACTGGGGTCCATTATCAGCACGTTTTGACTTCCTGCTCTGCCGAACTTACAGTCACTCTTTCTGGAGTCAGTGGTCCTGCACACCTCGTAGTTGTACACGTGTTGGAGAGTCCCTGTCCCCAACGTGTCTGAGTAACGTGGTGGATAATATGGAATCACAGGGAGGTTGGAGTGATACAGGATGCGAGGCTGTCTCCACCTGTAGATTTTCACTGATATAATAACCACTAAGCAGGTGATGAAGAGGAAGGAGACTACAGCCAGAGCCAGCACTAAGTAAAAAGTCAGGTTATCATTGTACTCCTTGTCGTGTGTAAAGTCAGTGAACTCCGACAGCACTTCAGGGAAGCTGTCCGCCACCGCCACGTTAACAATGACTGTAGCTGAACGAGAGGGCTGCCCGTTGTCCTCCACTATAACAGTCAGTCTTTGTTTCACAGCATCTTTATCAGTCACTTGGCGGATAGTTCTGATTTCTCCATTCTGTAAGCCCACTTCAAACAGCGCCCTGTCTGTGGCTTTCTGCAGTTTATAGGAGAGCCAGGCATTCTGTCCAGAGTCCACATCAACAGCCACCACTTTAGTGACCAGATAGCCCACATCTGCTGAACGAGGAACCATTTCAGCCACCACAGAACCACTAGTCTGGACCGGGTACAAAACCTGAGGGGGGTTATCGTTCTGGTCCTGGATCATTATTTTCACAGTCACGTTGCTGCTGAGTGGAGGAGAGCCTCCATCCTGAGCTTTGATGTGGAACTGAAAATCTTTGATGTGCTCGTAGTCAAAAGAGCGCACTGCATGGATAACTCCACTACCAGCACTAACGGACACATATGAGGAGACTGGTACTCCATTAACAGAGGAGTCCTCCAGTATGTAAGAAACACGAGCATTCTGGTTCCAGTCAGCGTCTCTGGCTTTCACTATGAATATAGAAAGACCTGGTGTGTTGTTTTCTACAATGTAGGCCTGATATGAGCCCCTGTCAAAAACAGGCGCGTTATCATTCACATCTGAGATCTTTAAGGTGAGAGTGACGCTGCTGGAGAGGGAGGGTACTCCCTCATCAGAACAGGTCACTGTGATGTTATAGTCAGAGGACCTCTCTCTGTCTAAAGGAGCATCTGTTACTATAGTATAAAACCCATTCAATGTAGTTTGTATTTTAAAAGGAATGTTATTGTCTATATTACACTCGACCTTTCCATTGCTTTCAGAATCTGGATCACTTATGCTTAACATCGTAATAACAGTATTTACTGGTGAGTCCTCTGATATGGACTCTGAGTTAGACACAATATTTATGTGAGGTTTATTGTCATTTATATCAATGACGTCAACTATCACCTTAGTTGAATCTGACAGGCCACCCTTGTCTACAACTTCAATATCCATTTGATAAATGTTTGCCTTTTCATAATCTAATTCGCCGACAAGAATAATTTCACCAGTTTGGGGATTAATGTTAAACAATTCTGTTATCAGACGTTTACTGGTAGATATCAAATAAGAGACTTCTCCGTTTGACTCCATGTCTTTATCAGATGCACTTACAGTTGTCACACTGGTGCCCTTTGGAGAATTTTCTGGCACCTTTGCTCTATATAACGGTTTAGCAAACGTCGGTGCGTTGTCATTTACATCCAACACAGTGACAAATATCTGCATTGTCCCTGACATCTGCGGCTCTCCCCCATCCGCAGCAGTCAACAACAGCGACATGTGCTCTTTCTTCTCTCGATCCAGAGGCTTCTGCAGAACCATCTCCACCTTTTTACTCCCGTCCGCCTGATTTTCTAATTTTAATGCAAAGTTGTCAGTTGGGGTGAGAGAATATTGCTGCAAACCATTAATCCCGATGTCGGAGTCCATTGCTTTTTCTAAGATAAATTTCGATCCGATCACAGCAGATTCACTAATTTCAAAGCGTTCCTCTGCATTTGTAAAACTGGGGGTGTTGTCGTTTATGTCGGTAATCTCCACCATCACACGAAACAATTCCATTGGATTTTCTAAAATTAGCTGGAAATGCAAAGCACAAGGCGTCGTCTCTCCGCATAACGCCTCTCTGTCTATCCTCTCTTGGAGGAGGAGGAGTCCCCTTTCTTTATTCAAACCGATGTATTCTGCGCTGCCTCCCGTGTAAACACGAGCTTTACCCGACTTAAGCCTTTTAATATCCAGTCCTAAATCGTGCGCTATGTTACCCACTACAGAGCCTTTCACCATTTCTTCGGGTATGGAGTAGCTGACCTGCCCGTACACACTGCTGAGACATAGTAGGGAGAGGAACAACAGTACTTGCCGTCTCATTGTTCTGTCCGACCTCATTTAATTTCCTGCACCGCTAAAAAGAAGCATTCCTTGTACAATCCGAGGGAAAATAGAAGAAATAAATAGCCTGTTTCCCAAATAGGAGAACTAAAATGATGTTTTCTGTCATTGGATCCACGTCCCAGTGAAGACGAGCTGTCTTTCTCTGCTCTTGACTGACTAACGTCGACGGAAAGAGGAGGATGCAGACAGAACACCCCCCCCCCCCATCTTGTTACATCACCCCACGCTTGACAACAGCGACCCTTGGAGTGAAAAAGCCAAATGACAACAATAAGAAAAGTTTAGTGCATTGTCAAAACCAGAGGGAAATCCAGAGTATTTTGGCGATTAAGTAAATTGCATTTTTTTTTAATTAACTCTTGATTTTTTCTAAAAGTTTACTAACAAATTAAATGTTGTGACTATTGAAATAAAGCTTCTACAAATGCAATTATTGACGAAAAAGAGATAAATTACAGGATTAAAAACCGCAAAGACCACTGAATATTCTGATGTCGAACATTTTACTTGCCTCTCTCCATGGTTCTGAATCCTAAAGTTGCAACATTACACAGATTTCACAAACGTATATAACGTTTTCCCTAATGAAAACCCTGAAAAACTACTGGTTGTGATTACAAGAAAAGAAGAATGAATATGAAAAAAATAAAGATTCCCTTCTCTGTCTGAGGTACTGAAAGTTTTGCTGTAACCAAACAGCCACATACAAAAAGAAACATACTTTAAAACTAGAAAAGCACTCAGAGAGCGCAGACATCCGCCAAGCGCCACAGTTCCCCCCATACAGTGTTTGTGTGTACGTTTTCAGATTCCTTGACCATGAAAACATATGACTAGCAATTGGATTCACAATGATAGGATCATGCACTCTGCACTGTGTTGCCTTCTCTGTTTCACACTTTTACACTTTGAACGAGGCATGACTGGCAATATCGAGCAGATCTTCTTTAAAAAAAAAAAAAAAAACTAACCTCCTGGCAGAGGTAATAAGAAAAAAATCAATAAAAAAAATAATTCACGAAAATGGCATTTTCAGTAATGGCGGTGACAGTTCCCCCCCCATACAGTGTTTGTGTGTACATTTTGAGATTCCTTGACCATGAAAACATATGACTAGCAATAGCACGGTGATTCTCCGCATCGTCTGTGTTATCTCCCTGCCTTTTTTCTTTCTGATGCACTCTGCACTCTGTTGCCTTCTGTGTTTCACACTTTTAGACTTTGAACGAGGCATGACTGGCAATATCGAGCAGATCTTCTTTAAAAAAAAAACAACAAAAAAACAACCTAACATCCTGGCGGAGGTAATAAGAAAAAAAATCAATTAAAAAAAATAGCACCTGAGTCGCTGCATTTCTTAGGTCACTGCAGCACGGTGATTCTCCGCATCCTGTGTGTTGAAAATGGCCCTATGTCACAATGTTAAAGAATCTTAAAAAATTCCTGTATCCAGATGGTGATCCAGATCATCCCCAAAATTTAATCAATTCTTCCTTGTACCATTTGCAACAACGCCTGAAAGTTTCATCGAAATCCATCCAAAACTTTTTGAGTTATCTTGCTAACCAACAGACAGACAGACAAACCCCGGCAAAAACATAACCTCCTGGCCTGCAGCCTGGCGGAGGTAAAAATAGAAAATGCTATATTTTTCTAACCTCTATAGGAGAATCTGGTTCATCCAGGATGTTCTTTTCACTCTGTATCCGCTGCATCGTCCCTGTAGAATTGGGGTCCATTATCAGCACGTTCTGACTACCGGCTCTGCCAAACTTACAGTCACTCTTTCTGGAGTCAGTGGTCCTGCACACCTCGTAGTTGTACACGTGTTGGAGAGTCCCTGTCCCCAAAGTGTCTGAGTAACGTGGTGGATAATATGGAATCACAGGGAGGTTGGAGTGATACAGGATGCGAGACTGTCTCCACCTGTAGATTTTCACCGATATAATAACCACTAAACAGGTGATGAAGAGGAAGGAGACTACAGCCAGAGCCAGCACTAAGTAAAAAGTCAGGTTATCATTGTACTCCTTGTCGTGTGTAAAGTCGGTGAACTCCGACAACACTTCAGGGAAGCTGTCCGCCACCGCCACGTTAACAATGACTGTAGCTGAACGAGAGGGCTGCCCATTGTCCTCCACTATAACAGTCAGTCTTTGTTTCACAGCATCTTTATCAGTCACTTGGCGGATAGTTCTGATTTCTCCGTTCTGTAAGCCCACTTCAAACAGTGCCCTGTCTGTGGCTTTCTGCAGTTTATAGGAGAGCCAGGCATTCTGTCCAGAGTCCACATCAACAGCCACCACTTTAGTGACCAGATAGCCCACATCTGCTGAACGAGGAACCATTTCCGCCACCACAGAACCACTAGTCTGGACCGGGTACAGAACCTGAGGGGGGTTATCGTTCTGGTCCTGGATCATCATTTTCACAGTCACGTTGCTGCTGAGTGGAGGAGAGCCTCCATCCTGAGCTTTGATGCGGAACTGAAAATCTTTGATGTGCTCGTAGTCAAAAGAGCGCACTGCATGGATGACTCCACTATCAGCACTAACGGACACATATGAGGAGACCGGGACTCCGTTAACAGAGGAGTCCTCCAGTATGTAAGAAACACGAGCATTCTGGTTCCAGTCAGCGTCTCTGGCTTTCACTGTGAATATAGAGAGACCTGGTGTGTTGTTTTCTACAATGTAGGCCTGATATGAGGTCCTCTCAAAAACAGGCACGTTATCATTTACATCTGAGATCTGTAAAGTGAGAGTGACGCTGCTGGAGAGGGAGGGTACTCCCTCATCAGAACAGGTCACTGTGATGTTATAGTCAGAGGACCTCTCTCTGTCTAATTCACTGTCTGTCACGAGGCTAAAGAATTTTTTGGACGTTGCCTTTATCAGAAATGGCATGTGCTCTTCAATATGACACACGACTTTGCCATTGTCTCCAGAATCTGGATCTTGAACATTAAATATCGTCACCACAGTTCCTGGCTTAGAATTTTCAGATACTGAATTTGTTTTAGACATGATATTAATAGAGGGGGGGTTATCGTTAGTATCTGTTACTTCAACAACAATTCTTGATGCATCTGTCAGGCCTCCATCATCACTGGCCTGTACGTGTATTTCATAGAGCTGAGCCTTTTCATAATCAAGCTTCCCTGTTAGGGATACCACACCAGTATCTTCAACTATGTTAAATATCAAAGGGACATCATCTAATGTATTTGTTATTGAATACATAACTTTCCCATTCGAACCTTCATCTGCATCTATAGCACTAACACTACACAATATTGTACCTATGGCCGCAGTCTCCATTACTGTCACTTTGTAGACCTCTTGCGTAAAAACTGGGGCATTATCATTTGCATCTAGCACAGAAATTTCTACTCTCATTGTTCCCGATAGCTGAGGATCACCGCCATCTGCGGCTGTGAGGGTTAAAGAGAGATGCGCTTGCGCTTCTCTGTCTAGATGTTTTTGCAAAATCATCTCTACCCTTTTACTCCCATCTTGCTGACTGTGGAGCTTCAGCTTAAAATTTTCTGTAGGATTTAGCGAATAACTCTGCAGTCCGTTTGTCCCCACGTCGGGATCCATAGCTCTCTCTAACACGAATTTTGCACCGATCACAGCCGACTCACTGATCCTGAATTTCATCTCCTCCTTTTTGAAGCTGGGCGCATTGTCATTAATATCGTTAATTTCCACCGTAACCGTGTAAAATTCAATCGGGTCCTCCAGCGTAATTTGGAAATGTAAAGCGCAGGGTGTTGTCTGTCCACACAGCGCCTCCCTGTCCATTCTCTGCTTCACCAGCAGGACTCCTCTGTCTTTATGCAGCTCAACGTATTCCTCATTGTTCTCAGTGTAAATGCGAGCCTTACCCGACTTTAATCTTTTCACGTCTATCCCCAAATCCTGCACTATATTACCCACCAGGGAGCCTTTTGACATTTCTTCGGGAATGGAGTAGGTCACCTGCCCGATCACTGGGCTGAAGAAAAAAACGGAGACAAACAGCAGTACTTGGCACTTCATTGTTCTGTCAGAGATTTTCATCTTGATGAAAGGCAGGACGTTTTAAAGCCTGATATATTCCAAAGGGTCCAGTTCCTCTTCATGCAAATTATTCCATTTTAAAATATGTCAGCTTCGTGTCTATTAAATCCGAAATAAAGGAACTGCAGCGCGCGTCTGTCCTGTCTTCTGCACCGACGCCTGTGTGCTGTTTGTCTCTTTTTGTGTTTAATGTAGAACGGGGGAAACGCTCAACACTAGCCAACAGCGGCCCTAAGAGTCCAAACATGTGCACTGCAGAGAGCTACACAATGCAGGAGAAGGTCAAATACCAACCAATAAATGAGACTCTTTTCACCACTCATCTTAAAGATACAACTACCTTGTGAGACTCTAGATGTTTTTCTGCTACAGAAAGAACCACAATGCAACTGTTCAACTAGAACAACAATGGAATGTCACTTTTCACAAGTTAAGAAAGCGTGCTTTGTGGTACAGAATCCATCCATCCGTCCAGCTTCTACTGCTTAATCCCTTTTTGGGGTCGCGGGGGTGCTGGAGCCTACCCCAGCATCTTTGGGAGAGAGGCAGGGTACACCCTGGACAGATCGCCAGTCCATTGCAGGGCCAACACAGAGAGACAGACAACCATTCACTCTCACATTCATACCAAAGGACAATTTAGAATCCCTGTGGTACAGAATGTGAAGATTAAAAATATCAACAACTGGTTGTTCATACAAACAACAGTTTTGTTTTATTGACATTTATGATTAAGTCTCAGAAGAATATTTGAGATAAAAATGCACCCAGTGTGAAGCTTAAACAGTGACAAAGATATTGTATGACTCAGCTGATGTACAGGGAGCATTATAGCAAAATGGTTTTATTATAGGGCAGCATGGTGGTTAGCACTGTGTCAGCACAGCAAGAAGGTCATGGGATCAATCCCACCCCCTGACCATCGGTGACCCTTCTGTGTGGAGTTTGCATGGTCTCCCTGTGTGGGTTTACTCTGGGTACTCCGGTTTCCTCCCACAGGCCAAAGACATGCAGGTTAGGTTAACTGGCATCAACTGGGGATTCTAAATTGTCCTTAGGCATGACTGTGAATGGTTGTTTGTCTCTCTGTGTTGGCCCTGCGATGGACTGGCGATCTGTCTAGGGTGTTCCCTGCCTCTCTCCCAAAGATGCTGGGATAGGCTCCAGCCCCCCGCAACCCGAAAAGGATTAAGTGGTAGAAGATGGATGGATGGTTTTATTGTAATCTTACATTTATTCTGACTTCAAGAGAATACACTCAGTAGAGAAAAAGAATCCACATTTTCAGAAGCTGATGTAACCTCCATTGATGAAAACCATCAACATGTGAGCAACTACTGTAAATATGGTTATTGAAAGGACAATTTAAACAAAGAGGCAAGGAACTCCTCCAAACTACCTCGGCATCACCATGTAACTACTACAGTATGTTATGAAGCCTTTTAGAGTGCCACTTTATGTCATATCATCCAACACCAATCCTTCACTGGCCGGCACATATGGACAGCAAACTGAACCCATTCACATTCAAGGTTTAGAAACCCTTACAAGCATGTCCACTGAGATCACACCCAGAACTGTTCTAGACTGGAGGAAGTATGCAAATAATATCCATCAGAGCAATGTATACTGCCCTTAACACTCATAATTACAAACAATGTATGGTGCAGTTTGAAAGGAGAATAGTGTACTACTTTTTTTTGGGGGGGGGGGGGGGGCAAAAAATGGTGCTTTACACAGGAGAGTTGCAAGTGTAACAGGCCAGAATTCACCCTTGCCCCCCCCCCACCCCAGGTGAAAATTGGCCTTGGCTATTCCCCCTGGGGGGAAGTTTAGACTCATCTTCACCCTTGAAATAAATAATGATTGAGTTATTCTAAGATTAGTGGCTTGCTGAGTGACTTCCTTTTGATGTAAAGGTGTGAGGAATCAGTTTGGAAGTATTATCTCAAATAAAGATTAATTGATAATCATTTGGGTTTAATACTTTGTTGTAAATAATATTGTTGAAAACGTCAGAAGATCAAAAGATGAAAGAGGTTTTGAATTTGTCCGAGGTAGTTTGGGGAGCTACTGGAGGGGTATAATCCCCCCCCCCCCAAGTCTGACATTTTCCTTATTTTACCTACAGTGGATATAAAAAGTCTACACATGCCTGTTCAAATGCCTGTTTTTTATGTAAAAAAAATGAGACCAAGATAAATCATTTCAAAACTTTTTCCACCATTAATGTGACCTATAACCTGTACAACCCAACTGAAAAACAAACTGAAATCTTTTAAGGGGAAAAATAAAAAATAAAAAACTTACAATATCCTGTTTACATAAATATGCACACCCTGTTATAACTGGGGATGTGGCTGTGTTCAGAATTAACCAATCACATTCAAACTCATGTTAAATGGGAGTCAGCACACACTTGCCACCATTTAAAGTGCCTCTGATTAACCTCAAATAAAGTTCAGCTGTTCTAGTAGGATTTTCCTGACATTTTTGTAGTCACATCTTACAGCACAAGCTATGGTCCACAGAGAGTTTCCAAAGCATCAGAGGGATCTCATTGTTCAAAGGTATCAGTCAGGAGAAGGGTACAAAAGAATTTCCAAGGCATTAAATATACCATGGAACACAGTGAAGACAGCTATCATCAAGTGGAGAAAATATGGCACAACAGTGACATTACCAAGAAGTGGACGCCCCTCAAAATTGATGAAAAGACAAGAAGAAAACTAGTCAGGGAGGCTTCCAAGAGGCTGACAGCAGCATTGAAGGAGCTGCAGGAATTTCTGTCAAGTACTGGCTGTTTAGTACATGTGACAATCTCCCATCTAGGGTGGCAAGATGGAAGTCTTATGTTACGAAGAAAAACATCCAAGCCTGGCTACATTTAGCAAAAACACATTTGAAATCTCCCAAATGCATGTGGGAAAATGTGTTATGGTCCAATGAAACCAAAGTTGAACTTTTTGGCCATAATTCCAAAAGGTACTGTAATATTTGGCACAAACACAACACTGCTCATCACCAAAACAACACCATACCTGCAGTGAAGCATGGTGATGGGAGCATCATGCTTTGGGGCTGTTTTTATTCAGCTGGAACTGGGGCCTTAGTCAAGGTGGAGAGAATTATGAACAGTTCCAAATACCAGTCATTGTTGGCACAAAACCTCCAGGCTTCTGCTAGAAAGCTGAAGATGAAGAGGAACTTCATCTTTCAGCATGACAATGACCCAAAGCACACATCCAAATCAACAAAAGAATGGCTTCACCAGAAGAAGATTAAGGTTTTGGAATGGCCCAGCCAGAGTCCAGACCTGAATCTGACCGAACATCTGTGGGGTGATCTGAAGAGGGCTGTGCACAGGAGATGCCCTCACAATCTGACAGATTTGAAGCATTTTTGCAAAGAAGAGTGGGTAAATATTGCCACATCAAGATGTGCCACACTGATAGTCTCCTACCCAAAAAGACTGAGTGCTGTAATAAAAGCCAAAGGTGCTGCAACAAAGTATTAGTTTAAGGGTGTGCATATTTATGTAAACAGGTCATTTTAAGTTTTTTATTTTTTTTCCCCCTTAAAAGATTTCAGTTTGTTTTTCAATTGGGTTGTACAGGTTATAGGTCACATCAATGGAAGAAAAGTTTTGAAATGATTTATCTTGGTCTCATTTTTTTACATCACAAAAACCTGGCATTTGAACGGGGTGTGTAGACTTTTTATATCCACTGTAGCTTTGGTGTTGTACGATACTGCTGTAAACAGTTCTCTTGTGGATTACTTTTAAATTCTTTTAGATAATCTTAGATAATCTTGGATCCATCCTTTCTTCACAGGCGAGTGACATTTTATTTTATTTTATTTAAATTTTAGAAACTTGTATCAGTAGAGCTTTGTAACAGTGGGTACCCCTTCTAAAGTCAGGTAAAGTCTTAAAAAGTTGGGATGACCCTTGAAAAATTGCTGAAGAGCATCACCTTGCTATCCGTGGTAGTGCTGTGCAACATATCAGTGGTAGTATCAGTGAGAGCTACCCCAGCTAGTCTATCAATATGGTTTCAAGTGCTATGGAGAAATGTGGCTTTTAGGTGACAGATGACTTCATGGGCACAGTATCACTCCTTGGCACAAATATCACTGTATACTTCAAAGGAGGTGAAAGTACGCAGTAGCTCACTTATCCAGCTTCGTTCAGTCTACAGGATTTTACAGACTGGCATATAACTACAGAATAGCTCTGACCACTTCAGTGTTGTTATTGGAGTTGAGTGAAAGTACAACTGAAAACAGAAACTGAACACATGTCAACAGTTGAAGACTACTTTAGTTGACAGAAATTAGATGCACATTACTTAGTAGAGTAGTAGTAGGCATCATACTCATTTTTTTTTTTTTTTTTGCACAGATTAAGTTTCGAACCATACTTAGAAAAGAAGCCTGAATATTTTAATTTTGACACTGGAGTGGAGTTAAAAACGTAATAAGCATAAATGTGACTTCTGATAAATAACGTGAACATTTATTGTGTTGTTTTGCAGAACCAATAAATGTAACCTATGTGAATGTAGGGCTGGGTGATATAGCGCAAAAAATGTATCGTGATGTAATTTCTCTATATCATGATACACAATACATTTCACCATATGTATTTTGTGTACTGAATGTCCTTTAAAATTTGGTTGTGCTTACATTTTTGTTAGAAATTATCTATCTTCATATTACTTATGAAAAAGCTAAATAATAAAATAAAATGAAAACTTATGTCAGAGAAAATTCTTCACAACAATTTGTAACTGAGCAAAGTGTCTTTTTTCCTTTGCTTAACAGAACTTAATCAAATAATTAAGTTGATCCACATGGGGTAGATATATTTCAGTTTACCACACATACTTAATACTTTGCAGTCTAATAAGTGACAGAAGTATAATCTGTCGCTTATTTTTATTTATTTTTTTTTTAGCTGTGTCTGCATTCCAGCAGTTCTTTATTTGGCGAGCCACTCGCTTTTATTTTGAAGGGTTGCAAGACCAGATAGGAGCTTTTATTTTGAAAGTTTGTTCGCTAAGTGAGCTTGATTTTTACACCTGCAGATTGGAAATGTTTGACACCCTTCTTCCCATTTCCTGGACTTACTTTTATTCTGTAATCTTCCTTTTTATCTCTGCTGGCTGTATGTGTTGCTCATGCACTACACTCATGGGTGGGGCAGCCCCGCTGAGTGCTCAGCACTGCTGGGAAGAGCATGAAATCACTGCTCATATTAACAGGACAAACACTTGAATATGCTGATACAACCATTTTATGTATTGCAGGTGGCCAAACCTACCTATACAACGAATAAATTCGGTATATCACCCAGCCCTATGTGAATGCAATATAAATTTGAAGGGACATAAAATGAAGTATTAGCAGGTAATACCTGTTGGATACTGACATGTTAATAATAGGCAGCATGGATGTGGGGACGTACGCACGACGCAATGTCATCACGCCGTGCCTATATTATGAGTCTGATGGTGGGTGTCATCCTCTTTGGCGCCTTGCCTCCAAGCCAAACACAGCCTGTATTACTTTATTATTTTTATTTTATTTATTTATTTATACAGGGACATGCACAATATACATTGACCTTAAAGAGGAAAGATGCATTGTACCAGGTTATAGCACAAGTGCTAATTTCCACCTGTAGTCCCTGGGCAGGCTGGTGTTAGCATTAAAAAGCAGACATTTGCTAAAACTACAAGTAAGCATTGATAAAAATCTAAAACCAAACACTGATTAAAAAACTAGAACCAAGCATTGCTAAAAACTAAAAAACATAAATATCATTGATAAGAACCCAAAACATTGATAAGAACTAAAACATACAATAATACATTTTTATAACTCCATCCATATAAACAATTTTTCACATCAAACCACTGACTCTTATTGGTCCCACTGTCAACATCACACACTAACATCTTTACATCACAGCACATTATGGACACAGGTTTGCTTAGAGATTAAAAGTTTTTTTTTGCCAAGCGTGAAAATGTGTGATAGTCTGTTACTGCAAGTAACTCCGTTGGTAACATGTTCCACTGTCGCATGGCCACACATGAAAATGTTGAATTTGCTAATGTTGTCTTGTGCTTAGGAATCCTGCACTCGCCGCGTGCTGTTGATCGAGTTGTCCGAGATGTATTTACAGAACTTAATGAAACAAACCTTTTTAAGGGAGGAGCAGCAGAGTTATGGATTATCTTAAACAAAAGACACACATTTGTATACATAATTAAATTTTCAAAGCTCAACAGGTTATATTTGGACAGGATTGGGCAGTGATGGAACGTTCGTCTCTTCTTGTCATGAATCTTGACAGAATACTTGTATAATGATTCCAGAGGCCTCAGGGCAGATTTACACGCCTGTGACCAACTTGTCATACAGTAAAGAAAATGTGGAATTATCATAGCATTTAGATACATACTTGATGCTTCAGTAGACAGTGAATTTCTGATATGTTTGAAATTAGCACAGTTAAATTTGACTGTGTTTGTCATCTTTTTAATGTGTTTTTTAAAGCTTAAACTTGAGTCAAGTGTAACACCTAAATATTTAAATTCAGTCACATTCTTAATTTTTTGTCCTTCTATCAAGATATGACAAGAATTCTTGGATTTGTAGCGATTTGTAAAAAACATTGACACAGTTTTATCGATGTTTAAGGTTAAACAAGAATTCCTCAACCAATGTGAGACTTTCTCCATTTCCTGTGTTAATTTTTCAGTCACCTCTTCAGTCGTTTTACCATGAGTATATATAACAGTGTCGTCAGCATACATAATTATCTTTGCATTACACACAGACGGGAGATCATTAATATATAATGTAAACAGCAAAGGCCCTAAAATAGAGCCCTGCGGTACACCCATACTGCATGCTTTTAAAGGAGATGTAACATTATTTACAATTACACACTGCTGTCTGTCACTGAGGTATGACCTTATCCAATTTTGTGTATTTTTATGAAGGCAGAATTGTGATAATTTGTTTAAAAGTAACTCATGGTTAACTGTATCAAAAGCCTTTCGCAGGTCAAGAAAAACAGCCCCCACTACCCCTCCCCCATCCAAGCTGGATTTGATGTTTTCTAATAGATAGCAGCATGCTGTTTCAGTGGAATATCCTTTCCTAAAACCAAACTGAAAGGGGTTAAATGCTGCCATGGAGTCAAGGCATGGCAGCATGCCTTGACTCCATGGCATTGCATCCATGGTATTGACTCCTTGCATGGAGTCAATACTTAAGTATTAGCTCATAGCTATTACCCCCCGACATGAGTACCACCTGTGTTTGTTATTAATAAAGTCATCCTTCAGTATAGCTCCTGCCTCCGCTGTCCTATTTCCAGACATAACAATTGGCGACGAGGAGAAAACTTGGTCTTCTGGAGGAAAGATAATCATTTTCCTGAAGATGAAAGCGTGTCTGGCACCACCTCCACCACTACTCGTGACCCCAGGTGAACCACCCATTCCATGGCCCCGTTGGTTTGAGTTGTTCTGCACTTATTCGGCAGCGATGGACCTAGGAAGACATGATAAACTGAGACTGCAAGCGATTCTATTTGACTGCCTGGGCGCCCAGGGTCACAGGATATTTAACACCTTAGGACAAGTGGATACTTATCAGAAATGCATTGCGCCGCTGGCCGGACACTTCTCGCTGCCGGTGAGCACATGGGAATTTGGCTGTTTGGAGGATGAAATCGTGTGGGACCAGGTAGTGGAGCACACTAGCAACCCACAGCTGTGGGATAAGCTAATCAGGGTGCATGACGACCTACCACTGGTGAAGGTGGTGGAGCTGGCACTCCAGTTGGAGGCCGCCGACAAGCTAACATCACAACTGGGTGAGCCACAACAACAAATCTCACTAGCTTGTGCAGTTACTCCAGCAGAAGTACCCGTTAACAATGTGACTCTCTTGGAGGACGCTGAAGTGAATGTTACTGGGCAACGGAACATCATGGGACACCGTTCGTTTGGTAACTGCAGCTCCCCAAAGCACCAACAGGGAGCTTGTTCTTGCCCAGACAGGGGGCAGCAATGCAGACATTGCGGCAAACTCAACCACTTTGCCAAGGTGTGCCGATCGTCACAGCGGACATTGAACCAGCCACCCAGCCCAAAAAATCCACCAATGACCATCATCCATGCTGTAAGCTCCAGAGGCTCGGTGTGCATGTGGTGCATGATGAAGTTGGATGATGCTGACTTGCCGTTGCTGCTGGACACCGCCGCTGTGAGGTCAGTGCTGAATAGGGTTTCAGTTAAGAGATTCTTCCCTAATCATCCTATTGAAAAGAATCCAGTGCAGTTATAGGGCTATGGGCACACACGCATCAGCTTGGTAGGGACCATGTCACTAGCAGTTCACTACGGATCAAGAGTCCTCCTGGTGTTCATTTTCCAGGTGGCTACACATGGGGATAACATCCTGGGTTGTGACCTGTTTTATGAACTGAGTTTTACCATCTGTGACAACCTTGGGATCTGCTGGAATGCTGATGTCGGGAGCGTGACACACCTGGACGGGGACACAGCCACTCTGATTTTGAGACCGCAGGCAGAGGACAGTGGGAAGGAAAGGCAGAAACCGGACTCGTCCAGTATCAGCACCCAGTGTAGACAACAAGGGGTCGCCACGGGGCAGCAGGATGGGGAGTTTGTGGCCCAGCAGGATCCAGTGGGACAACACCAACTGGGGGCACGTCCTGCCGCTGACATGAAGGATATGTCGCCACAACAGCAACGCCGTATGCGTTGGAACCGCTCGCCACTCGCAGTGCTGGAATGGGTTCGGGTCTGACAATCTGGATGCCTGAACCCACAGGGGGTCGCGTCATTGCAGATGAGAATCGTTGCACAGTTGGGGCCAATCACTTTCCACCTGGCAAATGGCTCGAGATGGCATGCTAGCCATCTGCAAAGGGTGAGAACATGTGCCCAGGAGCTGATCCAGCCAGTGTGGGACCCAGACTGGGACTTTACCACCAGACCCATTGCACTCAGCTCCTCCAAGCCCATGCCCATGAGAGTCTTCCAGGTGGCCCCAAACTGTAATCTCAGTGGTGACATGTTAATAATAGGCAGCACAGCCGTGGGGACATACACATGACATGACGTCATCACACCATGCCTATATTATGAGTCTGATGGTGAGAGTCATCCTCTTTGGCGCCAAGATTAATTCTGGCCTGTTACACTTGTACAATTCATGGGCTGGCAGGATCAGATCTGGGTGGGACAGATGACATAGCAACGTTTGCCCCAACCTCATTAACTCCACTGTGGTGCCCTTGAGCAAGGCCCTTAACCCCTACTGCTCCAGTGGTGCTGCTCAGAGGCCACAAGTCAGTCTGTGGTTGTACTGGTCTGCTTCCAGGTGTGATTGTGAACAAGATGTCCTGGAGGAAGAGAGACTGTCTCTCACTGGACCTCCCTTGTATAAATAAAGGCTAAATAAAAAGCTATATATATTTCAGTGGAGTTAAAGTCTTCTGAAATGGAAATATATGGCGATGAGGAAGATAATAGTAATAGAAAGTCAGCCTTGCAGTATTTGATAAGTTATTAATAGGAAGTATTTAACAAATCCAGATGACTGTTTAATTTAATCTTACATCTTTGAGAAAAGAAAATATTGAGTTGGATTCTTTTCAAGTGAAGATGATGAAATAATACATTTGCATGCCTCCTTATTTCTCTTATCAGTTTTAACACCCTAATGGATTTAAGTCTTATCCATCCAAAAAAGAAATACTGTATATCCATTTATTCTATGATACTCTGAAGAATCAATGATTTTATGGGTAGAAGAAAATATAAACGATAAATAAATATATCTGTTGTATATTATCAAGTGTTAAATTTTCTAACCTCTAGAGGAGAGTCTGGTTCATCCAGGATGTTCTTTTCACTCTGTATCTGCTGCATCGTCCCTGTAGAACTGGGGTCCATTATCAGCACGTTCTGATTACCGGCTCTGCCAAACTTACAGTCACTCTTTCTGGAATCAGTGGTCCTGCACACCTCGTAGTTGTACACGTGCTGGAGAGTCCCTGTCCCCAAAGTATCCGAGTAACGTGGTGGATAATATGGAATCACAGGGAGGCTGGAGTGATACAGGATGCGAGACTGTCTCCACCTGTAGATTTTCACTGATATAATAACCACTAAACAGGTGATGAAGAGAAAGGAGACTACAGCCAGAGCTAGCACTAAGTAAAAAGTCAGGTTATCATTGTACTCCTTGTCGTGTGTAAAGTCAGTGAACTCCGACAGAACTTCAGGGAAGCTGTCCGCCACCGCCACGTTAACAATGACTGTAGCTGAACGAGAGGGCTGCCCATTGTCCTCCACTATAACAGTCAGTCTTTGTTTCACAGCATCTTTATCAGTCACTTGGCGGATAGTTCTGATTTCTCCATTCTGTAAGCCCACTTCAAACAGCGCCCTGTCTGTGGCTTTCTGCAGCTTATAGGAGAGCCAGGCATTCTGTCCAGAGTCCACATCAACAGCCACCACTTTAGTGACCAGATAGCCCACATCTGCTGAACGAGGAACCATTTCAGCCACCACAGAACCACTGGTAAGGACTGGGTACAGAACCTGAGGGGGGTTATCATTTTGGTCCTGGATTATCATTTTCACAGTCACGCTGCTGCTGAGTGGAGGAGAGCCTCCATCCTGAGCTTTGATGCGAAACTGAAAATCTTTGATGTGCTCGTAGTCAAAAGAGCGCACTGCATGGATGACTCCACTATCAGCACTAACGGACACATATGAGGAGACCGGGACTCCGTTAACAGAGGAGTCCTCCAGTATGTAAGAAACACGAGCATTCTGGTTCCAGTCAGCGTCTCTGGCTTTCACTGTGAATATAGAGAGACCTGGTGTGTTGTTTTCTACAATGTAGGCCTGATATGAGCTCCTCTCAAAGACAGGCGCGTTATCATTCACATCTGAGATCTGTAAGGTGAGAGTGACGCTGCTGGAGAGGGAGGGTACTCCCTCATCAGAACAGGTCACTGTGATGTTATAGTCAGAGGACCTCTCTCTGTCTAATTCACTGTCTGTCACTAAATTGTAGAAATCAGAAGACGCTGTAATAGTAAATGGGATGTTTTCATTTATTCTACAGCTGACTTGACCATTTTCACTTGAATCTGGGTCAAAAACACTAAACATAACTATCACCGTGCTGTGGGGAGAGTCTTCTGGGAGTGAATCTGATTTGGAAAGTATACTGATAACAGGCTTATTATCATTAATGTCAATAACATCCACTATGACCTTACTGGAATCAGAAAGACCACCACTGTCTTTAGCCTCTATATCTATCTGATAATACTTAGCTTTTTCAAAGTCAACGTCCCTAACCAATATTACTTCGCCGTTTTTATTTATTGTAAATATATCAGACGTGCTGTCCATTGTGGTTGACACTGAATAGGAGACCTCCCCATTTGTTCCTTTATCTGGATCAGACGCGCTCACTTTCGCCACTGTGGTTCCTTTTTCAGAATTTTCTGCGATAGCTGTTTTGTACACTGACTGGGTAAAAACGGGGGCGTTATCGTTTGCATCTAGCACGGTCACATAAATCTTTACAGTACCGGACATCTGCGGCTCTCCCCCATCAACGGCGTTTAACAGTAAAGATATCTGCTCCTCCTTTTCTCGATCCAACGGCTTGTGTAAAACCATCTCCACTTTTTTATTCCCATCTGCTTCATTTTCTATTTTCAGTATGAAATCATCAGTAGGTCTCAGGCTATAATTTTTCAACCCGTTTATTCCGATGTCTGCGTCAACCGCTCTTTCTAACACAAATTTAGACCCTATTATTGCAGATTCGCTGATCTCAAATCGCTTCTCGACATTCTTAAAAACGGGGCTGTTGTCGTTTATATCAATAATCTCTACTGTTATTCGAAAAAGCTCCATCGGATTTTCTAAAATGATCTGCAGATGCAACGCGCAAGGCGTCGTCTGTCTGCACAGAGCCTCTCTGTCGATCCGCTCCTTAACAAGGAGGACTCCTCTCTCCCTGCTCAGCTCGATGTATTCTGCACTGTCGCTTGTAAATACGCGAGCTTTGCCCGACTTCAGCCTTTTCACATCCAAACCTAAATCCCGGCCGATATTACCCACCACAGATCCCTTTGCCATCTCCTCAGGAATAGAGTAGCTCACTTGACAGAGAACAGGAGCCAGAGAAAAGACCGAGATGAGAAACAGTACTTGCCCCCTCATTGTTCTGTCTGCTGTTTGCGCTGCACCACGGGAAGAAAAAAAACAAAAACAAAACCCAAACACGAATATCATAAAAATAAATAGGTCCGTGTGAAGATACTCGGATAAAAGAATATTGAGGTCATCCACAAAAGCGTTGAAGGAAAATTCATCAATTTATAGTATCCGTTTAAAGGATTTTCTGCCATGAACGGCGGTTCCTCGCCCTTTCTCTAAAACACCAACAGGACATAGGAGGATCTGCTTTAAACCCTCTCTACAGCTGCAGCACCTTGACCAACAGCGGCCCGCAGAGTTCAAATTCCAAAACTACAGCAAATTAAAGAAAATAACCAGAGTGTTAAAAAGCTGCAATCAAACATTTTATAATCGAATTATCCAAAGTCTGTGCCTTTGATCTCTGGGACATTTTATTAATGATAGAATGACTGATATTTTTAGACAGCGCTGCAAAATCTACATGCAAGCAAATATTCTTGCACCTAGGTTTGGTTTTTGTTCAGATGAGGTGAAGCTGGTTCTTTTTAAAACCTATTGTACACCATTATACACTGCTCATTTATGGATAAATTATAGGAAACAAAGCATGCAGAGATTACAGGTTGCTTACAATGATGCTTTAAGAATTTTACTTAAAAAGCCTTGATGGTGCAGTGCTTCTGAGTTATTTGTATCATCACATGTAAATACACTGCATGCAGTAATAAGGAAGCTTAGGTATAAATTCATCTGTCGGCTTGATGTATCTGGAAATTAAATCATTCAGGTTATGTCTAGCATTAAGCTCAGTTCTATTTGCTGTCAGTCAGTTTAGAAGGCATTCGTACAGTTGTCTTTTAAAGTCTGTACTGTTTTTTGTACTTTTTGTTTTTAGCTTCTTAATTGTCTTGTTTTTGTTGACTGTTTTAATTGTCTTATTTTTATTTATTTTTATTTTTGATGGACCATGAGTCTGGAATAAAGTTTGACTGATTAAACAACGCAAAAGGTGAGTTAATATAAAATTCATATAAAATGACAAAACTGTCAGAAAAAATACCAAGGTAATAAGATGAAGATAAGAAAGCAGGTCACAAAGCTGATTAATGTCACGGCTGGCCCTCACGAGCCAGCATAAGACGCCTCAGTTCAGTAAATTGCAGTTCAGTTCCTTTATTTATAAAGCACAGGACTTAGGTGTACAACATAGCTTTGCCACGCAGGCTTCGTTACACAACACAACATAAATTCACAAAAGAGAGTTATGGCAGTAACGAGGAGCTCTCGTCTGCCGTAGTTAGGAAGGAACGTCAGCGAGGGAGAAGACAGTTCCAAATAAATCACTTACATGCAGCGGGATACGTCGAGGAACCCAGGGAGCATGTGGTAAGGAGACAGGGGAAAGTCATAGGACTTCTGACGAGACAGCCGCGCCGTCCAGTTCACTCGCACTGACATTTAAAGCCAGCTGCTCATGATTGGAAACTCGGCACAGCTGCCCAGGTTCTGACAGCTGAGAGCTCCCGAGCGTCTGGCCAATCAGAGCCCGGGAAACCCGTGTGACGACACCAGCTGTCAAAAGCTGACAGGGATGAGGAATAACCCGAGCGCGGACAAAGCGCTCGGGATATGACAGGGCCCCTCCCTCTACGCGAACTCCTGGTCGCGCGCAACATCCAGACCCCCCCCACCCCACGGAAGGTGGAGGGGGAAGCAGGTGGAGGGAGAGCAGGGCCAACTCACAACAAGGGGGCAAAAACATCGGGGAAGGGGGGGGAGAGAGAAAAAAAAAGGCAGAAACCGTACATAAACGGGGACAAAGATGAATAAAAAGAAAAGCCAACGCTAGATTGACATCACTCACATAACCACAAAAAAGAAAGCCAAGATGAGGGTACAAGGAACACCAGTCAATACCACAAGGCAGGATCAAGGAAATAAAAGGACAAATAATACCTTCTTCTCCAAGTTAATGTGTACAGAAAACCGTCAAAACCAAAAGACAACACAGGTGCCAAAAAAAAAAAAAAAAAAAAAAAAAAAAAAAAGAGAACTAGACCCGAGTAAGGGAGTAACATAGGAAATAAACAACCACACCCTAAAGAAACATGCAATACTCATGATAGCCATGGCAAGAGAACATATGTCCATCCACGGAAAACAGTCACCTTAAACATGAAGTCCAATCCCCAGTGGGGTATTTCAGTCACAAGTCAGTGGTGGGGCAAGAGAAGGAGAGGAAAAAAAAAAAAAAAAACCATTGGGGAATAGAGTAAAACAACTCCGCTCAGGAGGCCTCCCAGCACCCAGCATCCAGGCCGCCAGCAAAAGCAGCGGAACGTGCCCTAACGGCCCAGCCAAACCCCGGGCCGAGGGAAACCATGTCTCCGGCGGGCGGACCAGGGCGCCAAAAGAACCATCCAGCTTGTCAGGAGGCCGGACCCGGACGCCAAAAGGAAAGAGCCGGTCACCGGGTGGTCGAGCAGTATCGGCCTGCCAACAGAATGGCTGGGGGAAGGTCGGCGAACCGGGCCAGCCGGAATTTACCCCCGCAGTCTCAAAGGCGGGGAAAAAGGGGCCACGGCGAGGACGGGGCATGGCCTGGAAAGCGCTCAGCGGCGTGTCAGCTACACAGTCTCCAGAACCCACCTGGGTCAAAACGACCATGGTGCTGAGCTCCGATTGAGCGAGAGCGGCACCCGCGTCGGACCCCGATTGGGCCGGAACCCCCATGACGTCAAGCTCCGATCGGGCGAGAGCAGCACCCGCGTCGGACCCCGATTGGGCCGGAACCCCCATGACGTCAAGCTCCGATCGGGCGAGAGCAGCACCCGCGTCGGACCCCGATTGGGCCGGAACCTCCATGACGTCAAGCTCCGCTTGAACCGGCGGAGCACTCCTGGTGGACCCCATGCCGAGAGCCGGACCCTCCAAGGTGGCACCAAGAGCAGGTTCGCCTCCAGTGACCCTGGGGAGAGGCTCAGAGGGACAAAAGGAACCGGGATCAGGATCACCGGCAGCGGCAGGGCCCGGCGAGACAGGCTCGAGCGCAGCAGACGGCTGCACCCGGCTCGCCCCCCCGAGAGACCGGCAATAATGCTCCAGAAAGAAGAGGAGGGATAGAAAATAGAGCACTTGCCTGATCTCGGGTTCTGCCGCCATCCAGGACTTCGATGCTCCGGGTTCAAACGGGAGGAGGTCGTCGTCCGGTTCCCACTCCGTCGCGACGTCATCCGCCCCAGGAAGAGGGGCTCTTGCAGCTCGAGGACCCCCCGACGTCATCGTCCACGCTGGCAGTTCATGCGGCGTGGAGGTGAGGGGCTCTCGGCCCGCTGGATCGGACTGTTCATCTGCGGAGTCCCGGGGACGCTCCGTCGTCGGCACAGGCTCCAACCAATCGTCCGACCTCCTCTGCCCAGAAAATGGCTGCGGGGCTGGGGTCTTCTGCCCGAGGGCCGCAGGCTCACTCCTCGTCTGGTGACGCTCCTCAGAGGTCGAAGCGTGCTCAGCAGGGGGAGACACAGAGGCAGCGGGTTTAATTAACATATCAGCAGGGAGTTGAGGCTCGGGGGGCTGCAAACCCCGAGCCTCACCCCCAGGAGTCAGACAGAACAAATCACTATTAGATGGAAAAAAGTGAACTTGAACTTGCCTGGCTCCCGGAGGAGCGGTGGAACCTGCCGTTGGGAACGTCATTCCATCCTCCTCCCACCGGGTGGTGGCCGGAAACTCTCTTGGAGGGGAGGGGGCCACTCGGGATGGTGTAGCCGCGCTGTCCACTGGAGCAAAACTTCTCAAACTCCCAGCCGCTGGAGAAGGCGTCGAAGCGGAGGGGGCAACAGCCAAGTCAGGCCGGGCGTGACGCGCTGACAGCTCAGCGGGGAAAGCAGGCCCGGGGGGAAAGGCTGCTGGGGTCTCCTCCAGGTGAGACGCCGAAGAGACAGCAGTGGGATGAATGGGGTCAGCCCAGTGAACCGGAGCGGATTCCGGAGGGGAGTCACGCTGAGAACGTCTCTGGCCACGGTGTCGACGTCTACGACGGGCCCCGGATGGTGCGAACTCCAGGACTGGATCGAGGGAAGGATCCGGATTCCAGAGCGGGCAGCGGGAGCTCCGATCACTCCGCCTTTGGCCTCGTTCCTCCTCGATCTCCTGGAGCACCTCGCGGTGGACGGCGATCTCTTGTCTCCTCGCTTGGACGTCCAAGTGGTCGGTGTAGCGGGAAGACAACCGGTCGAGCGTTCTCTCAGCGCAGTCCAGGTAGTAGTGCGCTTCGGATGAGTCGTCAAGGCTGGCGGAAGCGCTGATGAAGTCATCCACCTCCTCCAGCGCCTCAGGCAGCTGGAGCCAGAGATCACTCCACCTTGCAGCCTCCTCCTCTTCGTACATCAGAATTGTCTGGCGTTGGGCAGCGATGTCGAGTCTCCTCGCGTCGACCTCGGGGTGACCGTTGTAGCGGGAAGGCAGACGGTCAAGCACCTCCTCAGCCCGGTCTAAATACCACTGTTCATTGGGCTGATAACCGAGGAGAGGAGGGGCGAGGGAGGTGTCTGGATACCCATCGAGGTCGGAGGCGATAATGAGGATTTCATCTACCTCCTCCAGCGCCTTGGTCAGCAGGACGTGGGAACCCCGAGAATGACTCCGCTGAGATGGCATATTACCAACGCCGCGTACCTGGACAGGAAGGACAAAGTTCCCAGAACGCAACTTACTGAGAACGGCGTCTCCTTCTGGCGGCTGTCTACTGTCACGGCTGGCCCTCACGAGCCAGCATAAGACGCCTCAGTTCAGTAAATTGCAGTTCAGTTCCTTTATTTATAAAGCACAGGACTTAGGTGTACAACATAACTTTGCCACGCAGGCTTCGTTACACAACACAACATAAATTCACAAAAGAGAGTTATGGCAGTGACGAGGAGCTCTCGTCTGCCGTAGTTAGGAAGGAACGTCAGCGAGGGAGAAGACAGTTCCAAATAAATCACTTACATGCAGCGGGATACGTCGAGGAACCCAGGGAGCATGTGGTAAGGAGACAGGGGAAAGTCATAGGACTTCTGACGAGACAGCCGCGCCGTCCAGTTCACTCGCACTGACATTTAAAGCCAGCTGCTCATGATTGGAAACTCGGCACAGCTGCCCAGGTTCTGACAGCTGAGAGCTCCCGAGCGTCTGGCCAATCAGAGCCCGGGAAACCCGTGTGACGACACCAGCTGTCAAAAGCTGACAGGGATGAGGAATAACCCGAGCGCGGACAAAGCGCTCGGGATATGACAATTAACTGTATTTCTTTTAAACGAATCATTATGGGTTAAAATAGTCCGGAAACAATTAAAATGTTGGATGTACTGAAATAGTGTCTTCACAATTCAAGTCAAAGAGAAACAGAAAGCTGAAAATAAAGACAAAGCAAAATGAATACGCTGGTGTTGCGCTGCACTTTTTATACAACGCTGTCTATGGTGCTGAACACTTAAATTGCAAAAATTACGCATCTGCTTCCCCCCAAAAATCTCTTTGTAAGTTAAATACCAACATTATTATCAACGCATGCAAAAAAGGGAAAAATACTACTTTAACTTGTGACAATTACTGACACTGTCCGAGGTGCTGAAACTTCCGTGTGATGGAGTCATACAACAAAATAAATATCTTTAAAACGAGTAAGGTGTGTATTTTCTAACCTCTATAGGAAACTCTGGTTCATCCAGGATGTTCTTTTCACTCTGAATCTGCTGCATCGTCCCTGTAGAACTGGGGTCCATTATCAACACGTTCTGACTACCAGCTCTGCCGAACTTACAGTCACTCTTTCTGGAGTCAGTGGTCCTGCACACCTCGTAGTTGTACACGTGCTGGAGAGTCCCTGTCCCCAAAGTGTCTGAGTAACGTGGTGGATAATATGGAATCACAGGGAGGTTGGAGTGATACAGGATGCGAGACTGTCTCCACCTGTAGATTTTCACTGATATAATAACCACTAAACAGGTGATGAAGAGGAAGGAGACTACAGCCAGAGCCAGCACTAAGTAAAAAGTCAGGTTATCATTGTACTCCTTGTCGTGTGTAAAGTCAGTGAACTCCGACAGCACTTCAGGGAAGCTGTCTGCCACCGCCACGTTAACAATGACTGTAGCTGAGCGAGAGGGCTGCCCGTTGTCCTCCACTATAACAGTCAGTCTTTGTTTCACAGCATCTTTATCAGTCACTTGGCGGATAGTTCTGATTTCTCCGTTCTGTAAGCCCACTTCAAACAGCGCCCTGTCTGTGGCTTTCTGTAGTTTATAGGAGAGCCAGGCATTCTGTCCAGAGTCCACATCAACAGCCACAACTTTAGTGACCAGATAGCCCACATCTGCTGAACGAGGAACCATTTCAGCCACCAGAGAACCACTAGTTTGGACCGGGTACAGAACCTGAGGGGGGTTATCGTTCTGGTCCTGGATCATTATTTTCACAGTCACATTGCTGCTGAGTGGAGGAGAGCCTCCATCCTGAGCTTTGATGTGAAACTGAAAATCTTTGATCTGCTCGTAGTCAAAAGAGCGCACTGCATGGATGACTCCACTATCAGCACTAATGGATACATATGAGGAGACCGGGACTCCGTTAACAGAGGAATCCTCCAGTATGTAAGAAACACGAGCATTCTGGTTCCAGTCAGCGTCTCTGGCTTTCACTGTGAATATAGAGAGACCTGGTGTGTTGTTTTCTACAATGTAGGCCTGATATGAGCTCCTCTCAAAGACAGGCGCGTTATCATTCACATCTGAGATCTGTAAGGTGAGAGTGACGCTGCTGGAGAGGGAGGGTACTCCCTCATCAGAACAGGTCACTGTGATGTTATAGTCAGAGGACCTCTCTCTGTCTAATTCACTGTCTGTCACTAAACGGTAGAAATTATTTGTAGAGGATTTTAACATAAAAGGAACATTTTCACTAATTGAACACTGTACTTTTCCATTGTCCCCTGTGTCCTTGTCCTCAATATTTATCATTGTAACAACTGTATGTAGTTTAGCATCTTCTGATATCACAGTTGACTTTGACATTATGTTAATCTCAGGCTTGTTGTCATTTACATCCTGAACCTCGACGATAAGCTTACATGAATCTGTTAATCCTCCATCATCATTAGCACGTAAATTTATCAAAAAACTTCGTGACTCCTCAAAGTCGATGTCTCCAGTTAAAACAACTTCACCATTTTCCTCACTGATCTTAAATAATTCTCTGACGTCATCTAAAGTATTTGTGATTGAATATTTAATTTTACTATTAGAGCCCTCATCTGCATCCGAGGCTGTAACAGTGGCGACAACTGTTCCTTTAGGTGAATTCTCGGTAACTGCAGCTTTGTATGTCTGCTGTGTAAAAACAGGAGCATTATCATTTGCGTCTAAAACTGTGATGAGAATCTGCATCGTTCCTGACATCTGCGGCTCTCCTCCATCTACAGCCATCAGCACAAGAGAAATCTGCTCCTGCTTCTCTCTGTCTAACGGTTTCTGGAGAACCATCTCAACGTTTTTATTCCCATCAGCAGTATTGTGCAGTTTTAAAGCAAAATTATTTGTCGGTTTCAATTCGTACCTTTGAAGATCATTTACACCAACATCTCGATCCGCAGCCCTTTCCAACACAAATTTTGCTCCGATCATGGCTGACTCACTAATTTTGAATTCTATTTTGTTTTTCTCAAAAGTTGGTGCATTATCGTTAATATCTGTAATCTGAACTGTAACCGTGTAAAATTCCATAGGATTCTCCAGAATAATCTGGAAATGTAGAGCACACGGCGTCGTCTGCCTGCAGAGCGCCTCTCTGTCGATTCTCTCCTTAACAAGGAGGACTCCTCTTTCTCTGTTCAGCTCGATGTATTCCCCACTTTCTCGTGTATAAATCCGTGCCTTACCAGACGTCAGACGCTTGATTTGTAAGCCTAAATCCTGCGCAAGATTCCCCACTAACGATCCCTTCGACATTTCCTCTGGTATCGTGTAGCTGACTTGTCCCATCACCGAGTCAAAGAAAAGGAGAGCAAAAGACAAAAGCGCTGATCCTCTCATTGTTCTGAATATTTTCCAATTGAGGTTCCAAGCTGTGGTTGTAAATCCTGTTAACTATATCCACACCAGGCTGAAACATTTACTTCACAGCCGGAATATCCCGCCGAACAGGAAAAAATGCTGAAGATGATGTCTCTGCTATGAAAATCTCCTAACGTCTCAATTATTTGTATGTTCTCGTCCTGCGCCGTCTCTCTTATGACGGTAAAACAAGGAGTGCTGCATGGTTCCAGCCCTCAGTCATTGACACTCTGGTCAACAGCGGCCCTTAGAGTTTCAAACACAGAACTGCAGAAATCTGCAATGAATTATTTTGGTTTTGATTTTATTTTGATTCAAAGACTTGAAATATATTCATGGAAAAAGGAGACCATCACGGATTCTCCAAGTCAATATAATTTCTTTTCTCATGCTGCATTTCCACTAGTCAGAAAAATCAATGTGTCTACTTTCACATAAAACGCAACTGACTGGGATGGAAAAAATAAAATACAAATAAAACTGGAAATGAATAAAGTCGATGCATCAGAGGGAAAACCAGTCAAGATATCGCTGTCCATGGTTTCCAAAATGAAATGGATGCCATCCATCCATCCATCCATCTTCTACCACTTTTCTGGAGGTCCGGGTCACGGAGGCAGCAGTTCAAGCAGAGAAGCCCAGACTTCCCTCTCCCCAGCCACCTGCTCCAGCTCTTCAGAGAGGATACCAAGGCGTTCCCAGACCAGCTGGGAGACGTAGTCTCTCCACCGAGTCCTGGGTCTGCCCCGGGGTCTCCTCCCAGTGGGATGTACCCAAAACACCTCAAGTGGGAGGCGTCCAGGAGGCATCCTAATCAGATGCCCACACCACCTCAACTGACTCCTTTCAATGTGGAGGAGCAGCGGTTCTACACTGAGCCTCTCCTGGATGACTGAGCTCCTCACCCTGTCTCTCAGGGTGAGTCCAGCAATCCTACGGAGAAAGCTCATTTCAGCCGCTTGTATCCGCGATCTCATTCTTTCGGTCATTACCCAGAGCTCATGACCATAGGTGAAAGTAGGAACGTAGATTGACTGGTAAATCGACAGCTTTGCCTTAGAACTCAGCTCCCTCTTCACCACAACAGACCGGTACAACGTCCGCATCACTGCAGATGCTGCTCCGATCCATCTAATCTCTCGCTCCATTTTCCCCTCACTCGTGAATAAGACCCCAAGACACTTAAACTCCTCCACTTGGGGCAGGAGCCTGTCCCCAACCCAGAGAGGACAATCCACCTTTTTCCGGCTGAGGACCATGGACTCGGACTTGGAGGTGCTGATTCTCATCCCAGCCGCTTCACACTCAGCGGCAAACCATCCCAGCAAGAGCTGTAGGTCATTGCTGGATGAAGCCAACAGGACAACATCATCTGCAAACAACAGAGATGAGATCCTGTTGTCACCAAGCATGACACCCTCTGTTCCCTGGCTGTGCCTAGAAATCCTGTCCATAAAAATTATGAACAGGATCGGTGACAAAGGGCAGCCCTGGCGGAGTCCAACTCTCACTGGGAATGAATCTGACCGAGTGTTGGCAATATGAACCAAACTCTCACAACGGTCGTACAGAGACCGAATAGCTCGTAACAACAAGCCCGATACCCCATACTCCCGAAGCACCCCCCACAAAAAACCACGAGGGATGCAGTCGAATGCCTTCTCCAAGTCCACAAAACACATGTAAACTGGTTGGGCAAACTCACACAAACCCTCGAGAATTCTCGAGAGGGTAAAGAACTGGTCCGATGTGCCATGGCCAGGACGAAAATCACATTGCTCCTCCTGAATCCGAGGTTCGACCAACGGCCGGACTCTCCTCTCCAGTACCTTGGCATAGACCTTCCCAGGGAGGCTGAGGAGTGTGATCCCTATAAAGTTGGAGCACACCCTCCGGTCCCCTTTTTTGAAGAGATGAACCACCACCCCAGTTTGCCATGCCAAAGACACTGCCCCCGACCTCCACGCAATGTTGCAGAGGCGTGTCAACCATGACAGCCCTACAACATCCAGAGCCTTGAGGTACTCAGGGCGAATCTCGTCCACCCCCGGGGCCTGGCCACAAAGGAGATTTTTAACCACCTTGGTGACCTCAGTCCCTGTGATAGGCGAGTCATCGCCCTCATCCACAAGCCCTGCTTCCTCTGTGGAAGGCGTATCAGTGGGATTGAGGAGATCCTCAAAGTATTCCTTCCACCGCCCGACGATATCCCCAGTCGAAATCAACAGCGCCCCATCCTCACCATACACAGTGTGGACAGGGAGCTGCTTTCCCCTCCTGAGCCGCCGGACAGTTTGCCAGAATCCCTTCGAGGCCGACCGAAAGTCTTGTTCCATGGCCTCATCGAACTCGTCCCATACCTGGGTTTTTGCTTCAGCAACCACCTGAGCTGCACTCTGCTTGGCCTGCCAGTACACCTCAGCTGCTTTGGGAGTCCCACAAGCCAACCAAGCCTAATAGGACTCCTTCTTCAGCTTAATGGCCCCCCTCACCACTGGTGTCCACCACTTGGTTCAAGGGTTGCCAGCACGAGATGCACCGACCACCTTGCGGCCGCAGCTCTGGGCCACCGCTTCAACAATAGAGGTGGAGAACATGGCCCATTCAGACTCCATGTCTCCAGACTCCCTCGGAATGTGGTCAAAGTTCTTCTGGAGGTGGGAGTTGAAGACCTCCCGGACAGGGGCCTCAGCCAGGCGTTCCCAGCACACCCTCACTATACGTTTGGGTCTACCAGGTCTGAATGGCATCCTCCCCTGCCATCGGATCCAACTCACCACCAGGTGGTGATCAGTTGACAGCTCTGCACCTCTCTTTACCAGAGTGTCCAAGACATACGGTCGCAGGTCTGATGACACGATATCAAAATCGATCATCGACCTGTGACCTAGGGTGTCCTGGTGCCAGGTGCGCATATGGACACCCTTATGCTTGAACATGGTGTTCGTTATGGACAAACTGTGGTTAGCACAGAAGTCCAATAACTGAACACCACTTGGGTCCAGATCGGGCAGGCCGTTCCTCCCAATCACCCCCCTCCAGATTACACTGTCGTTGCCCACGTGCTCATTGAAGTCCCCCAGTAGGACAATGGAGTCTCCAAGAGGAGCACCCAGCAGCACCCCAGTCACAGACTCTAAAAAGGGTGGGTACTCTGAAACATCATTTGGTGCATAGGCACAAATGATGGTCAGGACCTGTTTCCCAACCTGAAGGCGCAGGGAAGCAACCCTTTTATCCACCGGGGAAAACTTCAATATAGAGGCAGCAAGGTGGGGGGATACAAGAATACCCACCACTGCTCGTCGCCTCTCGCCCGGGGCAACTCCAGAAAAGGCCAAGCTCCAGCCCCTCTCCAGGAGACTGGTTCCGGAACCGGAGCTGTGTGTTGAGGTGAGGCCGACTATATCTAGCCGGTATCTCTCAACCTCGTACACCAGCTCAGGCTCCTTCCCCACCAGAGAGGTGACATTCCACGTACCAAAAGCCAGTTTAGAAAGCTTGGGATCAGTCCGCCAAGGTCTCTGCCTTTGACCGCCACCTAATCCACATAGCACCGGACCCCCATGATCCCTCCTGCAAGTGGTGAGCCCACTGGAGGGCGGACCCATGAAACTCCTTCGGGCTGAGCCCGGCCAGGTCCCATGGGTGGAAACCCGGCCACCAGACGTTAGCCATCGAGCCCTTCCCCCAGGCCTGGCTCCAGGGTGGGGCCCTGGTAACCCCATACTGGGCAGGGTACACTGAATCCTTGATCTAGAATTTATCATGAGAGTCTGCTGGATCGTTCTTAGTCTGGCCCTTCACCCAGGACCAGTTTGTCTTGGGTGACCCTATCAGAGGCAAATTGCCCCGGACAACATAGCTCCTGGGATCACTGGGGAATGCAAACCCCCTACCACGATAAGGTGACGATCCATGAGGATCGTCCATAACATATGGATGCATATGTTAGCAGCAGGGAAGAGCATATGCATATGATACAGCAGGGAAGAGCTAGCTAGCACTCAACCGCCACCCGGTGCTAACGGAGAAACTCGACATACCGAGGAACTGTAGCGAAAACGACGCGGGTGCCGGGCTGGAGTTTAGGCGGCATGCAAGAAATATAAGACAGAATAATAAAGAGCAATGGCAAGAACCAAGCAGACCGCCCGTAAATCTACTGGAGGAAAAAGCCCCCCAGGAAGCAGCTAGCCACCAAGGCTGCTCGGAAAAAGTGCTCCGGCCACCGGCGGAGTGAAGAAGCCTCACCGTTACAGGCCCGGTACCGTGGCTCTGAGAGAGATCCGTCGCTACCAGAAATCCACGGAGCTGCTCATCCGTAAGCTGCCCTTCCAGCGCCTGGTGAGGGAGATCGCTCAGGACTTCAAGACCGACCTGCGCTTCCTGAGCTCCGCCGTCATGGCTCTGCAGGAGGCCAGCGAGGCCTACCTGGTGGGTCTCTTCGTGGACACCAACCTGTGCACCATCCATGCCAAGAAGGTCACCATCATGCCCAAAGACATCCAGCGGGCCTGCCGCATCCACGGAGAGAGAGCTTAGACTTTCTGCTGCACATCCACCAACCACAATGCTCCGCACTGTGTGTCTATAGTATATGTATATGTAGTGTATATGTATATGTAGTAATATGTACATATGTATACTAGCTGTTCTTGTTTTTTCTTGCCTTCTGATTGTTGCTCTGAGTGTTGCTGTCCCTGTGCTGTTGCAATCCTGGAATTTCCCCATTGTGGGACTAATAAAGGCTTATCTTATCTTATATGTTGTTATTTAAAAAAATGTTTAAAGTGTGTTCATTCAGTCGGAACTAGGATATGGTCAAATATTACCAAAAGGCCAAAAAGAGAGAGTGAAAAATGTAGAGAACTGGATTACAGATAAAAGTAATGAACCTGAAAAATAACAGAAATTCCAAAAAGCCAACTTCAGAGTGTCCAAAAATGTGTGACCCTGTAAACCGCCAACATAAAAAATAAAAATAAACAGCAATGACACATTGGGTTGTAGCCACGAAGTAAAATGTTTTGAAAGCGTATCACAGCATAGCTATTTGATCATGTGAGATGCTAATGAGATGTTGGAAAAGCAGATGATACACGTATATCTTGAATGCAACTAACAACCAGGACCATTTTGAGATATTTTTTATTAACTAACCTCTATAGGAGTGTCTGGTTCATCCAGGATGTTCTTTTCACTCTGTATCCGCTGCATCGTCCCTGTAGAATTGGGGTCCATTATCAGCACGTTCTGACTACTGACTCTGCCGAACTTACAGTCACTCTTTCTGGAGTCAGTGGTCCTGCATACCTCGTAGTTGTACATGTGCTGGAGAGTCCCTGTCCCCAAAGTGTCTGAGTAACGTGGTGGATAATATGGAATCACAGGGAGGTTGGAGTGATACAGGATGCGAGACTGTCTCCACCTGTAGATTTTCACTGATATAATAACCACTAAACAGGTGATGAAGAGAAAGGAGACTACAGCCAGAGCCAGCACTAAGTAAAAAGTCAGGTTATCATTGTACTCCTTGTCGTGTGTAAAGTCAGTGAACTCTGACAGCACTTCAGGGAAGCTGTCTGCCACCGCCACGTTAACAATGACTGTAGCTGAACGAGAGGGCTGCCCGTTGTCCTCCACTATAACAGTCAGTCTTTGTTTCACAACATCTTTATCAGTCACTTGGCGGATAGTTCTGATTTCTCCATTCTGTAAGCCCACTTCAAACAGCGCTCTGTCTGTGGCTTTCTGCAGTTTATAGGAGAGCCAGGCATTCTGTCCAGAGTCCACATCAACAGCCACAACTTTAGTGACCAGATAGCCCACATCTGCTGAACGAGGAACCATTTCCGCCACCACAGAACCACTAGTCTGGACCGGGTACAGAACCTGAGGGGGGTTATCGTTCTGGTCCTGGATCATTATTTTCACAGTCACGTTGCTGCTGAGTGGAGGAGAGCCTCCATCCTGAGCTTTGATGTAGAACTGAAAATCTTTGATCTGCTCATAGTCAAAAGAGCGCACAGCATGGATGACTCCACTATCAGCACTAACGGACACATATGAGGAGACTCGGACTCCGTTAACAGAGGAGTCCTCCAGTATGTAAGAAACACGAGCATTCTGGTTCCAGTCAGCGTCTCTGGCTTTCACTGTGAATATAGAGAGACCTGGTGTGTTGTTTTCTACAATGTAGGCCTGATATGAGCTCCTCTCAAAGACAGGCGCGTTATCATTCACATCTGAGATCTGTAAGGTGAGAGTGACTCTGCTGGAGAGGGAGGGTACTCCCTCATCAGAACAGGTCACTGTGATGTTATAGTCAGAGGACCTCTCTCTGTCTAATTCACTGTCTGTCACTAAGCGGTAGAAATTATTTGTCGACGATTTTAACATAAAAGGAACATTTTCACTAATCGAACACTGTACTTTTCCATGGTCTCCAGTGTCCTTGTCCTCAATATTTATCATTGTAACAACTGTATTTAATTTAGCATCTTCTGAGATCACAGTTGACTTTGACATTATGTTTATTTCGGGTTTGTTATCGTTCATATCGTGAACTTCTACACTGAGCTTACACGAATCTGTTAGACCTCCGTTGTCTATCGCACGTAAATTTATCTGAAACATCCGTGATTCTTCAAAATCAATGTTGCCAGTTAACGTCACTTCACCACTTTCATTATTTACTGTAAACAATTTTCTAACATCATCTTGTTTATTTGTTATGGAATATGTAATTTTACTATTAGAGCCCTCATCTGCATCTGAGGCTGTAACAGTGGCGACAACTGTTCCTTTTGGTGAATTCTCGGTAACTGCAGCTTTGTATGTCTGCTGTGTAAAAACAGGAGCATTATCATTTGCGTCTAAAACTGTGATGAGAATCTGCATCGTTCCTGACATCTGCGGCTCTCCTCCATCTACAGCCGTCAGCACAAGAGAAATCTGCTCCTGCTTCTCTCTGTCTAACGGCTTCTGGAGAACCATCTCAACGTTTTTATTCCCGTCAGCATTATTGTGCAGCTTCAAAGCAAAATTATCTGTCGGTTTTAATTCGTACTTTTGAAGATCATTTACACCAACATCTCGATCCACAGCCCTTTCTAACACAAATTTGGCTCCGATCACAGCTGACTCACTAATTTTAAATTCTATTTTTTCTTCATCAAAGGTCGGTGCATTATCATTGATATCTGTAATCTGGACTGTAACCGTGTAAAATTCCATAGGATTCTCCAGAATAATCTGGAAATGTAGAGCACACGGCGTCGTCTGCCTGCAGAGCGCCTCTCTGTCGATTCTCTCCTTAACAAGGAGGACTCCTCTTTCTCTGTTCAGCTCGATGTATTCCCCGCTTTCTCGGGTATAAATTCTTGCTTTACCAGATGTCAGACGTTTAATTTGTAAACCTAAATCCTGAGCTAGATTACCTACTAACGATCCTTTGGACATTTCTTCTGGAACAGAGTAGCTGACCTGACTAAATACCGAGCCTATGAAGAGCAGAGGGATAAACAGCAGTACTTGCCTTCCCATTGTTCTCAGCGAGTTCATCCTTGCGAGATTCGGTACGTTTGTATTTAATAGAACTGATAAAGCATCCAGTATATAGTGTCGATCCTTGTCCTTTATAATTCACAACAAAAGAAAAAAAAATCTGCACCACATATGCATATTTTCAAAATATTGCAGACAAACCAAATGTCTGTCTTTTCCCGTCCTCCTCTTGTTTCATTATGTCGACTTTAGAAAAGAGGTGCTGCACCCAGCTACTGCCACTTTCAACACGCTAGTCAACAGCGGCCCTAAGAGTTCACTCAAGTAAACTGCACGAAAAAAAGCCCCTCACGTTGCTTCAGCTGTTTATGAGTAGACCGTTAAAGTATTCGTTTTGACATCCATCCATCCATCTTCTTCCGCTTAATCATGCCGAAACTAATTTGTTACTGTGCGATATACACGCAGAAACAACCCCATGTTATATGAGGGGGAAAAAATCTTGTGTATAAATAAGCATATAGGATCACTGTCCAAGGAACTGACACTCGTAACAACAGCCAATACCAACAATAGTGTAATTGTAAGATTATGGGGAAGGAAGGTCTAACAACAATCTAATTTCAAATATAATAAGGAAAACTAAATTCAAATTACAGTTGCTACTAAAAAATAAATTTCTCCAGCATTAGATGCAAAACGGAGCAACATTCAGCCACAGTATACAAACGAGGAAACTATAAACCAGTCAGTGGTACTTCTCTATATACAACAAGAAGTCAGATTTTAAAACATGAAAAATAAGTTTGTCTCGGACACACCGGAAAATAGGACAACAAATGCTGCATATTAATCATTAATCTATTTTTATACTGGCAGAAATAGATCAATTTCTAAATAAGTGTGGCAAAAAAGTTACGAAATTTAGTGACTTGGAAATAAACTGGAGAGATGACCTGTGGAGGTATGAATGTGAGTTGTCCCTTACTCCTTACCCCCAGGCCACAGTTGGAAATAAAAATATATTTTTTAATCTGTCCTGCCTGGTTAAATAAAATGTTAAATAAAAAAAATAATGGGACATCGTTGCATTTTAAATGCAAAATGTATATTTTAAATTCTAACCTCTACAGGAGAGTCTGGTTCATCCAGGATGTTCTTTTCACTCTGTATCCGCTGCATCGTCCCTGTAGAACTGGGGTCCATTATCAGCACGTTCTGACTGCCGGCTCTGCCGAACTTACAGTCACTCTTTCTGGAGTCAGTGGTCCTGCACACCTCGTAGTTGTACACGTGCTGGAGAGTCCCTGTCCCCAAAGTGTCTGAGTAACGTGGTGGATAATATGGAATCACAGGGAGGTTGGAGTGATACAGGATGCGAGACTGTCTCCACCTGTAGATTTTCACTGATATAATAACCACTAAACAGGTGATGAAGAGGAAGGAGACTACAGCCAGAGCCAGCACTAAGTAAAAAGTCAGGTTATCATTGTACTCCTTGTCGTGTGTAAAGTCAGTGAACTCCGACAGCACTTCAGGGAAGCTGTCTGCCACCGCCACGTTAACAATGACTGTAGCTGAACGAGAGGGCTGCCCGTTGTCCTCCACTGTAACAGTCAGTCTTTGTTTCACAGCATCTTTATCAGTTACTTGGCGGATAGTTCTGATTTCTCCATTCTGTAAGCCCACTTCAAACAGCGCCCTGTCTGTGGCTTTCTGCAGTTTATAGGAGAGCCAGGCATTCTGTCCAGAGTCCACATCAACAGCCACCACTTTAGTGACCAGATAGCCCACATCTGCTGAACGAGGAACCATTTCCGCCACCACAGAACCACCAGTCTGGACCGGGTACAGAACCTGAGGGGGGTTATCGTTCTGGTCCTGGATCATCATTTTCACAGTCACATTGCTGCTGAGTGGAGGAGAGCCTCCATCCTGAGCTTTGATGCGGAACTGAAAATCTTTGATGTGCTCATAGTCAAAAGAGCGCACTGCATGGATGACCCCACTATCAGCACTAACGGATACATATGAGGAGACTGGGACTCCGTTAACAGAGGAGTCCTCCAGTATGTAAGAAACACGAGCATTCTGGTTCCAGTCAGCGTCTCTGGCTTTCACTGTGAATATAGAGAGACCTGGTGTGTTGTTTTCTACAATGTAGGCCTGATATGAGCTCCTCTCAAAGACAGGCGCGTTATCATTCACATCTGAGATCTGTAAGGTGAGAGTGACGCTGCTGGAGAGGGAGGGTACTCCCTCATCAGAACAGGTCACTGTGATGTTATAGTCAGAGGACCTCTCTCTGTCTAATTCACTGTCTGTTATTATACTGAAGAAATTATTTGTAGACGATTTTAACATAAAAGGAACATTTTCACTAACTGAACACTGTACTTTTCCATTGTCTCCAGTGTCCTTGTCCTCAATATTTATCATTGTAACAACTGTATTTAATTTAGCATCTTCTGATATAACAGCTGACTTTGAGATTATGTTAATTTCAGGCTTGTTGTCATTTGTGTCTTGAACGTCAACAATTAATTTGCATGAATCTGTTAATCCTCCCTCATCACTGGCAAGTATATTTATTTGATAGTGTTTTGACTCTTCATAGTCAGTGTTTCCAATTACAACAACATCGCCGTTTTCCTCATTTATTTCGAATATTCTCCTGACCTCGCTGACGGCATTCCTGATTGAATATTTAATTTTACTATTAGAGCCCTCATCTGCATCTGATGCTGTAACAGTGGCGACAACTGTTCCTTTAGGTGAATTCTCGGTAACTGCAGCTTTGTATGTCTGCTGTGTAAAAACAGGAGCATTATCATTTGCGTCTAAAACTGTGATGAGAATCTGCATCGTTCCTGACATCTGCG
Organism: Pholidichthys leucotaenia; assembly: GCA_020510985.1. Taxonomy (NCBI): domain Eukaryota; kingdom Metazoa; phylum Chordata; class Actinopteri; order Cichliformes; family Pholidichthyidae; genus Pholidichthys; species Pholidichthys leucotaenia. The sequence goes on along the minus strand of CM035840.1, from coordinate 38,011,778 downwards.
GCTCTCCTCCATCTACAGCCGTCAGCACAAGAGAAATCTGCTCCTGCTTCTCTCTGTCTAACGGTTTCTGGAGAACCATCTCAACGTTTTTATTCCCATCAGCAGTATTGTGCAGCTTCAAAGCAAAGTTATCTGTTGGTTTTAATTCGTATCCTTGGACACCGTTAATTCCAACATCTAGGTCCACACCTCTTTCTAACATAAATTTAGCTCCGATCATCGCTGACTCACTAATTTTAAAAATCATTTCACTTTTTTCAAATGTTGGAGCGTTGTCATTGATATCTGTTATCTGAACGGTAACAGTGTATAATTCCATGGGATTCTCTAAAATAATCTGGAAATGTAGAGCACACGGCGTCGTCTGCCTGCAGAGCGCCTCTCTGTCGATTCTCTCCTTAACAAGGAGGACTCCTCTTTCTCTGTTCAGCTCGATGTATTCGCCGCTTTCTCGTGTATAAATTCTTGCTTTACCAGACATCAGACGCTTGATTTGTAAACCTAAATCCTGAGCTAGATTACCTACTAACGATCCTTTGGACATTTCCTCTGGAATAGAGTAGCTGACCTGACCAAGTACCGAGCCTATGAAGAGCAGAGGGATAAACAGCAGTACTTGCCTTCCCATTGTTCTCAGCGAGTTCATCCTTGCAAGATTCGGTGCATTTATATTTAATAGAGCCGGTAAAACGTCCAGAAGGCCTATATAATGTTATTCCTTTTCGTTTGTAATCCACAAAAAACAAAAACAAAACCCCAATCCGCAGGACATATGTCTATTTTGCAATTACCGCAGATAAACCAAATGTGCTTCTTTTCACGTCCTCCTCCTTCTTCATTATGTCGACGTTTCAAAGGAGGTGCTGCACCCAGCTACTGTCAGTTTTCAACACGCTGGTCAACAGCGGCCCTAAGAGTTCACTCAAGTAAACTACACCAAGAGATCTCGAGTTGTTTGTAAATCAGAAATTTTGAAAAGAAGGTGGATTGAAAGCGTTTACAACAGCAGCACAATAAACAAAAAGCTTCAGAGCAGCATATGTAAAAGTCACATTTAGAAATGCTGCTGGTTTAAACATCAATATTACCAAACAGCATATTTGTTATGACATGGAAACATTCATCTAATATATATCATTGTGTGCTTTACCAGGTGAAACAAGCACATGTTCAATTAAAAAAAACCCGAGTTTAAAAAAAAGGATGCATTTCAGGTCACTGTCCAAGGTTCTGAAACTGAGAACGTGACCCTATGGCAAGAGTACTGTCGTTTTGAGATGGTGGGAAACAAAGCTCAAACAATAAACAAGTCCCAAATATTGTGAAGAAAATAATATCCACAGTATTGTGTCCACTAAAAACAAATTTTCTCCAAAATTAGATGAAAGACGAAACCACTACAAAATATGAAATGGAGAAATTTAAACCAGTCAGTAGTACTTCACTTCAAAGGTAGCTTATAAAACATGAAAGTTAATTGTTTTTGTTAGTTTTTTTGTTTCTTTTTTTTTGAACAACAGAAAATAGTGCAAGAAATATTGCATGTGGATTATTAATCTAAAACAGACAAGAAAGAAAGGAGGTCAGTTTCTAATTAAAACGGTAAACGACTTTAGACCAGTTGCTTTGAATTCAATTTTAATGAAAATTTTTGAAAAACTGGTCAGATGTGAGGTCCTAAAGCAGACTGAGCATGCATTGGATCCTCTGCAGTTTGCCTATAGGCCTCACAGAGGAGTGGAGGATGCCACTGTCACTCTGTTTAACATGCTTTTTAAACATCTGGATTTTAATGGGACACACGCCAGGCTTTTATTTGTGGACTTTTCCTCCGCCTTTAATACAATCCAACCTCATATCTTAGTTGAAAGGCTCCTGCAACAATTTGATTTGAGCAATAATCTGGTGGGTTGGATTCTGGATTTCTTAACCAACAGGACGCAGAGAGTAAGGGTCAATGGTACATTGTCTGACCTAAAATGCTCTTCTACTGGCTCTCCCCAGGGGTGTGTGTTGTCACCACTACTCTTCATCCTGTACACAAACATCTGTCGGAGCAGACATGACAACAAACACATTATAAAGTATGCTGATGATTCAGTTATTGTCAGTCTCCTCCAGGATGGTGAGAGTGGCCACGGCCCAGTAGTTGATGATTTTGTTCACTGGTGTGAGGATTCCTACCTGCAGCTGAATATGACAAAAACTAAAGACATGATTATTGACTTTAGGAGGAAAACTCCCAGGCACAAAGTCACCGTACTAAAAGGCCAGACCACCGAATGTGTACAATCCTACAAATATCTTGGGACGATTATTGATAGTAATTTAAACTTTGAAGAGAACTGTGAAAGGGTGTGCAAAAAGGGTCAGCAACATTTGCATTGCTTGAGAAAACTTGCACGCTTCCAAATTGACCGAACCATAATGACAATGTTTTATCGGGCTTTTATTGAATCTGTTTTATCCTTTTCTTTAGTGTCATGGTTTGGTCAGATACAACTGAAACAGAGGAAATCCTTGGATCAGGTAGTTAGATGGTCCAGTCGTTTGCTTGGTGAGCCACAGCTGAGCCTGACATCCTTGTACACCAGACAAGTACAGAGGATGGCTACCTCCATTTTAAATGATGACTCCCACCCTTTGAACTGCAACTTTCAGCTTCTTCCCTCAAGACGGAGGTTTGCTGTCCCAAAAAGTAGAACCCAGCGCTACAAAAACAGCTTTGTCCCTGCTGCTGTCAAAGAGTTGAACAAGCTGTAAAAATATATTGCACATAATTTAGGTACCTATTTATTAACTCCATTTTATATTTACTTATTTTTGTAGGATGTTACTTGGGTTGTAAATGTTTTATTGGGTTTTAGACCTTTGAGTTTTTAACCTCTTTGACTAGTTTTTAACTTTGAATATGACTCTTCTCTCTTACCTCTGGTTTTTCTCCCATCTCTTTGTCTTTTTATACCCTGATTGATGGAGCCTTGAGTATTTTTATCATGTTTATAGTCAATTTCATGTGTGCCTGTGTTTGTGTCTATGTTGAATGTAATTTGTGGCTTGTAAATATGGATGTCACCAGACTGCAAAACAAATCTACCTACGGGTACAAATAAAGTAACCTGAACCTGAACCTAATTAAGGGTGGCAAAACAACCCTTCCGGAATAGACAAGGGGAAGTATTTGTATTTTAACAACAAATGCACACTTTAAAAGGAAGGAAGGTCTACTAAAATTAAAAAAAAAAAAAAAATCTGACCTCTACAGGAGAGTCTGGCTCATCCAGGATGTTCTTGTCACTCTGTATCCGCTGCATCGTCCCTGTAGAACTGGGGTCCATTATCAGCACATTCTGATTACCAGCTCTGCCGAACTTACAGTCACTTTTTCTGGAGTCAGTCGTCCTGCACACCTCGTAGTTGTACACGTGCTGGAGAGTCCCTGTCCCCAAAGTGTCTGAGTAACGTGGTGGATAATATGGAATCACGGGGAGGTTGGAGTGATACAGGATGCGAGACTGTCTCCACCTGTAGATCTTCACTGATATAATAACCACTAAACAGGTGATGAAGAGGAAGGAGACTACAGCCAGAGCCAGCACTAAGTAAAAAGTCAGGTTATCATTGTACTCCTTGTCGTGTGTAAAGTCAGTGAACTCCGACAGAACTTCAGGGAAGCTGTCCGCCACCGCCACGTTAACAATGACTGTAGCTGAACGAGAGGGCTGCCCGTTGTCCTCCACTATAACAGTCAGTCTTTGTTTCACAGCATCTTTATCAGTCACTTGGCGGATAGTTCTGATTTCTCCATTCTGTAAGCCCACTTCAAACAGCGCCCTGTCTGTGGCTTTCTGCAGTTTATAGGAGAGCCAGGCATTCTGTCCAGAGTCCACATCAACAGCCACCACTTTAGTGACCAGATAGCCCACATCTGCTGAACGAGGAACCATTTCAGCCACCACAGAAGCACTAGTGAGGACCGGGTACAGAACCTGAGGGGGGTTATCGTTCTGGTCCTGGATCATTATTTTCACAGTCACGTTGCTGCTGAGTGGAGGAGAGCCTCCATCCTGAGCTTTGATGCGGAACTGAAAATCTTTGATGTGCTCGTAGTCAAAAGAGCGCACTGCATGGATGACTCCACTATCAGCACTAACGGACACATATGAGGAGACCGGGACTCCGTTAACAGAGGAGTCCTCCAGTATATAAGAAACACGAGCATTCTGGTTCCAGTCAGCGTCTCTGGCTTTCACTGTGAATATAGAGAGACCTGGTGTGTTGTTTTCTACAATGTAGGCCTGATATGAGCTCCTCTCAAAGACAGGCGCATTATCATTCACATCTGAGATCTGTAAGGTGAGAGTGATACTGCTGGAGAGGGAGGGTACTCCCTCATCAGAACAGGTCACTGTGATGTTATAGTCAGAGGACCTCTCTCTGTCCAATTCACTGTCTGTCACGAGGCTGAGGAAATTATTTGTAGACGATTTTAACATGAAGGGAACATTTTCGCTGATGAAACATTTTACATTTCCATTTTCGCCTGAATCTAGATCATCAATATTTATCATCGTAACAACTGTATTTAACTGAGCATCTTCTGATATCACAGTTGACTTTGACATTATGTTAATTTCAGGCTTGTTGTCATTTACGTCCTGAACATCGACAACTACCTTACACGAATCCGTGAGTCCTCCCTCATCACTTGCACCTATATTTATTTGAAAATGCTTTGACTTTTCAAAGTCAATATTTCCAATTAAAGAAATTTCACCATTGTCACTGTTTACTTCAAATATTTTCCGGACATTCCCTAGGGTATTTGTGATTGAATATGTAATTTTACTATTAGAGCCCTCATCTGCATCTGATGCTGTAACAGTGGCGACAACCGTTCCTTTAGGTGAATTCTCGGTAACTGCAGCTTTGTATGTCTGCTGTGTAAAAACAGGAGCATTATCATTGGCGTCTAAAACTGTGATGAGAATCTGCATCGTTCCTGACATCTGCGGCTCTCCTCCATCTACAGCCGTCAGCACAAGAGAAATCTGCTGCTGCTTCTCTCTGTCTAACGGTTGCTTCAGAACCATCTCAACGTTTTTATTCCCATCGGCGTTATTGTGCAGCTTAAGGACAAATTTATCCGCTGGTTTTAAGTCGTAGTTCTGAACCCCGTTAATACCAACGTCATGATCCGCTGCCCTTTGTAAAACAAATTTTGCGCCTATAATTGTTGACTCGCTAATTCTGAAATGCATTTCGCTTTTTTCAAACACAGGAGCATTGTCATTTATATCGGTGATCTGGACCGTTACAGTGTAAAATTCCATTGGATTCTCTAATATAATTTGAAAATGTAAAGCGCAGCGCACCGCCTCTGTACACAGCGCCTCTCTGTCTATTCTGTCTTTGACGAGGAGGACTCCCCTTTCTCTGTTCAGCTCCATGTACTGGTCGCTACTCTTAGAAAAGATTTTCGCTTTACCGGATATTAAACGTTTAGTTTCGACACCCAAATCCTGTGCTATATTCCCAACTAACGATCCTCTGGCCATTTCCTCTGGAATAGAGTAGCTGACCTGACCGATCACTGAATCCAGGGACAAAAGAAAGACAAAAAACGGTACTACTTGCCGATCCATTGTTCTATCCGATTTCACCCTCAGCAAAGATCCACTGTATGGTCCATTTGAAAAAAAAAATACAGTTAGATTCCAGTATTAAAGCCTACAGTACATAAACAACTACACCTATATCAGCTCCAAGAAAATTTTCCATTTTCCTGCTTTCTCTTTTTCAAAAATGATCCTCCAAAAGAAGCGTCTGGTTTTTGTCCGTCGTGTTCTCTCTGTATAATGACGCTGTTTCCATGGGCAGTGCTGCTACCGTGGTCTCATCCTCAACACTCTGGTCTACAGCGGCCCTAAGAGTCCACATGACAAAACTACAGGATGCCATCGAAAATTGGGCTCAAGAGGAAATTTTAAAGGGATTTAGTAACATATTAAAACTAAAATACTAAAGCAAATTATTTAAATTAAAGATATACATCATTATTTTAAATTTGTTTGCTTTGAATGTATTTATCAAGCCACATAATTACAAAGCACAGTGATAAACAATAAATAAATAAGGTAAATACAAGAATAAGGAGTGAATTTTGAAGTCAATGTACGTGAACAGAACTAGGAAAAAATATGTGCATTCAAGAAAATGAGCAAATGAGCTTCCATGAAAGAGCTACTAATATTAAATATAAATAGAGGAACTGAGAGAAGTGTTAATTAAACATGAGCCAAATGCTATAGAGAGCCTAAGTCACACCTCCTCCACTTCCGACCTTAAATCAGAAAAATTCTCTATTGAAATGAATGGCAAGAGCGAAATTATCTTTTGATCCCGTTTGAATTTCGGCACGAGTTACACATATGATGTTTATCAGTTTAAAATATAATTTTCCACGTAATTAAAGTTGTCTGTTGTCTATAATAACAGAGTCATTCTTAATTTTTGTTTAAAGGATTAGTGGACAACAGCTCCCACCATCACATCACTAAACAGGATCATGGCGGGAGGTTACCGGAACCTCTCCTCCTGTGTCCTGACCAATGAAAGAAGGAAAGGAGGATCCAGCGAGGCGAAAAACAACACAAAGGTATTGGTCTGTATTTTGAGAGCTGCAGCTGATTCAGAGGACTGTTAGTTACTTTACGCTGGGCGGCTTTGAAAAGATGACGTAAACTCCGTCCATCTGCGTTTGCAGTTTTTTAATTTACATATTTTATATGTAAATTTATAAGATATTTATACATATCTTAATACTTAACAGACAACAACCTACACCGTTATTTACGTGGAAAAAATATCTTTTAATTTGACAAACATCATACTGTATGTGCAACTCGTGGCACTCATTTCAGTGGAGAGTTTTTTTTCGATTTAAGGTCCCATATATGGAAGTCGAGGGGGCGTGACTTAGGCTCTCCATTAACCTGAAACCACTGCTGTGGCTCTCTGTGGCACTGAAGTTAATGTTTGATTGGGGGGGCGGGGCTTCCAGAGCTGGCACGCGATCTAGTCCGGGGGTGTCCAATCATGTGCTACGGAGGGCCAAGACCCTCCAGGTTTTCTCTTCTACCCAGTCGCTTCAGCACACTTATCAGTGATCAGTGGGAAAAAATTCAGTGAAATCTGCTGTTGAAGACACTGGGTGGAGGTAAAGCCTGCAGGGTCTTGGCCCTCCATGGTACATGATTGGACACCACTGGCCCATGTTACATTATGAGATCAAATCAGTTCCAAGAAGGAATATATATATATATATATAGTAAATATGGAGGAAATGGCGGACACGTTATATATGAATCAAATGCTAATAAATTAAACCCATTGTTACTGTTGCGCTCCTGCAACTAAACTTCATTATTTCAGTGATAAAAATAATAATCCCACAGTACTTACTTAAAACTGTAACATATACTTATGTACTTTGACTAAACATATACTTATGTACATTGACGAAAAACCAGATCCCAAAGCGATTAAAAAAATGAATATTTTTTTTTCATATAATATGAACTGTCTTAAGGAAAGAAATCTAACCTCTACAGGAGAGTCTGGTTCATCCAGGATGTTCTTGTCACTCTGTATCCGCTGCATCGTTCCTGTAGAACTGGGGTCCATTATCAGCACGTTCTGACTACCAGCTCTGCCGAACTTACAGTCACTCTTCCTGGAGTCAGTGGTCCTGCACACCTCGTAGTTGTACACGTGCTGGAGAGTCCCTGTCCCCAACGTGTCTGAGTAACGTGGTGGATAATATGGAATCACGGGGAGGTTGGAGTGATACAGGATGCGAGACTGTCTCCACCTGTAGATTTTCACTGATATAATAACCACTAAACAGGTGATGAAGAGGAAGGAGACTACAGCCAGAGCCAGCACTAAGTAAAAAGTCAGGTTATCATTGTACTCCTTGTCGTGTGTAAAGTCAGTGAACTCCGACAGCACTTCAGGGAAGCTGTCCGCCACCGCCACGTTAACAATGACTGTAGCTGAACGAGAGGGCTGCCCGTTGTCCTCCACTATAACAGTCAGTCTTTGTTTCACAACATCTTTATCAGTCACTTGGCGGATAGTTCTGATTTCTCCATTCTGTAAGCCCACTTCAAACAGCGCCCTGTCTGTGGCTTTCTGCAGTTTATAGGAGAGCCAGGCATTTTGTCCAGAGTCCACATCAACAGCCACCACTTTAGTGACCAGATAGCCCACATCTGCTGAACGAGGAACCATTTCCGCCACCACAGAACCACCAGTCTGGACCGGATACAGAACCTGAGGGGGGTTATCGTTCTGGTCCTGGATCATTATCTTCACAGTCACGTTGCTGCTGAGGGGAGGAGAGCCTCCATCCTGAGCTTTGATGCGAAACTGAAAATCTTTGATGTGCTCATAGTCAAAAGAGCGCACTGCATGGATGACTCCACTATCAGCACTAACGGACACATATGAGGAGACTGCGACTCCGTTAACAGAGGAGTCCTCCAGTATGTAAGAAACACGAGCATTCTGGTTCCAGTCAGCATCTCTGGCTTTCACTGTGAATATAGAGAGACCTGGTGTGTTGTTTTCTACAATGTAGGCCTGATATGAGCTCCTGTCAAAGACAGGCGCGTTATCATTCACATCTGAGATCTGTAAGGTGAGAGTGACGCTGCTGGAGAGGGAGGGTACTCCCTCATCAGAACAGGTCACTGTGATGTTATAGACAGAGGACCTCTCTCTGTCTAATTCACTGTCTGTTATTATACTGTAGAAATTATTTGTAGACGATTTTAACATAAAAGGAACATTTTCACTAACTGAGCACTGTACTTTTCCATTGTCTCCAGTGTCCTTGTCCTCAATATTTATCATTGTAACAACTGTATTTAATTTAGCATCTTCTGATATCACAGCTGACTTTGAGATTATGTTAATTTCAGGCTTGTTATCATTTGTGTCTTGAACGTCAACAATTAATTTGCACGAATCTGTTAATCCTCCCTCATCACTGGCAAGTATATTTATTTGATAGTGTTTTGACTCTTCATAGTCAATGTTTCCAATTACAACAACATCACCGTTTTCCTCATTTATTTCGAATATTCTCCTGACCTCGCTGACGGCATTCCTGATTGAATATTTAATTTTACTGTTAAAGCCCTCATCTGCATCTGATGCTGTAACAGTGGCGACAACTGTTCCTTTAGGTGAATTCTCGGTAACTGTAGCTTTGTATGTCTGCTGTGTAAAAACAGGAGCATTATCATTAACGTCTAAAACTGTGATGAGAATCTGCATCGTTCCTGACATCTGCGGCTCTCCTCCATCTACAGCCGTCAGCACAAGAGAAATCTGCTCCTGCTTCTCTCTGTCTAACGGTTTCTGGAGAACCATCTCAACATTTTTATTCCCATCAGCAGTATTGTGCAGCTTCAAAGCAAAGTTATCTGTCGGTTTTAATTCGTATCCTTGGACACCATTAATTCCAACATCTAGGTCCACACCTCTTTCTAACATAAATTTAGCTCCAATGATCGCCGACTCACTAATTTTAAAAATCATTTCACTTTTTTCAAATGTTGGAGCATTGTCGTTGATATCTGTTATCTGAACGGTAACAGTGTATAATTCCATAGGATTCTCTAAAATAATCTGGAAATGTAGCGCACACGGCGTCGTCTGCCTGCAGAGCGCCTCTCTGTCGATTCTCTCCTTAACAAGGAGGACTCCTCTTTCTCTGTTCAGCTCGATGTATTCCCCGCTTTCTCGTGTATAAATTCTTGCTTTACCAGACATCAGACGCTTGATTTGTAAACCTAAATCCTGAGCTAGATTACCTACTAACGATCCTTTGGACATTTCCTCTGGAATAGAGTAGCTGACCTGACAAAGTACCGAGCCTATGAAGAGCAGAGGGATAAACAGCAGTACTTGCCTTCCTATTGTTCTCAGCGAGTTCATCCTTGCAAGATTCGGCGCATTTATATTTAATAGAGCCGGTAAAACGTCCAGAAGGCCTATATAACGTTATTCCTTTTCGTTTGTAATCCACAAAAAACAAAAACAAAACCCCAATCCACAGGACATATGTCTATTTTGCAATTACCGCAGATAAACCAAATGTGCTTCTTTTCACGTCCTCCTCCTTCATTATGTCGACGTTTCAAAGGAGGTGCTGCACCCAGCTACAGTCAGTTTTCAACACGCTGGTCAACAGCGGCCCTAAGAGTTCACTCAAGTAAACTACACCAAGAGATCTCGAGTTGTTTGTAAATCAGAAATTTTGAAAAGAAGGTGGATTGAAAGCGTTTACAACAGCAGCACAATAAACAAAAAGCTTCAGAGCAGCATATGTAAAAGTCACATTTAGAAATGCTGCTGGTTTAAACATCAATATTACCAAACAGCATATTTGTTATGACATGGAAACATTCATCTAAAATATATCATTGTGTGCTTTACCAGGTGAAACAAGCACGTCCAATTAAAAAAACCCGAGTTTAAAAAAAAGGATGCATTTCAGGTCACTGTCCAAGGTTCTGAAACTGAGAACGTGACCCTATGGCAAGAGTACTGTCGTTTTGAGATGGTGGGAAACAAAGCTCAAACAATAAACAAGTCCCAAATATTGTGAAGAAAATAATATCCACAGTATTGTGTCCACTAAAAATTAATTTTCTCCAAAATTAGATGAAACACGAAACCACCACAAAATATGAAATGGAGAAATTTAAACCAGTCAGTAGTACTTCACTTCAAAGGTAGCTTATAAAACATGAAAGTTAATTGTTTTTGTTAGTTTTTTTATTTCTTTTTTTTGAACAACAGAAAATAGTGCAAGAAATATTGCATGTGGATTATTAATCTAAAACAGACAAGAAAGAAAGGAGGTCAGTTTCTAATTAAAACGGTAAACGACTTTAGACCAGTTGCTTTGAATTCAATTTTAATGAAAATTTTTGAAAAACTGGTCAGATGTGAGGTCCTAAAGCAGACTGAGCATGCATTGGATCCTCTGCAGTTTGCCTATAGGCCTCACAGAGGAGTGGAGGATGCCACTGTCACTCTGTTTAACATGCTTTTTAAACATCTGGATTTTAATGGGACACACGCCAGGCTTTTATTTGTGGACTTTTCCTCCGCCTTTAATACAATCCAACCTCATATCTTAGTTGAAAGGCTCCTGCAACAATTTGATTTGAGCAATAATCTGGTGGGTTGGATTCTGGATTTCTTAACCAACAGGACGCAGAGAGTAAGGGTCAATGGTACATTGTCTGACCTAAAGTGCTCTTCTACTGGCTCTCCCCAGGGGTGTGTGTTGTCACCACTACTCTTCATCCTGTACACAAACATGTGTCGGAGCAGACATGACAACAAACACATTATAAAGTATGCCGATGATTCAGTTATTGTCCGTCTCCTCCAGGATGGTGAGAGTGGCCACGGCCCAGTAGTTGATGATTTTGTTAACTTGTGTGAGGATTCCTACCTGCAGCTGAATATGACAAAAACTAAAGACATGATTATTGACTTTAGGAGGAAAACTCCCAGGCACAAAGTCACCGTACTAAAAGGCCAGACCACCGAATGTGTACAATCCTACAAATATCTTGGGACGATTATTGATAGTAATTTAAACTTTGAAGAGAACTGTGAAAGGGTGTACAAAAAGGGTCAGCAACATTTGCATTGCTTGAGAAAACTTGCACGCTTCCAAATTGACCGAACCATAATGACAATGTTTTATCGGGCTTTTATTGAATCTGTTTTATCCTTTTCTTTAATGTCACGGTTTGGTCAGATACAACTGAAACAGAGGAAATCCTTGGATCAGGTAGTTAGATGGTCCAGTCGTTTGCTTGGTGAGCCACAGCTGAGCCTGACATCCCTGTACACCAGACAAGTACAGAGGATGGCTACCTCCATTTTAAATGATGACTCCCACCCTTTGAACTGCAACTTTCAGCTTCTTCCCTCAAGACGGAGGTTTGCTGTCCCAAAAAGTAGAACCCAGCGCTACAAAAACAGCTTTGTCCCTGCTGCTGTCAAAGAGTTGAACAAGCTGTAACAATATATTGCACATAATATAGGTACCTATTTATTAACTCCATTTTATATTTACTTATTTTTGTAGGATGTTATTTGGGTTCTAAATATTTTATTGGGTTTTAGACTTTTGAGTTTTTAACCTCTTTGACTAGTTTTTAACTTTTAATATGACTCTTCTCTCTTACCTCTGGTTTTTCTCTCATCTCTTTGTCTTTTTATACCCTGATTGATGGAGCCTCGAGTATTTTTATCATGTTTATAGTCAATTTCATGTGTGCCTGTGTTTGTGTCTATGTTGAATGTAATTTGTGGCTTGTAAATATGGATGTCACCAGACTGCAAAACAAATCTACCTACGGGTACAAATAAAGTAACCTGAACCTGAACCTAATTAAGGGTGGCAAAACAACCCTTCTGGAATAGACAAGGGGAAGTATTTGTATTTTAACAACAAATGCACACTTTAAAAGGAAGGAAGGTCTACTAAAATTAAAAAAAAAAATAAAAAAATCTGACCTCTACAGGAGAGTCTGGTTCATCCAGGATGTTCTTGTCACTCTGTATCCGCTGCATCGTCCCTGTAGAACTGGGGTCCATTATCAGCACGTTCTTATTACCGGCTGTGCCGAACTTACAGTCACTTTTTCTGGAGTCAGTCGTCCTGCACACCTCGTAGTTATACACGTGCTGGAGAGTCCCTGTCCCCAAAGTGTCTGAGTAACGTGGTGGATAATATGGAATCACGGGGAGGTTGGAGTGATACAGGATGCGAGACTGTCTCCACCTGTAGATCTTCACTGATATAATAACCACTAAACAGGTGATGAAGAGGAAGGAGACTACAGCCAGAGCCAGCACTAAGTAAAAAGTCAGGTTATCATTGTATTCCTTGTCATGTGTAAAGTCAGTGAACTCCGACAGAACTTCAGGGAAGCTGTCCGCCACCGCCACGTTAACAATGACTGTAGCTGAACGAGAGGGCTGCCCGTTGTCCTCCACTATAACAGTCAGTCTTTGTTTCACAGCATCTTTATCAGTCACTTGGCGGATAGTTCTGATTTCTCCATTCTGTAAGCCCACTTCAAACAACGCCCTGTCTGTGGCTTTCTGCAGTTTATAGGAGAGCCAGGCATTCTGTCCAGAGTCCACATCAACAGCCACCACTTTAGTGACCAGATAGCCCACATCTGCTGAACGAGGAACCATTTCAGCCACCACAGAAGCACTAGTGAGGACCGGGTACAGAACCTGAGGGGGGTTATCGTTCTGGTCCTGGATCATTATTTTCACAGTCACGTTGCTGCTGAGTGGAGGAGAGCCTCCATCCTGAGCTTTGATGCGGAACTGAAAATCTTTGATGTGCTCGTAGTCAAAAGAGCGCACTGCATGGATGACTCCACTATCAGCACTAACGGACACATATGAGGAGACCGGGACTCCGTTAACAGAGGAGTCCTCCAGTATGTAAGAAACACGAGCATTCTGGTTCCAGTCAGCATCTCTGGCTTTCACTGTGAATATAGAGAGACCTGGTGTGTTGTTTTCTACAATGTAGGCCTGATATGAGCTCCTGTCAAAGACAGGCGCGTTATCATTCACATCTGAGATCTGTAAGGTGAGAGTGACGCTGCTGGAGAGGGAGGGTACTCCCTCATCAGAACAGGTCACTGTGATGTTATAGTCAGAGGACCTCTCTCTGTCTAATTCACTGTCTGTCACGAGGCTGAGGAAATTATTTGTAGACGATTTTAACATGAAGGGAACATTTTCGCTGATGAAACATTTTACATTTCCATTTTCGCCTGAATCTAGATCATCTATATTTATCATCGTAACAACTGTATTTAACTGAGCATCTTCTGATATCACAGTTGACTTTGACATTATGTTAATTTCAGGCTTGTTGTCATTTACGTCCTGAACATCGACAACTACCTTACACGAATCCGTGAGTCCTCCCTCATCACTTGCACCTATATTTATTTGAAAATGCTTTGACTTTTCAAAGTCAATATTTCCAATTAAAGAAATTTCACCATTGTCACTGTTTACTTCAAATATTTTCCGGACATTCCCTAGGGTATTTGTGATTGAATATGTAATTTTACTATTAGAGCCCTCATCTGCATCTGATGCTGTAACAGTGGCGACAACCGTTCCTTTAGGTGAATTCTCGGTAACTGCAGCTTTGTATGTCTGCTGTGTAAAAACAGGAGCATTATCATTAACGTCTAAAACTGTGATGAGAATCTGCATCGTTCCTGACATCTGCGGCTCTCCTCCATCTACAGCCGTCAGCACAAGAGAAATCTGCTCCTGCTTCTCTCTGTCTAACGGTTGTTTCAGAACCATCTCAACGTTTTTATTCCCATCGGCGTTATTGTGCAGCTTAAGGACAAATTTATCCGCTGGTTTTAAGTCGTAGTTCTGAACCCCGTTAATACCAACGTCATGATCCGCTGCCCTTTGTAAAACAAATTTTGCGCCTATAATTGCTGACTCGCTAATTCTGAAATGCATTTCGCTTTTTTCAAACACAGGAGCATTGTCATTTATATCGGTGATCTGGACCGTTACAGTGTAAAATTCCATTGGATTCTCTAATATAATTTGAAAATGTAAAGCGCAGAGCACCGCCTCTGTACACAGCGCCTCTCTGTCTATTCTGTCTTTGACGAGGAGGACTCCCCTTTCTCTGTTCAGCTCCATGTACTGGTCGCTACTCTTAGAAAAGATTTTCGCTTTACCGGATATTAAACGTTTAGTTTCGACACCCAAATCCTGTGCTATATTCCCAACTAACGATCCTCTGGCCATTTCCTCTGGAATAGAGTAGCTGACCTGACCGATCACTGAATCCAGGGACAAAAGAAAGACAAAAAACGGTACTACTTGCCGATCCATTGTTCTATCCGATTTCACCCTCAGCAAAGATCCACTGTATGGTCCATTTGAAAAAAAAAATACAGTTAGATTCCAGTATTAAAGCCTACAGTACATAAACAACTACACCTATATCAGCTCCAAGAAAATTTTCCATTTTCCTGCTTTCTCTTTTTCAAAAATGATCCTCCAAAAGAAGCGTCTGGTTTTTGTCCGTCGTGTTCTCTCTGTATAATGACGCTGTTTCCATGGGCAGTGCTGCTACCGTGGTCTCATCCTCAACACTCTGGTCTACAGCGGCCCTAAGAGTCCACATGACAAAACTACAGGATGCCATCGAAAATTGGGCTCAAGAGGAAATTTTAAAGGGATTTAGTAACATATTAAAACTAAAATACTAAAGCAAATTATTTAAATTAAAGATATACATCATTATTTTAAATTTGTTTGCTTTGAATGTATTTATCAAGCCACATAATTACAAAGCACAGTGATAAACAATAAATAAATAAGGTAAATACAAGAATAAGGAGTGAATTTTGAAGTCAATGTACGTGAACAGAACTAGGAAAAAATATGTGCATTCAAGAAAATGAGCAAATGAGCTTCCATGAAAGAGCTACTAATATTAAAATATAAATAGAGGAACTGAGAGAAGTGTTAATTAAACATGAGCCAAATGCTATAGAGAGCCTAAGTCACACCTCCTCCACTTCCGACCTTAAATCAGAAAAATTCTCTATTGAAATGAATGGCAAGAGCGAAATTATCTTTTGATCCCGTTTGAATTTCGGCACGAGTTACACATATGATGTTTATCAGTTTAAAATATAATTTTCCACGTAATTAAAGTTGTCTGTTGTCGATAATAACAGAGTCATTCTTAATTTTTGTTTAAAGGATTAGTGGACAACAGCTCCCACCATCACATCACTAAACAGGATCATGGCGGGAGGTTACCGGAACCTCTCCTCCTGTGTCCTGACCAATGAAAGAAGGAAAGGAGGATCCAGCGAGGCGAAAAACAACACAAAGGTATTGGTCTGTATTTTGAGAGCTGCAGCTGATTCAGAGGACTGTTAGTTACTTTACGCTGGGCGGCTTTGAAAAGATGACGTAAACTCCGTCCATCTGCGTTTGCAGTTTTTTAATTTACATATTTTATATGTAAATTTATAAGATATTTATACATATCTTAATACTTAACAGATAGACAACAACCTACACCGTTATTTACGTGGAAAAAATATCTTTTAATTTGACAAACATCATACTGTATGTGCAACTCGTGGCACTCATTTCAGTGGAGAGTTTTTTTCGATTTAAGGTCCCATATATGGAAGTCGAGGGGGCGTGACTTAGGCTCTCCATTAACCTGAAACCACTGCTGTGGCTCTCTGTGGCACTGAAGTTAATGTTTGATTGGGGGGGCGGGGCTTCCAGAGCTGGCACGCGATCTAATCCGGGGGTGTCCAATCATGTGCTACGGAGGGCCAAGACCCTCCAGGTTTTCTCTTCTACCCAGTCGCTTCAGCACACTTATCAGTGATCAGTGGGAAGAAATTCAGTGAAATCTGCTGTTGAAGACACTGGTTGGAGGTAAAGCCTGCAGGGTCTTGGCCCTCCATGGTACATGATTGGACACCACTGGCCCATGTTACATTATGAGATCAAATCAGTTCCAGGAAGGAATATATATATATATATATACGTATATATATACAGTATATATATATACATATATTTATATATATAGTAAATATGGAGGAAATGGCGGACACGTTATATATGAATCAAATGATAATAAATTAAACCCATTGTTACTGTTGCGCTCCTGCAACTAAACTTCATTATTTCAATGATAAAAATAATAATCCCACAGTACTTACTTAAAACTGTAACATATACTTATGTACTTTGACTAAACATATACTTATGTACATTGACGAAAAACCAGATCCCAAAGCGATTAAAAAAAAATGAATATTTTTTTTCATATAATATGAACTGTCTTAAGGAAAAAAATCTAACCTCTACAGGAGAGTCTGGTTCATCCAGGATGTTCTTGTCACTCTGTATCCGCTGCATCGTTCCTGTAGAACTGGGGTCCATTATCAGCACGTTCTGACTACCGGCTCTGCCGAACTTACAGTCACTCTTCCTGGAGTCAGTGGTCCTGCACACCTCGTAGTTGTACACGTGCTGGAGAGTCCCTGTCCCCATCGTGTCTGGGTAACGTGGTGGATAATATGGAATCACGGGGAGGTTGGAGTGATACAGGATGCGAGACTGTCTCCACCTGTAGATTTTCACTGATATAATAACCACTAAACAGGTGATGAAGAGGAAGGAGACTACAGCCAGAGCCAGCACTAAGTAAAAAGTCAGGTTATCATTGTACTCCTTGTCGTGTGGAAAGTCAGTGAACTCCGACAGCATTTCAGGGAAGCTGTCTGCCACCGCCACGTTAACAATGACTGTAGCTGAACGAGAGGGCTGCCCGTTGTCCTCCACTATAACAGTCAGTCTTTGTTTCACAGCATCTTTATCAGTCACTTGGCGAATAGTTCTGATTTCTCCATTCTGTAAACCCACTTCAAACAGCGCCCTGTCTGTGGCTTTCTGTAGTTTATAGGAGAGCCAGGCATTCTGTCCAGAGTCCACATCAACAGCCACCACTTTAGTGACCAGATAGCCCACATCTGCTGAACGAGGAACCATTTCAGCCACTACAGAACCACTAGTCTGGACCGGATACAGAACCTGAGGGGGGTTATCGTTCTGGTCCTGGATCATTATTTTCACAGTCACGTTGCTGCTGAGTGGAGGAGAGCCTCCATCCTGAGCTTTGATGCGGAACTGAAAATCTTTAATGTGCTCGTAGTCAAAAGAGCGCACTGCATGGATGACTCCACTATCAGCACTAACGGACACATATGAGGAGACCGGGACTCCATTAACAGAGGAGTCCTCCAGTATGTAAGAAACACGAGCATTCTGGTTCCAGTCAGCATCTCTGGCTTTCACTGTGAATATAGAGAGACCTGGTGTGTTGTTTTCTACAATGTAGGCCTGATATGAGCTCCTCTCAAAGACAGGCGCGTTATCATTCACATCTGAGATCTGTAAGGTGAGAGTGACGCTGCTGGAGAGGGAGGGTACTCCCTCATCAGAACAGGTCACTGTGACGTTATAGTCAGAGGACCTCTCTCTGTCTAATTCACTGTCTGTCACTAAGCTGTAGAAATTGTTTGTAGAAGATTTTAATAGGAATGGCACGTTTTCAGCAGTAAAGCATTTCACGTTCCCATTTTCTCCTGAATCTAAGTCTTCAATATTTATCATTGTAACAACTGTATTTAGTTCAGCATCTTCTGATATCACAGTTGACTTTGACATTATGTTAATTTCCGGCTTGTTATCATTTACGTCCTGAACATCAACAATAAGCTTACACGAGTCTGTGAGTCCCCCATCATCAGTAGCACGTAAATTTATTTGAAAATGTCGCGATTTTTCATAGTCAATGTCAGCAGTTAACGAAATTTCACCATTTTCCTCATTTATCTGAAACACTTTCCTGACGTTGTCTAACGTGTTTGTGATTGAATATTTAATTTTACTGTTAGAGCCCTCATCTGCATCCGAGGCTGTAACAGTGGCGACCACTGTTCCTTTAAGTGAATTCTCGGTAACTGCAGCTTTGTATGTCTGCTGCGTAAAAACAGGAGCATTATCATTAACGTCTAAAACTGTGATGAGAATCTGCATCGTTCCTGACATCTGCGGCTCTCCTCCGTCTACAGCCGTCAGCACAAGAGAAATCTGCTGCTGTTTCTCTCTGTCTAACGGTTTCTTTAACACCATCTCTACGTTTTTATGGCCGTTTGTGTTACTATGCAGCTTCAGAGCAAAATGATCTGTTGGTTTTAGTTCGTAGTCCTGCAGATCATTAATTCCAACATCCAGATCTGCCGCTCTTTCCAGGTCAAATTTTGATCCTATTGTCGCAGACTCACTAATTCGGAATTTCATTTCACCTTTTTCAAAAGTAGGTTTGTTATCATTTATGTCGGTAATTTGGACGGTTACCGTGTAAAATTCCATAGGATTTTCTAATATAATCTGAAAATCTAAAGCACAAATTGCCGTCTCTGTACACAGCGCCTCTCTGTCAATTCTCTCTTTTACAAGGAGGACTCCTCTTTCTCTGTTCAGCTCTATGTACTGGTCGCTATTCCTGGTATAGATTTTAGCTTTACCCGATATCAAACGTTTAATTTCCAGTCCTAAATCCTGTGCTATATTGCCAACTAAAGATCCTCTGGTCATTTCCTCTGGAATAGAGTAGCTGACCTGTCCCAACACCGAGTCGAGGAAAAGGAAAAAGACAAACAGTACTTGCCGATCCATTGTTCTATTCAGTTTCCCCTTCAACGAGAATCCACGGTCTCGGTCCTTTTAATAAAACATATACAATTAGATTCCAGTCTCAAAGCCTCAATCAAGAGCTACGTCGTTGGCGGCTCCAAGCAAATCTGTCATTTGTCTTTTTTTTTTTTTTAACAAAGAAAAAAAAATGTCCCCGAAAAGACTCGTCTGATCCTTGTCCGTCGTGTTCCCTCTGAATAAAGACGCTGCTGTATGGGAGGTGCTGCTACCGTGGCCTCATCCTCAACACTCTGGTCTACAGCGGCCCCAAGAGTCCACATGATAAAACTACAGGATGCCAACGGAAAGAACTTGTTCTATTCATAAGGTATTTATATAGAAACATCCATCCATCCATCCATCCTCTTCCGCTTAAATGTAAAACAAGCCACTGTGTTTCAAACTGATCAGTTTTAAATATGTCTGCCATTATGGGCGAGGAGTAAAAGTTAAAAATGCTAAATTCCAACCAATCCATATCATGTCAAGCAAGTGTGAAATATATCATGTCAAGCAAGTGTGAAATTCAACGGTTAAAAAAAATCAGTTAACAAATAGAAAAACTTTCAGTAAAAATGTGTACACTCATGGATATGAACTTTTATAAACATGAGATCACATCAGGCAGATCCTACAGTCATCAGATGATAAATGGAGGAACAGAGAGACATGTAACCATCAGCCACATCCGAATAAACCTCCGCCTCTGTTAATGCCACTCTCCGTGGTGCTGAAGTCACTAATTTGAATTAGACGTGGGAAAGAGAAACTTGCACATACAAGCTATAACATGAATCCCGTAGTTCAAACTATGTTATGAGAACAGTTCAGCCATAAAAAAAATAATAAAAAATCAACACTAAAGTGTATAATAGGAATTGGTGAACAAATTAAAACATAAAAAAACCTGTTGCGGTGCTTTCCATGGCATGAATACAATATTTTTAAATTAGGAATGTTTGAAAACTGTGCAAGATCAAAAAATGAAATGTTGAGTCCATATACCTTTAAAAAAAAAAAAAAATCTGAAAGTGATACATTAACGAATGAATAGTATGTTTTTCCATACGGTCAGAAAAACAGTCTGACCTCTACAGGAGAGTCTGGTTCATCCAGAATGTTCTTTTCACTCTGTATCCGCTGCATCGTCCCTGTAGAACTGGGGTCCATTATCAGCACGTTCTGACTACCGGCTCTGCCGAACTTACAGTCACTCTTTCTGGAGTCAGTGGTCCTGCACACCTCGTAGTTGTACACGTGCTGGAGAGTCCCTGTCCCTGCCTGTGCTGGAGAGTCCCCAAAGTGTCTGAGTAATGTGGTGGATAATATGGAATCACAGGGAGGCTGGAGTGATACAGGATGCGAGACTGTCTCCACCTGTAGATTTTCACTGATATAATAACCACTAAACAGGTGATGAAGAGGAAGGAGACTACAGCCAGAGCCAGCACTAAGTAAAAAGTCAAGTTATCATTATACTCTTTGTCGTGTGTAAAGTCAGTAAACTCCAACAGCACTTCAGGGAAGCTGTCCGCCACCGCCACGCTAACAATGACTGTAGCCGAAATGGAGGGCTGCCTATTGTCCTCCACTATAACAGTCAGTCTTTGATTCACAGCATCTTTATCAGTCACTTGGCAGATAGTTCTGATTTTTCCATTCTGAAAACAGTGCTCTGTCTGTGACTTCCTGCAGTTTATAGGAGAGCCAGGCGTTCTGTCCAGAGTCCACATCAACAGCCACTACTTTAGTGACCAGATAGCCCACATCTGCTAAACAAGGACCCATTTCAGCCACCAGAGAACCACTAGTCTGGACCAGGTACAAAACCTAAGGGGGGTTATCATTCTGATCCTGGATCATTATTTTCACAGTCACGTTGCTGCTGAGTGGAGGAGAGCCTCCATCCTGAGCTTTGATGCGAAACTGAAAATCTTTGATCTGCTTGTAGTCAAAAGAACGCACTGCATGGGTGACTCCGCTGTCAGCACTAACGGACACATATGAGGAGACTGGGACTCCGTTAACAGAGGAGTCCTCCAGTATGTAAGAAACACGAGCATTCTGGTTCCAGTCGGCGTCTCTGGCTTTCACTGTGAATATAGAGAGACCTGGTGTGTTGCTTTCTACAATGTAGGCCTGATATGAGCTCCTCTCAAAGACAGGCGCGTTATCATTCACATCTGAGATCTGTAAGGTGAGAGTGACGCTGCTGGAGAGGGAGGGTACTCCCTCATCAGAACAGGTCACTGTGATGTTATACTCAGAGGACCTCTCTCTGTCTAATTCACTGTCTGTTATAATACTGAAGAAATTATTTGACATTGAAGAAACTGAAAATGGGATATGTTTATTAATATCACATTGGACTTTTCCATTTTCACCCGAGTCTGGATCTTGAACATTTAAAATTGTCATTCACATCTGAGATCTTTAAGGTGAGAGTGACGCTGCTGGAGAGGGAGGGTACTCCCTCATCAGAACAGGTCACTGTAATGTTATAGTCAGAGGACCTCTCTCTGTCTAATTCACTGTCTGTTTAATCAGTGAAGAAATTATTTGTGGATGACTTTATACGGAAAGGTGCATTTTCACTGATGAAACATATCACTTTTCCATTTTCATTAGGGTCTACGTCTTGCATGTTAAGCATTGTAATAACAGTTTCTTGCTTCATGTTCTCCAACAGCATGTTTGATTTAGACATGATATTAATGGATGGAGGAGGGTGATCATTTTCATCCGTTACATCTACAATTACTTTACACGCATCTGAAAATCCTCCCTGATCTGACGCCTGGATATCTAGCTCATAAATTTTCCTCTTTTCATAATCTATATTTTCAGCCAGTGTAAAACACTCCATTATCAGGACCTATTTGAAACATATTTACTCCAGATGATTTAAGAATTGTGTATATTACATTTCCATTATCTCCCTTATCCACATCAGTAGCCTTTACTGTAGTTATTACAGTACCAGCAGGAGCATTTTCTTTAACACTTGCTTTGTATTCCTGCTTTGAGCAAACAGGTGGGTTGTCATTTACGTCAAACACAGTAATAACAATCTGCATTGTGCCGGAGAGCTGTGGTTCACCACCATCCAATGCAGTTAATATCAATATTAAATATTTGTGCTTTTCTTGGTCTAGCGGTTTCTGTAAAGTCATTTCGGCGTGTTTAATCCCATCACTTCGACTGGTGGTTTTCAGAGCAAACTTATCGCTCAGTTTTAGGGTGTAGCTGCTCAGACTACTAACACCAACATCACTGTCGAGTGCTTTTTCTAACACGAATCATGCTCCAGTAAGAGTAGATTCTGGAATTTCATACTTCATTTCACCTCTGTCATATGTAGGAGGGTTGTCATTTATGTTGGTGATTTCCATGGTCACTGTGTAGAATTCCGTTGGATTTTCCAGGATCATTTGGAAATGGAGAGCACAAGGCATTGTTTGGCCGCAGAGTGTTTCTCTGTCGAGCCTGTCTTTAATAAGGAGCACTCCCCTCTCTTGCTTCAGCTCCACATGCTCTTCTGTGTTACCAGTGTAAATACGCACTTTACCTGACTTCAACCTATCCACTCCTAAGCCCAAATCATGTGCTGTATTATTGATCAAAGTCCCCCTTTCCTTCTCCTCAGGAATTGAATAGCTGACCTGGTCGTGTACTACAACAGGAGACAGCACTGAGATAAATAAGAGCATTTGCCATTCCATCATATTGACTGAGGTTTATTTGAAGAAAAAGAAAAATAAGAAAACAATCTGTTTCTTTGCCACAGGTCCAGATTTTGGCACGTAGTTGAAAACGGGAGGTCGTCATCAGCTTCTGTCATCATGGGTCCTGGTCTACCTCACAAACCGACCACAGTTTTTGACAACCCAGGACTGTGTGTCTGACACCATCATTTGCAGCATGGGAGGACCACAGGGAACAGTTCTGGCTCCCTTCTTGTTCACCCTCTACACTGCTGACTTTTCACACAACACATCATACTGCCATCTACAGAAGTTCTCTGATGACTCTGCAATCGTCGGCCTCATCTCTGATGGGGATGATGCGGAATACAGAGGACTTATCCAGGACTTCGTGGATAAGTGCCTACAGAACTTCCTCCAGATCAATGTGAGGAAAACTAAGGAACTGGTTTTGTATTGTTGCAGGTGAGGACAACCCCCCACAGCACCGGTAGACATCCAGGGAACAGACATTGAGATGGTGGCATCTTACAAGTACCTGGGTGTTCACCTGAACAACAAACTGGACTGGTCACAAAACACCAACGTGCTCTACAAGAAGGGACAGCGCAAGCTGTTCCTTGTGAGGAGACTCAGGTCTTTTGGAGTGCAAGGGGCACTCCTGAAGACCTTCTATGATTCAGTGGTGGCATCAGCCATCACATTTGGAGTGGTCTGCTGGGACAATGGTATCATGGCAGCCGACAGGAAGAGGCTGATCAAAAAAGCCAGCTCTGTTCTGGGGCGACGCCTCGACCCAGTGGAGGAGATAGGAGAGAGGAGGATGGTGGCTAAGCTGTCATCTCTGCTGGAGTCTGAGTCCTACCCCATGCAGGACACGCTGAACACACTGAGAAACTCATTTAGCGGTAGGCTGTGCCATCCTAGGTGCATGACGGAGAGGTTCTGCAGGTCTTTCCTACCTATGGCTGTCAGACTTTATAACCTAACCAGGGCTGCTCGTAGAGTTCGTATTAAATGTACTAAACGTAACAACTTTGCAGAATAGAGAGTGTCCCCTCCAATACACAACTAGGACAATAACAATCATTACTGAGGGTGGCAACAACACTGTTGATTCAAATGTGAAATATACTGTTTGGGTACATATTCATATTCTGCAGGGTAATTTAACAAACTGTAATGCTGTTTATTCCATCTAGCTGCAATGCTCCTGCACTGTGTATATATCTGTGTACATATGTATATTCATTCCTTTACTGCTTAGGCTAACGAGTTCTTATTATCTTATTTACTATTGCTCTGAGTGCTGCTATCCTTTTGCTGCTGTAATCCTGGAATTTCCCCATTGTGGGACTAATAAAGGCTTATCTTACCTTATCTTACCTCATCTCATCTTGTCTTATCTTTAAAAATAAGATATACCCCAAATTCAAGAACAAAGAAATTCTCAGTCCTGGCTATTCAATCAATTAATCAATCAACTTTATTTATAAAGCACTTTAAAAGCAACACTCGCTACACAAAGTGCTGTACAGCAAGAGAATGTAAAAGCAGGGCACTAACAAAAGAACCACAGTAAATAAATAAATGAATTCATAAATAAAATAAAAGGTAAAATAAATAAATATAAATCCATTTCATTCAATAAAATCAATGTCTCATACTGGGTCAAAGGCCAGGGAGTAAAAATGTGTTTTAAGACGGGTTTTAAAAATGGACAGTGAAGATGCTTGTCTAATGTCCAGGGGTAAATCATTCCATAACCTGGGGGCCATTATCGAAATGGTTCTGTCCCCTCTGAGCTTGCGCCTCGCCTTTGGTACCCCCAGAAGCAGCTGTTCAGCTGACCTGAGGGACCGGGTGGGAGCGTAGGGATGCAGAAGCTCAGAGAGGTAAGGCGGAGCAAGACCGTTCAAGGCTATTGCTCATCATCACAACCCCCATCCCGACTGTCAGCTCTGCCTCTTTAGATTTTGCCAGTGCAACACCATGACATAAAATGGAGGTAGGCCTACTGCATCTCAGTCACTGCGTGCCTAACAGCATCCCTCTCTGTTCACTGACTGGAATTGCAAAATAAAATATTAAATGTAAACATTTTCGTTACTGGGGAAAAACAAACATGAACTGTGAGCTATATTAAATTACAACTCTCTCTCTCTCTCTCTCTCTGTCTCTCTCTCTCTGGATAAACACATGCACGCACATACAACCATATGGATATGAACTAGGTTATGGCCAGATAAAGCCAAATGAAGAAAAACTAGAAGTAGAATATGATGTTATTACCCTTGTCTTACAGACATAGATTTGCAATAAAATACATATACAGAGAAACACGCTTTAACCGTCTAAGAGAGTTTTAAAAAAAGAGGTACAGCAACAGTAATGATATCTTTCTGGAATGTAAAGAAGTGTGTAGAAACTTTCACTGGTAACATTAAATTTGGCCAGACAATGATTATTTGTGACTTTTTGTAAAATTAATGAGGAAGATGTAATTTTTGTTTCTGAAAAACAAAAGAGCACTATAGAGAAGCACACTTATTCAAAACTTTTCAGCGTTGTTGTTTGTGTGTTGTCCGTGGTGCTGAATAAAACAGATGAATAAAACTTCAGAAAATGAAACACCTTCAACGCAAAGGTACTATAAAAAGCATCTATATAGTTTTAAACTAACCTCTACAGGAGAGTCTGGTTCATCCAGGATGTTCTTTTCACTCTGTATCCGCTGCATCGTCCCTGTAGAACTGGGGTCCATTATCAGCACGTTCTGACTACCGGCTCTGCCAAACTTACAGTCACTCTTTCTGGAGTCAGTCGTCCTGCACACCTCGTAGTTGTACACATGTTGGAGAGTCCCGGTCCCCAAAGTGTCTGAGTAACGTGGTGGATAATATGGAATCACGGGGAGGTTGGAGTGATACAGGATGCGAGACTGTCTCCACCTGTAGATCTTCACTGATATAATAACCACTAAACAGGTGATGAAGAGGAAGGAGACTACAGCCAGAGCCAGCACTAAGTAAAAAGTCAGGTTATCATTGTACTCCTTGTCGTGTGTAAAGTCAGTGAACTCCGACAGCACTTCAGGGAAGCTGTCCGCCACCGCCACGTTAACAATGACTGTAGCTGAACGAGAGGGCTGCCCGTTGTCCTCCACTATAACAGTCAGTCTTTGTTTCACAGCATCTTTATCAGTCACTTGGCGGATAGTTCTGATTTCTCCGTTCTGTAAGCCCACTTCAAACAGCGCCCTGTCTGTGGCTTTCTGCAGTTTATAGGAGAGCCAGGCATTCTGTCCAGAGTCCACATCAACAGCCACCACTTTAGTGACCAGATAGCCCACATCTGCTGAACGAGGAACCATTTCCGCCACCACAGAACCCCCAGTCTGGACCGGATACAGAACCTGAGGGGGGTTATCGTTCTGGTCCTGGATCATTATCTTCACAGTCACGTTGCTGCTGAGTGGAGGAGAGCCTCCATCCTGAGCTTTGATGCGGAACTGAAAATCTTTGATCTGCTCGTAGTCAAAAGAGCGCACTGCATGGATGACTCCACTATCAGCACTAACGGACACATATGAGGAGACTGGGACTCCGTTAACAGAGGAGTCCTCCAGTATATAAGAAACACGAGCATTCTGGTTCCAGTCAGCGTCTCTGGCTTTCACCGTGAATATAGAGAGACCTGGTGTGTTGTTTTCTACAATGTAGGCCTGATATGAGCTCCTCTCAAAGACAGGCGCGTTATCATTCACATCTGAGATCTGTAAGGTGAGAGTGACGCTGCTGGAGAGGGAGGGTACTCCCTCATCAGAACAGGTCACTGTGATGTTGTACTCAGAGGACCTCTCTCTGTCTAATTCACTGTCTGTGACTAAATTGTAGAAATTAAGAGTTCTAGTTTTTAAGATGAAAGGAACATTTTCACTAACTAAACACTGTACTTTTCCATTGTCTCCAGTGTCCTTGTCCTCAATATTTATCATTGTAACAACTGTATTTAATTTAGCATCTTCTGATAGCACAGCTGACTTTGAGATTATGTTAATTTCAGGCTTGTTATCATTTGTGTCTTGAACATCAACAATTAGTTTGCACGAATCTGTTAATCCTCCCTCATCACTGGCAAGTATATTTATTTGATAGTGTCTTGACTCTTCATAGTCAATGTTTCCAATTACAACAACATCACCATTTTCCTCATTTATCTTGAATAATCTATTGTCCTCTTCAACGACGTTTGTAACTGAATATTTAATTTTACTATTAGAGCCCTCATCTGCATCTGAGGCTGTAACAGTGGCAACAACTGTTCCTTTAGGTGAATTCTCGGTAACTGTAGCTTTGTATGTCTGCTGTGTAAAAACAGGAGCATTATCATTTGCGTCTAAAACTGTGATGAGAATCTGCATCGTTCCTGACATCTGCGGCTCTCCTCCATCTACAGCCGTCAGCACAAGAGAAATCTGCTCCTGCTTCTCTCTGTCTAAAGGTTTCTGGAGAACCATCTCAACGTTTTTATTCCCATCAGCAGTATTATGCAGCTTCAAAGCAAAGTTATCTGTCGGTTTTAATTCGTATTCTTGGACACCATTAATTCCAACGTCTAGGTCCACACCTCTTTCTAACACAAATTTGGCTCCGATCATCGCTGACTCACTAATTTTAAAATTCATTTCATTTTTTTTAAATGTTGGAGCATTATCATTGATATCTGTAATCTGAACGGTAACAGTATATAATTCCATAGGATTCTCCAAAATAATCTGGAAATGTAGAGCACACGGCGTCGTCTGCCTGCAGAGTGCCTCTCTGTCGATTCTCTCCTTAACAAGGAGGACTCCTCTTTCTCTTTTCAGCTCGATGTATTCGCCGCTTTCTCGTGTATAAATTCTTGCTTTACCAGACGTCAGACGTTTGATTTGTAAACCTAGATCCTGAGCTAGATTACCTACTAACGATCCTTTGGACATTTCCTCTGGAATAGAGTAGCTGACCTGACCAAGTACCGAGCCTATGAAGAGCAGAGGGATAAACAGCAGTACTTGCCTTCCCATTGTTCTCAGCGAGTTCATCTCCGTGAGCCTCGGCGTATTTATACTCTATAAACCCGCAAAATCGTCCACAATATGATGTTATTCCTGTTCGTTCTTAATCCTAAAAAAAGATAAGCAAACAAAAAGATCCCCACGACATTCTTCTCTCTTCCAAATATTGCAGATAAACCAAATGTGCTTCTTTTCCCGTCCTCCTCCTTCTTCATTATGTTGACGTTTCAGAGGAGGTGCTGCACCCAGCTGCTGTCAGGTTTCAACACGCTGGTCAACAGCGGCCCTAAGAGTTCACTCTGGTAGACTGCACCAAGACAACTGTTTCTCAACTATTTAACAACACAACGTTGATTGGAAGCTTTTAAAAAAAGCAAAAATAAATATTAAAAAAAAGCTTGTCTAAGATAATCTTTGGATATTTCAAAGACACATTTGAAGTGGATTTCATTTGGAATTGCAGCAACTTTATACAAGGTTATTAAAACAAAACCTCATATTTGCAGCTGTATGGACCATAATAGTCAGTAATGTACAACCAGAAAAAATAAGTTAAGACCAACTCTGAAAAACAATATAACAAAAGAAGCCAGAAGGGTATCTGTCCAAGGTTCTGAAGCTGAGAACGTCAACAGCACAGATTATGTAACTGAGAGATATTTGAAAAAGGGTATTATCTTCCCGATCAAAAAGGCAATTTATTGTAAATCAGTCACAAAGGGTGACAATAAATTTAATCTATAATGACCAATAGAAATTAAATGAGTTTGAGCTTTACAAAATAAAGCAAAGTCAGAACTTTAAAAATCAAGCTATGTTTGTCAAAAAAAAAAGAAAATCTGACAGGTAATATTATATATTTACTATTAGGCTAAATCAGAATGATTAAAATGGGAAAAATGAAAAATAATGCAGGAAAATCTATATCATGGCATTTATAGTACACTAGTCACAAGGAGATAACATAAAACAAGAAATTATAATCAGAAAAAATGTATGCTTCAAATAAATGGAAGGTTCCATTCCGACACAATGAAAAAGCAATTAAACATCTAACCTCTACAGGAGAGTCTGGTTCATCCAGGATGTTCTTTTCACTCTGTATCCGCTGCATCGTCCCCGTAGAACTGGGGTCCATTATCAGCACGTTCTGACTACCGGCTCTGCCGAACTTACAGTCACTCTTTCTGGAGTCAGTGGTCCTGCACACCTCGTAGTTGTACACGTGCTGGAGAGTCCCTGTCCCCAAAGTGTCTGAGTAACGTGGTGGATAATATGGAATCACAGGGAGGTTGGAGTGATACAGGATGCGAGACTGTCTCCACCTGTAGATTTTCACTGATATAATAACCACTAAACAGGTGATGAAGAGGAAGGAGACTACAGCCAGAGCCAGCACTAAGTAAAAAGTCAGGTTATCATTGTACTCCTTGTCGTGTGTAAAGTCAGTGAACTCCGACAGCACTTCAGGGAAGCTGTCCGCCACCGCCACGTTAACAATGACTGTAGCTGAACGAGAGGGCTGCCCGTTGTCCTCCACTATAACAGTCAGTCTTTGTTTCATAGCATCTTTATCAGTCACTTGGCGGATAGTTCTGATTTCTCCGTTCTGTAAGCCCACTTCAAACAGTGCCCTGTCTGTGGCTTTCTGCAGTTTATAGGAGAGCCAGGCATTCTGTCCAGAGTCCACATCAACAGCCACCACTTTAGTGACCAGATAGCCCACATCTGCTGAACGAGGAACCATTTCAGCCACCAGAGAACCACTAGTGAGGACCGGGTACAGAACCTGAGGGGGGTTATCGTTCTGGTCCTGGATCATTATTTTCACAGTCACGTTGCTGCTGAGTGGAGGAGAGCCTCCATCCTGAGCTTTGATGCGGAACTGAAAATCTTTGATCTGCTCGTAGTCAAAAGAGCGCACTGCATGGATGACTCCACTATCAGCACTAACGGACACATATGAGGAGACTGGGACTCCGTTAACAGAGGAGTCCTCCAGTATGTAAGAAACACGAGCATTCTGGTTCCAGTCAGCGTCTCTGGCTTTCACTGTGAATATAGAGAGACCTGGTGTGTTGTTTTCTACAAAGTAGGCCTGATATGAGCTCCTCTCAAAGACAGGCGCGTTATCATTCACATCTGAGATCTGTAAGGTGAGAGTGATGCTGCTGGAGAGGGAGGGTACTCCCTCATCAGAACAGGTCACTGTGATGTTATAGTCAGAGGACCTCTCTCTGTCTAATTCACTGTCTGTTATAATACTGAAGAAATTATTTGACATTGAAGAAACTGAAAATGGGATATGTTTATTAATATCACATTGGACTTTTCCATTTTCACCCGAGTCTGGATCTTGAACATTTAAAATTGTCACAACAGATCCGGGATGAATGTCTTCTGTTATTACATTTGACTTTGACATAACATTTATGACAGGTACATTGTCATTTGTGTCAAGTATTTCCACGACAATTTTGCAAGAATCTGTAAGCCCTCCTTCATCGCTTGCCTGAACATGTATTTGGTATTGTCGCTTCTTTTCAAAGTCTGTACTCCCTATCAATTTCACTTCACCTGTTTCTCTGTTCACATCAAATATGTCAGACGCATCATCGCCTGAGCTCAGCAGTGCATAAGATATCTTTCCATTTTCTCCTTCATCTAGGTCAGATGCGCTGACTGTAATTATTACCGTTTCTGCGGGAGAATTTTCTCTTACTGCAGACGTGTAGACTTTCTGCGTAAAAATCGGAGCGTTATCATTAATATCAAGCACGTTCACATTAATTTTAACATCACTGGAGAGCTGTGGCTCACCGCCATCGACTGCAGTCAGCACAAGCAAGACATGATCCTGTTTTTCTCGATCTAAAGGTTTCTTCAAAACCATCTCAACCATCCTGTTTCCAGCTGCTTGATTTTGCAGCTTCAAGACGAAATTATCAGTTGGCTTTAAGGCGTAGCTCTGAAGGCCATTAACACCGACATCAAGATCTATTGCCTGCTCCAGCATGAATGCTGCTCCCGTTGCAGCTGACTCGCTTATTCTGAAATTCATCTCACCTCTTTTAAAAAACGGGGCGTTGTCATTTACATCAGTTATTTCCACGGTAATGCTATAAAACTCCATGGGATTCTCTAAAATAACCTGAAAATGCAAAGCGCAGGGCGAAGTCTGCGCACAGATGGCCTCCCTGTCTATTCTGTCTTTGACGAGGAGGACTCCTCTGTCCTTGTTTAGCTCGATGTAGTCTGAGCTGTCCCCGGTATAAATTCGAGCCTTTCCTGATTTTAATCTTTTCACACCCAAACCCAAATCTTGCGCAACATCACCCACGAAAGAGCCCTTTGGCATCTCCTCTGGGATGGAGTAGCTGACCTGAGCGGCTGCAGAGCTTAAGGAGAGATAAGAAAGAAAAAGCAGCACTTGCCATGGCATTGTTCACAGCGTCACGATCCCGACAAACGACCCCTGTGAGAATCCCAGCGTAAAAAGGAAAAAATCCGTTCCAAATAGTCCTTTTGTAAATCCACAGGGCGAATGCAGTTACCACTCAGGTCACAAATACAGAAGCGTAAACAGCATAGTTCCAAATTAGGTTTTAAATCGCTGGTCTTCGAATCCGTTGCTGCTCATTGTGTCTTCCCCTCGCTGTGATGAAAAGATGGGAAGGGAACCGCGGACTGAATCGCCTCACAAACACACGCTGGTCAACAGCGGCGCTAAGAGTTCATTATGCTGAATTACAAATTCATGTGGAAAATTGAGTGGTTACTGCAATGAAGATCACTCGGTGTTTCAAGTTCAGTGCAAACATTTACCCCGTTTTTCCACCTCAGTATAGCAATTTAGTATTTGAAACTGAGATTCAGATGTCAAGTTTGGTGAATGGTGTTTTGGAAGAGAGAGAAAGTGCTGGGATATTAGTAATTACCTACTGTAAATATCGAAAAACAGCATTAAGAGGGAAGTCCTATCATTTGAAATGTTGATCTTTTTGAATCAACACAACTCAAACTTCTCTTCTTTGAGTGAGTGCTGTTTTTTTTTCTTTTTTTTCTGACACTTAGAAACTCTATTAACTGTAGATGGCAGTAAAACCCTTTTTACTGGAGGGAAAACATGCTCTCATATGAGGTGTGACTAAAAGAATACCCAGAAGTGCAAAACAGCTTAATTTTGTCTTTCTCGTTGGATTCTAATAGTTGTTTTTTTTTTTTTTTTTGATTTTGTTAATCCCCAGAGGGAAATTCAGGGCATCCATGGTGTGGCGCCAATCCCTTCACCAGTCACACCTAGGGCCACTTTAGAGTCTCCAATTAACCTAACTTGCATGTTTTTGGCCTGTAGACACGGAAAAAACATGCAAACTCCACACAAAAGGGTCACCGATGGTCAGGGGGTGGGATCAAACCCATGATGGTCAGGGGTGGAATCCATCCCGTGGTCTTCTTGCTGTGCTGGCCACTGCGTCACCGAGCTGCCCATATACAGTATAATACTTTTATTTTAATATAATACAAAATTGAATATAATATGTAGTTTTAGTATAATACCCAGGCATACTTTCATGATTAATTTGTCAAATCTGGAGCTGAAACGCCATGTCTTTACAACACATTTTCCTACGTTGCAATATGAATTTGGTCATTTGTTTAACAGTAATACACATCTAATTTGTATCTTATCTCAACATTGCGCTCTTTATCTGGGCTGTCTTGTTTTATAGGTTTAAAAGGTATGAGTTATGACGTCGCTTTATTGCAGTTGACGTAAAAAGTAGCACCGGGTACATCAAGAAGCAAACTGAAAGACGGTGATCAACAGTTTCTAAATTTATCAAATCAAGATTTCAGTGGAAGTATGCATGGATTATATCCATAGGTATGTGAACACGGGTAATTAAATAAAAGCAGCAGATTTTGTTTTAACAATTAATGGGATGCCACTGTCCAGTGACAGTGCTTTTGTTACACTGTTGTTTAAAAAATCCTGCTCACCACTACAGAACAGCAGTAACGCGTTGTTTTGTTTTACGTTAGTGAAATGAGAAGAGATGAAAATCAGTAATAGGTCAGCAACCCAAGAAGACTGCAGTTAGTAAGTAAGTAACGTAGCAAAATCTTCATTTAGAGCAGACCTGGGCATTGTACGGCCCCCGGGTCGGATACGGCCCTTTGGTTGACTCCGACCGGCCCGCGTGAGGTTAATTGTAAATTTCAAAATAAATACATTTTCTAATTTTTACCTAATGCATGGACTAAAGCTGCGCTGCTTTTATTTTGAAGTTGTTTTTTTAATTCCCGCGCATAATGACGCAATACGTAAATCAATACTGCGCATGACTGAATCTACCTTGTCATAAGCAGATGACTTTAGCCCTCAAAAATGCCCGCGCACGCTAAAAAAAAAAAAAAGAAAAGTTGATGCCGAATGGAGGGTTTTCCACAAACATGGACTGCTAAGTATTTATTTACTTGGCTATGGAGGAGAGTTGTGATGTCCGTGACACAGCCCAGTTACTCGCATTTGTCCGTGGGATAACGGACTTCAAAATTATGGAGGAGCTGGCAGCAATGTGGTCAGTGAAAGGGACTACGGCAGGGAGCGACCTGTTCACAGAGGTAAATGCATGCATGGACACGCTGAGGCTGAAATGGGACAGACTGGTAGTTTTCAAGGCGATTTGAAGATCTCAGAACAATCGAGGATGAAATGCACATGATTCCCGCTCCCTTTACCTGCAGCGTGGATAATGCACCCAGTGATGTTCAGCTGGAACTAATTGACCTGCAGTCTGATGCGGTACTGGCAGAGCACTTTAAGTCAGGATCACTGCTGGATTTTTACTCTTCTCTCGAGGAAGAGAACTTTCCAAACATGAGGAGACGTGCTCAGAAGATGTTGGTTCTCTTTGGCTCTACCTACATGTGTGAACAAACACTCAGTGATGAAGTTTACCAAATTCAGGTATAGATCCTCTCACTGATAATCATCTGTCAGCTGTGCTTCGCGTCTCCACCTCAGACATTCATACCTGACTTTGATGCACTCGTTAAAGCCCAGCAGAGACTAGATTTCTCTCACTGAACAAGAAAAAAGAACTGAAAAACACCAAGTGAGGTGGTTGGACTACAAATGTAGGCATGTAAATGCACCAACTAGCAGTGAACTGGGACACTTTCTTTGGAGGCCTTTTTTTTTCAAAATCACAGTTCAGTGACGATCATTACTATAATATGATGTACCTTGCTTAATATTTGGAGTACAAAGAAAATATTGTGATGTCTTTAGAAAGCTAAGAACCTCTTTCCAACAGTATATGAAACTCAAAATGTGTTTTGGGGTGAATGCGACTGAAAATGATCACTAATATGATGAGTCACAATGGTAAACATATTCACATTTTGTTTACCACTGTTTTGTGAAAATTGATTGAATAAATGACATTTTTTGTAAGGCAACTTCACTTTTTCACTGTTTAATCATAACACATACTCTTACCAGTCTTACCAGCTTGTCAAAACAATGCCATGTGCTGCTTTTTTTATAAAGAAATGCAATTAATATTATGCATAATTGAGTTCAGCCTTTTGGTCCGGCACTCCACAATATTTTCTGTTTCTCATGTGGCCCCATGGAAAAAATAATTGCCCACCCCTGATTTAGAGAAAGGAAGAGAGACGCGTTTATATCAGAAGCTTGAAAATGACCTTTTTGTGCTCTGTCCGTGGTGCTGAATATAAAAACTTAGTATAAAATTACGCATACCATAACTTTAAACACTGATGATAATGCACTGCTTTTTTAACTAACCTCTGCAGGAGAGTCTGGTTCATCCAGGATGTTCTTGTCACTCTGTATCCGCTGCATCGTCCCTGTAGAACTGGCGTCCATTATCAGCACGTTCTGACTACTGGCTCTGCCGAACTTACAGTCACTCTTTCTGGAGTCAGTGGTCCTGCACACCTCGTAGTTGTACACGTGCTGGAGAGTCCCTGTCCCCAACGTGTCTGAGTAACGTGGTGGATAATATGGAATCACAGGGAGGTTGGAGTGATACAGGATGCGAGACTGTCTCCACCTGTAGATCTTCACTGATATAATAACCACTAAACAGGTGATGAAGAGGAAGGAGACTACAGCCAGAGCCAGCACTAAGTAAAAAGTCAGGTTATCGTTGTACTCCTTGTCGTGTGTAAAGTCAGTGAACTCTGACAGCACTTCAGGGAAGCTGTCCGCCACCGCCACGTTAACAATGACTGTAGCTGAACGAGAGGGCTGCCCGTTGTCCTCCACTATAACAGTCAGCCTTTGTTTCACAGCATCTTTATCAGTCGCTTGGCGGATAGTTCTGATTTCTCCGTTCTGTAAGCCCACTTCAAACAGCGCCCTGTCTGTGGCTTTCTGCAGTTTATAGGAGAGCCAGGCATTCTGTCCAGAGTCCACATCAACAGCCACCACTTTAGTGACCAGATAGCCCACATCTGCTGAACGAGGAACCATTTCTGCCACCAGAGAACCACTAGTCAGGACCGGGTACAGAATCTGAGGGGGGTTATCGTTCTGGTCCTGGATCATTATTTTCACAGTCACATTGCTGCTGAGTGGAGGAGAGCCTCCATCCTGAGCTTTGATGCAGAACTGAAAATCTTTGATCTGCTCGTAGTCAAAAGAGCGCACTGCATGGATGACTCCACTATCGGCACTAACGGACACATATGAGGAGACCGGGACTCCGTTAACAGAGGAGTCCTCCAGTATGTAAGAAACACGCGCATTCTGGTTCCAGTCAGCGTCTCTGGCTTTCACTGTGAATATAGAGAGACCTGGTGTGTTGTTTTCTACAATGTAGGCCTGATATGAGCTCCTCTCAAAGACAGGCGCGTTATCATTCACATCTGAGATCTTTAAGGTGAGAGTGACGCTGCTGGAGAGGGAGGGTACTCCCTCATCAGAACAGGTCACTGTGATGTTATAGTCAGAGGACCTCTCTCTGTCCAATTCACTGTCTGTCACTAAAGTAAAGAAATTATTTGATGTTGATGTGATTTTAAAATGAAGAGGGTCATCTAAAACACAGTGGACTTTTCCATTTTCATCTGAATCGGGATCCTGCACGTTTATCATCGTCACAACAGTACCTGGTTTAACATCCTCAGCTATACTGGATGACGCAGACATAATATTAATAGCTGGTGGATTATCATTTGTGTCCAGCACCTCTACCATAACTTTACATACGTCTGAGTTACCTCCCTCATCTGATGCTTGTACATCTATCTCATAGTGTCGAAATTTCTCATAATCCAGTGTCCCTGCTAACCGGAACACTCCATTTTCTTCATCTACATCGAACAATTCTATGGCTCCCTTTGGAGCATTAGAAATTGAATACCTTATGTGGCCATATGAGCCTTGATCTGCGTCCGATGCGCTCACCGTTGTTAAAACAGTTCCCTTTGGTGAATTTTCCTTTACATTCACCTTATATTCTGTCTTGGAACAAACGGGTGCATTATCATTTGCATCTAATACAGTCACCACAATCTGAATGGTTCCAGAAAGCTGCGGACTGCCGCTATCTAAGGCAGTCAATACTAAATTCACTCGGTCCTGCTTCTCTCTGTCAAGAGCCTTTTTTAAAACCATTTCAACATTTCTGCTTTTTCCAGCCCTGTAGGGATTTAAATCAAATACGTCACTTTGACTCAGTGAATATCCGTGGAGCCCATTAATACCCACATCGTCGTCAGCAGCTTTTTCTAAAACAAATTTCGACCCAATTAGAGCCAACTCACTTACATCTAATTTTATTTCATCGTTTTTAAAAGCGGGAGAATGGTCATTAACGTCGGTAATCTCGACAGTGATGCTGTAAAACTGCATAGGATTCTCTAAAATTAACTGAAAATCAAGAACACAGGGCGTCGTCTGTCCACACAGCGCTTCTCTGTCAATTCTCTCCTTTATCACAAGGACTCCCCTGTCTTTATTCAGCTCCACGTATTCCGTGCCTTTTCCCGTGTATAAACGGGCTTTCCCCGACTTCAGCCGTTTCTCATCTAAGCCCAAATCTTGCGCGACGTTCCCGACCAACGAGCCTTTCACCATTTCCTCCGGAATGGAGTAGCTGACCTGGCCACAAACCAGGCTGGGAGACAAAACGAAGAGGAACAGCAGCAGACATACTTGCGGTGTCATTGTTCAGTCCGACAACGTCCAACCAAACAAAGAGACAGAAAATCTGCGCTCAGTAAAGTGATATCAGACGAAATCCTCAGCAGAAACAAAAATAAAAAATTCTTAAGAATGCTGAGAAAAAAAAAATCTTTGGATATTTCCGTGTTTGATCACATCGTAGGTCCAACTGTGCTTTTCTGATATTTTCCCTTCTTCATAACGGAGCTAAATAAGAGGGGGTGGGAGAGAGTGTTGTAATAAGCTTCAGTGTCTCTCAGCTCCCCGGTCATCAGCGTCCCCGTGAGTTGAATGCACTGAACTGCAACTTTTACCCGCATACTGTACAATCCCCTGGTATTATGGTGTTGATCATGTGTTGAAATTTGCTGTTACAAGAGGCTAAATTACTCAGCCCGTGCATGACTTCATGTATGAAATATATTTATTCTGCATGCATAGGACAACAATTCTTGGCTTCCTGTTTTGGACAAATACCTACAAACCATTAATTCATTGGAAAAGATAAAAATAGGAAGCAATATGACAATACCACCCCCACCGCCCCAGAAGTGCTATGTTTTACGTTGGTCACAACGACAGCAAGACATAAATTAAATCACCCTTTATTGTCATTCAACCATACATGTACAGTAGAACGAAATTGTGCTTTATCCTATCTACAGTGTCAATCACACACACCCCATGTGTAGAATCAGAAGGGCCGCTGCCATGCAAGGTGCCGCCACAGATTTCCCTCCTCCATTCCATTATGGCTGAGCACCAAGCTGGACGGCAGGAAGTTCCGCTTTTATATGGTCTTCGGCATGACCTGGCCGGGATTTGAACCTCTGCCTCCCGGGTGTGGGGCGGATGCTCTACCAACTGATCCACCACTCCGGCACATTCAACAAAGGGGTCATGTAATTATGCCTAGGTGAAACAGAGGCATACAATAATCGGTTAGTGTGTCTGTTTGTGGCTGTGTGTATTTGTCCATCTGTCTGTCTGTCTGCCTCTTTGTTTCAGCTCACCCTATCAAAATTAAGTGGAACTAAATGCTTGTATCACCATATTTTCTCAACTTTCAAATGGCCAGAATTTCAAAATAACACTTTGTTTTTTAAATAAACACAAATTTACCTCACCATTTCTGTCAATGCCGCAGCAAAAAAAGGTATTGTAATAACTATCCTGAGCCACTAGAGGTCGGAGTGCCATTATTTTACAGCCGCTCATGCTACCATGCCACAGGCATCTAGGCACAGCATCTTGGTGCTTTCATTGATTCAAGCAATTGATAGTCTATGAAGACATTTTTAATTGTATTTACTGAATTTTTTTGTTTTGCACACACACACACACACACACACACACACACACACACACACACACAGCAACCCAACAATCAAAACGTGAAAAACAGCTCAGCACAACATTGATCTACACAAAATTAGAGATTGAAATTTAAAAAAAAAAGAGATACTTCACAGCTAGAAACTCATACATGTACATACATAAACCAGCACTTGTACAGAGGAACGTATCCATCACGGCACCACAAACAAGGTCCAGGAAAAAAGAAGTCATATTTAATCCAAGTTAACGCTCCCAAGAATAGAAGCCACCGTAAGGTTAGAGAATTTGAGATATGGGGTCCATATTTTCATAAAATGTCTCTTTGTTGAGTGAAGTAAACATGTTAAATATTCCAAAGGGAAACACTCCATGATAATTTTATGCCATTTTGTTTTAGTTGGTGGTTTGTCACATATTCATGACAAAAAAATATTCCTTCTTGCCACATATGCAAGGATATTGTACAGTCTTGCAAAGCTTCCAGAAAGTAAGTCCTGGTTTGGGTGTCCCAGTAGCAAAGAGCGAGGATCCATGTCTACATTCACACTAAATATCTGACTCATGTCTTGTACAACGTCCAGCCAGTATGTTTGGATTTTAGGACAAGACCAAACACAGTGAGTATAGGTACCAACTGAAATTTTACACTTCAGACACATGGGTGAAAGCTGGGGATTCATGTTGGATCTTTTACTGGGAGAGATTTGTAAGCGATGTAAGATTTTGTATTGCAATAGTCTTGCATGACTGCATATTGAGATCTTCTTGGCACACTCCCATATTGCATCCCATGAATCCTCACAAATATTCACACCAAGTTCACTTTGCCATTTCTGTTTAAGATCCTGCATAACTGACACACACACAACACTTCAGAATCAGAATCA
This sequence comes from Pholidichthys leucotaenia, assembly GCA_020510985.1. Lineage (NCBI taxonomy): Eukaryota > Metazoa > Chordata > Actinopteri > Cichliformes > Pholidichthyidae > Pholidichthys > Pholidichthys leucotaenia. The sequence continues at coordinate 37,972,172 of CM035840.1, read as the reverse complement.
GAATCAGCTTTATTGGCCAAGTATGCACAACACATACAAGGAATTTGACTTTGGCTAAAAACTTCTGACTGACTTAAGGCACTATAACAGCTAGTTATAAATTTTTTGGTTGGGCCTAAAAGAAGTAACTGCTCAACTGCAGACACTGTGGCATTTACATTGAAAGTGGTCTTTCTAGTTATGAAATCTCGGATCTGAAGGTATCTAAAAAATCTCTGTCTAGAAAGACCAAATTTCTCCTGAAGCTGTTCAAATGATAACAATGCACCATCAAAAAGGTCATAAATTTTCTTTAATCCTTTAACTGTTCATATATTATAACCACTGTCCATCATATCAGGAAAAATGTCTGGATTGCCTTGATTGGGGATTAATAAAGTAGTTAAATCTGATCTTCCTTCAAGCTTTTGTCATAAACCAGGCCTTTAGAGTGTTTCAAATTATGGGGTTATTATCAGAGATTTCTAACTGACTTTAAATTCTTACAAGACAAAAGGCCCAACAGTGAACAGGAGGTCTGTGACTTTTCAAGACCCAACCAAACAGAAGTAGGATCATCTTTAACCCATTCTGCAATAAACCTTAGTTGAGATGCTATTTGATAACATTTAATGTTAGGAGCATCCAAACCTCCCACTGAACTTGGAAGCTGTAATTTTACCATTTTTAACCTTGGCTTCCTTTTATTCCAGATAAAATCACTCAGCCAGCCATTGAGTAACTTCAAAACCTTATTAGTTATAAATATTGGAACCATCTGTAGGGGGTACAATAACCTAGGCAGGATATTTATTTTGATGATAGTCACTCTGCCAAATAATGATAGGGGAAGTGAACACCACCTGTTTAAGTCCTTCTTTATAGTGTCTAGGAGAGGGTTAAAATTAGCTTTAAACATCTGATGGAACATAGGAGTAATCTGAATACCCAAGTACACAAAACCTGACATAGACCAGTGAAATGGAAATGATATAAGGGAGTTCGTTCTATTTCTGAGGCTTCCCATGGGCATAGCTAAAGATTTAGAAAAATTAATTTTGTAACCAGAAAAAGACCCAAAATAATTAATGATATCAACCAGTCACGGAACAGAGGTAGCAGGCTCTGCTACGTACAACAAAATGTCATCCACATAAAGGGAAATTTTATGATGCATCTCCCCTACATCTATACCCCTGACAGCTGGATCCTGTCTGATGGCTTCAGCCAAAGGTTCTGCCACAAGGGCAAAAAGAGCAGGGCTTAAGGGGCAGCCTTGATGTGTTGAACGATAAATTGGGAAACTAGCCGGTCTATAACCATTTGTTATGACTGATGCCAAAGGTTTATTATACAAAAGTTTAATCCATTTGATAGTTATCCACCAGATTAAATTTTTGTAATACTCTGAATAGATAAGGCCACTCAACTTGGTCGAAGGCTTTCTCTGCATCCAATGAGATGATTACAGCGTCATTTTCTTGTGACTGACAGAAATGAACAATATTTAAAAGCCTCCTAACGTTGTGACGAGAGCTTCTGCTTTTGATAAAAAAATGTCTGGTCCTCCTTAGTGACAAAAGGCAAAACCTTCTCTAATCGCAGAGCCAGGATCTTAGATAACAGTTTAACATCTTGATTTAAAAGGGCAATAAGTCTATATCCTGAGCAATCTTCAGGACACTTGCCTTTTTTAAGAATTAGGGAGATGTCAGCTCCTCTTAATGATTGAGGTAAGCTTCCAGAGGTAAAGGAGTGTTCTATCATCTCCAAAAATTGATCCACAAGTATATCCTGACAAAAGTCAGGGCCCTGATAATATATGTGGGCGCTTGGTAAAGTCCTGTGCACATGAACTGAGTCCTATATTTCATTACATTTTCAACAAGTCCTTACAGACACAACATGTACCTAAGATCTGGAAAGAAGCCGTGGTTGTTCCGTTCCAAAATCCAGCTGTCCTAAAACGGTAAACGACTTTAGACCAGTTGCTTTGACTTCAATTTTAATGAAAATTTTTGAAAAATTGGTCAGATGTGAGGTCCTAAAGCAGACTGAGCATGCATTGGATCCTCTGCAGTTTGCCTATAGGCCTCACGAGTGGAGGATGCCACTGTCACTCTGTTTAACATGCTTTTTAAACATCTGGATTTTAATGGGACACACGCCAGACTTTTATTTGTGGACTTTTCCTCTGCCTTCAATACAATCCAACCTCATATCTTAGTTGAAAGGCTCCTGCAGCAATTTGATTTGAGCAATAATCTGGTGGGTTGGATTCTGGATTTCTTAACCAACAGGACGCAGAGAGTAAGGGTCAATGGTACATTGTCGGACCTAAAGTGCTCTTCTACTGGCTCTCCTCAGGGGTGTGTGTTGTCACCACTACTCTTCATCCTGTACACAAACATGTGTCGGAGCAGACATGACAACAGACACATTATAAAGTATGCTGATGACTCAGTTATTGTCAGTCTCCTCCAGGATGGTGAGAGTGGTCACGGCCCAGTAGTTGATGATTTTGTTCACTGGTGTGAGGATTCCTACCTGCAGCTGAATACGACAAAAACTAAAGACATGATTATTGACTTTAGGAGGAAAAATCCCAGGCACAAAGTCACCGTACTAAAAGGCCAGACTGTGGGCAACATATGTTGGTTACATATGCTCCACAAATACTGTATGTTGCTGTGTGTTTATTGTATTGTGTGCTGCACGTCTCAAGGAACAAAGGGACTGAGCCTCCGAGAGGTAACGGGAGAGTGTGAGGTTGGGCCTTTGTTTCAAGGAGATGACCTGGAGAGATTTCCAGACCACCGGAGACAAGGCGCTTTTCCACTAGGAACCCAAAGGCCCCATTTGGCCCCGATCGGCCTCCGTGTCCGGTTTCCCACTCGGAACCCAAAGGCCTCACAGTTCCCTTTTTCTGAACAGTTCCAGTTTAACATTTCACTTTTTTGGCACCGTAAAAAGCAGGTCCGAAGGGTCCCGGCCCCGTTTCGTCACGCCCTTGCTGGCCATGCATTGGTCTGTGCGTAGCATCATGAGAGTAGGCGTTACGTGGGCGTTACACTGACTTTCCAGAATCGCTTGCTGGTCGCCATTTGCAATTTTTCGTCAGTGAGCCCGCGAACAAGTGATATTATAAACCACAACGAGAGAATGGCTTCACAGAAATCAGCAGAAATCCAACACTGCAGTCCAGCAGAGTTGCGGCTGATGAGAGAATGCAGAGAGAAGCAGACTGAGCCTGCAGTGGGGCGCAAACAGACGCACCAGAAATTAATTGAATGTGCAGCCGCGACGCACCCAACTTCAGCAGTTGAAGCCGTGATATTGTGATAGAATGGCTTAACAGAAATCAGCAGAAATCCAACACCGCAGTCCAGCAGAGTTTCCTGTGCATTTCGGCTGATGAGAGAATGCAGAGGGAAGCAGACTGAACTTGCAGTGGTGTGCACAAACAGACGCACCAGAAATTACACGGAGACACACCGGGAATTAGACCCAGCCACCTGAATTGAATTGAATGTGCAGCCGCGATGCACCCAACTTCAGCAGTTGAAGCCGTGATATTGTGATATACAGGACGGTAAGTGATGTGATATTCATGCTTTGTTATTTTTTCCAACAGTGGAAAGTTCACTTAGGACAGACGAAAACTTAATCGTGTTTAAACGATGACCTAGCTTAATGCTATGTCCGTCCTTGTATGTTGTTTTTTGTGTTGACAATATCTGATGAAATAGTTAGTTGTAATCCTGGTTAAAATTTTATTTATTTATTTTTTTTACATGTTGCACTTTCGTACCGATCCATAAAGGATCATAACAGTAGCAGCTGGGCGAACCGCAGCATTGGAAGTGGTTCGATCTCATGGACCAAATTTATGGAAACCGGAGCTGGGAGTGGACCCCCTCGGCGACAATTACGTTAACCACAGACGGTGAGTGTTTTTTTTCTTGACATTAATGTTTTTACCTTATCCAGCCTGTTTCATGCTAACTATAATTATGTAGAACAATAAATAAATAAGTCCCACGCCGTTATCGTGGCTCACGAGTGGATCGTAGCTGTCGCCGCCCTAGATAGCTCGCCATCACGGTTTTTAAAAAAAAAAAAAAAAAAAAACCAATTGCATATTTAATCACAGGCATGGAAAAGGTAATGAGCTGTTGTAGCACAAAACTCATTATTTGAAAGTCAGCGTGCTTCATTTTCATGATTCAGTTGAGCCTATTGTATAAATGCATTCAGAATTTTTTCCATCCATCCATCTTCTACCGCTTCTCCGCGTCACGGAGGCAGCAGTTCAAGCAGAGAAGCCCAGACTTCCCTCTCCCCAGCCACCTGCTACAGCTCTTCAGAGATGATAGACCAGCTGGGTCTCTCCACCATAGAATTTGGGTCACCTCTAGAATTTTTTGACCACCATAAAAAGCTAGGCATTTGAAACATAAACCCAGCTCTTACTAAATGTATTGTACAAATACACAGTTGTGATACTCATAAATAAAAGTAATTTTTTCAAACCCAGCACTTGACTTTCACCAGTGTGTGTCCCTTGTACAGGTACATCTCAAAATAACTGCAATGTCATGGTACAGTGTGTTTTTTGTGACTCATAAAAGACAGTGAAAGTCATATAAGATGGTATCTGTCATAATCTTGACAATCCATATGGGTTTTATGTCAGGAGAGTTTCCTGGCCAAATCAAACACAGTGATGCCTTGTCCATTACACCAGGTTTTGATTGTTTAGGCACTGTGGGGCGATGGTCACTCCAGCTGGAAAATGAAATCCGTTTCTCCATAAATCCTCATACTTTTGAGAACACTCCTCTTTTTTTAATATCTATTTTTAACATAACCATCGATTTTTCGAGAAAACTAATTTTGGATATTCATGCACTGTAAGCCAATAAATGATTAAAATGTAACAATACTTCACTGTCTGATTAATGATTCTGTATAATATATGGGTCTCACTTTCTGACATGTGTCCAAAAATATTTAACTTTTGTATTAATTTTTGGGGATGTACTGCTACATGTTTTGAGGTTGATTTTACTGACACCAGCTCACATTTCTGTCTTGTAGGTAAGAGAAGCGGAGCAACACAAAAGACCTTTCAACTATTTTTGCATCGATGCAAGAAGCAGAAAGGGAACAGCACCGTGAACAGATGGAGCTGCAGAGGGAGCTCCAGCGGCAACAGTTGGAACTCAATTCACTGCTTGTGGATGCGGTCCGTCAGTCCAGGGAAGCTGAAGTTGCTGTACGAAGGGAGGAAATTGTGCAGAATGCTGCCCTCAATAACACTCTCATGGCAGTCTTTGAAACCCTCGCACGGCATGTGTGACCCGTTTTCCCAACCATTATTATGTATATACTGTACATTAATCAATGACCAGTGTTAATAACGTTGAATAAACCCGTGACTGTTGACATCATGTGTTGTCTGTTACTACTAAGTTTTACACTGTCTTAAAACCCTTAAAAAGGTTGGGAAAAATTTGTCATTGCAGTGTGTTATGGAGTCCAATAACTGCCGACACATACATTAAAAGCCAGCCACTACTGACCAAGCTTTATATCCATGTGCAACAACAGGGACACCTAATATTTTAAGTTCTGTATTTGGAAATGTTCTTATTGCCAACCCAGGTAATGGTTTTATCTGCACAAAATATTCAACTTAGCCATTGTAAGGACGGGTGAGTGTGGGGTGTACAGCAACAACTGTTTTGGTGCGCCTCACCCAATTCTGTACTCAGCATTAACAAGAAAATGTGGACTTGTAATTTTGTAAGATTTTTTATTAGATGGCTGTCCCAGTACTTGTAACTGTGATATTAAAGATCCACACGTCCACATTAAATATACGAAAAAATTGTCATTGCAATGGCACAAGGTTACATGAGATGAGTAATGCATAATAATACACAGCAGCCTCGCCACCAAAATGATATTAAATAGCTGTTGGACTACTAATTGGTCCAGGGAAAATGGCGCAGCCTCAAGGGGAGTGTAGCACTGCCTCCAACTCCCTCAAAACCCTGCCTCCAACTCCCTCCTTCTCCCACCCATACTACAGTGAGCCTTGTGCTGTGGAAAACCACCAGTGCCGGAACAGGACTGTTCGGTCCAAGGCCAAACGAGGCCTTTGGGTTCCAAGTGGAAAAGTGCCTTAAGGGACGATGGTGTGAAGATCAGAGGAGTTACATTGTGACTGGGATTAAGTACCATGTGACTGTATGTTTGATTAAACACCATGTGACTGCAGTTTTGATGTCCGGGGTATAAAAGACAGACGTGAGATAATTCATCCTCTTTTCCTGCTTTGAAATTGTTGGAGTATGTGTTTGTGAATAAAGCTGAACCTGAGGAATAAACTCAGTCTCATCATTCCGCACATCCTCCACACTGGTGACCTTACGATGAAGCATGAGCAGAGATGATTCTCCCAAGCGGGGCTCGGCAGAAGCCAGCCTGATGACTGCCGCCAAGTTCCAGCTGCCCGACTTCTGGCAGCATAGTCCGCACTCCTGGTTTAGCGCGGTCGAGGCGCAGTTCAACCTCCGGAGAATCTCGAGAGACGACACGAAATTCTACCATGTGGTGGCGAAGCTGGACAGCCACACAATCCAGAGGGTGGAGGATCTGGTCAATCACACACCGGACAGCGACAAATACAGCGCATTGAAGGCTGCGCTTATCAGCCACTTCACCCCCTTGGTGCAACAGCGAGCAGAGGGGCTCCTAGCGTTGACGGAGTCGGAGAACGACAGACCCGTAGACCTGATGGTGAAAATGCTGAGGCTGAGAGACTCTGGGGATTGCGACTTTATCTTCGCCCACCTTTTCCTCCGGACCCTGCCGCCAGCGGTGAGAGTTACCCTGGCAGACTCACCTCGGTTGGCCCGGCGAGACTACCATGGGTTGAGCAAGGAGGCGCAACGACTCGTCGACGCCCACAGACGGAGCGCGGTTTCGGCCGCGGCAGCAGAGCTAGGAGCAACGTCCGGAGACGGCATGGGGCCAGTGGTTGCAGCACCAGACTCACTGACGACGGCAGCAGCAAGGACCAGGTGACACGGAGCGGACGACGTCCTTTGCTTCTATCATCGCCGCTTTGCAGAGAGGGCACACAAGTGCCTCCCACCGTGCCACTTCAAACGTTCGGGAAACGCCAAGACCGGGGGTTGGTAGCGGCTGTGGCCCTCGGGGATGAGAACAAGCTGCTCTACCTGAAGGATGCACGCTCGGGGAGGCATTTCCTCGTGGACACAGGCTCCCAGCTGAGTTTCATCACGCCTTCCTATGCGGACCGGCTGACGCCGTCTAAGGGTCCCCGGGTGTCAGCAGCGAACGGCTCAGCGATTAAGACCTTCACTGAGAGGACTCTGCTTCTGTCTTTGCAGGGCCGTGCATTTGAGTGGACTTTTGTTGTAGCGGCAGTCAATTGCAACATGTTAGGGGCTGATTTTTTTGTGCTCAGATGGTTTATTGGTTGATCTTGCTAACAGACGTTTGGTTAATGCACTCTCCTTTCACTCTATCCCCTGCACAGCTCGAGTGGCGCTGCCAACTGCACAAGCCAACGTCACAGCTGCGGGTGGTAAGTTCCACGCACTCCTCACTCAGTTCCCAGCACTCACAGTCCCAACGTTTTCGGCGACAGTGGCTAAACATGGGGTGGAACATTATATCACTACCACCGGCCCGCCCGTTTTTGCAAAAGCTCGGCGCCTGGACTCAGCTAAACTGACCATAGCGCGCGAGGAGTTTGCCAACCTGGAAAAACTGGGCATCATCAGACGTTCAAAAAGCCCCTGGGCTTCACCACTGCACATGGTCCCAAAGGCTGATGGGTCATGGCGACCTTGCGGTGATTTCCGCAGGCTGAATAACGCCACAGCACACGACCGCTACCCAATTCTGCATATCCAAGATTTTTCGGTTCATTTGGCGGGGGCGCGCATTTTTTCTAAAATACGTTTAGTACACAGTTACCATCAGGTTCCAGTGCGCGCTCAGGACATACCCAAAACAGCGGTAATAACTCCTTTCGGGCTTTTTGAGTTTTTGCGCATGCCTTTTGGACTCAAGGGAGCGGCGCAGACGTTCCAACGCATGATGGACGCGGTCCTGCGCGACCTCCCTTTCGTGTTCGTCTATTTGGATGACATTTTGGTAGCCAGCACATCCGAAGACTAACACGAAAGCCACCTCACAGCAGTTTTCCGGAGGTTGGCAGAGCATGGGCTAATAATTAACCCAGTGAAGTGTAAGTTTGGGGTGGCGCAGATTTATTTTTTGGGGCATTGCGTTTCGCCAGAAGGAGCGGTCCCTCTGCCCGATAAAGTGCGTGCAATAACAAATTTTCCCCAACCTCAAACGGTCAAAGCGTTACAGGAGTTTTTGGGAATGGTTAATTTTTATAACCGTTTCCTCCCCAGCGCAGCGAAGCTCATGCAACCATTGTACGCTGCACTAAAAAAACAAAAACCCATGAATAAAATCGAATGGTCTCCTGAGTGGGAGCGCGCATTCTCTCAAGTCAAATCAGCTCTGACAAACGCTGTTTTGTTGGCACACCCAGTTCCAACGGCCCGCATGGCGCTCACCACTGACGCGTCAGATTTAGCCGTAGGGGCGGTCGTTGAACAGTATGTAGCTGGGGCCTGGCAACCGCTCGCGTTTTTCAGCAAAACCTTGCGCGATAGCGAGCGAAAATACAGCGCGTTCGACAGGGAGTTGTTGGCTCTGCACTTGGCCATCCGCCACTTCCAGTTCTGGCTGGAAGGGCGTCGTTTCACCGCGTTCGTGGACCACAAACCGCTGACTTTCGCGATGGCCAAGATTTCGGAACCTTGGTTGGGCCGGCAGCAGAGACAGCTGGCCGCGATATCGGAGTTTACCACAGATATCCAGCATGTGGCAGGTAAATATAATGTAGTGGCAGACTGCCTCTCACGTGCTGTGGCGGCCCCAGGCTCCGTGGGGGCAGACTCTGCAGCCATGGCCGCGGGCCAGGGTAGCGACGCGGAAGCGTGTGCAGCCCCGGTCCGCGTAGGGTTAGATTATGCAGCCATGGCCGCGGAGTAGGTTAGCGATGCGGACGTGCGCGCGCTCCAGTCTGGACCAACAGGGTTAAGGCTGGAGTACAGGGTGCTGCAAGATGGTATGCCCCCCCTCATCTGCGATATCTCCACTGGGCAGCCTTGTCCGGTGGTACCAGCTGCGTGGCGCCGCCGCGTTTTTGACTTGATCCATTCTCTGGCGCACCCGGGGGTGCGCGCATCGGTCAAAATGGTAGGAGAGAAATTTGTATGGCTGGGGTTGCGCAAACAGGTCAAAGAATGGGCGACAGCCTGCGTAGCTTGTCAGCGAGCCAAAACACACAAACACACTAGAGCTCTTTTGGAGCCTTTTCACATCCCGGCTAAGTGCTTTGATCATGTGCATGTCGACCTGGTAGGCCCCCTTCCGTCGTCACAGGGGTGCTCACACCTTTTGACAATGGTGGACCGCACCACGCGTTGGCCGGAAATGGTCCCACTGGCATCAACCACAGCCGAGGAGGTGGCGCGCGCATTTTTAACAGCGTGGGTAGCGCGTTTTGGAGTTCCGTCGGACATAACGTCCAACAGAGGTCCTCAGTTTGTGTTCGAGCTCTGGTCAGTGATGGCCCGCAGCCTGGGGGGGTAACGATCCACCGCACTACCGCGTACAACCCCCAGGCTAACGGTTTATGCAAACGTTTCCATAGGTCATTGAAAGCAGCCCTCAGAGCATCGCTTACGGATACAAATTGGGTAGACAGGCTACCATGGGTTTTATTGGGGTTGCGTTCTGCACCTAAGGAGGATTTGCAAGCCTCCCCAGCTGAGTTAGTTTTTGCACAGCCTCTCCGGCTGCCCGGGGAATTTCTCCTGGATAATCCTGCGCCAAATTGCCCCCCTGCTCAGCGGTTGCAGAGCGACATGGAATCAAGCACGCTTCCTGGCCCGGTTCATCATAGCTTCCCACGTGTTTTTGTGCCGAAAGCTTTAAAAAATGCGGAGTTTGTTTTTGTCAGACATGATGCCCATGGCCCAAACTTGCGGCTGCCGTACGATGGACCGTTTAGGGTGTTGGAAACAGGAGAGAAGCATTTTTTACTTGATTTGGGAGACAGAAAGGAGGTAATTGGTATTAACAGGCTCAAACCCGCTTTTGTTCTGGCGGATGAAGCTGTGCAGTTGGCGAGGGCCCCCCGTCGCGGCAGACCCCCTAGAGGGCATTCTCCAGAACACCCACAGAGATTGACTAACAGTTCTAATCCACAGACGACAGTCCCACAGCAGGAGGACACTGCAGAGGCAGTAAAGCCGGCTTACAGCAAATACGGCAGAAGACTTAGGCCTAGGCAACGGGTGGATTGATATGTAGTAATGTTATTATGTCATGCATCTCTAGTTATGATTGTTCCATTTTAGACATTTGGGGGGGGGGGTCATGTGGGCAACATATGTTGGTTACATATGCTCCACAAATATATTGCTGTGTTTATTGTATTGTGTGCTGCACGTCTCAAGGAACAAAGGGACTGAGCCTCCGAGAGGTAACGGGAGAGTATGAGGTTGGGCCTTTGTTTCAAGGAGATGACCTGGAGAGATTTCCGGACCACCGGAGACTAAGGGACGATGGTGTGAAGATCAGAGGAGTTACATTGTGACTGGGATTAAGTACCATGTGACTGTATGTTTGATTAAACATCATGTGACTGCAGTTTTGATGTCCGGGGTATAAAAGACAGATGTGAGATAATTCATCCTCTTTTCCTGCTTTGAAATTGTTGGAGTATGTGTTTGTGAATTAAGCTGAACCTGAGGAATAAACTCAGTCTCATCATTCCGCACATCCTCCACAAGACCACCGAATGTGTACAATCCTACAAATATCTTGGGACGATTATTGATAGTAATTTAAAGTTTGAAGAGAACCGTGAAAGGGTGTGCAAAAAGGGTCAGCAACATTTGCATTGCTTGAGAAAACTTGCACGCTTCCAAGTTGACCGAACCATAATGACAATGTTTTATCGGGCTTTTATTGAATCTGTTTTATCCTTTTCTTTAGTGTCATGGTTTGGCCAGATAAAACTGAAACAGAGGAAATCCTTGGATCAGGTAGTTAGATGGTCCAGTCGTTTGCTTGGTGAGCCACAGCTGAGCCTGACATCCCTGTACACCAGACAAGTACAGAGGATGGCTACCTCCATTTTAAATGATGACTCCCACCCTTTGAACTGCAACTTTCAGCTTCTTCCCTCAAGACGGAGGTTTGCTGTCCCAAAAAGTAGAACCCAGTGCTACAAAAACAGCTTTGTCCCTGCTGCTGTCAAAGAGTTGAACAAGCTGTAAAAATATATTGCACATAATTTAGGTACCTATTTATTAACTCCATTTTATATTTACTTATTTTTCTAGGATGTCACTTGGATTCTAAATATTTTTTTGGATTTTAGACCTTTGAGTTTTTAACCTCTTTGACTAGTTTTTAACTTTTAATATGACCCTTCTCTCTTACCTCTGGTTTTTCTCCCATCTCTTTGTCTTTTTATACCCTGATTGATGGAGCCTTGAGTATTTTTAGCATGTTTATTGTCAGCTTCATATGTGCCTGTGTTTGTGTCTATGTTGAATGTAATTTGTGGCTTGTATATATGGATGTCACCAGACTGCAAAACAAATCTACCTACAGGTACAAATAAAGTAACCTGAACCTATCTTGAAATTCTTTGTAAAATTCACTGCTCATGCCATCTGGCCCTGGTGCTTTGCCTGATTGTAAACTGTTAATTGCTAATATAGCCTCTTCTCTAGAGATGTGAGAATTTAAATCATGTCTCTGAATATCAGAGTAAGGAGAGCTAGGCCGTCCAAGGAAGAATCCATCTTATATGAGGCCCCTACTGTCTGGTCTGCTGTACATAGCTGAATATAAAACTGCTTAAAGGTATTATTATTTTTGTTATCAAAATAATGCGTGCCATTTAGACCTACAACTGAAGGATTCAGTTGGGAATTTGTTCAGATTTTTGCTAAACAAGACAAATACTTACTAGGTTTGTCTCCAAATTCATATAACCTCTGTTTTGAGAAAAGAAGAGCACTCTTAGCTTGTTGAGTTAATAATGCATCTAGCGCAGCTTGTGTGGCACACTTTCTCTGCAATAATACAGGATCTGATAATGATGATGAACCAAGTACCCTCTTAATCTCTTCCAGTTCCTTTTCAAGTTTAGATTGCTGTTCTTTTTGCTTTCGTTTTTTTTTTTAGGCTAAATATGCTATGATTATGCCTCTGATATAGACTTTAGATGTTTCCCATAATAAGGATGAGTCATTGGTAGATTGAAAGTTGATAGCAAAAAATATTTTAAAATCATCTCTCAAGTAAGTAGTAAACTTTTCACCTTTTAGAAGGCATGTATCAAATCGCCATCGCCTACTCTTAACCTGACCTAAACCAACAGATAAATCTATTAATACCGTTGCATGGTCACTAACAATAATGTTGCCTATTGTACAAGAAGACACCGATTGTACCAAGAGTTTAGAAATGAAAAAAATAATCAATCCTTGTATGACACTTATGAGGGTGGTGGTGGGGGGGAATAAAATGTAAATTCTTTATCAGATGGGTGGAAAGTTCTCCATGCATCTACTAAATTAATTTCTTCACAAATAGCATAAAGAGCATCAGCCTGAGTAGATGTATTCTGAGGAGGGTGTCTATCACGCAGGGGGTTAAGTAAACAATTCAAGTCTCCTCCCACTAAAGCCATTGCTGGGGAAAGCTCTGCGAATTCAGAGAAGGCCTTAACCAAGAAGCTAGGTGAATAATTTGCTATTATGAATCTTTATTGTCCACCAATCTCTTCACCATATAAACCCCTTTAATAATCATATATCTTCCATGTGTGTATTTAACACACTTCACCAGCTTAAATGGGAGACTTTAATGTATTAATATAACTACACCCCTGCTGCTGGTGGTAAAAGAGGAGGAATAAATCTGGCCAATCCAACCATATTTAAGTTTATGATGTCCATTATAGTCCAGGTGTGTTTCCTGTAATACAGCCATCTCTACTCTCTCCCTTTTCAATAAAGCATAAAACTTTCTTTGCTTCATATTCCCCTTCAAGCCCCTCACGTTCCAAGAACAAAGTTATGAAGTCATATTTTAAAATCTGCACATAGAATAAAAAAATGTAAAAAATCTCTTTGGTTTACTTTTGATAAATTAAGTCGCTACTCCTGTTGATATCCAAAGCTAATGTCAGGTTTGGAATGTTAAATTGAGAGACTGAGTCTTCGGAATAGATGTAAGAATAACCGTATACACTGACACCCCATACAAAAATGGAAAGGAATAACGTTAAATTACATATTCTTATTAAATACCAAACTGACCTCTACAGGAGAGTCTGGTTCATCCAGGATGTTCTTGTCACTCTGTATCCGCTGCATCGTCCCTGTAGAACTGGGGTCCATTATCAGCACGTTCTGACTTCCGGCTCTGCCGAACTTACAGTCACTCTTTCTGGAGTCAGTGGTCCTGCACACCTCGTAGTTGTACACGTGCTGGAGAGTCCCTGTCCCCAAAGTGTCTGAGTAACGTGGTGGATAATATGGAATCACAGGGAGGCTGGAGTGATACAGGATACGAGACTGTCTCCACCTGTAGATTTTCACTGATATAATAACCACTAAACAGGTGATGAAGAGGAAGGAGACTACAGCCAGAGCCAGCACTAAGTAAAAAGTCAGGTTATCATTGTACTCCTTGTCGTGTGTAAAGTCAGTGAACTCCGACAGCACTTCAGGGAAGCTGTCCGCCACCGCCACGTTAACAATGACTGTAGCTGAGCGAGAGGGCTGCCCGTTGTCCTCCACTGTAACAGTCAGTCTTTGTTTCACAGCATCTTTATCAGTCACTTGGCGGATAGTTCTGATTTCTCCATTCTGTAAGCCCACTTCAAACAGTGCCCTGTCTGTGGCTTTCTGCAGTTTATAGGAGAGCCAGGCATTCTGTCCAGAGTCCACATCAACAGCCACCACTTTAGTGACCAGATAGCCCACATCTGCTGAACGAGGAACCATCTCAGCCACCATAGAACCACCAGTCTGGACCGGGTACAGAACCTGAGGGGGGTTATCGTTCTGGTCCCGGATCATTATTTTCACAGTCACGTTGCTGCTGAGTGGAGGAGAGCCTCCATCCTGAGCTTTGACTATAAAAACAAGCTGCTTAACCTGCTCATAATCAAATGAGCGCACAGCATGTATAACCCCAGTTTCAGAATTTATAGACACATAAGAAGAAACTGGGCTGCCACTGACCTCTGCATCCTCCAGAAAGTATGAAATCCTTGCGTTTTGATTCCAATCAGAGTCCCGTGCGCTTATAGAAAATATTGACACTCCGGGGGTATTATTTTCTTCAATAAAGGATGAATAATTCAGTTTAGTAAAAATGGGAGGATTGTCATTCACATCAGAAATTCGTAAGTGTAAAGTTGTTTTAGTAGAAAGCAGGGGTGACCCTAAATCAGTTGCGGTAATTGTTATATTGTATTCAGGTTGCGTTTCACGATCAAAAGTGACATCTGAGAGCAAGTTGTAATAATCAGTCAAGGAAGACTGGATTTTAAAAGGGAGATTAGAATCTATTGAGCATTTCACCTGACCGTTGCTTTCAGAGTCCGTATCTTTAACATTAAAAACGGCTATCACTGTACCCGGAGATACGTCCTCTGATATAATGCTGGAAAAAGACATTATGTTTATAACTGGTGCGTTATCATTTTGATCAATCACCTCAACCACAACTTTGGTTGCTTCACTTAGGCCACCTTGGTCTTTGGCGATCACTCTTATTTCGTATTTTCTGTCCTTTTCAAAATCAATATGACCAACAACAGTTATTTTTCCAGAGGAGCTGTCAATGTCAAATTTTTCATTGGATTTTCCATTTAAATTAGAAAACGAATAGGACACTAAGCTATTAGAACCCCTGTCAGCATCTGAGGCGTTTACTGTAGCTATATAAGTGCCTATAGGGGAATTCTCCACCACTGTGGCTTTGTAAATTGATTGGTTAAATACAGGAGGGTTATCATTAACATCAAGAACGGTAATGTCTATACTTACTGTACCGGATCGCTGCGGAGCTCCTCCATCAACTGCTATCAGCTTTAAGGAGAGGTGTGGGTTAAACTCTCTGTCCAGCGGCTTCTGTAAAACCATCACAGCAAATCTATTTCCGTCCACGCCGGAGTGTTGCTTCAGCACAAAGTTATCACCAGGTGACAAAACATAATTCTGCAAGCCGTTAATCCCAGCGTCGGGATCGTACGCGCTCTCTAAATCAAAGTGAGACCCGACTGTGGCAGATTCGCTTATTTCTAAATTGATCGCTTTATGTTTGAATGTCGGCGCATGATCGTTAATATCTAATATTTCTACCGTTACCCTGTGCAGTTCGATTGGATTTTCTAAGATAATTTCAAAACTTAAACTGCAGGGCGTCACGTCGCCACAAAGCTCTTCTCGGTCTATTCTCTCCTTCACGACGAGAATCCCTTTGTCTGCATTCAGCTCCGTGTACTGACTGGTCTCCCCGCTCACGATCCGGGCCCGACCCGAACGGAGCCTTCTCAGATCCAAACCAAGATCTTGTGCCACATTACCGATAAGAGAACCCTTCTTCATCTCCTCCGGGATTGAATAGCGGATTTGGCCGGCCGTAGTGGAAAAAATCAGGACGAACATGAACGCCCGCCATGTCGTCGTCTGACACAGAAGACATTTTCCGCATCGGTGCGGGCACACTCCCATGTCGGCAGGAGAAAAATCCCAAGTGTCAATGAGATCATACACTCACAGTGGAAAATGTAAGATGTAATACTGTGTCTTTATCCCGCAAAAGGAGAAAAAATGAGCTGCTTCCCCCTTGAAATCCTTTCCTCTATGCGGGCTTCGTTTTAAACCTCTCCCCTTTCTCTCTGCTGACACATTCATAACAACAGTCTGTGTTTTCCTGACCAACAGCGTCCCTTAGAGTCAGAACAGAGGAGAAGACCAACCATTATGGAAGAAATAAACCAATTTCATGAAAATGGGGGGAAAAACGAGAAAAAGGACATTGTAACGAATATATCAAACATTCTAACACAACACGCATATAGGAGTACAAAAAAGCCTCAGTGTGTGAAAGTGTCCAACAGTACAGACAATAATACGTAACCACTGTGAGAATAAAACAAAGGAGATGAGTGTCATCTTTGGAGGATTATGATAAAAAAAATAATTTGGATATGTGAAAAAATTTACCATGAAAGACAGCCATGATTAAAAACGCACACATGCGCACTTCAAACATAACAACAAGCGATAAAATGTCCCCCCCTTTTTTTTCCAAGTTTTAAATGTGAGCACAAACAGCGTGACATAAGTAGCTGTCCGTGGTTCTGAGAAGTGAACGGCCAAGGGCAACTCTTTATCCTGTATTAGAATAATAAATTTGGAAAATGAGAAATATGGGCTTAGTGCTAGAAGAAGCACGTCACAACTACACCAGTTCAATCCAGATGTTTTCACTTTATAGTCACTGCATCGTCCCTGCGGAACTGGAGTCCGTCATCAACACTGCTGATTTCTCCTGGTTCTGTCGATTTTACGCCTGGACTTTAAATGCCAAAGTCCACATTAAACTGCGACTGTTTTGTAAGCGCAAAATTTAAAATAAATGTTAATACTTTAAAAAAAGTCCTAACAGATGATATTGCTTCTCACCACAAACTGGTAAGAGTAACACTTATAAACAGAATTCAGCACCATGGACAGTCACAACTGGGCAAAGTTACCAGGTTTCACTAAACGTAAAGAAGGAAAAAAAACTAGGAAAGGAAACATCACATATCACTCACCAACGTAGACATTTGAGAACAGGTTCCTGATAGTTGCTTTTGCACGTCATGTGTTTCAGCTCCAGCTCCTTCCACACTCACTAAACTTTCACTCCTTGGCTGCATATATTTCATGTCACTCTTTCTGGAGTCAGTGGTCCTGCACACCTCGTAGTTGTACACGTGCTGGAGAGTCCCTGTCCCCAAAGTGTCTGAGTAACGTGGTGGATAATATGGAATCACAGGGAGGTTGGAGTGATACAGGATGCGAGACTGTCTCCACCTGTAGATTTTCACTGATATAATAACCACTAAACAGGTGATGAAGAGGAAGGAGACTACAGCCAGAGCCAGCACTAAGTAAAAAGTCAGGTTATCATTGTACTCCTTGTCGTGTGTAAAGTCAGTGAACTCCGACAGCACTTCAGGGAAGCTGTCCGCCACCGCCACGTTAACAATGACTGTAGCTGAACGAGAGGGCTGTCCGTTGTCCTCCACTATAACAGTCAGTCTTTGTTTCACAGCATCTTTATCAGTCACTTGTCGGATAGTTCTGATTTCTCCATTCTGTAAGCCCACTTCAAACAGCGCCCTGTCTATGGCTTTCTGCAGCTTATAGGAGAGCCAGGCATTCTGTCCAGAGTCCACATCAACAGCGACCACTTTAGTGACCAGATAGCCCACATGTGCTGAACGAGGAACCATCTCAGCCACCAGAGAACCACCAGTCTGGACTGGGTACAGAACCTGAGGGGGGTTATCGTTCTGGTCCTGGATCATTATTTTCACAGTCACGTTGCTGCTGAGTGGAGGAGAGCCTCCATCCTGCGCCTTTACTACAAACTGGATCTGTTTTATTTGTTCATAGTCAAAAGAACGAACTGCGTAAATTGCACCGGTTTCTGCATTTATTGAGATGTAAGAAGAAGTCGGACTGCCATTTATCTGTGTTTCTTCAAGTAGGTATGATATTCTAGCGTTTTGATTCGAGTCAATGTCTCGTGCCTTGACGGAAAATATTGATAATCCAGGGGAATTATTTTCTGAAAGGTAAGCAACATAGCTATTTTTTTCAAACAATGGGGCGTTGTCATTCACATCTGAGATTCTCAAACGTAATATTGTTGAGCTTGAGAGTGACGGCGATCCTGAGTCAGTGGCCTTTACGGTTATGTTATACTCTGGTACAATTTCTCTGTCAAAAGGTGACTGCGTTATTAATGCATAGTAATTAGTTAAAGTTGGTTTTATTTTAAATGGGAGGCTACTGTCTGAAGCGCAATTAATCTGGCCATTTTGTTCAGAGTCTGCATCAATCACGTTAATTATTGCCACAGTGGTGCCTGCGGGAGAATCCTCGGGCACAGGGCTGGAGAATGACATCACATTTATGACCGGTGCATTATCGTTGACATCTACAATCTCTATTTGCACCTTACTCGAGTCTGTAAGACCCCCTTGGTCTACAGCTTCAATCATAATTTCATACTTCTTATCTGTTTCATAATCTACATTTCCTGCAAGAGTAATAGTTCCCGTTAATTCATCTAAATTAAATATGTTTAACGTTTGCTCTTTAAGGTTAGAGAACCTGTACGTGACGAGGCTATTTGATCCACTATCAGCATCACTGGCATTCACTGTCGTGATATAGGTGCCCTTTGGCGAATTTTCCAAGAGGGCTGCCCTGTATAAGGACTGGTTAAAAACTGGAGCATTATCATTAATGTCAAGCACTGTAATATCGATATTTACTGTACCGGATCTGTGTGGAGCCCCACCATCAATTGCAATGAGCTTCAGAGATATTTTTGGCTCACTCTCTCTGTCCAGCGGTTTTTGTAACACCATCTCTGCATATTTTCGACCATCTGGGCTTGAGTGTTGTTTTAAATTGAATTTGTCGTTTTCAGTTAAAATGTATTTCTGGAGGCCATTACTGCCCACGTCTGCGTCCTCGGCATTCACTAACAAAAAACGAGTTCCCAGTGCGGCAGATTCGCTTATTTCAAATTTCATTTCATCTTTTATAAACGACGGAGAGTTGTCATTTATGTCTGTTATTTCCACCGTGATCCTGTGCAGCTCCATTGGGTTTTCTAAAATCATCTCAAAGCTAAAGCTGCAGGGCGTTACGTCTCCACAAAGCTGCTCACGGTCGATCCTCTCGTTCACCACTAAAACGCCTTTGTCTGTCTTCAGCTCGGTGTACTGCAGGCTTTGTCTGGTTATAATGCGGGCGCGACCAGCTCGAAGTCGTTGCACGTCCAAACCAAGATCCTGAGCGACATTACCGATGACGGACCCCTTTTTCAGCTCTTCTGGAATGGTATATCTGATCTGACCCGACACGACGGGAAGAAGACACGAGACGAACAGCAGAAAAGACCAGACTGAACTGCAATCCAAACGCCATTTTACACAGGAAGGAGGTGATTTTTCAAGCGCCATCGCTCGTTGAAAAAGTATAATGAGAATAATCCAAAATGAAGCAGTGAAAAAAACTGATGTAATATCCTCTAATTCTGAAGCCCTCCCTCTGAACGGAATCGCGGCTGGAAATCCGCGTCTATGAAGCACCGTGTCACTGCCGACTGAAATGAAAAGGTTGTCCGCCCCAGCCCAGTCGACGATGAACACTTGTTTCACTGACCAGCAGCGTCCCTTAGTGTTCAAAGCACGAACATCATTGTGAACACATGAATAAAATAAATGATATAATTGTGAAGCTGCTGTTTGTTGAATTAATCGCTCAAAATGATCAAACACGTTACACTAAAAAAAACAGATTGGAAATTTGGCACTATGATGACATAAAATCTATTAATAAAGAAGAAAAAAAGGCAAAGCAGAAACTCTCTGGTGCATAAAACCATGGAGGCAGAAAACTTAGACTGAAGAGCACTCAGTGAACCGTGCGTCTAAAAGTGCGCATCGGCATTTTACAGCATAACAAGCCAGTAATTTTAAAATAAAAACTGTTGGATAAAACCAAACATAAGCTACGCACCCTCCCCTCCCCCACCACACACAAGCACGCAGCAAACCGCAAAGAAAAAACTCACTATAAAATGAACCTTGTGTTCAGAACCATGGACAGTGACAAATACGCAAAACAAACTACTGTAATAAAAGTTGAAGGAGAAAGGGGGGGGGGGAGAGTTAAAAATATTAAAAGTATCACTCACCAAAGTAGACATTTGAGAACAGGTCCCTGATAGTTGCTTTTCCACTTCCTGTTTTTCAGTTCCAGCTCCTTCCACACTCACTAAACTTTCACTCCTCGGCTGCATATATTTCATGTCACTCTTTCTGGAGTCAGTGGTCCTGCACACCTCGTAGTTGTACACATGCTGGAGAGTCCCTGCCCCCAAAGTATCTGAGTAACGTGGTGGATAATATGGAATCACAGGGAGGTTGGAGTGATACAGGATGCGAGACTGTCTCCACCTGTAGATTTTCACTGATATAATAACTACTAAACAGGTGATGAAGAGGAAGGAGACTACAGCCAGAGCCAGCACTAAATAAAAAGTCAGGTTATCATTGTACTCCTTGTCGTGTGTAAAGTCAGTGAACTCCGACAGCACTTCGGGGAAGCTGTCCGCCACCGCCACGTTAACAATGACTGTAGCTGAACGAGAGGGCTGCCCGTTGTCCTCCACTATAACAGTCAGTCTTTGTTTCACAGCATCTTTATCAGTCACTTGGCGGATAGTTCTGATTTCTCCATTCTGTAAGCCCACTTCAAACAGCGCCCTGTCTGTGGCTTTCTGCAGTTTATAGGAGAGCCAGGCATTCTGTCCAGAGTCCACATCAACAGCGACCACTTTAGTGACCAGATAGCCCACATCTGCTGAACGAGGAACAATTTCAGCCACCACAGAACCACCAGTCTGGACCGGGTACAGAACCTGAGGGGGGTTATCGTTCTGGTCCCGGATCATTATTTTAATTGTAGCCACTGAACTCAGAGGAGGAGATCCAGCATCGCGAGCAGTTATGTTAAACTCAAATGACTTAATTTGTTCAAAATCAAAAGACCTTATAGCATGAATTGCTCCGTTTTCCGAATTCACTGACACCAGTGACGTCACAGCTACCCCATTAATCTCCTTTTCCTCCAGGAAGTAAGAAACACGAGCGTTTTGACCCCAGTCTGCGTCACTAGCACTGACAGTAAACACAGAGAATTCAGGAGAGTTGTTTTCTGGTACAGTTTTAGTATATTCTGACTGACCAAATCTGGGAGGGTTGTCATTCACGTCAGAAACTTTGACATTAATATTTTTACTGCTAGACAGAGGAGGAGTACCTTGATCAGACACAGCTATGGTGATATTATACTCAGGGATACTCTCTCTGTCTAAAAAGTCTTCAGTTACTATGGTGTAATATCCTGTTAATGAAGACTCGATTTTAAAAGGAACATCAGAGTTAATGGAGCACTTGACAACACCGTTACCATCAGAGTCTTCATCATCTACATTAAGAACAGCTATAGTTGTTCCTGGGAGAGAATCCTCTGATACTGAGTTAGAAAATGACATCAGCTGTATAGTAGGGATGTTATCATTCTCATCTATGATCTGAATTACAACTTTACACGTGTCAGAATATCCTTCATGGTCACTAGCCTGAACATTTAATTGATAAGTTTTAGATTTTTCAAAATCTAGTCCACCTGCAACTGTTACCTGTCCAGTTTTTTCATTCACTTCAAAAAGCTGTTTTGTCTCCTTGGCAATGTGTGCTATGGAAAACGTGACCTCCCCATTTACTCCTTTATCTGCGTCATGTGCACTAACAGCTGTTACCACAGTACCTTCAGGAGCATTCTCCTTCACTTCTGCTTTATAAACAGGCTGGCTGCACACTGGAGCATTATCGTTAGCGTCCAGCACTGTAACATGAATGCGCACAGTCCCTGATCTGCGGGGTTCACCTCCATCTGACGCAATCAGGACGAGTGAGTGAGTCTCCTCTTTCTCTCGGTCTAAAGGATTTTGTAAAACCATTTCAATAAATCTGCCTCCATCGGGTTGATTTTGAACTTCTAATTTGAAGTGATCAGATGGTTTGAGTGTGTATTTTTGAATATCATTAATTCCAACATCAGAGTCGTCTGCACTCTCCAGAGGAAAACGTGTCCCCGCTGCAGCATTTTCTGAAATTTTCAATCTAATTTCATCCTTTGGAAACTTTGGACTGTTATCATTAATGTCTGTAACCTCCACCGTGATTCGATAAAGCTGGATTGGATTCTCTAAAATAACCTCGAAGCTGAAGCTACAGGGCGTCGTCTTTCCACACAGCTCTTCTCGGTCGATCCGCTCTTTAATAACGAGCGTTCCTTTGTCTCTGTTTAAATCGACATACTGTCGGCTTCCTTTTGTAATGATTCGAGCTTTACCTGATATGAGCCTCACCACATCCAAGCCTAAATCTCTCGCAATATTTCCAACAAAAGATCCTTCTGCCTGCTCCTCCGGTATGGAATACCGAGCCTGAGCAGCCACGGAGCTCAGCTGGAAGAGACAAAGAATGAAAACCAGGGCTGGCCATCGGCCTCTGTCTGATTTTATCCAGGCATCAGCCATCACAAAAGCACAGATCCAGTAGTTCCCCTGAAAATGCCAGCGGAGGGCAACTCAATCTTCAGAACGTCAAATGAAGGCGAAATTCCATCAAATATGACCAGAAACAGCTTCACAGTTGTGAATCCACACAGAGCCGAGCTTCGTTCTAACACATAAAATTAACCAATGGAAATAAAGGGGAGGAACGCTGCAGTGATTGTTTGGACACAAATTCAGTGACGTGTCAACAGCGGCACTCAGAGCCCAACCATGATATTGTATCCGAGTCACAGAAATCAGGATTTATGTTCTTATTGGGGAAAAAAATAAATTAGAAATAATTTTTAAAAATCAATTAAAATATCTTGGACAAACTGCCATATATAGCACAATATGCAAAAAACAAAAAGCAAAAAACCAAAAACGTAAATGATCACAATTTTCAGAAAATCATGATGGCAACGAATTTTTTTTTAAAACTATATTCCTTGTATTTTTCAGGAGATTTCAGATGCTTTAGTTAAAATGCTGTGCAGCACAAATAAGTACCAGTGAAATGAGGTTTTAAAAAAGAATTACAACAATACAGGAATAAAGGACTAGTGGTGCTGTAAGTGAAATTAATGAAGCAGGACAATTGATATTTGCTTTTTGCTCTGTTTTTTTAACTTTTTTTTTTTTTTTTTGCATTTACAGTGTTAGGATCCCTTATATTGTTAATTATATTAGCATTCGTCTTACAAAAATAAAATATTTAAGTTAATGAAGAATTGTGACAAACTGCAAAATTTATAGTTTTATAACAGATTTCAACTGATCCGACTATTAACTGCATGTTTTTGAAAAATATAAATCTACATTTTAAATACCAGTGAAAACATGAAAGCTAAGACTTTGTTTTTTAAGTGGAATTTTTAACATATATAATTATTTCATTTTTTTTAATTAGACCAACAAATTGTATTGCTTTCCGACCATTATCAGTATCAATTCTAAATCTGTCTATAAATGCAAGGAACCTCGGTCTGTGTCTTTTCCTCTCATATCTCTTGAACCATTCATCAGACTAATCACAGATTTGAAACGTACTTTGCTGAGGTTATGAGGGTGTGCATCCCCGAATACAGAGTTGTTTAGTCACAATATGTAATTTTTATCAATAATAGTTTAGCCATCTTAACTCCTTAAGGGGTTTGTAACTACTAAGGAGTTATAAGAAGTTCTGAACAACTCCTTATATGGTCATGTGACCGAAATTGTATGACCTCATATCAGAACATAGTGTGCCTGTGTTCTTAACTCCTTAAAGGGAGTTCTTATAAAAAAAGTTCCGAACAGCTCCTTATAAGGCATTGACCAGTTCAACAGGAACTGAACAACGTCTTATATGGTCACTTGACCGGGCACTGTACAAATAGTCTGACAATTCAGCACCATGGATAGAGATAATTATGCCGATTTCCAGGTTGAACAAAAATAAAAAAAAAACAAAACAAAACAAACAAAAAACAAAACAAAAAAAACCCCAAAACAAAAACAAGAGGAACTCAACACTGATTAGAAATCTCACTCACCAAAGTAGACATTTGAGAACAGGTCCCCGATAGCTGCTTTTCCACTTCATGTGTTTCAGTTCCAGCTCCTTCCACACTCACTAAACTTTCACTCCTCGGCTGCATATATTTCATGTCACTCTTTCTGGAGTCAGTGGTCCTGCACACCTCATAGTTGTACACGTGCTGGAGAGTCCCTGTCCCCAAAGTGTCTGAGTAACGTGGTGGATAATATGGAATCACAGGGAGGTTGGAGTGATACAGGATGCGAGACTGTC
The DNA here is from genome assembly GCA_020510985.1 of Pholidichthys leucotaenia. NCBI lineage: Eukaryota > Metazoa > Chordata > Actinopteri > Cichliformes > Pholidichthyidae > Pholidichthys > Pholidichthys leucotaenia. The sequence continues at coordinate 37,947,820 of CM035840.1, read as the reverse complement.
TCCACCTGTAGATTTTCACTGATATAATAACCACTAAACAGGTGATGAGGAGGAAGGAGACTACAGCCAGAGCCAGCACTAAGTAAAAAGTCAGGTTATCATTGTATTCCTTGTCGTGTGTAAAGTCAGTGAACTCCGACAGCACTTCAGGGAAGCTGTCCGCCACGGCCACGTTAACAGTGACTGTAGCTGAACGAGAGGGCTGCCCGTTGTCCTCCACTATAACAGTCAGTCTTTGTTTCACAGCATCTTTATCAGTCACTTGGCGGATAGTTCTGATTTCTCCATTCTGTAAGCCCACTTCAAACAATGCCCTGTCTGTGGCTTTCTGCAGTTTATAGGAGAGCCAGGCATTCTGTCCAGAGTCCACATCAACAGCCACCACTTTAGTGACCAGATAGCCCACATCTGCTGAACGAGGAACCATTTCAGCCACCACAGAACCACCAGTCTGGACCGGGTACAGAACCTGAGGGGGGTTATCGTTCTGGTCCTGGATCATTATTTTAACTGTAGCCACTGAACTCAGAGGAGGAGATCCAGCATCCCGAGCAGTTATGTTAAACTCAAATGACTTAATTTGTTCATAATCAAACGATCTTATAGCATGAATTGCTCCATTTTCCGAATTTACTGATACCAGTGATGTCACAGCGACCCCATTAATCTCCTTTTCCTCCAGGAAATAAGAAACACGAGCGTTTTGACCCCAGTCTGCATCACTAGCACTGACAGTAAACACAGAGAATCCAGGAGAGTTGTTTTCTGGTACAGTTTTAGTATATTCTGACTGACCAAATCTGGGTGGGTTGTCATTCACGTCAGAAACTTTGACATTAATATTTTTACTGCTAGACAGAGGAGGAGAACCTTGATCAGACACAGTTATGGTGATATTATACTCAGGGATACTCTCTCTGTCTAAAAAGTCTTCAGTTACTATGGTGTAATATCCTGTTAATGAAGACTCGATTTTAAAAGGAACATCAGAGTTAATGGAGCACTTGACAACACCGTTGCCATCAGAGTCTTCATCATCTACGTTAAGAACAGCTATAGTTGTTCCTGGGGGAGAATCCTCTGATACTGAGTTAGAAAATGACATCAGCTGTATAGTAGGGACGTTATCATTCTCATCTATGACCTGAATTATAACTTTACATGTGTCAGAAAATCCTCCATGGTCACTAGCCCGCACTTTTAACTGATAAGTTTTAGATTTTTCAAAGTCTAGTTTACCTGTAACTTTAATCTCTCCTGTTTGAAGATTTATATCAAAAAGCTGTTTTGTCTCTTTGTCGATGTGGGGAAATGAAAACGTGACCTCCCCATTTACTCCTTTATCTGCGTCATGTGCACTAACAGCTGTTACCACAGTACCTTCAGGAACATTCTCCTTCACTTCTGCTTTATAAACAGGCTGGCTGCACACTGGAGCATTATCGTTAGCGTCCAGCACTGTAACATGAATGCGCACAGTCCCTGATCTGCGGGGTTCACCTCCATCTGATGCAATCAGGACGAGTGAGTGAGTCTCCTCTTTCTCTCGGTCTAAAGGATTTTGTAAAACCATTTCAATAACTGTGTCACCATCGGGCAGGTTTTGAACTTCTAATTTAAAGTGATCAGCTGGTTTGAGTGTGTATTTTTGAATATCATTAATTCCAACATCAGAGTCGACTGCACTCTCCAGAGAAAATCGAGTCCCTGGTGCTGCATTTTCGGCTATTTTCAAGCTGATGTCATTATTCGTAAATGTAGGACTGTTATCGTTAATGTCTGTAACCTCCACTGTGATTCGATAAAGCTGGATTGGATTCTCTAAAATAACCTCGAAGCTGAAGCTACAGGGCGTCGTCTTTCCACACAGCTCTTCTCGGTTGATCCGCTCTTTAATAACGAGCGTTCCTTTGTCTCGGTTTAAATCAACATACTGTCGGCTTCCTTTTGTAATGATTCGAGCTTTACCTGATATGAGCCTCGCCACATCCAAGCCTAAATCTCTCGCAATATTTCCGACAAAAGATCCTTCTGGCTGCTCCTCCGGTATGGAATACCGAGCCTGAGCAGCCACGGAGCTCAGCTGGAAGAGACAAAGAATGAAAACCAGGGCTGGCCATCGGCTTCTGTCTGCTTTTATCCAGGCATCAGCCATCACAAAAGCGTAGATGCAGTGATTCCTCTTGAGATGCCAAATGAGTGGAACACAATATTCAAACTAGAAAATATCTCCGTATTGTAATCAATCAAACCAAGAACAGCCTCTCCTATTTAAATCCACACAGAGTCGAGCGTCGTCTCTCTACATAAAATAACGAGTGAATCTAAAAGGGAGGACCGCTGCACTGATCGTTTGGACACAAATTCAGTGATGTATCAATAGCGGCACTCAGAGCCCAAACTTGGTAATGTATCTGAGTGACAGAAAATCAGGAATTATTTAAACTAAAAACCAAACAAATAAACAAAAAAAAAACGACTTAATTTTAAATACAACAGGGGATGCAAGGTATATAAATAACATTCTGCAAAAAGCTATAGACTGTAGGCATGAATAGCTATAGACTGTAGGTGCTCCAAAATAGTACCTAAAAACTATCTTCCAATTGTATTAACTCCAGTTATCAGATCACCAAAACATGTATTTTTGTAGTCTCTATGTTACCGATAACAATCAGTCAAAAAAAGACTAAAATAATACTATTTTAAGTCAGCTAAACTTTATAAACTAATGGATTCTTAAGCATAGCTCATGCCTTGGGTAAGTATAAAACATAATAATAATAATAATAATAATAAACAGTACTTTTTTGTAATTAAAGTTTTTATTGACTTTATACAAGATGGTACTACACATACTGATCTTCCAAGTTTCACATCAATCTCCAAAAAGGGTAAATAAATAGGGTATGCATATATATATATATACTGTATATATATATATGTATACATATACTGTATATGTGGCTGATTACAAAGCAAGGATATCAGTGAGGGAAGGCAATAACCCCCCCCAAAAAAACAAAACAAAACAAAACAAAACAAAAAAACAAAACAAAACAGGGAACGAGAGAAAGACAGGCCTTCATTAAGAGATTGAATTGTTAGCCAAAGAAATAAAATTCCAAAAGTTTCTCCATATTGGTCCCTTAGTGTGATTCCCATCAGTCCTCCTATTTAACATGGACTCATATGAGGCAGTCTTTATCATATAGCTAACCCATTCTTCCATTCTAGGGGGTTCGATTGATTTCCAGTGAGAAAGTATAGTTCTGGCTGCTGTAGTTAGTTCAGTCATGACCACTGAGAATTCTTCTTTCGATAAAATAGGTACTTGGGATTTGTCTCCAAGTAGACACATTCTTGGTGACAATGGGAGTGTCTTGCCCAACCACTCACCCATATGCCTGAGATTTTTAGTCCAAAAAGGCTGAACAAGTGGGCAATCCCAAATACAGTGCAAAAAAGTTCCTTTTTCTTTCTTACATTTCCAACATAGATTATTATTTAACAGACCCATCCTATGTAGTCTTGCTGGCGTCCAAAAGTATCTATGCATTATTTTATACTGTATAAGTTTACTTCTGGCTTCCCTTACATATTTCCCACTATCTGACAAAATGTTTAACCACGCTTCTTCACTCATTATACAATCCAGGTCTTCCTGCCATATTCTTCTCAAGCTGTCACATCCGTTACTAAGTAGACCATTAATTAGTCTGTAAAAAGCAGATGCATGAAGACATTTCAATGGTAATTTAAAAAAAATCTATGATAGGGTTACAGTCCTTATACTGATTCATTGATGTCAGACAGCTCCTAATTTGGAGATACTTCCAAAAGTGACCTTTCCCTGTAAGAGTATATTTCTTGAGCAAATCTGTATAAGACACAAACACACCATCTTGATACAGGTCATTCACCTGGTGTATGCTACCAAGGTGCCACGTTTTCCAGTATAATGGTGTTTTCCCAATAATAATTGCTGGATTATACCATAAAGATGAGTAGGATTGGCTAAGGTGTGGGATCTTTAACATCCTATGTATTCTGATCCAGACCTCTTTTGAATGAGATAAGATAGGGTTCAGGGATCTATGTTGGGACTGGGAAAAACTATCTATAGGAGTAAATGGACAGCACATTTCAGCTTCAATGTCAACCCAATCCAATTTACTGTGTCTGCCTAAGTGTTTTGCTAATTTGGTCATTCCAAATGAGATATGATATAGCCTCAGGTTTGGTAACCCCAGGCCTCCTTTTATCCTTTGGCCAACACAGTTTGTTCATACCAATCCTTGGTCTCTTCCCCTCCCACAGAAATTCTTTAATTATGAAGTCATATTGTTTAAAAAAACTGTGGTGATATGGCAATTGGCAACATCATTGTTATATAATTGAGCTGGGGTGCAACAACCATTTTAACAACATTGATCTTGCCCCATAATGAGAGTTTTAATTTCCCCCACTTATCTAACTTAATTTTAATTTTCTGTAACATAGGCTCGAGATTCAGACTGGGGACATCTTCGATATTCCGGCTTAACTTTATACCTAAGTGACATTCCATTTGACACCCATTTGAAGTTAAAGCCAGACACTGAACTAGGATGGCATGTACCAGAAGTAGGCATGGCTTCTGATTTCCTCCAGTTAATTTTGTATCCTGATAGTTTAGAATAAGACTGAATAGTTGTCATTAAATGTGGTAAAGAGTTCAAAGGATCTCTAATTAGTGTCAGAACATCATCCGCATACAGTAATAATTTATGTTCTTTCCTCCCTCCCACCACTCCCTTAATATTTCCGTCTGATCTGATGGCAATAGCAAATGGTTCAAGTACAATGTTGAAAAGTAAGGGGGACAGTGGACAACCTTGTCTGGTACCTCTCGAAAGGTCGAAGAATGATGAAATCGTCCCATTAGTTGTTAAGGCTGCCTCGGGATTTTTGTATATTATCTTAATCCAATTAATAAAAACTGGTCCAAAGCCAAACTGTGTTAACGTATAAAGTAAAAATTCCCATTCCACTCGATCAAAAGCCTTTTTGGTGTCAAGTGAAATGGCTACAATAGGGTCCTGGTTTGAATGATTAAGCCAGATCAGATGTAATAATTTTCTCATATGGTCTGTAGAAGATCGATTTTTCATAAATCCGGCCTGGTCTGAATGAATTATATTAGGGAGTACTCTCTCTAAGCGAAGGGTAAGAATCTTTGTAAGAATTTTGCAGTCCATGTTTAATAAACTTATGGGTCTATAATTACAGGGTTCTGTTGTGTCTTTATCTTTTTTAGGGATTGCTGATATTAAGGCTTCATTAAATGATGGTGGGAGGAATCCTAATATGAATGCCTCATTGTAGACTTCCAATAACTTTGGTGCTAATATTTCAATGTATTGTTTATAATATTCTACTGGGAATCCATCCATGCCGGGTGATTTCCCCGTTTTCATCTGTGATACTGCCATCCTAATCTCCGCCTCTGTTATAGGATTATCTAAAAGTTCCACATATTCATCGGCTAATTTTGGTAGAGTGATATTAGAAAAAAAATCATTGATGTCGTTTGGATTTAAGCTGCCTTGTGACGTATAAAGTTCCCTATAAAATTGTTTAAATACATCATTTATTTCTTTACTAGATGACACCAGGGTATTTCCCTTCTTAATTATTGGTATCATATTGTAGGAGTTCTGTTGTTTAAGTTGCCTACTAAGCAGCTTGCCGGTTTTCTCTCCCTCCTCATAGAAAGTTGCTCTGAGCCTAAATAAGGCATATTCAGCTTTTTTTTTTTATTATAAATTTCCTGCAACTGGAATTTAAATTTACATATATCTTGATATAATTTATCTGAAAAATGTCTTGATAATACCATTTCCAATTTTCTAATTTGATATTCCAGATCCTTGATTTTATCCCTATTTTCATTTTTCTTTTTTGATGCCTGTCCTATGATTTCCCCCCAGATAAATGCGTTACATGCTTCCCATTCTGTGGCTCTTGAGCCTGTAGTACCTGAGTTAAGCTCAAAGTAATACTTGAGTTCTTCCTTCATTGTCAGGTTAAATGTTTCATCATGTAAAAGTGATGTATTTAACCTCCATCTGCCTTTTCTATCCTTGTCAATATCAGTGTCAATACATAACTCTATAGCTGCGTGATCTGACAGGGCCATTGCATTTATTTTACTCTCAATTACAGATTTTTATTTTATTTATTTTTTTTTGTTACTTATTTGTACCTGTAGGTAGACTTGGTTTGCAGTCTGGTGACAAGCCACCGGCTGCTGGTCGCTGTGTGCGCGAGCGCCCTAAACCTACATGTTTTTGGTGTGCGGGAGGAAACCGGAGAAATCCCGGAGTAAACTCGCGCAACACGGGGAGAACATGCAAACTCCACACAGCTCACTGTTGGTCGGGGGCTGGGATCGAACCCACGATCTCATGATCCCCGCGATCCCCCGGCCGAGGGTAAAACTGTGCTGCCACAGTGCTAAACCACTGCGCCACCGTGCAGCCCAGATTGCAGATCTGCAGAACTGCAGATTTTACAGTATTACTTGAAATTAGAAAAAAGTCTATCCTGGAATATGATTTCTGGCAGTGGGAGAAGAAGGTGTACTCCCTCCCCCTCGGATTTACCAGTCGCCAAATATCCACCAAGCCCACATCTTTACACAGCATATGTAATGCAGCCCTATCCTTTGAAGTTGTCGATCCACTGAATTTACTCTTATCCAAAAATACATCCATCACTTGGTTGAAGTCACCTGCCAATATAATTTGACCCTCTGTTTCCCCTAAAATTTTGTTCACTTCATTAAAAAAATTTGAGTCTTCTTTATTAGGTGCATATATGTTACACAACACCATTTTTATCCCATTAATAATCGCCTCAATACAGACCATTCTGCCTTCATTATCCTTATGTTCTTTGACCAAAACAAAACCCAATTTTTTATTTATTAGAATACAAACCCCATTCCTCTTGCTTGAGTAGGAGCTATGAAAAACCTGGCCCACCCAGCCCCATTTCAATTTGGCTGCCTCCTCTCCCTTAAAGTGGGTCTCTTGAATGAAAGCTATATCTACTTTATGTTTGAGATATGTTAGGACCTTCCCTCTCTTTTTAGGATCCCCATAGCCATTAATGTTCCAGCTGATATATTTAACATAATTACTGGCCATGTATTTGGTTAAAAGCATGAATATTCATGATAGGGGACTGGCTACCTGATGTCCTACTATAGCCAATATCCCACTTTAAAACTTACGTCTTACTTATGATAATACTAGCAGTTATTTCCCTAGTTATTTCAGTCAGTACCATACCCTTATCAAAACACATTAATATAGACTTGAACATTTTTGAACTGAATATCTCTGAACATCTGAGGTAAGAAACAAAAATAATAAAAACTTAAATGCACTTCAAATGACATTAACAGGGGCATAAGGTCCCTGCTCCTTAGTGACAACTCAAAAATATCAAACAAAAACATCTTGGACCGTGGAGTATCGCTCACCCGGCCACTAGGTGTCTCCTCTGGCCTTGGCTCAGGCGGCACAAAACTAAATCCTCACCCCCCCCCCCCCCAATTCAACAACATAATATTAAATCTATTACCCATTGAATGTCATTGGTCCACGCTATATGCATAATGGTATACAGATTCATTCATGCCTAGTAAAATTCTCCTCGATATATTGTTCAGCATCCCTTGCATCGGTAAAGCTGCAGCTCTTCCCTTCCCATGTAAAGCGCAACGTAGCTGGATATGTCAGCTTGTATCTTACGTTATGGAGCTGCAGAGATTTCCTCGCTGCCGTGAAAGTTTTCCTCTTTAGCGCCATTTCTCTAGCAACATCCGGGAACACCGATAATTTCAGATTCTCCCATTTTATTCCGCGTTTCTCTCTCGCCATGGTGATCACTTTCTCCCTCGCTGATTGTCCTAGAAATCTCATGAGCACCGGTCTGGGCGGCTGGTCCCCGGCAGGTCTGGGGGCCGCTGTCCGGTGTGCTCTCGCCACCTCAAATTCTCCGTCCACGTCAATGCCAAGCCCTTCGCATAACATTTTCTTCACGCACGCTTCCATCGTTCCGTTTGTTCCGTATGTTTCCTTCAGACCCACAAGTCTCACGTTATTCCTCTTAGAGTGGTTTTCCAGCTCCTGTAGGCGGTTCTGTAATATTTCCATCTTTTTATCGCGGGCTTCATTGTCGTTCACTAGTGGGTCTATTGTATCTTCCAGTTTAGAAATCCGTACCTCCATCTCCTCCAACCTCTCATGTATGTTGTTCACTGCATTCTTTAGCTCCGTAGTTGTAGTTTTAATGGTTGAGGTATCTGCTGCGACCACTTGAAGCATCATGCTTATTTTGGTGATTTCAGCAAACATAGTCTCCATGTTCCTTGGCTCGGCGTCCTGTGTATTAGATTCTAAAGTGGGTACAGCAGCTTCCTCCACATGGCTGGGATTTTTCCTGGTAGATACGCGGCCTGTATGTCCTCCCTTAGAAGTCTTTTGGACTCAAAAACTATCGCCGGGCAGCTTAAACAAACATACAGGCACTGACCGAGGCTGGTTTGCTCGAGGAATGTAGCAAATAGTCAGGTATAAAACAGTTTGGTGGACAGGGCGAGAAGAGCTAAATTAGTGTGCTGCCATCTTGCTCGGCATACCCACGTGACTCCACCTCAATAATAAACAGTACTTATCCTAAAAGATCCCACCAAAAGAAACATACCTTCTAACTATATTGTCCAATAACTTGCCTACCAACTACGTGGAAATTACTAACTGGCCTGATTTCACAGGCAATCTATCAACATCTTGATGAGAATGAGTTACTACCTTGGGATCAGTCAGGGTGTGGCAAAGGAAGCAGGGGAACTAAAGATCAGCTGTGTACAGATAAAGTGATAATGAAAGATAGCAAGAGAAGGAATACAAACTTAGCAATGGCCTGGGTGGACTATCAAAAGGTTTATGATCCCACACTCCTGGATCATGGAAGTAATAGATATGCTGAAAGTTGCAGATAACATCTGGCAACTTCTCCATCAAAGCATTAAAATATAGAAAACAAAAGTGGAGAGTCAAGGGGAAGTACTAGGGGAGGTCAGTATCAAGAGAGGAATTTTCCAAGGTGATAATTTGTCCCCATTGCTCATTGTAATGTCAATGAAGCTGCTGTCACAACTTCTAAGATACTCAAGACCTGGTTATGAGTTCAAGAACAAAGTGAAGATCAATCATTTGCTACATCTGGACGATCTTAAACTGTTTGCAAAAACAGAATGACAGTGAATCCCTTGTGAACACAGTACGAATCTTTAGCAGTGACATAGGGATGCAATTTAGTCTAAGCAAATTCGTGGTGATTGTTATCAAAAGAGGAAAACCAATTCACAGCAAAAACTTTGCAATGCCAGATGGTGAAGAGTTTAGCTCATTGGGAGAAGATAGGAACTATAAGTACCTGGGGTATTAGAAGCTGACCAGATTAAACACCCTGAAATGAAGAAGAAGATTGAGACAAAATATTTCATCAGAGTGTGAAAGGTGCTTAAGTTGAAGCTTAATGCTGGGAATGCCATTAAAGCTATCAACACATAGTCAGTATCGCTTGCAAGGTATGTGCCGGGTGTAGTTGTCTGGACACAAGAGGAGCTGAAAGTGATGGACAGGAAGACAAGAAAACTACTGATGATGTATGGAGGCTTGCACCCCAAATCAGATGTAGACAGGCTGTATGCATCAAGAGTCAAAGGTGATAGAGGATTGATGGGAGTAGAAGAGACTGTGAGGTAAGAGGAGCAGTGCCTTTTCAAGTACATAGATGGGAAGAAGGATAACATCATGGAAACGATTAAAACATACATAAAAGAGGGATGAGATGTGTTGGCGAAGGAGCTTAAGGTAGACCAAGAAAAGAGCAGACTGGATGGGTGGAAAGGAAAGGCAACGCATGGGCAACATCTAAGACAGACAGAAGAGATCTCTGGACCAGAGAGATGGCAGTAGCTGAAGCGAAGGTGTTTGAAGTGAGAAACAAGAAGCCTACTAGTTGCTGCCCAAGATCAAGCACTTCGTGCCAACTACAGCAAAGAAAAAGTTGAGAAACGGCCTGTCTCACCTCTTTGTAGGATGTGCCAACAGAAAGATGAGACGGTTACCCACTTGGTTAGTGAGTGTAGCAAAATGGCCCAAATGAATACAAACACAGATATGATAGAGTGACAACAGCGGTCCACTGGGGACTGGCCAAAAAAATATGGATTACAACATTCAGAGAAATGGTACGAGAATAAGGCAGAAGCTGTAAGTGAAAATGAAGAGACAAAATTACTTAAGGACTTTAATATACAAACGGATAAAATAATCCAGGCTAGAAGACCAGACATTGTGCTTGTAAGGAAAAAAGAAAAATTGATGTTGCAATCAATCCCTGTAGACTCCAGATCATGGATCAAGGAAGATGATAAGATAAAGAAGTATAGTGATCTAACATGGGAACTTAAGAAAATATGGGGAGTTAAGACAAGAGTAATACCAATAGTGATTGGAGCTCTGGGAACAGTGACAAGGAGGCACAAACACTTGTCAGATTTGGGAATCAACTTATCATTTGAAACTGTCCAGAAAACAATCCTACTGGGAACATCTCATATTCTGAGAATAGTCTTAACATAGAAAATGAACTGAAATAAGAATGGACTAGACTAGACTGAGTTGAATGCGTTATTTACCCCAGATCTCTGGATGGGGTCCGGCCATAGCTTGAAGTGTCTGAAGACAACCTGCAGTGTTTTAGACATAATAATAATAATTTTTAGAATAATCCTTTTCACAAAAACACCTATGGTATATAATTCTCTTCCACAGTGTTGCAAATGAGTTTTTGTTTTGAAAAGATCTAAAAGATGAGTGGTAAATGCTAAATTTAGATTGAATTTAACATTTTAAGTGTCCCATTGTCACGGTGGCCCTCGCGAGCCACCACGAGACGCCACACCATCACCAGAGAGTTGTGCAAGAGCTTTTATTAACGGTGAAATAAGACACACAAGCTGCTGAGGTAGTGACACACACAAGTCTACCCACACTGGGAGGCGTAAGGCTAAATAGCTCACTCACAGGTCCGCAGGAGGCGATGGTCAACCCTCAGACAGACAATGTAGAAATACAATCCAAGCATAAGCAGCTCCGACAATGAGAGACGACACTGCTGCAGGGATGCGGTCGCTAGTGTGGGTTTAAAAAGTCCATCACTAACGACCACAAATGCAGAACAGCTGTTCAGAACTTGACGGCTGAGCGGAAGCCTCCCCGAGCGCTGTCACAATAAGAGCTTGCGGAGCTGGGACAACAACGCCGCTGTCAAGCCCTGACAGGAATAGCCAGAGCACAAATGACATAGTGCTCAGGTCGTAATAGTAGCTCCCCCTCAAAAGACAGGCTCCGAACGTCTTGTAACACCCCAGCCCCCCCACCCCCCAACCACAGGGCGAGTGAATTGAGGAACAGGCGAGGGGGGAGCCAGACAAGACCCAACAAGACCCCAAACGAAAAAAGGGAAAAGAAAAACATATCCCTCGACATATCCATCAAATTCCCCCCCAGAACAATGAGGGGGAAAAAAAAAAGGCAGGACACAAGTGAGGGAATACAGGGTACAAGCACAATACTCTAAATCACAAAAAATAATTAGACCAGGGCACAAATGAGGAAAATACTGAGCATGGTTACAAGTAAAACATACTACTCAACAGCACACAAATGATGTTTAGATCGGGGCAAGGAGGAAAAAAAAAAAAACCACCATGAAGGTGACAGGAACGAATGAGGCAATTACAGAGTACGGTTGAAAGGGAAACAAGACACATTACTCCATAACGCACAAACGAGGCTTGGAACAGGACAAAAATGAAGAAAATGCTGAGTACGGTTAATAGAAAATACAATACACAGCGCTACATACACAGATCCACCTAGAGGACAAAAAAAAAAAAAAAACTGCACCCGAGTGACCTTAATATTAACTGAACATAAGCGACACCGGAGGATGACGGCAGGCAGAGTCCAATAAAGCCGGGACTGTGCCGGTGGTCTCCCTGCCCATTGTCCAGCTGGTGAACTGGGGAAAAGGGAATGTTCGGGCGGCCTACCCCAGGCCCAGGCCCCAAGAAACAAGTTCTCCGGTGGCCGTACCAGGCCACCCAGAAGCAAACACAGTATATTGGGTGACCAACCCAAGGCGCCAAACCCACAAAGCAGTTCCTCGGGTGGTCGACCCGCATCTCTCAGCCACCAGAGCCATGGAGGGATAGCGTGCGGCAGCCTGCCTGGCGAAGAAACGACATGAGAGCGCCAGCCTGCCAGAAAAAAACCTCCAACGGCCCCCAGCTGGTGGCTCCTGAGAGGGGAATAATCAAGGCAATGGGTCCACCTCACATCAGGCGGCAAAGGGTCTGCGGCTCCTCCACCAATCTCGGTCCAGACCGAAGCGATAGTCGCAGCTCCGCCTTCATCAGATCCCGATTGGATCACAGCAGCACCCGCGTCGGACCCCGATTGGGTCACTGCCCTACCAGCGTCGGACCCCGATTGGACCTCCTCGAAACCCGATTGGGTCACAGTAGCACCTGCGTCAGACCCTGATTGGACCACGTCGGACCCCGATTGGGCCGCAGCTGCACCTGCGCTGGACCCCCACTGGATCTCGTCAGGCCCTGATTGGGTCACCGCTGCACCCGCGTCGGACCCCGACTGGGTCACCCCAGCCCACGCGTCGGACCCCGACTGGATCACCTCAGCCCACGCGTCAGACCCCGACTGGGTCTGGACGGACCCCAACTGGGTCGGTACTGCACCGGCGACGACCTCCATCCCCGAACCTGGGGGCCTCCAGTCCCGCGACCTCAACAGACTCCAAACCGGTTAAGCTGTGGAGAGGCTCAGAGGACAGGAGAGGACCGGAATCAGTTTCACTGGCAGCGCCAGAGCCCAGCGAGATGAGCTCGGGTGCAGCAAACAGCTGCCCCTCGCTCGCCTCCCCACGAGGCAGGCAAAAATGCTCTAACACACCACAGAGAAAGACAAAGAAGAGCACTTGCCTGCACTCGGGCTCTGGAGCCATCCAGGACTCCGTCGATCCAGGTTCAGGTAGAAGCTCATCGTCGGGCTCCCACTCAGCTGCGTCGGGTTCCACAGCCGGCCTGATGGTTTCCACAGCTGGACCCTCCCGCGCAGATGTCCACACCGATAACCCGCACGGTGTGGTGGCAGGGGACCCTCGACCTGCTGGCTCAGGCTGCTCCTCTGTGGAGACCTGGGGACGCTTGCTCGTTGGCTCGGGCTCCTCACCGCAGTCCGCTCTCCTCCTCTGTCCAAAACAAGGCTGCGGGGCCGGGATAATTCCCAGAGTCGCAGGCCTCCCCCTCGTTCGACGGCATGGATCTAACGCCGAGGTTCACTCCGCAGGAGGAAACAGAGGCAGCAGGTTCAGTACAGATAGCTACAGCTGGAGGAGGAAACTCGGGGGGCTGCAAACCCCGAGCTTCACCCCCAGGAGTCAGACAAGACAGATCACCATGATAAGAAGGAGAGTGAAATTGAACTTGCCTGTCTCCCGGAGGGAGGATGGTACCAGCTGTAGAGGACATTGCTCCTTCCCTCGCTCACTGGGTGGTAGGAAAGGACCCATGGACAGAGCTCGCCGGCGCAGGACTCTGATCATTTACAGCAGCTGGAGAGGGCATCAAGGACGAGGGAGCGGCAGCCGAAGCGGGCCGAGCACAGCATGCTGACCGTACAGCAGGGGGTGGTGGCCCGAAAAAAGGGACTGCAGGAATTCCCTCTTGATGTGACGCCTAAGAGACAGCTGACAGGTTGAGTGGGTCATTCCGGCGGCCCGGAACTGGATCCGGAGCAGGAGCTTGCTGAAGATGTGCTCGGCCGCGGCGCCGACGCCTACACCGGCCCCCAGATAGTGCGAACTCCAGAAATGGATCGAGGACAGGATTGGGATCCGTAGGCCAAGAGCAGGAGTGCCTCTTCTCCTGCTTCATGCTGCGTTCCTCCTCCAGCATCAGGAATATCTCGCGTTGCACGGCGCTATCTACCCTCCTCTCGTCGACTTCTGGGTGGTCGGCGTAGCGGGGAGAGAGATGACGAAGAACGTCTTCAGCAGAGTCCAGGTACCAGTGTATGCCGTGATCGTAATCCAGCAGGGAAGCGGAGATGAGCATCTCATCCACGACTTCCAGAATGCCTGTCAGCTCGTGGCACGGACTCCAAGCCCGGCCCCTCCGCGACGGCATTCCTAACACACACCGTACCCAGACAGGAAAAGCAAATGTCCAAAAAACTCTAACTCACTGGTGAAAGGCGTCTCGGGTTGGCATCACCGTAAACGCCGTTTCTGGCAGCAGTGTACTGTCACGGTGGCCCTCGCGAGCCACCACAAGACGCCACACCGTCACCAGAGAGTTGTGCAAGAGCTTTTATTAAAGGTGAAATAAGACACACAAGCTGCTAAGGTAGTGACACACACAAGTCTACCCACACTGGGAGGCGTAAGGCTAAATGGCTCACTCACAGGTCCGCAGGAGGCGACGGTCAACCCTCAGACAGACAATGTAGAAATACAGTCTAAGCATAAGCAGCGCCGACGAAGAGAGACGACACTGCTGCAGGGATGCGGTCGCTAGCGTGGGTTTAAAAAGTCCATCACTAACGACCACAAATGCAGAACAGCTGTTCAGAACTTGACAGCTGAGCGGAAGCCTCCCCGAGCGCTGTCACAATAAGAGCTCCAGGAGCTAGGACAACAACGCCGCTGTCAAGCCCTGACAGGAATAGCCCGAGCACAAATGACATAGTGCTCGGGTCGTAACACCCATTGATCCAACAATTAAAAATCATAGTGATTTACAAACAAAAGCCACTGCCCAAATTACATAAAAACTATGTTATGTGGTCTTCATATGTAGTTGATATTTACAATGATGCTGAGAAAAGTACAGCACTCTATCCACAAAAGCAAGAAATAAAGTGATTTTAAAACCATTTCACTTAGAATTCAGCACCATGGACAGTGGCAATCAGGCAAGACAAAATTATTGCAGAATAACGAGAAAAGAATATAAAAATATGAAGCACTGAATATTAGAAAGTATCACTCACCAAAGTAGACATTTGAGAGCAGGTCCCTGATATCTGCTTTTCCACTTCACGTGTTTCAGTTCCAGCTCCTTCCACACTCACTAAACTTTCCCTCCTCGGCTGCATATATTTCATGTCACTCTTTCTGGAGTCAGTGGTCCTGCTCACCTCGTAGTTGTACACATGCTGGAGAGTCCCTGTCCCCAAAGTGTCTGAGTAACGTGGTGGATAATATGGAATCACAGGGAGGTTGGAGTGATACAGGATGCGAGACTGTCTCCACCTGTAGATTTTCACTGATATAATAACCACTAAACAGGTGATGAAGAGGAAGGAGACTACAGCCAGAGCCAGCACTAAATAAAAAGTCAGGTTATCATTGTACTCCTTGTCATGTGTAAAGTCAGTGAACTCCGACAGCACTTCAGGGAAGCTGTCCGCCACCGCCACGTTAACGATGACTGTAGCTGAACGAGAGGGCTGCCCGTTGTCCTCCACTGTAACAGTCAGTCTTTGTTTCACAGCATCTTTATCAGTCACTTGTCGGATAGTTCTGACTTCTCCATTCTGTAAGCCCACTTCAAACAGCGCCCTGTCTGTGGCTTTCTGCAGTTTATAGGAGAGCCAGGCATTCTGTCCGGAGTCCACATCAACAGCCACCACTTTAGTGACCAGATAGCCCACATCTGCTGAACGAGGAACCATTTCAGCCACCAGAGAACCACTAGTCTGGACCGGGTACAGAACCTGAGGGGGGTTATCGTTCTGGTCCTGGATCATTATTTTAACTGTAGCCACTGAACTCAGAGGAGGAGATCCGGCATCGCGAGCAGTTATGTTAAATTCAAATGACTTAATCTGCTCATAATCAAACGATCTTATAGCATGAATTGCTCCGTTTTCCGAATTTACTGACACCAGTGACGTCACTGATAACCCATTAATCTCCTTTTCCTCCAGGAAATAAGAAACACGAGCATTTTGACCCCAGTCTGCGTCACTAGCACTGACAGTAAACACAGAGAATCCAGGAGAGTTGTTTTCTGGTACAGTTTTAGTATATTCTGACTGACCAAATCTGGGTGGGTTGTCATTCACGTCAGAAACTTTGACATTAATATTTTTACTGCAAGACAGAGGAGGAGAACCTTGATCAGACACAGTTATGGTGATATTATACTCAGGGATACTCTCTCTGTCTAAAAAGTCTTCAGTTACTATGGTGTAATATTCTGTTAATGAAGACTCGATTTTAAAAGGAACATCAGAGTTAATGGAGCACTTGACAACACCATTACCATCAGAGTCTTCATCATCTACGTTAAGAACAGCTATAGTTGTTCCTGGGGGAGAATCCTCTGATACTGAGTTAGAAAATGACATCAGCTGTATAGTAGGGACGTTATCATTCTCATCTATGACCTGAATTATAACTTTACATGTGTCAGAATATCCTCCGTGGTCACTTGCTTGAACATTTAATTGATAAGTTTTAGATTTTTCAAAGTCTAGTCTCCCTGCCACTTTTATCTCTCCGTTTTTTTCATTCACTTCAAAAAGCTTTTTTGTCTCTTTGGCGACATGAGCTATGGAAAACGTGACCTCCCCATTTACTCCTTTATCTGCGTCATGTGCACTAACAGCTGTTACCACAGTACCTTCAGGAGCATTCTCCTTCACTTCTGCTTTATAAACAGGCTGGCTGCACACTGGCGCATTATCGTTAATATCCAGCACTGTAACATGAATGCGCACAGTCCCTGATCTGCGGGGTTCACCTCCATCTGATGCAATCAGGACGAGTGAGTGAGTCTCCTCTTTCTCTCGGTCTAAAGGATTTTGTAAAACCATTTCAATAAATCTGCCTCCATCAGGCTGATTTTGAACTTCTAATTTGAAATGATCCGATGGTTTAAGTATGTATTTTTGAATATCGTTAATTCCAACATCAGAGTCGTCTGCACTCTCCAATGAAAAACGAGTCCCCAGACCAGCGTTTTCAGCAATTTTTAAACTAATTTCATGTTTTGGAAATATAGGACTGTTATCATTAATGTCTGTAACCTCCACAGTGACTCGATAAAGCTGGATTGGATTCTCTAAAATAACCTCGAAGCTGAAGCTACAGGGCGTCGTCTTTCCACACAGCTCTTCTCGGTCGATCTGCTCTTTAATAACGAGCGTTCCTTTGTCTCGGTTTAAATCAACATACTGTCGGCTTCCTTTTGTAATGATACGAGCTTTACCTGATATGAGCCTCGCCACATCCAAGCCTAAATCTCTCGCAATGTTTCCAACAAAAGATCCTTCTGCCTGCTCCTCCGGTATGGAATACCGAGCCTGAGCAGCCACGGAGCTCAGCTGGAAGAGACAAAGAATGAAAACCAGGGCTGGCCATCGGCCTCTGTCTGCTTTTATCCAGGCATCAGCCATCACAAAAGCGTAGATGCAGTGATTCCTCTTGAGATGCCAAATGAGTGGAATGCAATCATCAGAATCGAAAATTTCTCCGTATTATAAACAAATCAAACTAAGAACTCTCCTATTTAAATCCACACAGAGTCGAGCGACGTCTCTCAAAATAGCAACGAATGAATCTAAAGGGGAGGACCGCTGTACTGATCGTCTGGACACAAATTCAGTGATGTGCCAACAGCGGCACTCAGAGCCCAAACATGGTAATATATCTGAGTGACAGAAAATCAGGGTTTATTTAAACTGAAAAACAACTTTATAATTTTTAATACAAAAAATTCTATTCTATTCTATTCATCTATTCAATAGATGGCACAAGGTATATAAATAACGTTACGCAATTATATATAGATTGACGCATGAATAAACAGGGGCTCCTAAAACGTAGATATATTCAAATTGTATGAGCGCTAGTTATCAGATCACCCAAATATGTATTTTTGCAGTAACTTTGATATCAGTAACAGTCGATAAAAAAGATTGAAATAATATTGCTTTATATCAGCTAAACTTTATAAATTAATGGATTCTTAAGCACAGCTGGTGCCTTGGGTGGTGATGATAATAATAATAATAATGACTCAATTTTCAAACACTTTCTTATAATCATCCCTTTCACACACACACAAAAAAATCCCTATGGTATATAAGTTTTGTTTTGACAATATTTAAAAAAATCACTGGTAAGTACAAAACTTACACTGGATTTAACATTTTAACAGTGTTCCATTGATCAAACTACGACAAACATCGTGGTGATTTGCAGACAAACAAAAAGCCACTGCCCAAATTACCTAAAAACTGTTATGTGGTGTTCATATGTATTTGATATTTACATTGATACTAACAGAAGTACAGCCCTCTATTCACACACAAAAAGAAGTACAGCCATTTTAAAATAATTTAAACTTAGAATTCAGTGATATGGACCAATATTCTTATAACCCTGTATCACTGAACTCCCTAATTGGTGTCCCATTACCACTGAGCAAGAAATTGATTGGACACAACCCTGTGACACAGGTAACACTTAGGATATGGAATCAGGTGAGAATCCATCTTGGGTGCAGTCAGGGCCTTGCTATTGATCCACTGATCCTATCTCAGCAAATGCCCTTTTCCCACCGTCCCTTATGGACACAACTTTCCTACCTGGGCTAAAAAAGGGGTGGGCTTAGTTAGGGACTCCTTCAGAGAAGGAAAATTTATGTCATTTCAGCAACTAAGGACCAAACTCAATATTCCACAATCACATTTTCTCAGATACTTGCAGGTATAGAGCTTTATTAGGAAACACTTTTCTCCATCTCTTCAAACTCCAAAGAGCAGCAGGTTAGAGGAATATCTGAGGGTAGATCCACTTCGGGGGCGGGGGTGGGGGGCGGGGGGTGCAGTATCTGCTATATTCAAATTGATACAGGGAGCAATGACTCCTTCACTGGACAATACTAAACAGCAATGGGAGGCTGAGTTAGGCTTTGGTCTTTATGCATCAGTGTGGAAGAGGTCAATCAAAAGGATGCATACATCACCTACCGTATATGTATCAGGCATGGGCTACTCCAAGTCAAGGTTTTCCATAAGCTCCATCTACCGAATAGCAGACTTGCTAAAATATTTCCAGGGACCAACAAAAACTGTCCAAAGTCTAAGTGTGGTCCAGGCACCCTTATCCATGTGTTCTGGGATTGCCCAATGTTGAAGGATTTCTGGGAGGTGGTTTTTGATACCATCACAACAGTCCGGGGAACACGAATACCAAAAAACCCTATCACAGCTCTATTTGGGGTGGTGCCACAAGATTGCAAGATCTCAGCTACTCATGCCACAGTTGTGGCCTTCACCACACTTTTTGCAAGACAGCTTATTTTGTTTAGACGGAAAAAGGCTTTACCCTCCGTCCCATAAACATTGGGTACTGAATCTGGTAGTGCATCTTAAGTTGGAACATTTCGGATACATAACTCAAGGATCGGAAAGGAAGTTCAAAGAGCTTTGGCAGCCATTCTTAGTGTACTTTGAGAGACTTTCTGTAAAATGAACAAATGTGAATGACCCCTCGCCCCCTTCTTTTTTCTTGCTTGTTTTGTTGTTCTGTTTTGTGTCAGTGGTTTTTACAGTTGTATGCAATGTGCTAGAGTTGCGTGATGTTATGCTCTGTATCAGTATGTGAAAATTCAATAAAACATTCACATGGAACTTAGAATTCAGCACCATGGACAACGGCAATCAGGCAAGACTGATTTATTGGAGAATAACAAGAGAAAAGAACAGAAAATTACGAAGCACTGAATATTAGAAAGTATCACTCACCAAAGTAGACATTTGAGAACAAGTCCCTGATAGTTGCTTTTCCACTTCATGTGTTTCAGTTCCAGCTCCTTCCACACTCACTAAACTTTCACTCCTCGGCTGCATATATTTCATGTCACTCTTTCTGGAGTCAGTGGTCCTGCACACCTCATAGTTGTACACGTGCTGGAGAGTCCCTGTCCCCAAAGTGTCTGAGTAACGTGGTGGATAATATGGAATCACGGGGAGGTTGGAGTGATACAGGATGCGAGACTGTCTCCACCTGTAGATTTTCACTGATATAATAACCACTAAACAGGTGATGAAGAGGAAGGAGACTACAGCCAGAGCCAGCACTAAGTAAAAAGTCAGGTTATCATTGTACTCCTTGTCATGTGTAAAGTCAGTGAACTCTGACAGCACTTCAGGGAAGCTGTCCGCCACCGCCACGTTAACAATGACTGCAGCTGAACGAGAGGGCTGCCCGTTGTCCTCCACTGTAACAGTCAGTCTTTGTTTCACAGCATCTTTATCAGTCACTTGGCGGATAGTTCTGATTTCTCCGTTCTGTAAGCCCACGTCAAACAGTGCCCTGTCTGTGGCTTTCTGCAGCTTATAGGAGAGCCAGGCATTCTGTCCGGAGTCCACATCAACAGCCACCACTTTAGTGACCAGATAGCCCACATCTGCTGAACGAGGAACCATTTCAGCCACCAGAGAACCACTAGTCTGGACCGGGTACAGAACCTGAGGGGGGTTATCGTTCTGGTCCTGGATCATTATTTTAACTGTAGCCACTGAACTCAGAGGAGGAGATCCAGCATCGCGGGCAGTTATGTTAAATTCAAATGACTTAATCTGCTCATAATCAAACGATCTTATAGCATGAATTGCTCCGTTTTCCGAATTTACTGACACCAGTGATGTCACAGCGACCCCATTAATCTCCTTTTCCTCCAGAAAATAAGAAACACGAGCGTTTTGACCCCAGTCTGCGTCACTAGCACTGACAGTAAACACAGAGAATCCAGGAGAGTTGTTTTCTGGTACAGTTTTAGTATATTCTGACTGACCAAATCTGGGTGGGTTGTCATTCACGTCAGAAACTTTGACATTAATATTTTTACTGCAAGACAGAGGAGGAGAACCTTGATCAGACACAGTTATGGTGATATTATACTCAGGGATACTCTCTCTGTCTAAAAAGTCTTCAGTTACTATGGTGTAATATCCTGTTAATGAAGACTCGATTTTAAAAGGAACATTAGAGTTAATGGAGCACTTGACAACACCGTTACCATCAAAGTCTTCATCATCTACGTTAAGAACAGCTATAGTTGTTCCTGGGGGAGAATCCTCTGATACTGAGTTAGAAAATGACATCAGTTGTATAGTAGGGACGTTATCATTCTCATCTATGACCTGAATTATAACTTTACATGTGTCAGAATATCCTCCATGGTCACTAGCCTGAACATTTAATTGATACGATTTAGATTTTTCAAAGTCTATTTTACCTGTAACTTTAATCTCCCCAGTTTGAAAATTTATATCAAAAAGCTGATTTGTCTCTTTGTCGATGTGGGGAAATGAAAACGTGACCTCCCCATTTACTCCTTTATCTGCGTCATGTGCACTAACAGCTGTTACCACAGTACCTTCAGGAGCATTCTCCTTCACTTCTGCTTTATAAACAGGCTGGCTGCACACTGGCGCATTATCGTTAATATCCAGCACTGTGACATGAATGCGCACAGTCCCTGATCTGCGGGGTTCACCTCCATCTGATGCAATCAGGACGAGTGAGTGAGTCTCCTCTTTCTCTCGGTCTAAAGGATTTTGCAAAACCATCTCAACGATTTTGTCACCATCGGGCTGATTTTTAACTTCTAATTTAAAGTGATCAGCTGGTTTGAGTGTGTATTTTTGAATATCATTAATTCCAACATCAGAGTCTACTGCACTCAGGAGAGTAAAACGAGTCCCTGGTGCTGCGGTTTCAACTATTTTTAACATGACTTCTTCCTTCGTGAACGACGGACTGTTATCATTAATGTCTGTAACCTCCACTGTGACTCGATAAAGCTGGATTGGATTTTCTAAAATAACCTCGAAGCTGAAGCTACAGGGCGTCGTCTTTCCACACAGCTCTTCTCGGTCGATCCGCTCTTTAATAACGAGCGTTCCTTTGTCTCGGTTTAAATCAACATACTGTCGGCTTCCTTTTGAAATGATTCGAGCTTTACCTGATATGAGCCTCGCCACATCCAAGCCTAAATCTCTCGCAATATTTCCAACAAAAGATCCTTCTGCCTGCTCCTCCGGTATGGAATACCGAGCCTGAGCAGCCACGGAGCTCAGCTGGAAGAGACAAAGAATGAAAACCAGGGCTGGCCATCGGCCTCTGTCTGATTTTATCCGGGCATCAGCCATCACAAAAGCGTAGATGCAGTGATTCCTCTTAGTATGCGAAATAAGAGTAACACAATCTTCAGAATATAAGATGTATCCGAATTTCATCAAATAAAACCAAGAACAACCTCTCAGCTGTAAATCCACACAGAGTCGAGCGTCGTCTCTCCACATAAAATAACGAATGAAGCTAAAGGGGAGGACCGCTGCACTGATCATTTGGACACAAATTCAGTGACGTATCAACAGCGGCACTCAGAGCCCAACCACGGTAATGTGTCACAGCAATTCAGGATTCATGTCAGGAAAAAAGATTTCAGTCACAAATTAAATGATAATCTATTAAAAAAAAATGAAAGCATGCATAATATCACACATAGAGCAGTATGTGATGGAATACAGTCGAGTAATTGAACACGTCCACCAAAAAGTCATAACAATGAATTTATCATTAAATTGTATTCACTGATATTTACAGAGTACACAAATAGTTTTAAATAAATTAACAGTATTTTTAATGGCCAGGGAAATAAGATTTTGAAGAACAAACCTGATGTTTGTGCATTCATTCCATTTGTGAAGTGTTTCGAACAGTTGTTTTTATTAGTCAACACACATGGAGTTGTTGAAGGCTCCCTTACATATTGTGACTCATAATCATTAGTCTCAGAAAGAAAAAAAATAAGTCAATGAGGAATTGTTACAAACTGAAAAGCAAAAAAAAAAAAAAAAAGTGTTCATAATTGGCATCTTTTTATTGAACTGTTAATGATGCCACTAAAAAAATCACATCAAGACCATGAATATTATAGTCAAAATAAAATTAAGACAGTGTTTGGTATACGCAAAAGTTAATTCATGTTTTATTATTTTTTTTCTTTACAACATAAATAAATAATATAGCTTTCTTTTCACAACAAACCAGTAAAGGAATTCCTTCTCTTTCAACTCGAAAAAAAATTCAGCACCATGGATAGTGAAAATTACACACAACTAATAGGTTTACTTAACTAAAAAGGGAGGGAAAAATGATTAAGACGAAGTCAGCAAAGAGAAATATCACTCACCAATGTAGACATTTGAGAACAGGTCCCTGATAGCTGCTTTTCCACTTCATGTGTTTCAGTTCCAGATCCTTCCACACTCACTAAACTTTCACTCCTCGGCTGCACATATTTCATGTCACTCTTTCTGGAGTCAGTGGTCCTGCACACCTCGTAGTTGTACACGTGCTGGAGAGTCCCTGTCCCCAAAGTATCTGAGTAACGTGGTGGATAATATGGAATCACAGGGAGGTTGGAGTGATACAGGATGCGAGACTGTCTCCACCTGTAGATTTTCACTGATATAATAACCACTAAACAGGTGATGAAGAGGAAGGAGACTACAGCCAGAGCCAGCACTAAATAAAAAGTCAGGTTATCATTGTATTCCTTGTCGTGTGTAAAGTCAGTGAACTCTGACAGCACTTCAGGGAAGCTGTCCGCCACCGCCACGTTAACTATGACTGTAGCTGAACGAGAGGGCTGCCCGTTGTCCTCCACTATAACAGTCAGTCTTTGTTTCACAGCATCTTTATCAGTCACTTGGCGGATAGTTCTGATTTCTCCGTTCTGTAAGCCCACTTCAAACAGCGCCCTGTCTGTGGCTTTCTGCAGTTTATAGGAGAGCCAGGCATTCTGTCCAGAGTCCACATCAACAGCCACAACTTTAGTGACCAGATAGCCCACATCTGCTGAACGAGGAACCATTTCAGCCACCAGAGAGCCACCAGCCTGGACCGGATACAGAACCTGAGGGGGGTTATCATTCTGGTCCTGGATCATTATTTTAACTCTAGCCACTGAACTCAGAGGAGGGGATCCGGCATCGCGAGCAGTTATGTTAAATTCAAATGACTTAATCTGCTCATAATCAAACGATCTTATAGCATGAATTGCTCCATTTTCCGAATTCACTGACACCAGTGACGTCACAGCTACTCCATTAATCTCCTTTTCCTCCAGGAAATAAGAAACACGAGCGTTTTGACCCCAGTCTGCATCACTAGCACTGACAGTAAACACAGAGAATCCAGGAGAGTTGTTTTCTGGTACAGTTTTAGTATATTCTGACTGACCAAATCTGGGAGGGTTGTCATTCACGTCAGAAACTTTGACATTAATATTTTTACTGCTAGACAGAGGAAGAGAACCTTGATCAGACACAGTTATAGTGATATTATACACAGGGATACTCTCTCTGTCTAAAAAGTCTTCAGTTACTATGGTGTAGTATCCTGTTAATGAAGACTCGATTTTAAAAGGAACATCAGAGTTAATGGAGCACTTGACAACACCGTTACCATCAGAGTCTTCATCATCTACGTTAAGAACAGCTATAGTTGTTCCTGGAGGAGAATCCTCTGATACTGAGTTAGAAAATGACATCAGCTGTATAGTAGGGACGTTATCATTCTCATCTATGACCTGAATTATAACTTTACATGTGTCAGAATATCCTCCATGGTCACTAGCCTGTACATTTAATTGATACGATTTAGATTTTTCAAAGTCTATTTTACCTGTAACTTTAATCTCCCCAGTTTGAAAATTTATATCAAAAAGCTGATTTGTCTCTTTGTCGATGTGGGGAAATGAAAACGTGACCTCCCCATTTACTCCTTTATCTGCGTCATGTGCACTAACAGCTGTTACCACAGTACCTTCAGGAGCATTCTCCTTCACTTCTGCTTTATAAACAGGCTGGCTGCACACTGGCGCATTATCGTTAATATCCAGCACTGTAACATGAATGCGCACAGTCCCTGATCTGCGGGGTTCACCTCCATCTGACGCAATCAGGACGAGTGAGTGAGTCTCCTCTTTCTCTCGGTCTAAAGGATTTTGTAAAACCATTTCAACAATTTTGTCACCATCGGGTTGATTTTTAACTTCTAATTTAAAGTGATCAGCTGGTTTGAGTGTGTATTTTTGAATATCATTAATTCCAACATCAGAGTCGACTGCACTCAGAAGAGTAAAACGAGTCCCTGGTGCTGCGTTTTCAGCTATTTTTAACATGACTTCTTCCTTCGTGAACGACGGACTGTTATCGTTAATGTCTGTAACCTCCACCGTGATTCGATAAAGCTGGATTGGATTCTCTAAAATAACCTCGAAGCTGAAGCTACAGGGCGTCGTCTTTCCACACAGCTCTTCTCGGTCGATCCGCTCTTTAATAACGAGCGTTCCTTTGTCTCGGTTTAAATCAACATACTGTCGGCTTCCTTTTGAAATGATTCGAGCTTTACCTGATATGAGCCTCGTCACATCCAAGCCTAAATCTCTTGCAATATTTCCGACAAGAGATCCTTCTGCCTGCTCTTCCGGTATAGAATACCGAGCCTGAGCAGCCACGGAGCTCAGCTGGAAGAGACAAAGAATGAAAACCAGGGCTGGCCATCGGCCTCTGTCTGCTTTTATCCAGGCATCAGCCATCACAAAAGCGTAGATGCAGTGATTCCTCTTGAGATGCCAAGTGAGTGGAATGCAATCATCAGAATCGAAAATTTCTCCGTAATGTAAACAAATCAAACCAAGAACAGCCTCTCCTATTTAAATCCACACAGAGTCGGGCGTCGTCTCTCCACATAAAATAGCAACGAATGAATCTAAAGGGGAGGACCGCCGCAGTAATCGTTTGGACACCAATTCAGTGATGTATCAACAGCGGCACTCAGAGCCCAACCACGGTAATATATCTGAGTGACAGAAAATCAGGGTTTATTTAAACTGAAAAACAACTTCATAATTTTTAATGCAAAAGAATCTATTCTATTCTATTCAATAGATGGCACAAGGTATATAAATAACGTTATGCAGTTATATATAGATTGACGCATGAATAAACAGGGGCTCCTAAAAAGTAGATATATTCATATTGTATGAACGCTAGTTATCAGATCACACAAATATGTATTTTTGCAGTAGCTTTGATATCAGTAACGGTCAATAAAAAAGACTGAAATAATATTGCTTTATATCAGCTAAACTTTATAAATTAATGGATTCTTAAGCATAGCTGGTGCCTTGGGTGGTGATGATGATGATGATAATAATAATAATAATAATAATAATGACTCAATTTTCAAACACTTTCTTAAAATCATCCTTTTCTCTCTCTCTCTCTCTCTCTCTCTCTCTCTCTCTCTCACACACACACACACACACACACACACACACACACACACACACACACACACACACAAACCCTATGGTATATAAGTTTTGTTTTGACAATATTTAAAAAATCACTGGTAAATACAAAACTTACACTGGATTTAACATTTTAACAGTGTTCCATTGATCAAATAATGACAGACATCGTGGTGATTTACAGACAAACAAAAAGCCACTGCCCATATCACCTAAAAACTATGTTATGTGGTGTTCATATGTATTTGATATTCACATTGATGCTGACAGAAGTACAGCCCTCTATTCACACACAAAAAGAAATACAGCCATTTTAAAATAATTTAAACTTAGAATTCAGTGATATGGACCAATATTCTTATAACCCTGTATCACTGAGCTCCCTAATCGGTGTCCCATTACCACTGAGCGAGAAATTGATTGGACACAACCCTGTGACACAGGCAACACTTAGGATATGGAATCAGGTGAGAATCCATCTTGGGTGTAGACAGGGCCTTGCTATTGATCCACTGAGCCTATTTCAGCAAATGCCCTTTTCCCACCGTCCCTTATGGACACAACTTTCCAACTCTGGGCTAAAAAAGGGGTGGGCTTAGTTAGGGACTCCTTCAGAGAAGGAAAATTCATGTCATTTCAACAACTAAGGACCAAACTCAATATTCCACAATCGCATTTTCTCAGATACTTGCAGGTATAGAGCTTTATTAGGAAACACTTTTCTCCATCTCTTCAAACTCCACAGAGCAGCAGGTTAGAGGAATACCTGAGGGTAGATCCACTTCGGGGGGGGGGGGAGCAGTATCTGCTATATTCAGATTGATACAGGGAGCAATGACTCCTTCATTGGACCATACTAAACAGCAATGGGAGGCTGAGTTAGGCTTTGGTCTCTATGCATCAGTGTGGAAGAGGTCAATCGAAAGGATGCATACATCACCTACTGTATATGTATCAGGCATGGGCTACTCCAAGTCAAGGTTTTCCATAGGCTCCATCTATCGAATAGCAGACTTGCTAAAATATTTCCAGGGACCAACGAAAACTGTCCAAAGTGAAAATGTGATCCAGGCACCCTTACCCATGTGTTCTGGGATTGCCCAATGTTGAAGGATTTCTGGGAGGTGGTTTTTGATACCATCACAACAGTCCGGGGAACACAAATACCAAAAAACCCTATCACAGCTCTATTTGGGGTGGTGCCACAAGATTGCAAGATCTCAGCTACTCATGCCACAGTTGTGGCCTTCACCACACTTTTTGCAAGACAGCTTATTTTGTTTAGATGGAAAAAGGCTTTACCCCCCCCCCCCCCATAAACGTTGGGTACTGAATCTGGTAGTGTATCTTAAGTTGGAACATTTCAGATGCATAACTCAAGGATCGGAAAGGAAGTTCAAAGAGCTTTGGCAGCCATTCTTAGTCTACTTTGAAAGACTTTCGGTAAAATGAACAAATGTGAATGACCCCCCCCCCTTCTTTTTTCTTGCTTGTTTTGTTATTCTGTTTTGTGTCCGTGGTTTTTATAGTTGTATGCAATGTGTTAAAGTTACGTGATGTTATGCTCTGTATCAATATGTGAAAATTCAATATAACATTCACATGGAACTTAGAATTCAGCACCATGGACAATGGCAATCAGGCAAGACTGATTTATTGGAGAATAACAAGAGAAAAGAAGAGAAAAATATGAAGCACTGAATATTAGAAAATATCACTCACCAAAGTAGACATTTGAGAACAAGTCCCTGATAGCTGCTTTTCCACTTCATGTGTTTCAGCTCCAGCTCCTTCCACACTCACTAAACTTTCACTCCTCGGCTGCATATATTTCATGTCACTCTTTCTGGAATCAGTGGTCCTGCACACCTCGTAGTTGTACACGTGCTGGAGAGTCCCTGTCCCCAAAATGTCTGAGTAACGTGGTGGATAATATGGAATCACGGGGAGGTTGGAGTGATACAGGATGCGAGACTGTCTCCACCTGTAGATTTTCACTGATATAATAACCACTAAACAGGTGATGAAGAGGAAGGAGACTACAGCCAGAGCCAGCACTAAGTAAAAAGTCAGGTTATCATTGTACTCCTTGTCGTGTGTAAAGTCAATGAACTCCGACAGCACTTCAGGGAAGCTGTCCGCCACCGCCACATTAACAATGACTGTAGTTGAACGAGAGGGCTGCCCGTTGTCCTCCACTATAACAGTCAGTCTTTGTTTCACAGCATCTTTATCAGTCACTTGGCGGATAGTTCTGACTTCTCCATTCTGTAAGCCCACTTCAAACAGCGCCCTGTCTGTGGCTTTCTGCAGTTTATAGGAGAGCCAGGCATTCTGTCCAGAGTCCACATCAACAGCCACCACTTTAGTGACCAGATAGCCCACATCTGCTGAACGAGGAACCATCTCAGCCACCAGAGAACCACTAGTCTGGACCGGATACAGAACCTGAGGGGGGTTATCGTTCTGGTCCTGGATCATTATTTTAACTGTAGCCACTGAACTCAGAGGAGGAGATCCGGCATCGCGAGCAGTTATGTTAAATTCAAATGACTTAATCTGCTCAAAATCAAATGATCTTATAGCATGAATTGCTCCGTTTTCCGAATTCACTGACACCAGTGACGTCACAGCGACCCCATTAATCTCCTTTTCCTCCAGGAAATAAGAAACACGAGCGTTTTGACCCCAGTCTGCATCACTAGCACTGACAGTAAACACAGAGAATCCAGGAGAGTTGTTTTCTGGTACAGTTTTAGTATATTCTGACTGACCAAATCTGGGTGGGTTGTCATTCACGTCAGAAACTTTGACATTAATAGTTTTACTGCTAGACAGAGGAGGAGAACCTTGATCAGACACAGTTATGGTGATATTATACTCAGGGATACTCTCTCTGTCTAAAAAGTCTTCAGTTACTATGGTGTAATATCCTGTTAATGAAGACTCGATTTTAAAAGGAACATCAGAGTTAATGGAGCACTTGACAACACCGTTACCATCAGAGTCTTCATCATCTACGTTAAGAACAGCTATAGTTGTTCCTGGGGGAGAATCCTCTGATACTGAGTTAGAAAATGACATCAGCTGTATAGTAGGGACGTTATCATTCTCATCTATGACCTGAACGTTAACTTTGCATGTATCAGTATGTCCTCCGTGGTCACTAGCCTGAACATTTAATTGATAAGTTTTAAATTTTTCAAAGTCTATTTTACCTGCAACTCTAATCTCTCCATTTTTTTCATTCACTTCAAAAAGTTTTGTTTCTTTGGTAATGTGTGGAAATGAAAACGTGACCTCCCCATTTACTCCTTTATCTGCGTCACGTGCACTAACAGCTGTTACCACAGTACCTTCAGGAGCATTCTCCTTCACTTCTGCTTTATAAACAGGCTGGCTGCACACTGGCGCATTATCGTTAATATCCAGCACTGTAACATGAATGCGCACAGTCCCTGATCTGCGGGGTTCACCTCCATCTGATGCAATCAGGACGAGTGAGTGAGTCTCCTCTTTCTCTCGGTCTAAAGGATTTTGTAAAACCATTTCAATAAATTTGCCCCCATCAGGCTGGTTTTGAACTTGCAATTTAAAATTATCATCTGGTTTAAGTGTGTATTTTTGAATATCATTCATTCCAACATCAGGATCGTCTGCATTCACTAAAGTAAAACGAGACCCTATTGCAACGCTTTCAACCATTTTCAAGCTTATTTCCTCTTTTGGAAACGACGGACTGTTATCGTTAATGTCTGTAACCTCCACTGTGACTCGATAAAGCTGGATTGGATTCTCTAAAATAACCTCGAAGCTGAAGCTACAGGGCGTCGTCTTTCCACACAGCTCTTCTCGGTCGATCCGCTCTTTAATAACGAGCGTTCCTTTGTCTCGGTTTAAATCAACATACTGTCGGCTTCCTTTTGTAATGATTCGAGCTTTACCTGATATGAGCCTCGCCACATCCAAGCCTAAATCTCGCGCAATATTTCCGACAAAAGAGCCTTCTGCCTGCTCCTCCGGTATAGAATACCGAGCCTGAGCAGCCACGGAGCTCAGCTGGAAGAGACAAAGAATGAAAACCAGGGCTGGCCATCGGCCTCTGTCTGATTTTATCCGGGCATCAGCCATCATAAAAGCGTAGATGCAGTGATTCCTCTTGAGATGCCAAATGAGTGGAACACAATCGTCAGAATCGAAAATTTCTCTGAAATGTAAACAAATCAAACCAAGAACAGCCTCTCCTATTTAAGTCCACACAGAGTCGAGCGTCGTCTCTCTACATAAAATAACGAATGAATCTAAAAGGGAGGACCGCTGCACTGATCGTCTGGACACAAATTCAGTGATGTATCAACAGCGGCGCTCAGAGCCCAAACATGGTAAAATATCTGAGTGACAGAAAATCAGGATTTTTGTTAACTGATAAAAGACTTAATTTTAAATACAACAGGGGATACAAGGTAAATAAATAACATTTTGCAATAAACTATAGACTGTATGCATGAATAAACAGGGGCTCCAAAATAGTACCTAAAATCTATTTTCCAATTGTATTAACTCCAGTTATCAGATCACCAAAACATGTATTTTTGTAGTCTCTATGTTATCGATAACAATTATTGAAAAAAGATTAAAATAATGCTACTTTAAGTCAGCTAAACTTTATAAACTAATGGATGCTTAAGCATAGCTCATGCCTTGGGTAAGCATAAAACATAATAATAATAATAATAATAATAATAATAATAATAAATCAATATTCAAATACTTTCTTGGAGTCATCCTTTTTAAAAAAAAAACCAACAAAACAAAAAACAAACAAACAAAAAAAAAACCTATGGTATATAGTTCTCTTCACCCCAGTCTCACAAAAAAAAAAAAAAAAAAGTGAAATTGCACGTTTTGCCACACAGAGAAAATGTACACAGACACGTAAAAAGATTTTCCACGTGCAGCGGATACGTGGCGTTTAGAGCTTTAAGAAAGGTGTCTAACGGCAGCTTAATGTTTGCCAGTTTGTGTTCCTCTCACTTGTATTGTCTTTCACCATCGACCCACATTTTAACCCCTAACCCTAACCTCACAGGAACCTTTCATTAGTAGAGTGAAAAACAAACTAAGGGGAAAAAAAAAGTCACTTACACATGAGAATGGAAGTTGAACTCGTGTTTTTTTGTCTCTTGTATGAATGTCCATGTAGGTAACCGCGCCATCCCCGCCCCACCAACCACCCACCAACCCACCCACCAACCCACCCACCCACAAGTGACTCCCACAAACCCAAAAGAAGCGTTGTTCTGCGCATGCTGGTGAGGACTGTTTAGGAGTATTTTGCGCATGCGCAGTGAGTGAGCTTGTAAATGTGTGCAGAGGCATGTTATTTTTTGATTTAAGTGCAAATGTACGATTTTAGAGGGGTGGAAAACGTATATTAGACACATTTTTTTTTTTACTGAGACCGGGCTGTTCTCTTCTACAGTATTGCAAATGAGTTTTTGTTTTGACAAGATTTAAAAGATGAGCAGTAAATGCTAAATTTAGACTGAATTTAACATTTTAACAGTGTTCCATTGATCCGACAACTAAACATCAAAGTGATTGACAGACAAACAGAAAGGCACTGCCCGAATTACATGAAAACTATGTGTAACAGAGTCAGTAAAAGCATTCCTACTTGGCTTGCATAGTGAGTTGACCCTCTTGGTGACATAAGTAGAGTGCTGGACTCTGGAGCCTGAGGTTGTGAATTCAAACCCCCGGCTGGACACCACCAGTTGGGCTTGACCATCCACTTGGTCACATTATGTGGTCTTCTTATGTAGTTGATATTTACATTGATGCTGATAAAAATACAGCACTATATCCACAAGAAATAAGGTCATTTTAAAGCTATTTAACTTAGAATTCAGCACCATGGACAGCGGGAATCTGGCAAGACAAAATTATTGCAGAAAAACAAGGGAAAAGAATATAAAAATATGAAACACTGAATATTAGAAAGCATCACTCACCAAAGTAGACATTTGAGAACAGGTCCCTGATAGTTGCTTTTCCACTTCATGTGTTTCAGTTCCAGCTCCTTCCACACTCACTAAACTTTCACTCCTCGGCTGCATATATTTCATGTCACTCTTTCTGGAGTCAGTGGTCCTGCACACCTCGTAGTTGTACACGTGCTGGAGAGTCCCTGTCCCCAAAGTGTCTGAGTAACGTGGTGGATAATATGGAATCACGGGGAGGTTGGAGTGATACAGGATGCGAGACTGTCTCCACCTGTAGATTTTCACTGATATAATAACCACTAAACAGGTGATGAAGAGGAAGGAGACTACAGCCAGAGCCAGCACTAAGTAAAAAGTCAGGTTATCATTGTACTCCTTGTCGTGTGTAAAGTCAGTGAACTCCGACAGCACTTCAGGGAAGCTGTCCGCCACCGCCACGTTAACAATGACTGTAGCTGAACGAGAGGGCTGCCCGTTGTCCTCCACTATAACAGTCAGTCTTTGTTTCACAGCATCTTTATCAGTCACTTGGCGGATAGTTCTGATTTCTCCATTCTGTAAGCCCACTTCAAACAGCGCCCTGTCTGTGGCTTTCTGCAGCTTATAGGAGAGCCAGGCATTCTGTCCAGAGTCCATATCAACAGCCACCACTTTAGTGACCAGATAGCCCACATCTGCTGAACGAGGAACCATTTCAGCCACCACAGAACCACCAGTCTGCACCGGGTACAGAACCTGAGGGGGGTTATCATTCTGGTCCTGGATCATTATTTTAACTGTAGCCACTGAACTCAGAGGAGGAGATCCGGCATCGCGAGCAGTTATGTTAAATTCAAATGACTTTATTTGTTCATAATCAAATGATCTTATAGCGTGAATTACTCCATTTTCCGAATTCATTGACACCAGTGACGTCACTGCTAGCCCATTAATCTCAGTTTCCTCCAGGAAATAAGAAACACGAGCGTTTTGACCCCAGTCTGCATCACTAGCACTGACAGTAAACACAGAGAATCCAGGAGAGTTGTTTTCTGGTACAGTTTTAGTATATTCTGACTGACCAAATCTGGGTGGGTTGTCATTCACGTCAGAAACTTTGACATTAATATTTTTACTGCTAGACAGAGGAGGAAAACCTTGATCAGACACAGTTATGGTGATATTATACTCAGGGATACTCTCTCTGTCTAAAAAGTCTTCAGTTACTATGGTGTAATATCCTGTTAATGAAGACTCGATTTTAAAAGGAACATCAGAGTTAATGGAGCACTTGACAACACCGTTACCATCAGAGTCTTCATCATCTACGTTAAGAACAGCTATAGTTGTTCCTGGGGGAGAATCCTCTGATACTGAGTTAGAAAATGACATCAGCTGTATAGTAGGGACGTTATCATTCTCATCTATGACCTGAATTATAACTTTACATGTGTCAGAAAATCCTTCGTGGTCACTAGCCTGAACATTTAATTGATGCGTTTTAGATTTTTCAAAGTCGAGCCGACCTGCAACTCTAATCTCTCCACTTTTTTCATTCACTTCAAAAAGTTGTTTTGTTTCTTTGGTAATGTGGGGAAATGAAAACATGACCTCCCCATTTACTCCTTTATCTGCGTCATGTGCACTAACAGCTGTTACCACAGTACCTTCAGGAGCATTCTCCTTCACTTCTGCTTTATAAACAGGCTGGCTGCACACTGGAGCATTATCGTTAGCGTCCAGCACTGTAACATGAATGCGCACAGTCCCTGATCTGCGGGGTTCACCTCCATCTGATGCAATCAGGACGAGTGAGTGAGTCTCCTCTTTCTCTCGGTCTAAAGGATTTTGTAAAACCATTTCAATAAATCTGCCTCCGTCAGGTTGATTTTGAACTTCTAATTTAAAATGATCCGATGGTTTAAGTGTGTATTTTTGAATATCATTGATTCCAACATCAGAGTCGTCTGCACTCAGGAGAGTAAAACGCGTCCCTGGTACAGCTGTTTCTGCCATTTTCAAAGTGATTTCGTCTTTTGCAAACGACGGACTGTTATCATTAATGTCTGTAACCTCCACTGTGACTCGATAAAGCTGGATTGGATTCTCTAAAATAACCTCGAAGCTGAAGCTACAGGGCGTCGTCTTTCCACACAGCTCTTCTCGGTCGATCCGCTCTTTAATAACGAGCGTTCCTTTGTCTCGGTTTAAATCAACATACTGTCGGCTTCCTTTTGTAATGATTCGAGCTTTACCTGATATGAGCCTCGTCACATCCAAGCCTAAATCTCTCGCAATATTTCCGACAAGAGAGCCTTCTGCCTGCTCTTCCGGTATGGAATACCGAGCCTGAGCAGCCACGGAGCTCAGCTGGAAGAGACAAAGAATGAAAACCAGGGCTGAACATCGGCCTCTGTCTGCTTTTATCCAGGCATCAGACATCACAAAAGCGTAGATGCAGTGATTCCTCTTGAAATGCCAACAAAGTGTAGCCCAATCTTCAGAGCCCCAAATGAATGCGAAATTTCATCAGATAAAACCCTCAAGAACCTCTGCGTTTTAAATCCATACAGAGCCGAGCGTCGTCAGACAACGAATGAAGATAAAGGGGAGGACTGCTGCAGTCATGGCTTGGACACAAATTCAGTGATGTGTCAACAGCGGCACTCAGAGCCTAACAGTGGTAATGTATCAGTGTCACAGAAAGTGAGGATTCATGTTCATTCATTCATTCATTCATTCATCTTCTTCCGCTTAATCCTTTTCGGGTCGCGGGGGGGGGGGGGGGGGGGGGCTGGAGCCTATCCCAGCATCTTTGGGCGAGAGGCAGGGTACACCCTGGACAGATCACCAGTCCATCGCAAGGCCAACACAGAGAGACAGACAACCATTCACTCTCACAGTCATACCTAAGGACAATTTAGAATCCCCAGTTTTGATGCCAATTAACCTAACTTGCATGTTTTTGGCATGTTCATATTGAAAAAAACAAAACACTTTATATATAGATCAAATAAATAAAATACAAAAATATCTTATCTGAGATAACTGGTCAAGGACACAACTGAAATACAATGTATGAATGACCACGTTATCAAAACAAATTCTGTAACGGAAATTATTTTAAAGTGTATTCACTAGGAGATCAAAAATGATGCTTTGATTGAAAATGTTGTAGAGCACAAATAATGACCAGAGAAATAAGTTAAAAAATAACTAGAACAATGTCAGTGAATGAATGAAGGAGGACTGGTGCTGTAGGTGATTTTAACCAAGCAGGACCAGTAATATTTGCTTTTGTTCCATCTTCTGTCTGTGTAATCAGGCAAAACATTTACAGTAGTAAATGTGTGGTACACCCAAATCGTGCACCACATTCGGAAATAATTCAGAGAGACTGTCATTTTATTTTTATTTTAATAGCATTTAAATATATTTTGAGATTGTGGACGATCAGTACTATTAACATTTGATATGTAGCCCTGTATAAATATTTAAGAGTAAACAGCGGAACCTTTGGCACTGCGGTCGTCCCGCCCCAGGTAAACAATGAGGGTGCGCTTCCGGCCCCCCTTTAGTACTATCTGGAGAAAGACACGAGTGGTCCTGTGTTCTGTCTTTCTAAGACTCTTTCTTTATTTTACAGGTCAGTATTTGGTTAAAAATGCCATAAATAAGAGCCTTAAGCTCCGTGTTACTTCTGTGTTTCGCGGCGAGTAATACTGTGATGTTGGTGTGTCGTTTAGATACGTTTTTGTACAAGTTCAAGCTGCGGCCGGCGCCGGAGATCAAAGGCGAGCCGCATCGCGGTAGCGGTTTCACGCCAGTCTAGCTTAACCTTAGGAAAGACTGTTAGCTCACATAAAATGTTTTACTTTATACAAGTACATTTTGCCCTGTGTGAATGTAAAAGTCTCCTGGTGTTAATTAATAGTCAGAGTTTGTCCTGTATATATTTGCCTATTGCCAAGTTTGTGAAGTAATTTGTTAAAGAAAATAAGAGTACTATTTGGAGTAAGACACGAGTGGTCCTGTGTTCTGTCTTTCTAAGACTCTTTCTTTATTTTACAGACCCAAGAGCAGACACGGAGGATCACGTTTTAAGACTTATTTCTTTTTGTTATTGTGGCCACCTCCCCGGGACCCGTAACAAATGCATCCCATGCATGTTGCACCACATGAACATTGGTCTTAAAAATGTTTAAGCTATTAAAGAATTGTGCTGAATTACAAAACTTTAAACGAATTTAGTATTCATAACAGACTTCTGCTTGGTGAACTTACTATACACATTTTAAAACATTTAGTTACAGTTAGACTTTAAATATACTTCATTAGAAACGCACCCCCCATACACATATGGTACAATGTGCATTAATGGTATTCCCAATTTTTATTTTGTATATTTTGATTTGGAAATGGGAGGTCTGATTGTTAGGGCGTTTTGTTTTTCTAAGTACAGAATTCTGTGTACAGGCCACACCTTAAAATTTGAGTGTTGAGCAGAATCCCATACTCAGAGTCATGCTTGACTGAAATTTTGAGTTGTGGTGAATAGCCTATATAAGGCCAGTATAAAAAACGCCAAAAGGTTTCATCCAGCTCGAAATGCCGAGACTCACGACGCAGCAGAGAGAACGTGCCATTGGCATGTTAAGGGCGGGTCTCAGTCATAGTGCAGTTGCCCGGCAAATGCGCTGTCATCGCACAACAATCAGTCGTCTGGGTGTCAGAGAGCATCTTTGGGACCAGCTTAAGACAGCTATTGCCCAATGTCAACCAGCTCCACGTACGCAGCGTGAACTCGTCCAGGCTGTACAGGAGGAGTGGGAGAGGATCCCTCAGGACAGGATCATGAGGCTCGTCAGCTCCATGCGTCGTCGATGTACTGCTTGTGTGAATTCCAGAGGTGGACACACCCAGTATTGACTCATGACACTTCTGAATTTCGAGTGGTTGTGTGCAATGCACTAAATAAATGTCTTAAATTGATCCAAATTTGTTCAAAATTAATTCACGTGGGGTTAATAAGTCCTTCTTCGATAATGTATTTCCTGGAATAAAACAAATAAATGTATCCCTGGTTATGCCCAGAAATCTGACCCGTGCGTTTTTAATGGAGGCAAGTATACTAATGCGCACATCAGACTTTGGTTTTGCACAAAAGCATTAAGACTAACATTGCAAAATGAAATGAAAATTCAGCATCATGGACAGTGACACAATGCAAAACTATAGTGTTTCAATGAATGTGTGTGTGTGTGTGTGTGTGTGTGTGCCAGTGGAATCCAAGCGCTATATAAAGAAAAGGATCACTCACCAAAGTAGACATTTGAGAGCAGGTCCCTGATAGCTGCTTTTCCACTTCATGTGTTTCAGTTCCAGCTCCTTCCACACTCACTAAACTTTCACTCCTCGGCTGCATAAATTTCATGTCACTCTTTCTGGAGTCAGTAGTCCTGCACACCTCATAGTTGTACACGTGCTGGAGAGTCCCTGTCCCCAAAGTGTCTGAGTAACGTGGTGGATAATATGGAATCACGGGGAGGTTGGAGTGATACAGGATGCGAGACTGTCTCCACCTGTAGATTTTCACTGATATAATAACCACTAAACAGGTGATGAAGAGGAAGGAGACTACAGCCAGAGCCAGCACTAAGTAAAAAGTCAGGTTATCATTGTACTCCTTGTCGTGTGTAAAGTCAGTGAACTCCGACAGCACTTCAGGGAAGCTGTCCGCCACCGCCACGTTAACAATGACTGTAGCTGAACGAGAGGGCTGCCCGTTGTCCTCCACTATAACAGTCAGTCTTTGTTTCACAGCATCTTTATCAGTCACTTGGCGGATAGTTCTGATTTCTCCATTCTGTAAGCCCACTTCAAACAGTGCCCTGTCTGTGGCTTTCTGCAGTTTATAGGAGAGCCAGGCATTCTGCCCAGAGTCCACATCAACAGCCACCACTTTAGTGACCAGATAGCCCACATCTGCTGAACGAGGAACCATCTCAGCCACCACAGAACTACCAGTCTGGATGGGGTACAGAACCTGAGGGGGGTTATCGTTCTGGTCCTGGATCATTATTTTAACTGTAGCCACTGAACTCAGAGGAGGGGATCCCGCATCGCGAGCAGTTATGTTAAATTCAAACGACTTTATCTGTTCATAATCAAATGATCTTATAGCATGAATTGCTCCGTGTTCTGAATTTATTGACACCAGTGACGTCACAGCTACCCCATTAATGTCCCTTTCCTCCAGAAAATAAGAAACACGAGCATTTTGACCCCAGTCTGCATCACTAGCGCTGACAGTAAACACAGAGAATCCAGGAGAGTTGTTTTCTGGTACAGTTCTAGTATATTCTGACTGGCCAAATCTGGGTGGGTTGTCATTCACGTCAGAAACTTTGACATTAATATTTTTACTGCTCGACAGAGGAGGAGAACCTTGATCAGACACAGTTATGGTGATATTATACTCAGGGATACTCTCTCTGTCTAAAAAGTCTTCAGTTACTATGGTGTAGTATCCTGTTAATGAAGACTCGATTTTAAACGGAACATCAGAGTTAATGGAGCACTTGACAACACCATTGCCATCAGAGTCTTCATCATCTACGTTAAGAACAGCTATAGTTGTTCCTGGAGGAGAATCCTCTGATACCGAGTTAGAAAATGACATCAGCTGTATAGAAGGGACGTTATCATTCTCATCTATGACCTGAATTATAACTTTGCAAGTGCCAGAAAAGCCTCCAGGGTCGCTGGCCTGAACCTGTAATTGATAAGTTTTAGATTTTTCAAAGTCTATTGTACCTATAACTATAATGTCTCCCTTTTTAACATTTATTGCAAAAAGTTGTTCAGTGTCTTTGTCAATATGAGGAAAGGAAAACGTGACCTCTCCATTTAGTCCTTTATCTGCGTCATGTGCACTAACAACTGTTACCACAGTACCTTCAGGAGCATTCTCCTTCACTTCTGCTTTATAAACAGGCTGGCTGCACACTGGAGCATTGTCATTAGCATCCAGCACTGTAACATGAATGCGCACAGTCCTTGATCTGCGGGGTTCACCTCCATCTGATGCAATCAGGACGAGTGAGTGAGTCTCCTCTTTCTCTCGGTCTAAAGGATTTTGTAAAACCATTTCGATATTTTTGCTTCCATCAAGCTGGTTTTGAACTTCTAATTTAAAATGATCAGCTGGTTTAAGTGTGTATTTTTGAATATCATTAATTCCAACATCAGAGTCGTCTGCACTCTTAAGAGAGAAACGTGTTCCAACTGCAGCATTCTCAGCAATTTTTAAGTTGATTTCATCCTTTGTAAACGACGGACTGTTATCGTTAATGTCTGTAACCTCCACTGTGATTCGATAAAGTTGGATTGGATTTTCTAAAATAACCTCGAAGCTGAAGCTACAGGGCGTCGTCTTTCCACACAGCTCTTCTCGGTCGATCCGCTCTTTAATAACGAGCGTTCCTTTGTCTCGGTTTAAATCAACATACTGTCGGCTTCCTTTTGTAATGATTCGAGCTTTACCTGATATGAGCCTCGCCACATCCAAGCCTAAATCTCTCGCAATATTTCCGACAAGAGAGCCTTCTGCCTGCTCCTCCGGTATAGAATACCGAGCCTGAGCAGCCACGGAGCTCAGCTGGAAGAGACAAAGAATGAAAACCAGGGCTGGCCATCGGCCTCTGTCTGATTTTGTCCAGGCATCAGCCATCACAAAAGCGTAGATTCAGTAACTCCTTTTGAAATGCCAACAACGTGTAACCCAATCTTCAGAGCCCCAAATGAATGCGAAATTTCATCAGATAAAACCCTCAAGAACGTCCGAGTTTTAAATCCATACAGAGCCGAGCGTCGTCAAAGAACAAATGAAGATGACGGGGAGGACTGCTGCAGTCATGGTTTGGACACAAATTCAATGATGTGTCAACAGCGGCACTCAGAGCCTAACAGTGGTAATGTATCAGTGTCAGAGAAAATGAGGATTCATGTTAATATTAGGGAAAAAAACATACTTTATATATAGATAAAATTAATAAACTACAGAAATATCGTATCTGAGATAATTGATCAAATAAAGGACACAATTGAAGTA
Source organism: Pholidichthys leucotaenia (assembly GCA_020510985.1). Lineage (NCBI taxonomy): Eukaryota > Metazoa > Chordata > Actinopteri > Cichliformes > Pholidichthyidae > Pholidichthys > Pholidichthys leucotaenia. Next base: position 37,907,169 of record CM035840.1, on the reverse strand, counting down.
CAATGTATGAATGACCACATTTTCAGAAAAAAAATTCTGTGACTGAAATTATTTTATAAGGTGTATTCACTAGGAGATCAAAAGTGATGCTTTGGTTGAAAATGTTGTAGAGCACAAACAATTACCAGAGAAATAAGTTTAAAAAGAACTAGAACAATGTCAGTGAATGAATGAAGGAGGACTGGTGCTGTAGGTGAGTTTAACCAAGCAGGACCAGTGATATTTGCTTTTGTTCCATCTTCTGTCTGTGTAATCAGGCAAAGTATTTACAGTAGTAAATGCATCCCGTTCATATTGCACCACATGAGCATTGGTCTTAAAAATGTTTACGCTATTAAAGAATTGTGCTGAATTACAAAAACAAACGAATTTAATATTCATAATAGACTTCTGCTTGGTGAACTTACTATACACATTTTAAAACATTTAGTTACAGTTAGACTTTAAATACTAATGCTCACATTAGACTTTGCATTTTAAACGCAGCATTTAAGACACCTTTTATGGCATTTTTAAAGCTCAGCAGACGATATCGATTTCTTCTCATAAAAACAGTAAGGCTAACATTGAGAAATAAAATGAAAATTCAGCACCATGGACAGTGACACAGTGCAAAACTATAGTGTTTCAGTGAAAGTGTGTGGCTGTGTTCGGAATGTTCACTCACTCACTCCCTTCTTACTCTCTATATAGTGAATTTAGATATAGTGGACCACATAGTAAACTCAATATAATAATAAAATTAACCGCTGTAGGACACTGACTTGTTTTCGCGGCACCGTTAATGACGTCATCACGTGAGACAGTAAAACCTAACGGACTGACGTTGGTAAAAAATGAATACCTGCATGTAATTTGTAGTAAATATATATTAAATCAAATCGTTTTTGCTGAACTATTAAATATAAATACCTTAAGGTAGTTTATGTTGTGATGTGAAGCTCTCCCATCACTGCTCCTTTGGCTGCGCATTGCATCATGGGATATATTGGCTAAGGTAGTGACCATCCGTTTTTCTTTTTTACTTTTCAAAATGCATTGTGAGATATTTTGAGTGTACTATATAGTGAATGAAATTTTCAGTTAAGATTTCGAACAGTACTACAAGATGGCTGATTCACTATATAGTACACTATATGGGGAAGGAGTGAACATTTCGAACGCAGCGTGTGTGTGTGTGTGTGTCTGCGCACGAGCCAGTGGAATCCAAGCACTATATAAAGAAAAGGATCACTCACCAAAGTAGACATTTGAGAACAGGTCCCTGATAGTTGCTTTTCCACTTCATGTGTTTCAGTTCCAGCTCCTTCCACACTCACTAAACTTTCACTCCTCGGCTGCATATATTTCATGTCACTCTTTCTGGAGTCAGTGGTCCTGCACACCTCGTAGTTGTACACGTGCTGGAGAGTCCCTGTCCCCAAAGTGTCTGAGTAACGTGGTGGATAATATGGAATGACAGGGAGGTTGGAGTGATACAGGATGCGAGACTGTCTCCACCTGTAGATTTTCACTGATATAATAACCACTAAAGAGGTGATGAAGAGGAAGGAGACTACAGCCAGAGCCAGCACTAAGTAAAAAGTCAGGTTATCATTGTACTCCTTGTCGTGTGTAAAGTCAGTGAACTCCGACAGCACTTCAGGGAAGCTGTCTGCCACCGCCACGTTAACAATGACTGTAGCTGAACGAGAGGGCTGCCCGTTGTCCTCCACTGTAACAGTCAGTCTTTGTTTCACAGCATCTTTATCAGTCACTTGGCGGATAGTTCTGATTTCTCCATTCTGTAAGCCCACTTCAAACAGCGCCCTGTCTGTGGCTTTCTGTAGTTTATAGGAGAGCCAGGCATTCTGTCCAGAGTCCACATCAACAGCCACCACTTTAGTGACCAGATAGCCCACATCTGCTGAACGAGGAACCATTTCAGCCACCACAGAACCACCAGTCTGGACTGGGTACAGAACCTGAGGGGGGTTATCATTCTGGTCCTGGATCATTATTTTAACTGTAGCCACTGAACTCAGAGGAGGGGATCCGGCATCGCGAGCACTTATGTTAAATTCAAATGACTTAATCTGCTCATAATCAAACGATCTTATAGCATGAATTGCTCCATTTTCCGAATTCACCGACACCAGTGACGTCACAGCTACCCCATTAATCTCCTTTTCCTCCAGGAAATAAGAAACACGAGCGTTTTGACCCCAGTCTGCGTCACTAGCACTGACAGTAAACACAGAGAATCCAGGAGAGTTGTTTTCTGGTACAGTTTTAGTATATTCTGACTGACCAAATCTGGGTGGGTTGTCATTCACGTCAGAAACTTTGACATTAATAGTTTTACTGCTAGACAGAGGAGGAGAACCTTGATCAGACACAGTTATGGTGATATTATACTCAGGGATACTCTCTCTGTCTAAAAAGTCTTCACTTACTATGGTGTAATATCCTGTTAATGAAGACTCGATTTTAAAAGGAACATCAGAGTTAATGGAGCACTTGACAACACCGTTACCATCAGAGTCTTCATCATCTACGTTAAGAACAGCTATAGTTGTTCCTGGGGGAGAATCCTCTGATACTGAGTTAGAAAATGACATCAGCTGTATAGTAGGGACGTTATCATTCTCATCTATGACCTGAATTATAACTTTACATGTGTCAGAATATCCTCCATGGTCACTAGCTAGAACATTTAATTGATAAGTTTTAGATTTTTCAAAGTCTAGTCTCCCTGCCACTTTTATCTCTCCGTTTTTTTCATTCACTTCAAAAAGTTGTTTTGTTTCTTTGGTAATGTGGGGAAATGAAAACGTGACCTCCCCATTTACTCCTTTATCTGCGTCATGTGCACTAACAGCTGTTACCACAGTACCTTCAGGAGCATTCTCCTTCACTTCTGCTTTATAAACAGGCTGGCTGCACACTGGCGCATTATCGTTAGCGTCCAGCACTGTAACATGAATGCGCACAGTCCCTGATCTGCGGGGTTCACCTCCATCTGATGCAATCAGGACGAGTGAGTGAGTCTCCTCTTTCTCTCGGTCTAAAGGATTTTGTAAAACCATTTCAATAAATCTTCCCCCATCAGGTTGATTTTGAACTTCTAATTTGAAATGATCAGATGGTTTAAGTGTATATTTTTGAATATCATTAATACCAACATCAGGATCGTTTGCTCTCACTAAAGTAAAACGAGACCCTATTGCAACACTTTCAGCAAGTTTGAAGATGATTTCTTCTTTTGGAAACGACGGACTGTTATCATTAATGTCTGTAACCTCCACTGTGACTCGATAAAGCTGGATCGGGTTTTCTAAAATAACCTCGAAGCTGAAGCTACAGGGCGTCGTCTTTCCACACAGCTCTTCTCGGTCGATCCGCTCTTTAATAACGAGCGTTCCTTTGTCTCGGTTTAAATCAACATACTGTCGGCTTCCTTTTGTAATGATACGAGCTTTACCTGATATGAGCCTCGCCACATCCAAGCCTAAATCTCTTGCAATATTTCCGACAAGAGATCCTTCTGCCTGCTCCTCCGGTATGGAATACCGAGCCTGAGCAGCCACGGAGCTCAGCTGGAAGAGACAAAGAATGAAAACCAGGGCTGGCCATCGGCCTCTGTCTGCTTTTATCCACGGATACACCATCACAAAAGCGCAGATTCAATGATTCTCTTCGACTCTCTTAAAATGCCAAAAGAGGGTCGCCACTCTTCAGATTGCCAAAGAAATCCTAAATTTAATCAAATAAAACCTTCAAGAACGTCTGAGTATTAAATCCACACAGAGCCGAGTGTCGTCTCTCTATACAAACCAACGAATGAATATAAAGGAGAGGACCGCTGCAGTGATCACTGGGACACATATTCAGTGATGTGTCAACAGCGACACTCAGAGTCCAACCATGGCAATGTATCTGAGTCAGAAAATCAGGTTTAATGTAAACTGACAGACTTCACAATTATAACAAACAAAGGGCACCCGGGGTATTTATAAAGACCTTAGTGTACTGTCTTAAATTATGGGCTGCAAGTACAATGTCCATGTGTGTCAAAAAAGGTATGACAACAAAACTATCACTAAATTATGAAAACTGATTTTCAGATGGACAAAACAGGTGTTTTTGTTTTGAAAATGGTAAGAATAAGAGTGAAACCCGTGAAAACTGAACTATCGTACATCTAAGATTAAGGGATTCTTAAGGGTTGCCAGTTCTTGGGGTGAACATATATACATATGAGTGAGAAGGGTATTTAACAGTATATTAATAAGATGATATGACAACTAAAAAAACTTAAACAGGAGTTTAACATAGTTTTTTCCAATGTATTTATTGACATTTTTCCCCTTTTGTTGTTACACACACACGCATGCACACACACACACACTCACCAAATAATCAAAACATTAAAAACAGCTCAGCACAACAGTGAGCTACACAAAATCAAAGATTGAAATAAAAAAAAAAAACCCAAGATATACTGCACAATTTGAAACTCGTACACGTACACACATATTCCTGCACTTGTACACCTATATAGAGGAACATGTCCACCACAGCACCACAAACAAGGTCCAGGAAAAACAAAGTCATATTTAATCCAAGTTGACGCTCCCAAGAATCGAAGCCACTGTAAGGTTAGAGAATTTGACATATGGAGTCCATATTTTCATAAAATGTCCCTTCGTTGAGTGAAGTAAACATGTTAAATGTTCCAAAGGGAAACACTCCATGATAATTTATGCCACTTTGTTTTAGTTGGCAGTTTGTCACATATCCATGACAAAAAAAAAAAAAAAATCCTTCTTGCCACATATGCAAGGATATTGTACAGTCTGGCAAAGCTTCCAGAAAGTAAGTCCTGGTTTGGGTGTCCCAGTAGTAAAGAGCAAGGATCCATGTCTACATTCACACCAAATATCTGACCCATGTCTTGTACAACGTCCAGCCAGTATGTTTGGATTTTAGGACAAGACCAAACACAGTGAGTATAGGTACCAACTGAAATTTTACACTTCAGACACATGGGTGAAAGCTGGGGATTCATGTTGGATCTTTTACTGGGAGAGATTTGCAAGTGATGTAAAATTTTATATTGCAATAATCTTGCACGACTGCATATTGAGATCTTCTTAGCACACTCCCAGATTACAGCCCATGAATCCTCACAAATGTTTATGTCACAGTTTGAAAGTGGAAATTACTGTGGACACGCAATTTAAAATATATGATTCCCGGGCCACAACAACACAAACCCTCAAAAAGGCAGAAAATCAATTATACACTTTAATGGACAAATCTTAAAATAACTAGACTACAACAATCACTAATAAGAACCATAAGTTAACAATATGCACAGTTTAAGAAAATAACACCACATTAAATGCTAAAAATACCCGGAAGTTCATTCAAGAGGAAAGAGAGGGAGAAAAAAATAATTTCTAACATAAAGGTAGAAATTACTCCTTACGCTAATAGAAAAAAAACCCCTTCAATGTGTCCTACAATGGAGTGGAGCCTGTCAAAACAGGATCAAATGCGGTCATCCTCCCTCGCCCAGAAGAAAGTGCCGTTTGTCCGGGCTCATCCAAAGGCCCTTTTACACATCAACGATGGGGAATCCTGGACCCAGGGAGGGGAAGCGGGCAGGAGGAGAGAAGAGGAGCAGCTCCTACAGATCCGTCATCTGGGAAGACCTGCGGCACACAACGCAGCACAAACTCAACCTCTCACAAACACACCGGGGGCTAATAGTCATTCACATGCACACAGACAATAAGCACATTCCTTCCACTTAGCTGTGGACAAGCCTTTCCTCCAACACAACTGCGTCTCCTTCATCTGGACCCTCATCGCGTCTTCAGTCCCAAGCTGCGGCTGCCAATCCCAGCACCTGCTTTTCCTTCTGTCCTTTCTCCGCTTCTTCGCTCCTGCCCTCGTTTTCTCCACGCTCCTCTTTAATTTGCCTCCGCGTATCCTCAGGTCCTCTATCCTCGTGTCCTGCTGTCCGCATGTCCTTTGTCCTCATATCCTTCTGCATGCCACAGTCATGCACCATCCTTTAATAGGTCCTACCGGGCAAGAGTTTACAGCAGGAGCTCACTGATTGGCTCCTGCTGATTAAATCAGTCAGCTCAGGTGCAAACCATAATCAACCCAAAACACAACAAAAATAAACTCAACAAACATCAAAACATACAAAGAAACACCACAAATCCAACATACAATGTGTAATAATAAAATTCACACTAAACAGCCCCAGAGCTGCAACAGACCAAAAAAACAAAACACACACACTCAACCCTGAACTGCCCCCCCCCCCCCGACATTTCTCCCCCCTGCCTTTTGGATAGTCGTCCCTGACTATTAATTTCAGTCACCATATCTAGCCGTTTTTTTTACCCAGATTACTACGCTGGGAACGTCTCAGGGGTACCTGTTCCTGTGATGACACCGAAGCAGACTGATCAGATGCCTGCACCACGTCTTGTAACCGTTCTGCTTCCACAGCTGGACTTGGAACTAAACTTGGCCCTGCAAGAGGCAAAGAAACAGGCAAAAACAGGCGTTCCCCAATGCTTTCAGGCTCAGCTGGTGGAACTAGCACATCGTTCTGTGAGTCACTGGGTCTGATAGGACATGGTCTGAGATTGTTCCGATGGATTGTTCTTTCTGGCCCATTCCGACCCTCTGGTCAGATCTTATACACTGGTGTGTGTGGACTCAACTGAGAAACTACTACAAAAGGAGATGGTTGCCATCGGGGAGCGAGCTTATTCTGGTCATGGCGTCGGAAATCCCTAAGCAACACCCTCTCTCCTGGCACCAGCAGAACGTCCTTGGCACGATGACCATACCTCCGCTCATCTTTGTGTTGTTTGTGCTACGTTTGGGCCAAGACTCGTTTGTAGGCTCCATTCAAAATTCTGTGGTGATAACGAACCCACTCCTCCATGGTATACTGCTCAGGCTGGGGGCAGACTCCCGTGGCAATCTCTACTGGTAACCTTGCATGCCACCCTGTCAGAACAAAATGAGGAGTCAAACCTGTGCTGCTATGGATTGTGTTATTATAGGCAAAAAGCAAAGCAGGTACATTTTCTGTCCATCTGGTCTTCTCTTCTTCAGTCAACGAACACAACAGGGACAGCAAAGTCTGATTAAATCGTTCACATGCCCCATTTCCCTGGGGATGATAAGGGGTAGTACGCACCTTTTTGCAGCCATATAAAACACAAAGTTGTTGTAATACTGCAGACTCAAAGGCAGCCCCTCTATCTGACAAAATCCTCTCAGGGCAGCCCCATATTTGGATGAGGTTTCGCCACAGTACCTGAGCTGTTGTAACGGCGGTCTGGTCCTTAGTTGGCACTGCCCATCCATACCTCAAAAACAAATCAATCATAACCAAAATATATGGATATGTGCTTTGAGGGTTTCCTAGAGACAGGAAGTCAATAGCCACAGTCTCAAGAGGATAAGATGAGGTGATTGGCTGAAGGGGTGCCCTTACCTCTGGCCTGGCCTTATTCTCACAACAAGTAGGGCATTCTGTAGCCCACTTGCATACATCCTCACTCATCAGAGTCCAAAAAAAACACCTTCTCAAAGCAGCCTCAACTCTGTTCACTCCCATGTGACCACAAGAGGCATGAAAACGTTCCCACAGTGGCCTAGCATTCGCTAAAGGGACCACAATTTGGTACAACACCTAACCTGTTTGCGAATCCTCCACCTTCCTCTGGAGAAGGCCTCGACTCAACTGTAATCTTTTCCAATCCCTCAACAGACGTCGGGCCAGCGGTAGGGCTTCCTGCTGACTCTCTTTAGATGGCCAAATACCCTGTTGAAGCCAGGCACAAACCTGCTGCACTGCCGGATCTGCCCTCCGACGAGCAAGCCAATCTTTGGTATCCTCCGGGGTAGCAATCACATAATTTGTACCAGTCTCAGCTTGAGATTCATCCTGTGGAAACCTGGACAAGATATCTGCATTCCCATTCGCCACACTAGGTCGATATTTAATGGTAAACTGATAATTAGATAGCTGGCCCACCCACCTTTGCTCCACTGCACCAAGCTGTGCTGTGTCCAGGTGGACAAGGGGGTTATTGTCTGTAAAAACTGTAAAGGGCACGCCCCACAAATAATCCTTAAACTTTTCTGTTATGGCCCACTTTAGTGCCAACAATTCCAATTTAAAGGAGCTATAATTTTGATCATTCCTCTCTGTGGGATGAAGGCTGCGACTGGCATAGGCAATAACTTTCTCATGCCTGTCCTGAACCTGGGCAAGCACTGCTCCTAGCCCCTCCAAACTTGCGTCTGTATAGAGATTGAAGGGTTTGGAAAAATCAGCATAAGCCAACACTGGAGCACTCAACAGTGCTGACTTAAATCTTTCAAAGGCAGCCTGACATTCTGGAGACCAAACTAGGGCCTGATTTTTTTCGCTTGAAGCTACCTTACCAGCCTGGGTAGCATGTAGAGGTGCTGCAATCTTGGAGAACCCCGGAACAAAATGTCTGTAGTATCCTACAAAGCCTAAGAAAGATCTAACCTCTTTAACTATACTAGGTGGCTTCCACTGCTGGACCACTCTGGTCTTCTCTGAATCAGTAGCCACACCATCCTTGCTGATAATGTGCCCCAGATATCTCACCTCATGTTGAAAAAGATGGCACTTCTGAGGCTGCAACTTCAGTCCATGTTTTGCCAGCCACTCAAAAACCTGTTCTAAATGGGTGACATGGGAATGGAAATCAGGCGAAAACACAATAACATCATCAAGGTAAATTAGAATAAAATCATTCACCATACCGCCCAGGCACCGATGCATCAGCCTCTGAAAAGTGGCTGGTGCATTACAGAGCCCAAATGGCATCCGCTGGAACTCATACAATCCTGTAGGGGTTATAAAAGCAGTCTTCTCCTTGTCCTGTGGATCCACTTCCACCTGCCAGTAACCACTGGCAAGGTCAAGGGTGGAATACCAACATGCTTGTTTAAGGCAAGTTAAGGACTCCTCAATCCGTGGTAAAGGAAATGAGTCTTTATGGGTTACAGAGTTTAATTTTCTGTAATCCACACAGAAACGTAGGGACCCATCCTTCTTCCTCCCAAGTACAATTGGTGCAGCCCATGGACTAGTGCTCTCTGTCACCACTCCTTGATCTAACATACTTTGCAGCAGACTTTGCAGCTCTGGGTAAAGAGAAGGGGGAACAGGCCGATGCCTTTCTCTACTTGGAAGTGCAGTTCTGGTTGGTATCTGGTGCAGCACTACATTAGTATGGCCAAAGTCCTCATCATCTTTGGCAAAAACAAAACTCCATCTGCTTACAAGTTGTTTCAGCTCCCTTTGCTGTTCTGGACTAAGGTTATCCCCCTCAAAAGTCCATGAAATAGGTTCACTGGCTTTAGGCACCTGAACAGTCCGGATATCCACTTCCACTGTATCTTGGTCAACAACATGCAGCGCCAATTGCTTATCGCCATATATCTGGTCTAGAGACAAAGAATATACAGAGGCAAGAGCCTGCCGCGGTGGCAAACCAATGGGGTAAGGGTTAACATTACATATTTTAATCGGTACTTTACCCCTTTCCAAGTTAGTCACAGCCCCGGCAACCTGCCACTCCATGCTGTCAGACACCCCTACCACCAGGACAGGTCCACTTGTGAGGTGTCGGTCCCCCAACACAGGGGCCCAAACCACCATCTCACTGCAGGCTGGAATGTCCACAGGAAATTGTTTGGACAATTGCGCCACACCTATTCTCCCATCCACTGATTCCTCCTGGGCCACCCAGCTGCAAACAGCAAAAGCTCTTTCCCATTGTCCTAAGGCGGGTGAAGACACTGTAATTTTAAAAGCAGAAACACCAGGGTGGGGTCCCTGAAACAATGACTTCCAGCAGCTAAAAATAACATTCATCCCCAAAATCCCCTTATCAGAGCCTAAACAGGCATCCTTCACAATAACAACCCCTTTGCTCAATACCTTGACTCCTGCAACCTCAAAGTCAAGCAGCACATAATCCACATAGGGAATATTCAAGCCATTTGCTGCTTAAAGAGTCAGCCTCTTCAGCTCTCCCACATCTGCTAAAGGGACATGGTTTAACCACTTCTGGAAGAAGTGGTTAAACCAGTGGGTCTCAAGTGACATTTACACCAAGTTCACTTTGCCATTTCTGTTTAAGATCCTGCATAATTGACACACTCAACACATCTGACTGACTTAAGGCACTATAACAGCGAGTTATAAATTTTTTGGTTGGGCCTAAAAGAAGTAACCGCTCAACTGCAGACACTGTGGCATTTACACCGAAAGTGGTCTTTCTAGATATGAAATCTCGGATCTGAAGGTATCTACAAAAATCCTGCCTAGAAAGGCCAAATTTCTCCTAAAGCTGCTCAAATGATAATAACAAAGCACCATCAAAAAGGTCATAAATTTTCTTTAACCCTTTAACTGTTCATATATTATAACCACTGTCCATCATACCAGGAACAAAGTCAGGATTGCCTTGAATGGGGATTAACAAAGTAGTTAAATCTGATCTTCCCTCAAGCTTTCGTGTCATAAACCAGGCCTTTAGAGTGTTGCAAATTATAGGGTTATTATTGCAGAGATTTCTAAATGACTTTAAATTCTTACAAGACAAAAGGCCCAACAGTGAACAGGAGGTCTGTGACTTTTCAAGACCCAACCAAACAGAAGTAGGATCAACTTTAACCCATTCTGCTATAAACCTTAGGTGAGATGCTATTTGATACCATTTAATGTTAGGAACATTCAAACCTCCCATTGAACTTGTAAGTTGTAATTTTAGCATTTTTAGCCTCGGCTTTCTTTTATTCCAGATAAAATCACTCAGCAAGCCGTTGAGTAACTTCGAAACCTTATAACTTATAAATACTGGAACCATCTGTAGGGGATACAATAACCTAGGCAGGATATTCATTTTGATAATAGTCACTCTGCCAAATAATGATAGGGGAAGTGAACACCACCTGTTTATATCCGTCTTTATAGTGTCTAGGAGAGGGTTAAAATTATCTTTAAACACCTGATGGAACATAGGAGTAATCCGAATACCCAAGTACACAAAACCTGACATAGACCAGCGAAATGGAAATGATATAAGGGAGTTTGTTTTATTTCTGTGGCTTCTCATGGGCATAGCTAAAGATTTAGAAAAATTAATTTTTTAACCAGAGAAAGACCCAAAATAATTAATAATATCAATCACTTGCGGAGCAGAGGTAGCAGGCTCCGCTACGTACAACAAAACTTCATCCACATAAAGGGAAATTTTATGTTGCATCTCCCCTACATCTATACCCCTGACAGCTGGGTCCTGTCTGATGACTTCAGCTGAAGGTTCTACTACAAGGGCAAAAAAGAGCAGGGCTTAAGGGGCAGCCTTGATGTGTTGAACAATAAATTGGAAAATTATCCGATCGGTAACCATTTGTTATGACTGATGCCAAAGGTTTATTATTATACGAAAGTTTGATCCATTTGATAAAATTATCCACCAGATTAAATTTTTGTAATACTCTAAATGAATAAGGCCACTCGACTCGGTCAAAGGCTTTCTCTGCATCCAATGAGATGACTACAGTGTCATCTTCTTGTGACTGACAGAAATGAACAATATTTAAAAGCCTCCTAATGTTGTGACGAGAGCTTCTGCCTTTGATAAAACCTGTCTGGTCCTCCTTAATAATGAACGGCAGAACCTTCTCTAATCGCAGAGCCAGGATCTTCGATAACAGTTTAACATCTTGATTTAAAAGAGCAATAGGTCTATATCCTGAACAATCTTCAGGACACTTGCCTTTTTTAAGAATTAGGGAGATGTCAGCTCCTCTTAATGATTGCGGTAAGCTTCCAGAGGTAAAGGAGTGTTCTATCATCTCCAAAAATGGATCCACAAGTATATCCTGAAATTCTTTGTAAAATTCACTGCTCATGCCATCTGGTCCCGGTGCTTTGCCTGACTGTAAACTGTTAATTGCTAGTACAACCTCTTCTCTAGAGATGGGAGAATTAAAATAATGTCTCTGAGTATCAGAAATAGTAGGGAGAGCTTGGCTGTCCAAGAAAGAGTCATCTTATATGAGGCCCCAACTGTCTGGTCTGCTGTATATAACTGAATGTAGAACTGCCTAAAAGGATTATTAATATTTTTGTTATCAAAAGTAACGGGTGCCATTTAGACCTACAACTGAAGGAATCAGTTGGGAATCTGTTCTAATTTTTGTTAAACAAGACAAATGCTTACTTGGTTTGTCTCCATATTCATATAACCTGTATTTTGAAAAAAGAAGAGCACGCTTAGCTTGTTGAGTTAATAATGCATCTAACGCCACTTGTGTGGCACACTTTCTCTGCAATAATATAGGATCTGATAATGATGATGACCACATACTCTCTTAATCTCTTCCAGTTCCTTTTCAAGTTTAGATTACTGTTCTTTTTGCTTTTGTTTTTTTTTTTGAGGCTAAGTATGCTATGATTAGGTCTGTGATATAAGCTTTAGATATTTCCCATAATAAGGATAAGTCATTGGTAGATTGAGAGTTGATAGCAAAAAATATTGAGTTTAACATATTTAACAGTGTTTTGTTGATCCGTGAAGTAGAACTTTTGTTGATGATTTACATAATTAGACCCAAGAAATGGTTCAAATTACACAAAGACTGGATTCTATGGCCTTGTACCAACCTTGATGTGTACAACAAAAATAACAAAAATAAAACAAAGCAATCTTGTCACAACAAATCATAAAAAGCCTTTTTAAAACGAAGCAATTTCAACTTCAGCGCCATGGACAGCAACAATCAGGAACTGGTCCTCCATTGCAGCATAAGAGGAGAGAAAAAAATAGAAAGTATAACTCACCAAAGTAGACATTTGAGAACAAGCCCCCGAGAGTTGCTTTTCCACTTCATGCGTTTCAATTCCAGATCCTTCCACACTCACTAAACTTTCACTCCTCGGCTGCATATATTTCATGTCACTCTTTCTGGAGTCAGTGGTCCTGCACACCTCGTAGTTGTACACGTGCTGGAGAGTCCCTGTCCCCAAAGTGTCTGAGTAACGTGGTGGATAATATGGAATCACGGGGAGGTTGGAGTGATACAGGATGCGAGACTGTCTCCACCTGTAAATTTTCACTGATATAATAACCACTAAACAGGTGATGAAGAGGAAGGAGACTACAGCCAGAGCCAGCACTAAGTAAAAAGTCAGGTTATCATTGTACTCCTTGTCATGTGTAAAGTCAGTGAACTCCGACAGCACTTCAGGGAAGCTGTCCGCCACCGCCACGTTAACAATGACCGTAGCTGAACGAGAGGGCTGCCCGTTGTCCTCCACTATAACAGTCAGTCTTTGTTTCACAGCATCTTTATCAGTCACTTGGCGGATAGTTCTGATTTCTCCATTCTGTAAGCCCACTTCAAACAGCGCCCTGTCTGTGGCTTTCTGTAGTTTATAGGAGAGCCAGGCATTCTGTCCAGAGTCCACATCAATAGCCACCACTTTAGTGACCAGATAGCCCACATCTGCTGAACGAGGAACCATTTCAGCCACCACAGAACCACCAGTCTGGACCGGGTACAGAACCTGAGGGGGGTTATCGTTCTGGTCCTGGATCATTATTTTAACTGTAGCCACTGAACTCAAAGGAGGGGATCCAGCATCCCGAGCAGTTATGTTAAATTCAAATGACTTTATTAGTTCATAATCAAACGATCTTATAGCATGAATTACTCCATTTTCCAAATTCATTGACACCAGTGACGTCACTGCTAGCCCATTAATCTCCCTTTCCTCCAGAAAATAAGAAACACGAGCGTTTTGACCCCAGTCTGTGTCACTAGCACTGACAGTAAACACAGAGAATCCAGGAGAGTTGTTTTCTGGTACAGTTTTAGTATATTCTGACTGACCAAATCTGGGTGGGTTGTCATTCACGTCAGAAACTTTGACATTAATATTTTTACTGCTAGACAGAGGAGGAGAACCTTGATCAGACACAGTTATGGTGATATTATACTCAGGGATACTCTCTCTGTCTAAAAAGTCTTCAGTTACTATGGTGTAATATCCTGTTAATGAAGACTCGATTTTAAAAGGAACATCAGAGTTAATGGAGCACTTGACAACACCGTTACCATCAGAGTCTTCATCATCTACGTTAAGAACAGCTATAGTTGTTCCTGGAGGAGAATCCTCTGATACTGAGTTAGAAAATGACATCAGCTGTATAGTAGGGACGTTATCATTCTCATCTATGACCTGAATTATAACTTTACATGTGTCAGTATGTCCTCCATGATCATTAGCCTTAACATTTAATTGATGAGTTCTAGATTTTTCAAAGTCTAGTTTACCAGTAACTTTAATCTCTCCACTTTTTTCATTCACTTCAAAAAGCTTTTTCGTCTCTTTGGCAACATGAGCTATGGAAAACGTGACCTCCCCATTTACTCCTTTATCTGCGTCATGTGCACTAACAGCTGTTACCACAGTACCTTCAGGAACATTCTCCTTCACTTCTGCTTTATAAACAGGCTGGCTGCACACTGGAGCATTATCGTTAGCGTCCAGCACTGTGACATGAATGCGCACAGTCCCTGATCTGCGGGGTTCACCTCCATCTGACGCAATCAGGACGAGTGAGTGAGTCTCCTCTTTCTCTCGGTCTAAAGGATTTTGTAAAACCATCTCAATAAATCTTCCCCCATCAGGTTGATTTTGAGCTTCTAATTTGAAATGATCCGATGGTTTAAGTGTGTATTTTTGAATATCATTAATTCCAACATCAGAGTCGTCTGCACTCTCTAAAGAAAATCGAGACCCTATTGCAACACTTTCAACCATTTTCAAGGAGATTTCCTCTTTTGGAAACGACGGACTGTTATCATTAATGTCTGTAACCTCCACTGTGACTCGATAAAGCTGGATTGGATTTTCTAAAATAACCTCGAAGCTGAAGCTACAGGGCATCGTCTTTCCACACAGCTCTTCTCGGTCGATCTGCTCTTTAATAACGAGCGTTCCTTTGTCTCGGTTTAAATCAACATACTGTCGGCTTCCTTTTGTAATGATACGAGCTTTACCTGATATGAGCCTCGCCACATCCAGGCCTAAATCTCTCGCAATATTTCCAACAAAAGATCCTTCCGTCTGCTCCTCCGGTATGGAATACCGAGCCTGAGCAGCCACGGAGCTCAGCTGGAAGAGACAAAGAATGAAAACCAGGGCTGGCCATCGGCTTCTGTCTGCTTTTATCCACTTGAAATCCATCATAGAACCAAACGTCAAGGAGCAATAAATTCCCCTTATATCCAAAATAAAGCAGGTCAATCAAAGTCACTTTAAATTAGTATTTTCGTAAACAAGAGGGATCAGAGCGTCCTCCCTCCATAAAGCAGAAACACTGAATAGTGATCCAGGGGAGGACCACTGCACCGACGGTGTGAACAATTAGTCAGCTATGAATCAACAGCGACACCCAGAGCCCATCCACCGTAATGTCTCCCCTGTCGTGCACTTTTGTGAGTAAAACATCCTAAAACACATTTTATTCGAAAACAGAAATAAGTCTAGATTACACATAGCAAAAACTTCTTTAGTGCCAAAAGAGCAGAGATAGCTGGCAGCAGGAAGACATTCACTGACAAATATATTCAAGATTAAATCCCATATATCTTATTTGAACTTTATTTAAAAACACTTTATGTAATATTTTATGAAAAAATAAGACGATTGAAACAATCAGTGAATTTCTTGTCAGGAGAATAGGCTAGAAGAAGTGGTACTTGTTTGCGTTGCAGGTTATTATTTGAAGCTTACATTATAGCCACAAAATAATCTATTTGACAAGCAGTGTTTCCTTCAAATGTTGAATGAAATGCTTGCTTTCATGTTCCTTGTAAAGATTAATTAATTCATGATAATTCAGAGTATCTTTCATTGAAAGATATATCTGACAAATAAAATTCAAACAAAGTAAGTTATGATTTTTAGTTCATTGTTGAAGTCTTAAGAAAACAATGTTTTGATGGCGTCTTTAAACCTTTAAAAACATATGGAAGGGTGCTCTGGTATATTGCAAACTGTTTCAGCTACAGACTTTTAATTTCACCTGGTTGATCACAATTCCAGATTTTTTTTTTCGTTTTTTTTTCTTTTTTTTTGGGGGGGGGGGGTACTACAGCATCAAAACTTAAAATGTATCACTCACCAAAGCTGACATTTGGGAACAGGTCCCCGATAGCTGCTTTTCAGTTCCAGCTCCCTCCACGCTCACCAAACTTTCACTCCTTGGCTGCATATATTTCATGTCACTCTTTCTGGAGTCAGTGGTCCTGCACACCTCATAGTTGTACACGTGCTGGAGAGTCCCTGTCCCCAAAGTGTCTGAGTAACGTGGTGGATAATATGGAATCACAGGGAGGTTGGAGTGATACAGGATGCGGGACTGTCTCCACCTGTAGATTTTCACTGATATAATAACCACTAAACAGGTGATGAAGAGGAAGGAGACTACAGCCAGAGCCAGCACTAAGTAAAAAGTCAGGTTATCATTGTACTCCTTGTCGTGTGTAAAGTCAGTGAACTCCGACAGCACTTCAGGGAAGCTGTCCGCCACCGCCACGTTAACAATGACTGTAGCTGAACGAGAGGGCTGCCCGTTGTCCTCCACTATAACAGTCAGTCTTTGTTTCACAGCATCTTTATCAGTCACTTGTCGGATAGTTCTGATTTCTCCATTCTGTAAGCCCACTTCAAACAGCGCCCTGTCTGTGGCTTTCTGCAGTTTATAGGAGAGCCAGGCATTCTGTCCAGAGTCCACATCAACAGCCACCACTTTAGTGACCAGATAGCCCACATCTGCTGAACGAGGAACCATTTCAGCCACCACAGAACCACCAGTCTGGACTGGGTACAGAACCTGAGGGGGGTTATCGTTCTGGTCCTGGATCATTATTTTCACAGTCACGTTACTGCTGAGTGGAGGAGAGCCTCCATCCTGGGCTTTGACTGTGAACACCAGCTGTTTGATTTGTTCATAATCAAAGGAGCGCACCGCGTGTATGACACCACTTTCTGCGTTCACAGAAACAAATTCAGAAACAGGAGATCCACCAATATCACTGTCCTCCAGAATATAAGACACACGTGCGTTTTGGTTTTCATCTGGGTCTCTAGCCTGAAGCGTGAGGATAGAAACACCTGGTGAGTTATTCTCTGCAGTTAAAGTATTGTATACATTTTGTGAAAACACAGGGGGGTTATCATTAACGTCAGAGATTTTTAAACTAAATATTCTTCTTGATGAAAGAGGAGGCGTTCCTGCATCAGTCGCAACAACAGTAATATTATATTCCCAAACAGTTTCACGGTCTAATACAGTATCTGTGACTAATGTGTAGTAATTTCTTAAATTTGATTTAATCTTAAAAGGCGCATTGTGTTCTATTTTACAGTTTATCTGTCCGTTATCACCCGAGTCAAGATCCTTAACATTGATGATGCCAATAGTTGTACCGGGAGGAGCGTCCTCTGACACAGGACTAGTGAATGAGGTGACGCTGATAAAAGGGGCGTTATCATTAACATCTATTACATCAATAATTACTTTGCTAGAATCTGTCAGACCTCCCTGATCTTTGGCATCTATTCGAATTTCATATTTTTTATCCTTTTCATAATCAGCTGATCCCTTTATTGAAATGACACCAGTCTTTTCATTGATCATAAACAAATTACGGATGACATTGTTGTGATCTGAAAAATAATACGTCACAATACTATTTGAACCATAATCTGCATCAGTCGCGTTAACAGTGGTGACGTAGGTGTCCCTGGGAGAATTTTCCATCACCGTGGCTTTGTACATAGATTGATTAAACACGGGGGCATTATCATTGATATCTAAAACACTGATATCTATATTTACTGTACCGGATCTCTGCGGAGTCCCACCGTCTACAGCTATAAGTTTTAGTGACAAATTAGGATTTGTCTCCCTGTCCAGCGACTTCTGAAGGACCATCTCTGCGTATTTCTTACCGTCTGCATTTGAGCTTTGTTTAAGAACAAAATTTTCATTTTCGGTTAAGAAATATTCTCTCAGACCATTAAGCCCCACGTCTAGGTCTTCTGCGCTTGGTAATGAAAAACGAGCACCAGTATTTGCCGACTCACTGATTTCAAATTGGATGTTATTCCTGTTAAATGTGGGGGAGTGGTCATTTATATCGGTTATTTCAACCGTAATCTGGTGAAGCTCCACTGGATTTTCCAAAATAACCTCAAAGCTGAAACTGCAGGGCGTCGTGTCTCCGCAGAGCTCCTCCCGGTCTATTCTCTCTTTGACGACTAAAATCCCTTTGTCTATCTTCAGCTCGGTGTACTGGACGCTCTCACCCGTCACGATACGGGCCCGACCAGAACGGAGCCTTTTCAGATCCAATCCCAGGTCCTGAGCTAAATTGCCGATCAAAGAGCCTTTCTTCATCTCCTCTGGGATTGAATACCGGATGTGTCCAGTAACCACGTGAAAAAGATAAAAGAGGAGAAACAGAAGCTGTCCGTGCTGTTTGCAGCCAAAACGCCATTTTACGCACCACTGAAGGGCTTGTATTCCACAGATCGCCATAGCAGAAAAAAGACTGATCCAAGGATGATGATCCAAACGAATCCAAGACTCCGACTAGTAAAAATGACAGATGTAGTATTTTCAATGTCCTTACATTTCTCACTACGGGTAGCGATAGCTGTTGCCTTCAAATGTCAGGTTGGCACACAATCTCCTTTCTCTCCCAGCTGAGAAAAGGGAGGGGACTGGTTTATTATGTGTCCAATATGTATAAGCGAACAGCGTCCCTTAGAGTTCAGAATCAGTAACGCGCAGCATAAAAACATCAAGGTAATATTGACCAAGTACTTAAATGCCTAATCGTTTTGTTTTGTTAAATGTTAGGAAAAAAACCTTACTCTGATTTCAGCACAGAGCTGATTTTTTTTATTTTAACATTCTCAGAGTATTAATAAAAGTAGCGCCAACAACACACTGGAAAACCCAAGCAGACATTTAACCTGCTTAGCGAGACTGAGGCGAGTAGAAGAACTGCATCTTCAAAGGGCAGTAAAGAATAAAATATTTAAATTACTGTGAAAATAAGTCAGTAAGATTGTGTTAAGATATTTCCTTAAATCAGAAGGGAATTAATTTAAAATGAGGGAATTTGGATGTTCCTATGGAATATACCATAACAAAAATATCGGTTTTAAAAGTTCCAGAAAGATAAAACCTGTTTTTAGGCAAAATGTGTCAATCAAAGGCTTTGGGAATGATTTTGCAACAAAATAACACATTAAGACGAACTGGCAGGGTGACGTGCTGTCCATGGTGCTGGAATTTGAAGGAAATGATGTCACCATTAATCCGGTATTTTAAACTGATGAAAAAAGAGAAATGAAAACAATAATAGAAGTTAAATATTTTAAACTGACCTCTACAGGAGAGTCTGACTCATCCAGGATGTTCTTGTCACTCTGTATCCGCTGCATCGTTCCTGTAGAACTGGGCTCCATTATCAGCACGTTCTGACTACTGGCTCTGCCGAACTTACAGTCACTCTTTCTGGAGTGTATATTTAAATATTCTGGATATTTTTCTACTATAATATTAAAACCATATCTCAGCGTTTACATCGTCTGTCAGCATCAAACAAACAGCGTTTAGACTCCGCACATTCAGTTCCACTTTCCGTTTTTAAAGTTTTTTGCCGCTCCAAATGTACACCAAACGTGACGAAAATATTCGGAGAAATATGACGGAAATTGTTTATCATAACTCTGGTTTTACTTGCCCTTTCAGCACAATTTAAAATGGGAGAGAGATTCGAATCTGCACTTTCAACACAAGTTAAAATGGCGATGCTGCGAGGCTTTTTTTTTTTTTTTTTAACTTTTTTTATTTTTATTTTTATTTTAACTTTTTTTAACAGTCTTACAAGAGGTAAGAAGGATAAGATAAAGTAATAAGAATAGTAAATAATAATAAGATAAAGTAACTAAAAGCATAATAAAAGTAGACAAAAAGAGAAACGGGGGGTTCTTTTCAGTCCAGAGTTCTAGGGGTTTTCCATGAGTTTCCGATCATCGACCAAACAGTGGAGTTTCTCAGCATTCCGCTTCTTCATGTGTTTCAGTGATGAGAAAAAAAGGCAGAGTTCTTTATGAAATACATTAAAATTTGGCTTGCATTTTAAAAATCTATTTTTGTGTACATAAAATTTTCCCAAGATTACGAGGGTGTTAATAGACATATCATGCGCGATGCTGCGAGGCTGCGTGTTGCTTCTACCTCGTCAACCCGGTCTCAGTAAAAAACGTAACTAATCAACATTTTACACCCCTCTAATTTTAGATGGTGAGCCACTGCACAAAAATGTTTTTTTTTTTTTTTATGTGTGTCTGTGTACGTTTTCTCTGAGTGACAAAACGTGCTGATTTTTTTTTTTGGTGAAGCTGGGCTGATCACGTCCTAAAGCAGTCACGTGATTTGGACGCACTGGCGGGACTTTTCTTTTTTTTTTTTTTTTTTTTTTTTAACTTTTTTTAACA
Organism: Pholidichthys leucotaenia; assembly: GCA_020510985.1. Classification (NCBI taxonomy): domain Eukaryota; kingdom Metazoa; phylum Chordata; class Actinopteri; order Cichliformes; family Pholidichthyidae; genus Pholidichthys; species Pholidichthys leucotaenia. Next base: position 37,886,504 of record CM035840.1, on the reverse strand, counting down.
GTCTTACAAGAGGTAAGAAGGATAAGATAAAGTAATAAGAATAGTAAATAATAATAAGATAAAGTAACTAAAAGCATAATAAAAGTAGACAAAAAGAGAAACGGGGGGTTCTTTTCAGTCCAGAGTGTCCAGAGTTCTAGGGGTTTTCCATGAGTTTCCGATCATCGACCAAACAGTGGAGTTTCACAGCATTCCGCTTCTTCATGTGTTTCAGTGATGAGAAAAAAAGGCAGAGTTCTTTATGAAATACATTAAAATTTGGCTTGCATTTTAAAAATCTATTTTTGTGTACATAAAATTTTCCCAAGATTACGAGGGTGTTAATAGACATATCATGCAATGAGTTCTTAATAATAAAGCCATACAAAATATTCTGACAGTTAAAAACAGGGGTTGGTACATGTTTAGATAACCAGTGATGAAAATCATCCCAAAACGCAATGGTGTACATACAGTAAAAGAAAATGTGATCTGTACTTTCTATATGTTCATTACAAAAGGAACAGTTATTGTTCTCAAAGCCAAAGCGTTTACTTAGAAACTCAGCAGAAGGATAAATTCCATTTAAAACTTTATAGTGGATCTCTTTTGCTTTCGGTGAAATAGGAAATTTAAAGAATTTAGATCTTAGAATTTGAGCTTCTTTTTTGGAGAAAAAATTAAGAATAGCAGCTCTAGAAACTGTTGCTGGGAAGATTTCTTTATTAAATATTTTCCTAATCGTTAAATTGTTTAATTTTGAGTCATCTAGGCGGAAACCATTCACCAAAAGCAAAGGGAGGTTTGGGCAAGAGCCAAATCTATTTAAAGTTGAGGCCATTAGTATAACTGTCTGAGGTATTGCCTCCATTACTTGGTTATATTCTCGTTTATCATTTATGTTATATTTAGCACAGAAGTTCTCAAAAGTTAAAACATTCCCTGTGCCGTCTAATAAGTGTAGTACAGACCAAATGCCCTTATTTTGCCAGTTTTGTAGGAATATTGATTTGTGTTTATATAGTACATATCTACAATTCCACAGAGGGGTCATATGAGGGCTAAAATTATGTTTATAAATCAATCTCCAATATAGTAAGACCTGTTGATGAAATGAGGAGAGTTTATAGGGGAGCTTTTTTAGGTCATAGTCACATCTGAGCAGGAATTCAATGCCCCCAAATTTAGCAAAAATTTCATTGGGAATATGAAACCAGAAATGTTTGGGTTGTTTAATAAATTGTCTCAGCCAGTTAATTTTGATGGTGCCATTAATGCATTCAAAGTCTATTGCTTTAACACCACCTTCCTCATATTCTTGAATCATGGTACCTTTTTTAATATAATGTGTTTTCCCTTTCCAGATATAATTGAAAATGGTTTGGTTGATGGCTTTAACGGCATCTTTGGGCATTGGTAATGAATGGGCTGGATAAATAAATCGGGAGATGCATTCCATTTTTGTCAGAAATGTTCTTCCTATGATGGAAATATCTCTTTGAGACCAGGAGTTGAGATAAGTTTTTGATTTCTCCAAGCAATTCCATATATTGAGCTTGACTAATTGATCAACATCTTTAGTGATATGCATGCCCAAATATTTCACTGTTTGTTTGACGGGAATGGTATGAATGGCTGATAGACTGCAATCATGAATAGGTAATAATTCACATTTACCTAGATTCAGTTTAAGCCCAGAGGCTTTAGAGAAAACATCTATATAATTAAGAATTTTAGGGACTTGATCAGAGTTGTGCATGAATATGGCTGTGTCGTCAGCCAGTTGGCTGATTGTTAGTTGTCTTCCAAATACTGTTAATTTATCAAAGTCAGAGTTTTTTATAAAAATTGAGAGCATTTCAGCTGCTGCAATGAACAACAGAGGCGAAATCGGGCAGCCTTGTTTTATTCCTTTGCCTATTGAAAATCTAGGGGAGGTACCATGTGGTAATAGAACTGAGCTGTTGGTATCCGTGTAAATTAGTTTTATAAAGTCTAAAAAGTGCTCCCCAAAACCAAAAAGCTCTAAGGTCCTAAACATAAATTTGTGTTCAATCATATCAAAAGCTTTAAAAAAATCCAAAAATAAAATAAACCCCTCGTCAATTAGGTCCCTATAGTCAAGTAAGTCCAATACCAGGCGTATATTGTTGTGTATTGAGCGCCCTTTAATAAAACCTGATTGTGTCTCTGAGATAAGATCAGTGATACCAGTTTTGAGTCTGTTGGCATAAATATGTGTTAAAATTTTGTAATCATTATTAAGTAAAGTAATTGGTCTGAGATTATCAATCAATTTTGGGTCCTTGCCAGGTTTGGGAATTAATGTGATGACTCCTTGTTTCATAGTATTTGGTAAAACTGATGTAGCACGGATTTCCTTTAACATATTAAAAAATAAGTCTTTTAGGTTAATCCAGAAGTGCCTGTAAAAATTGGCTGTCAAGCCGTCTGAGCCAGGTGATTTGTCTAGAGCTAAGGATTTTAAAGCTTTCTCAACTTCCTCCATTTGGATCTCTGCGTCACATGATTTTCTAAAATATTCATCAATTTTCGGTATCCGTCCTGAAATGGATTCAAAGAAACCCTCTGCATTAGTATGCGAGTAAGAGGAGGAGTATAATTCACTGTAAAATTTAAATATTTCTTTAGAGATCCTCACAGAATCAGTACATTCTTTACCATCAATTATAAGAGACTTAATGGCATTTCGTTCTTGTCTTCTTTTCTCAAGCCTACAGAAGTATGCTGAGCTTCTCTCTCCCTCCTCTATCCATTTCGCTCTTGACCTAATATATGCTCCTTTGGCTTTATTAATATAGATGTTATCTAGGGAAGAGTGCAATAAAATCAGTTTTTGTTTGTCCTCTTCACATAAGGAATGTTTGTTGCATATTAAATGGATCTCTTTTACAATATCCATTTCTTTTTGTTTATTGGCTCGGCTTATGACTTTGCTGTATGAAATGGAGATCTGACGGATTTTAAATTTAAGAAATTCCCATTTCTCCCTGTAAGTTGACAATAATGTATCTTTAGTTATACTGTCGATTGTCCTTTTAACATCCTGACAGAAAGGGTCATGTTTTAGAAGATTTGAATTAAATTTCCAGTAGCCTTTATTTCTTCTGACTGCACTAGTGGGAGTTATGGTTAACTTGATCATACAATGATCTGTAAGCGGAGCTGCAGAAATTGAGGTATTTATGTCTATATTAGGTTGGAATTCAGAAATAAGCCAGTAGTCTAATCGCGATTTAATGGTGCCATCAGGTTTAAACCAAGTAAAGGTTTGAGTATCTGGATTTAACGCACGCCATATGTCACTAAGCTGAAATGTGTTACAGAAGTCTAGTAAAGTGGTATTATACTGATGATTAGGAAATCTTGAAGGTTGCCTATCAAGCCATTCATCCATAACCATATTGTAGTCGCCACCCAACACAAAAACAGGATTGATATATATTTGGGATAATTCCTTCAATATGTTAGTCACGTCTGTAATTAATTGTTTGTTCTGACTGCGGTTAATAAATCCATAAATGTTAACAAGAATCAAGAATTGTTTGTGTATTTCAAAAACGCAAATAATCCAGTGTCCTGTGACATCTCTTTTGGTTGCAACTACTTTCCCAGGAAAGTTATTTAGGAGTATGGCGACCCCTGCTGATCTATTTGTGCCATGACTATAGTATATTTTTTCTCCCCATTGATTTGTCCACATTTTTTCATCTGTATTGTTGCTGTGAGTCTCCTGAATAAGATAACAATGTGCTTTTTCATTTTTAAGGAATAGAAATGTAGCCTTTCTTTTTATAGAGTCTCGTAAACCCCTAGCATTAAGTGATGCAAAAGAAAAGGTTGTAATAAAAGACATAAAGGATAAAAAAGAATAAGGAAAAAATTAAAATAATAATAAAATAAAAATAACAAGTAGATAAACGGTTTAGGTTGTTACTTTGGACCAAGTACACTTGAAGAAAGCCCCTGATTAAATTGCTAAATATATGTTTTAACTCATAACTTTTTTCCCCTTTTTTTTTTCCTTCCCTTTTTTCCTTTTTCTTCCTCTTTTTTCCTTCTCCTTCTTTTCCTTTTTTCCCTTTTCTTTCCCCTTTCCCTTCCTCCTTTTCCCCCAAGCTGCACGCTTGTTATGACAGGATCCAAAAACCAAATCTATAAAATTATCGAAAATATGTAATGCAAATTATCAAAATGGCATTGAAAAGGAGCTGCCTTATAAATCTACCCTTCAAAAAAAAAAGGATTCAGGAACCTGAGTAAAAGTAGCATGTAAACATATCCAAATGACAGCTGCCAGGAACACAGCGTACTTCAAAAGGGGACTATGAAATGACTCCCTATAAAGTAAACATTGAAGTAGCTTAGCAACATGTACAGAACATTAAAGAGTCAAAATGCTTGTTCAGCCATAGTTGTGAACCAGACCCTTAGATGCTGACTCTTCTACCATCGATGTATCCCACATGGCCTTTGTACCAGACGTTTTTCCCAGCTGCACGGGCTTGCTCCATCTGTGGCCATGCTGCTGCGCGGGCATCCCTGTCGGCTTTACAGAAATCTTGCTTGAATCGGATCCCGGCTACTCTGCAGAATTTGGAGTTTTTGGTCAGCCTCCAAATTTCTTCACAGTGGTATCTCATGACAAACTGAAGAATAACCTGGCGGTTTCTCCCATTTTCACGTTTTCCCAGGCGGTGGACATTATCAACAATAGTGCCCATGGTCGTTGCCCACTGCGGTGCAATTTCTGACAGAATGTGGATTACCTCCTCACGGATCATTTCGTTATCCTTTTCTTTGATCCCGTGTATTTTAAGGTTCCAGCGCCTCTTGTACCTCTCCAGCTCAGTAATCCTTTCCTTTAGCTCTTCGTTTTCTTGTATAAGCTTGGGGATGTCTCTCTCAAAGCTCTGTAGTTTGGTCTGGCAATTTTTGATGTCAGCAGTATTGATTTCAACAAGACGGGTGATGCTGGCTACCATTGTGGCGGTCTCCCTTAACTGCGCTCCAAAATCATCAACTTTGGTGGTTAGTTTTGTGATAGCATCTACCAAGTTGTCGTAAGATTGCTCTTGGGCGGTTTTCATCTTTGAAAGTGGCGGAGCAGAGGACTTAGTTGGAGTGACGGGAGAACTTTTTCTCTTACCAGGACCGCTACTAACAGAGGTTTCCATCGGGGTGTAGTCATGGTCAGTAGTAGCTGTTGTTAGCTTAGCGTTCGTTTTCCCGCCGGACATATTAGTCGGATTTGATTAGTTTCCTGTGACAGAAACTTGCGTTCAAAATCACCAATTGAATTTACTTGCTTTGAAGCTGTCAGCTCTGAAAATGTTTTCAGTCTGAATATGAGTTATTGTCCAAGTTTCGGGGCTGGAGAATGCGGGTTTAGAAGAGCGAACTGGTCCGGATCGCCATCTTCCGGAAGTCCACTTCCGTGTTTGTCTCACTGGCGGGACTTTTCACAACCATGGAAGACCAACTGTATGACCAGCTTTTGACATTCTACAATGCAACACAACAAAAGTACCCCATATGGATCTACGATTTACCGAATTAAAGAACACCGGCGGGGGATTTAAAAAAAATTAAGCAATTCTTGTGTATATCGCTCAACACTGCTGATATCATGGGGGGCGGGGGGTATGAATATATCGATATATATCGATATATTCATATCCGGGGTATAATCCATGATCATATATTCATATCCGGGGTATAATCCAGCCTAAGCCACTTTAACCCCAGGTATAGTCTGGACTGGGGGCATACTGTGGCCTGTTAGCCATGGAAATAAGAGAAATGAAACAAATGGTGCAAATTAAAAAACTCAAACTAACCTCTACAGGAGAGTCTGGTTCATCCAGGATGTTCTTGTCACTCTGTATCCGCTGCATCGTTCCAGTAGAACTGGGCTCCATTATCAGCACATTCTGACTACTGGCTCTGCCGAACTTACAGTCACTCTTTCTGGAGTCAGTCGTCCTGCACACCTCGTAGTTGTACACGTGCTGGAGAGTCCCTGTCCCCAAAGTGTCTGAGTAACGTGATGGATAATATGGAATCACAGGGAGGTTGGAGTGATACAGGATGCGAGACTGTCTCCACCTGTAGATTTTCACTGATATAATAACCACTAAACAGGTGATGAAGAGGAAGGAGACTACAGCCAGAGCCAGCACTAAGTAAAAAGTCAGATTATCATTGTACTCCTTGTCATGTGTAAAGTCAGTGAACTCCGACAGCACTTCAGGGAAGCTGTCCGCCACCGCCACGTTAACAATGACTGTAGCTGAACGAGAGGGCTGCCCGTTGTCCTCCACTATAACAGTCAGTCTTTGTTTCACAGCATCTTTATCAGTCACTTGGCGGATAGTTCTGATTTCTCCATTCTGTAAGCCCACTTCAAACAGCGCCCTGTCTGTGGCTTTCTGCAGTTTATAGGAGAGCCAGGCATTCTGTCCAGAGTCCACATCAACAGCCACCACTTTAGTGACCAGATAGCCCACATCTGCTGAACGAGGAACCATTTCAGCCACCAGAGAGCCACTAGTTTGGACCGGGTACAGAACCTGAGGGGGGTTATCGTTCTGGTCCTGGATCATTATTTTCACAGTCACGTTGCTGCTGAGTGGAGGAGAGCCTCCATCCTGAGCTTTGACTGTGAACACCAGCTGTTTGATTTGTTCATAATCAAAGGAGCGCACCGCGTGTATGACACCACTTTCTGCGTTCACAGAAACAAATTCAGAAACAGGAGATCCACCAATATCACTGTCCTCCAGAATATAAGACACACGCGCGTTTTGATTTTCATCTGGGTCTCTTGCCTGAAGCGTGAGAATAGAAACACCTGGTGAGTTATTCTCTGCAGTTAAAGTATTGTATACATTTTGTGAAAACACAGGGGGGTTATCATTAACGTCAGAGATTTTTAAACTAAATATTCTTCTTGACGAAAGAGGAGGTGTTCCTGCATCAGTCGCAACAACAGTAATGTTATATTCCCAAACAGTTTCACGGTCTAATACAGTATCTGTGACTAATGTGTAGTAATTCCTTAAATTTGATTTAATCTTAAAAGGCTTGTTGTGTTCTATTTTACAGTTTACCTGTCCGTTATCACCCGAGTCAAGATCCTTAACATTGATGATGCCAATAGTTGTACCGGGAGGAGCGTCCTCTGACACAGGACTAGTGAATGAGGTGACGCTGATAAAAGGGGCGTTATCATTAATATCTATTACATCAATAATTACTTTGCTAGAATCTGTCAGACCTCCCTGATCTTTGGCATCTATTCGAATTTCATATTTTTTATCCTTTTCATAATCAACAGATCCCTTTATTAATACCACACCATTTTTTTCATCAATCATAAACATGTCACTGACCCCACTGTCAAGATCTGAAAAATAATACGTCACAATACTATTTGAACCATAATCTGCATCAGTCGCGTTAACAGTGGTAACGTAGGTGTCTCTGGGAGAATTTTCCATCACCGTGGCTTTGTACACAGATTGATTAAACACGGGGGCATTATCATTGATATCTAAAACATTGATATCTATATTTACTGTACCGGATCTCTGCGGAGTCCCTCCGTCTACAGCTATTAGTTTTAGTGACAGTTTAGGGCTTGTCTCCCTGTCCAGCAACTTCTGGAGAACCATCTCTGCGTATTTCTTTCCATCTGCATTTGAGCTTTGTTTAAGAACAAAATTTTCATTTTCGGCTAAGAAATATTCTCTAAGTCCATTAAGCCCCACGTCTAGGTCTTCTGCGCTTGGTAATGAAAAACGAGCACCAGTATTTGCCGACTCACTGATTTCAAATTGGATGTTATTTCTTTTAAATGTGGGGGAGTGGTCATTTATATCGGTTATTTCAACCGTAATCTGGTGAAGCTCCACTGGATTTTCTAAAATAACCTCAAAGCTGAAACTGCAGAGCGTCGTGTCTCCGCAGAGCTCCTCCCGGTCTATTCTCTCTTTGACGACTAAAATCCCTTTGTCTGTCTTCAGCTCGGTGTACTGGACGCTCTCACCAGTCACGATACGGGCCCGACCAGAACGGAGCCTTTTCAGATCCAATCCCAGGTCCTGAGCTAAATTGCCGATCAAAGAACCTTTCTTCATCTCCTCTGGGATTGAATACCGGATGTGTCCGGTAACCACGTGAAAAAGATAAAAAAGGAGAAACAGAAGCTGTCCGTGCTGTTTGCAGCCAAAACGCCATTTTACGCACCTCGGAAAGGCTTGTATTCCACAGATCGCCATTGCACAAAAAGGATAATCCAGGGCTGATTGCCCAACTGAATCCAAGACTCTGACTAGTAAAAATTAGTAATGTTGTCTTTTCAATTTCCGTACATCTCCCACTATGTGGATAGCTATTGTCTTCAGATGTCAGCTCCACAATCTCCTTTCTCTCCCAGCCCAGTAAAGGGAGGGACTGATGCATAACGTGTCCAAGAATATGTATTAGCCAACAGCGTCCCTTAGAGTCCAGAATCGGTATCAAACAATATAAAAATATCAAAGTAATATCCTCAATGTTGAGTCATTTAGTTACATGATGGCACAGATATTACTATTTCAGCAGAGAGCTGATTCATATCTAACAGGATCTCAGAATTAATTAAAAGCAAAGCCAACACAACACGTGCAAACCCAAGCATATACACATCCAACCTTCTAAAAGCGCTGGAAGTGAGATTGAGGCGAGTTTGGTACAACAATTGGATCCTGAAAGGGCAGTAAAGAGTAAAATAGTGAAAGTAGAGAGGGAAAAAAGGTAGCAAAATTGTCTAAAATGTTTCCTTTAATCTGAAGGGAAGAAATTTAAATTGATGCTGTTAGAATGCCCCCCAGTCATAAAGTAACATACATTTTAGAGTATCATTAAAGCCAAGATCTGCTTTTGGGAAAACTTTAATAATAAACCAACACACAATCAAAGGTTTAATGAAATGCTAAATGTGTTTATTCAAAAACACACATCTAACACAAAAACGAAGATGCATTTGCAAAGTGAGACGCTGTCCGTGGTGCCGGAAAACCCTGAATTAATACCACTAGAAATCCAGTATTATCAATCAAATGTAAAGCAAATGAAATCCACAGTGGAAATCAGATACCTCAAAACTAACGAGGAATCCACGCCATAATCAAAAGTCAAACGAAATAATAAATGTCTTAAAAACACAATAGGACACAATAAACAAATCAATGAAGACGATTTTGAAAGGTGAGACGCTGTCCCTGGTGCTGAAATTGACGGAAATTATGTCACTGTCAATCAGGCGTAACAGGCCAAATTCACCCCGCCCAGATTAAACCCGATAAACTGGACTATAGGCCAGGCTATACCCCTCTTATGTGAAGAGGTTTTGATTGTATTTACACAATATATCTACAACACAACACGTCACCACGTCATGACATCACTACGTTACCTTACGTTTTTATCAGCTGATCTGATCACTTTTTTCCGTTTTGTAAAATGACATATGGAAATGTACATCCCACTTTTACTCACAGGTGAATATTTTTCTACTATAATATTAAAACCATATCTCAGCGTTTACATCGTCTGTCAGCATCAAACAAACAGCGTTTAGAATCTGCACATTCAGTTCCACTTTCCGTTTTTAACGTTTTTTGCCGCTCCAAATGTACACCAAACGTGACGAAAATATTCGGAGAAATATGACGGAAATTGTTTATCATAACTGGTTTTACTTGCCCTTTCAGCGCAATTTAAAATGGGAGAGAGAATCGAATCTGCACTTTCAACACAAGTTAAAATGGCGATGCTGCGACTTGCTTCTACCTCGTCAACCCGGTCTCAGTAAAAAACGTAACTAATCAACATTTTACACCCCTCTAATTTTAGATGGTGAGCCACTGCACATTTTTTTTTATGTGTCTGTGTACGTTTTCTCTGAGTGACAAAACGTGCTGAGTTTTTTTTTTTTTTTTTTGGTGAGGCTGGGCTGATCGCGTCCTAAAGCAGTCACGTGATTTGGACGCGCTGGCGGGACTTTTCACAACCATGGAAGACCAACTGTATGACCAGCTTTTGACATTCTACAATACAGCACAACAAAAGTACCCCCTATGGATCTACGATTTACCGAATTAAAGAACACCAGCGGGGGATTTAAAAAAAAATTAAGCAATTCTTGTGTATATCGCTCAACACTGCTGATATCATGGAGGGCGGGGGGTATGAATATATCGATATATATCGTTATATTCATATCCGGGGTATAATCCAGCCTAAGGCACTTTAACCCCAGGTATAGTCTGGACTGGGGGCATACTGTGGCCTGTTAGCCATGGAAATAAGAGAAATGAAACAAATGGTGCAAATTAAAAAACTCAAACTAACCTCTACAGGAGAGTCTGGTTCATCCAGGATGTTCTTGTCACTCTGTATCCGCTGCATCGTTCCAGTAGCACTGGGCTCCATTATCAGCACGTTCTGACTACTGGCTCTGCCAAACTTACAGTCACTCTTTCTGGAGTCAGTGGTCCTGCACACCTCGTAGTTGTACACGTGCTGGAGAGTCCCTGTCCCCAAAGTGTCTGAGTAACGTGGTGGATAATATGGAATCACAGGGAGGTTGGAGTGATACAGGATGCGAGACTGTCTCCACCTGTAGATTTTCACTGATATAATAACCACTAAACAGGTGATGAAGAGGAAGGAGACTACAGCCAGAGCCAGCACTAAGTAAAAAGTCAGGTTATCATTGTACTCCTTGTCATGTGTAAAGTCAGTGAACTCCGACAGCACTTCAGGGAAGCTGTCCGCCACCGCCACGTTAACAATGACCGTAGCTGAACGAGAGGGCTGCCCGTTGTCCTCCACTATAACAGTCAGTCTTTGTTTCACAGCATCTTTATCAGTCACTTGGCGGACAGTTCTGATTTCTCCGTTCTGTAAGCCCACTTCAAACAGCGCCCTGTCTGTGGCTTTCTGTAGTTTATAGGAGAGCCAGGCATTCTGTCCAGAGTCCACATCAACAGCCACCACTTTAGTGACCAGATAGCCCACATCTGCTGAACGAGGAACCATTTCAGCCACCAGAGAGCCACTACTTTGGACCGGGTACAGAACCTGAGGGGGGTTATCGTTCTGGTCCTGGATCATTATTTTCACAGTCACGTTGCTGCTGAGTGGAGGAGAGCCTCCATCCTGAGCTTTGACTGTGAACATCAGCTGTTTGATTTGTTCATAATCAAAGGAGCGCACCGCGTGTATGACACCACTTTCTGCATTCACAGAAACAAATTCAGAAACAGGAGATCCACCGATATCACTGTCCTCCAGAATATAAGACACACGGGCGTTTTGATTTTCATCTGGGTCTCTAGCCTGAAGCGTGAGAATAGAAACACCTGGTGAGTTATTCTCTGCAGTTAAAGTATTGTATACATTTTGTGAAAACACAGGGGGGTTATCATTAACGTCAGAGATTTTTAAACTAAATATTCTTCTTGATGAAAGAGGAGGCGTTCCTGCATCAGTCGCAACAACAGTAATATTATATTCCCAAACAGTTTCACGGTCTAATACAGTATCTGTGACTAATGTGTAGTAATTTCTTAAATTTGATTTAATCTTAAAAGGCGCATTGTGTTCTATTTTACAGTTTACCTGTCCGTTATCACCCGAGTCAAGATCCTTAACATTGATGATGCCAATAGTTGTACCGGGAGGAGCGTCCTCTGACACAGGACTAGTGAATGAGGTGACGCTGATAAAAGGGGCGTTATCATTAATATCTATTACATCAATAATTACTTTGCTAGAATCCGTCAGACCTCCCTGATCTTTGGCATCTATTTGAATTTCATATTTTTTATCCTTTTCATAATCAACAGGTCCCTTTATTAATATCACACCAGTTTTTTCATCAATCATAAACATGTCACTGACCCCACTGTCAAGATCTGAAAAATAATACGTCACAATACTATTTGAACCATAATCTGCATCAGTTGCGTTAACAGTGGTTACGTAGGTGTCTCTGGGAGAATTTTCCATCACCGTGGCTTTGTACACAGATTGATTAAACACGGGGGCATTATCGTTGTTATCTAAAACATTGATATCTATATTTACTGTACCGGATCTCTGCGGAGTCCCTCCGTCTACAGCTATTAGTTTTAGTGACAGTTTAGGGCTTGTCTCCCTGTCCAGTGACTTCTGGAGAACCATCTCTGCGTATATCTTTCCATCTGCATTTGAGCTTTGTTTAAGAACAAAATTTTCATTTTCGGCTAAGAAATATTCTCTAAGTCCATTAACCCCCACGTCTAGGTCTTCTGCTCTTGGTAATGAAAAACGAGCACCAGTATTTGCCGACTCACTGATTTCAAATTGGATGTTATTTCTTTTAAATGTGGGGGAGTGGTCATTTATATCGGTTATTTCAACCGTAATCTGGTGAAGCTCCACTGGATTTTCTAAAATAACCTCAAAGCTGAAACTGCAGGGCGTCGTGTCTCCGCAGAGCTCCTCCCGGTCTATTCTCTCTTTGACGACTAAAATCCCTTTGTCTGTCTTCAGCTCGGTGTACTGGACGCTCTCACCGGTCACGATACGGGCCCGACCAGAACGGAGCCTTTTTAGATCCAATCCCAGGTCCTGAGCTAAATTACCGATCAAAGAGCCTTTCTTCATCTCCTCTGGGATTGAATACCGGATGTGTCCGGTAACCACGTGAAAAAGATAAAAGAGGAGAAACAGAAGCTGTCCGTGCTGTTTGCAGCCAAAACGCCATTTTACGCACCTCGGAAAGGCTTGTATTCCACAGATCGCCATTGCACAAAAAGGATAATCCAGGGCTGATTGCCCAACTGAATCCAAGACTCTGACTAGTAAGAATTAGTAATGCTGTCTTTTCAATTTCCGTACATCTCCCACTATGTGGATAGCTATTGTCTTCAAATGTCAGCTCCACAATCTCTTTTCTCTCCCAGCCCAGTAAAGGGAGGGGCTGATGCATAACGTGTCCAAGAATATGTATTAGCCAACAGCGTCCCTTAGAGTCCAGAATCAGTATCATACAATTTAAAAATATCAAAGTAATATCCTCAATGTTGAGTCATTTAGTTACATGATGGCACAGATATTACTATTTCAGCAGAGAGCTGATTCATATCTAACAGGATCTCAGAATTAATTAAAAGCAAAGCCAACACAACACGTGCAAACCCAAGTATATACACATCCAACCTTCTAAAAGCGCTGGAAGTGAGATTAAGGCGAGTTTGGTACAACAATTGGATCCTGAAAGGGCAGTAAAGAGTAAAATAGTGAAAGTAGAGAGGGAAAAAAGGTAGCAAAATTGTCAAAAATGTTTCCTTTAATCTGAAGGGAAGAAATTTAAATTGATGCTGTTAGAATGCCCCCCAGTCATAAAGTAACATACTGTACATTTTAGAGTATCATTAAAGCCAATATCTGCTTTTGGGAAAACTTTAATAATAAACCAACACACAATCAAAGGTTTAATGAAATGCTAAATGTGTTTATTCAAAAACACACATCTAACACAAAAACGAAGATGCATTTGCAAAGTGAGACGCTGTCCGTGGTGCCGGAAAACCCTGAATTAATACCACTAGAAATCCAGTATTATCAATCAAATGTAAAGCAAATGAAATCCACAGTGGAAATCAGATACCTCAAAACTAACGAGGAATCCACGCCATAATCAAAAGTCTAATGAAATAATAAATGTCTTAAAAACACAATAGAACACAATAAACAAATCAATGAAGACGATTTTGGAAGGTGAGACGCTGTCCCTGGTGCTGAAATTGACGGAAATTATGTCACTGTCAATCAGGCGTAACAGGCCAAATTCACCCCGCCCAGATTAAACCCGATAAACTGGACTATAGGCCAGGCTATACCCCTCTTATGTAAAGAGGTTTTGATTGTATTTACACAATATATCTACAACACAACACGTCACCACGTCATGACATCACTACGTTACCTTACGTTTTTATCAGCTGATCTGATCACTTTTTTCCGTTTTGTAAAATGACATATGGAAATGTACATCCCACTTTTACTCACAGGTGAATATTTTTCTACTATAATATTAAAACCATATCTCAGCGTTTACATCGTCTGTCAGCATCAAACAAACAGCGTTTAGAATCTGCACATTCAGTTCCACTTTCCGTTTTTAACGTTTTTTGCCGCTCCAAATGTACACCAAACGTGACGAAAATATTCGGAGAAACATGACGGAAATTGTTTATCATAACTCTGGTTTTACTTGCCCTTTCAGCGCAATTTAAAATGGGAGAGAGAATCGAATCTGCACTTTCAACACAAGTTAAAATGGCGATGCTGCGTCTTGCTTCTACCTCGTCAACCCGGTCTCAGTAAAAAACGTAACTAATCAACATTTTACACCCCTCTAATTTTAGATGGTGAGCCACTGCATAAAAATGTTTTTTTATGTGTCTGTGTACGTTTTCTCTAAGTGACAAAACGTGCAAACTGAGTTTTTTTTTGGTGAGGCTGGGCTGATCGCGTCCTAAAACAGTCACGTGATTTGGACGCGCTTGCGGGACTTTTCACAACCATGGAAGGCCCACTGTATGACCAGCTTTTGACATTCTACAATGCAACACAACAAAAGTACCTCCTATGGATCTACGATTTACCGAATTAAAGAACACCGGCGGGGATTTAAAAAAAAATTAAGCAATTCTTGTGTATATCGCTCAACACTGCCGATATCAAGGGGGGCGGGTGGTATGAATATATCGATATATATCGTTATATTTATATCCGGGGTATAATCCATAATCATATATTCATATCCGGGGTATAATCCAGCCTAAACCACTTTAACCCCAGGTATAGTCTGGACTGGGGGCATACTGTGGCCTGTTAGCCATGGAAATAAGAGAAATGAAACAAATGGTGCAAATTAAAAACTCAAACTGACCTCTACAGGAGAGTCTGGTTCATCCAGGATGTTCTTGTCACTCTGTATCCGCTGCATCGTTCCAGTAGAACTGGGCTCCATTATCAGCACGTTCTGACTACCGGCTCTGCCGAACTTACAGTCACTCTTTCTGGAGTCAGTGGTCCTGCACACCTCGTAGTTGTACACGTGCTGGAGAGTCCCTGTCCCCAAAGTGTCTGAGTAACGTGGAGGATAATATGGAATCACAGGGAGGTTGGAGTGATACAGGATGTGAGACTGTCTCCACCTGTAGATTTTCACTGATATAATAACCACTAAACAGGTGATGAAGAGGAAGGAGACTACAGCCAGAGCCAGCACTAAGTAAAACGTCAGGTTATCATTGTACTCCTTGTCATGTGTAAAGTCAGTGAACTCCGACAGCACTTCAGGGAAGCTGTCCGCCACCGCCACATTAACAATGACTGTAGCTGAACGAGAGGGCTGCCCGTTGTCCTCCACTATAACAGTCAGTCTTTGTTTCACAGCATCTTTATCAGTCACTTGGCGGATAGTTCTGATTTCTCCATTCTGTAAGCCCACTTCAAACAGTGCCCTGTCTGTGGCTTTCTGCAGTTTATAGGAGAGCCAGGCATTCTGTCCAGAGTCCACATCAACAGCCACCACTTTAGTGACCAGATAGCCCACATCTGCTGAACGAGGAACCATTTCAGCCACCAGAGAGCCACCAGTCTGGACCGGGTACAGAACCTGAGGGGGGTTATCGTTCTGGTCCTGAATCATTATTTTCACAGTCACACTGCTGCTGAGTGGAGGAGAGCCTCCATCCTGAGCTTTGACTGTGAACACCAGCTGTTTGATTTGTTCATAATCAAAGGAGCTAACCGCGTGTATGACACCACTTTCTGCGTTCACAGAAACAAATTCAGAAACAGGAGAGCCACCTATGTCATTCATTTCAAGAATGTAAGATACACGTGCATTTTGGTTTTCATCCGGATCTTTGGCTTTCACTGTAACAAGAGAAACTCCCGGTGAGTTATTTTCTGTGATTAAAGAAGCATAAATGCTTTTTGGAAACACTGGAGCATTGTCATTAACATCAGAGACCTTTAACTCAAAGGTTCTTTTTGTTGAAAGAGGAGGGGCTCCTCCATCAGTCGCAATAACAGTTACGTTATATTCAGAAACACTTTCCCGGTCTAATATCGCATCTGTTACCAATGTGTAGTAATTTTTTAAATTAGATTTAATTTTAAAAGGTGCATTTTGCTGCATTGCACAAGTCACCTCTCCGTTACTTCCGGAGTCCAAATCTTTTATATTTAAAATACCAATGGTGGTACCAGGAGGGGAATCTTCTGACACCGGGCTAGTGAATGACATCATATTAATGACAGGTGGATTATCATTCACATCAATCACTTCAACCATGACTATACTGGAGTCAGTTAAAGCGCCTTGGTCTGTTGCTTCAACGCTTATTTCAAATTTCTTTGATTTTTCATAATCGATTGCCTCTAAAAGGAATATCGCCCCCGTTGTTTTGTTGATTTCAAACAGACCATCAATGCTGCCTTGCATTTTTGAAATTGAATAATAAATCAAGCCGTTGGATCCACTGTCTGCATCAGTTGCATTTACAGTAGTGATATAGGTGCCTCTCGCTGCATTTTCAGCTACACTCGTTTTGTATACGGACTGATTGAAAACGGGAGAGTTATCATTCACATCTAGAACAGTAATATCTATATTTACTGTCCCAGATTTCTGAGGCGTGCCCCCGTCTACTGCTATCAGCTTTAGTGACACCCTCGGATGTCGCTCCCTATCCAAAGCTTTCTCCAGCACCATCTCTGCATATTTCTTCCCATCCACATTTGAATGTTGTTTGAGGATGAAATTTTCATTAGGGGATAAATTATAGTCCTGCAGACCATTGACTCCAACGTCTGCGTCATTTGCCGTGGGCAAAACAAAGCGCGCCCCTGGCGCTGCAGATTCTCCTATTGTCACTTTCATGTCGTGCTGGTGAAAAGAAGGCGAATTATCATTTACGTCTAATACTTCCACCGTAACATGGTGCAGCTCCATTGGGCTTTCTAGAATCAGATCAAAGCTGAAGCTACACGGTGTTACGTCGCCACAAAGCTGCTCTCGGTCAATCCTCTGATTCACAACAAGGATCCCTTTGTCTGACTTCAGCTCGGTGTACGGGACATTCTCTCCGCTCACAACACGAGCCCGACCCAAACGAAGCCTCTGCATGTCTATGCCGAGGTCCTGTGCCACATTACCGATAAGCGATCCTTTCTTCATCTCCTCCGGGATGGAGTAGCGTATCTGACCGCTGGCCACATGAGCAAGAAGCACAAAAATCAGAACATTTGGCGATATCAATTTGTAGCACAAAGGCCATCTTGGAGTTCCGGAGGGGGGGAAAAGCAAATCCATTGATACACGTAAATGGCGTAAAAATACTCCCTCTAAAAGCTGATCTTAAAGTCCCACGTATTTCAGTGAAAGTTTATAAACGTATAAGCATTTCTGATTGTCTTCATTAGGAGTAAATACATAAATGAGAGCCACAATATCTGCATCGGACCGCAATGTCGTTTGCTAAAAGCACACCCACTCTCCACAGCAGAAAGAAGAAAAGGTGTCACTGAATCACAATTCAGGTTTATTTTTACTGAGCCAACAGCGTCTCTTACAGTCCAGTAAAAGAATATCAACCTGCAGAAAAATACCACCGAAATAAATATCAGTGGTAAAGGAGAAGCTAGTAGTATACCCCGAAAGAAAGAAATAAAAGACCACAGAGCAACTGAAACCGGATCCAGAGCAGGAGTTATGTATGGTCAGTGTAAAAATCAAAAAAGAGCCCTGTTTATATCACAGAGGGTGAGATAAAGTTACAGACTGCAACTGTTTAAAAATTCACTAAAGGTCTACTGTTATTCCCAAGTCATGACAGTGCCAGAAAGAAAATAATAAGGTAAATGATGATAAAACAAACTGTATACTATAACACACTGCAAAAGAAAGTCCAACAAAAGAATTTTAGTCTCTTAAAACTATTCAGTAATACTTTTCACATCAAGAAATGTTTAAAAAGTGGTATAAAATTCCACAAACGACTTTGTATTATAAGGTGTATGAGTGTAAAATGTACTGTATCTTCTATGGAAGCTATACAGTCACAGTAACTTAAAATAACAGTGTTGCGTAAGTTTTATGTTCACGGTCATAAAAATTAAAGAAAAATTCTCAACAAAAACATATTGAATAACGAGATATGGTGGATTAGTAAGGGTTGCTAGAAAGGTTACTAAGTGCATACAGTGTCAACTACATACTTCTGGGAATGTTGTTGTTGCTTTTTTCCTGCAAAGCAGTTTCCAAGCTTTTGCCTGTGGAGCCGTTACCGGGGTTCACCAACGAGGGCAATGTGTGGCAACTCAGAGCAGACAGCACATCATGTCCCATTAGAGTGTCCTGACCTTGGACCACCTGAGGGTATCCATGTGGATCTCACCAACCCCACCCCGGAGACAGTGACCTGGCTTCACAGCTTACATGTCATTGCTTAGTGACTTTGGCAATCATACGAAAGAAGAGAAGAAGAAGGTGCCAATTACATAGTCAACCAAAAGAACCATATTTCCTCAAAATACTTGAAAATGATGTCTGACAAACAGGACCAAAGTCAGGAATTCTCTTCATTGTGTGATCATCAGGGGACTGAGTGACAGACACAGTGACGACGCACCACTTAACCATTCCTGTCAATTTCCAACCATTGTGAAACGTTCTGCGTGTGGAACACTAGAATTCATTACTCACCATCACACACTGTTGTCTGTCACACAGATAAGATGAAAAACATTGCATGGCCTGATTAGAAAAAATAATCTAGATTTTTTTGTAACTAAAATGTGGTTATTCACTGCATCAAAAGCTTTTTTAGGTCGAGTAAAACAGCTCCCACGACCTGAACTTGATCTACTTTTTTATTTGTTCAGTCGAGTAGGAGTTAGCACTCTCAGCTGAATAATTTGGTCAGAAGCCAGAGAGAGGATGTAAGTAATTATTAGACTCCATATACTCCAATAACTGCGTAGCAACAGTTTTTTTCTAAAACTTTGGAAAAAATTTCTAAGATAATATCAAACACATACCTGATTTACAGCTCGAGATTTTAAAACATTTTACTAATAAACAGAGTCACTTGGTCTAAAACAGGAAAATAAAAATGCAGCCACAAAACAATTTGAAGCACACAGCTATTTGAAATAACAGATGAGTAGATTTTACCAGCTGTTGTCACATAGACTGTTTAAAGTTTATATTAAAGATGTAATCATGCCACTGTCCATTGTGCTGAAAGCTACATATTGTATTAGCGTGCACTGAAGTTGTCACCAATAAATGACTGACCTCTATAGGAGAGTCTGGTTCATCCAGGATGTTCTTGTCACTCTGTATCCGCTGCATCGTCCCTGTAGAACTGGGCTCCATTATCAGCACGTTCTGACTACCGGCTCTGCCGAACTTACAGTCACTCTTTCTGGAGTCAGTGGTCCTGCACACCTCGTAGTTGTACACGTGCTGGAGAGTCCCTGTCCCCAAAGTGTCTGAGTAACGTGGTGGATAATATGGAATCACAGGGAGGTTGGAGTGATACAGGATGCGAGACTGTCTCCATCTGTAGATTTTCACTGATATAATAACCACTAAACAGGTGATGAAGAGGAAGGAGACTACAGCCAGAGCCAGCACTAAGTAAAAAGTCAGGTTATCATTGTACTCCTTGTCGTGTGTAAAGTCAGTGAACTCCGACAGCACTTCAGGGAAGCTGTCCGCCACGGCCACGTTAACAATGACTGTAGCTGAACGAGAGGGCTGCCCGTTGTCCTCCACTATAACAGTCAGTCTTTGTTTCACAGCATCTTTATCAGTCACTTGGCGGATAATTCTGATTTCTCCGTTCTGTAAACCCACTTCAAACAGCGCCCTGTCTGTGGCTTTCTGCAGTTTATAGGAGAGCCAGGCATTCTGTCCAGAGTCCACATCAACAGCCACCACTTTAGTGACCAGATAGCCCACATCTGCTGAACGAGGAACCATTTCCGCCACCACAGAACCACCAGTCTGGACCGGGTACAGAACCTGAGGGGGGTTATCGTTCTGGTCCTGGATCATTATTTTCACAGTCACATTGCTACTGAGTGGAGGAGAGCCTCCATCCTGAGCTTTGACAATTAACTCCAGCTGTTTAATCTGTTCATAATCAAAGGAGCGAACCGCACTAAGAGCTCCAGTTTGAGAGTTTAAAGTCACATAAGTAGAAACTGGACTACCACTGACCTGTGTGTCCTCTAACAGATATGACAGTCTGGCATTTTGATTCCAATCAGAGTCCTGAGCACTCACAGCAAATATGGAAACTCCAGGGGAATTATTCTCTGTGATGTAAGCAGTATAGTACTTCTTGTTAAATACTGGTGCATTATCATTGACATCAGAGATTTTGAGATATAGTTTTGTTGAGCTAGAAAGAGGGGGCGAGCCAGAATCTGTGGCTGTTATTGTTATGTTATATTCTGGAACAGATTCTCTATCAAAGTGCTGCTCTGAGATCAAATTGTAATAATTTGTGAGAGATGATTCAATTTTGAATGGAAGCTTTCTATCTATTGAACATTTTATTTCTCCATTTCTTTCAGAATCTGCATCTTTCACATTGAAAACAGCAACTGTTGTTCCAGAAGGAGCATCTTCAGACAACGAACTGGAAAATGACATCATATTTATAACTGGGGCATTGTCATTGATGTCAAGAATCTCAATTACAACTTTACTTGTTCCAATTAAACCACCCTGATCTTTTGCTTCAACTCTGATCTCATATTTCTTATCCTTTTCATAATCTATTTCACCAGATGTATAAATCGTCCCAGTAATTTTATCAATATTGAATATATTTGCTGCACTTTCCTTCATTTTAGACAAACTGTAAGCAATAAGCCCATTAGAACCACTGTCAGCGTCCGTGGCATTCACTGTAATAACGCTAGTCTCTTTATGTGTGTTTTCCATTACAGATGCTTTGTAAACCGACTGATTAAAAACTGGAATATTGTCATTGGCATCTAATACTGTCACATCTATATTTACTGTGCCGGATCTCTGTGGCGTCCCTCCGTCTACTGCAATCAGTTTCAAAAACAAACGCCCATACTGCTCTCTGTCTAAAGGTTTCTGCAGAACCATTTCTACGTATTTACCTCCGTCTGGATTTGCATGTTGCTTCAACATAAAATAGTCGGTTGGTGATAAGATATATTCTTTCAACCCGTTTTGTCCCACATCCAGATCCTCAGCACTCTGCAGAGGAAACTGCACCCCAATTGCTGCTGATTCGCTAATTTCAAAAATGATCGGCGTATCTTTGTTCGGAAAAACAGGAGCGTGATCGTTTATATCCAAAACCTCAACTGTAATTCTATGCAATTCAATCGGGTTTTCTAAAATCACCTCAAAGCTGAAGCTGCATGGCGTCACGTCTTTACAGAGCTGCTCCCGGTCTATTCTCTCATTCACGACCAGAGTCCCTTTGTCTGCCTTCAGCTCGGTGTACTGAACGTTTTCTCCGGTCACGATGCGGGCCCGCCCTGAACGGAGCCTTTTCAGATCCAAGCCCAGATCCTGCGCCACATTACCGATCACGGAGCCTTTCTTCATCTCCTCAGGGATAGAATAACGAATCTGACCGCTTACAATGTTTACTGCGTGGAACAGCAGCATGAGCAGTCCTATTTGTCGTCCAAGTCCACAGAAAATTCGCCATCTTAATGAGACGCAGGCTTTATACTCGTCAGTCGCCATCAATGAAACAACAAAATCCAAGAAGAAGCTCTTATATCCAGTTATGCGGTGAGAAAGCTTAAATTTTATTGCTTTTCTGATCACATCAAAATCCGTCTTTGTTTTGCATCCAAAATTTCAGCCAATATACACGAAAGCCTCCTTCAGTGTTTGGCCGTCCGGGGACGGGCTGAGTGATGACGCAACTCAAAAATATTTCAATGGCCAACAGCGCCGCTTCGAGTCTAAAACTGGAAAACCAAGCAATTCCTTCTGAACAATATGACAATAACTCTTCATATTAGAAAAATATAAAGCATATTTAAATGAATTAACACTGGCAACCTAACTGCATACAAAACTTGAGATTCACCACAATTAAAAGAAACATTTTAAATCAATTTAAGACAATCTGACAATTTTGAGCTTCATTAAACCACAGTTACTGATGAAATGAATTCAAATTTCAGCCTCCTTACACGTACCAATTTATTCTTTGATGCGACAAAAAGCTGAAACAGTTTTTTTTAAACGAATCTGCTTCAGTTTTTACTTCTTCTCCAATTGTCATAAAATTGTTTAAAAAAAATTTCAAAGATATAAAATCAGAAGTAGCTCTGAAACACTGAAAGAAACACTCTGGTTCTACATGGCAACGGTGGAAAAGTTATATTATATTTGTGTCTATTTGTAAGGACGCAATACTTTATAGTTAAGGACAGGAAAAACTGATTTAAAACATCATAATTTCATAGAGAAATCACTTGCATACGTATAATACTAACAAAGATCCTGCTGTCCATGGTGCTGAAAATCGCACACTATAGGGCGACTGGGGTTTCATCAGTGCCATGAATCCATCCATCCATCCATCCATCTTCTACCGCTTTTCCGGAGGTCCGGGTCGCGGAGGCAGCAGTTCAAGCAGAGAAGCCCAGACTTCCCTCTCCCCAGCCACCTGCTCCAGCTCTTCAGAGGGGATACCAAGGCGTTCCCAGACTAGCTGGGAGACATAGTCTCTCCACCGAGTCCTGGGTCTGCCCCGGGGTCTCCTCCCAGTGGGACGTGCCTGAAACACCTCAAGTGGGAGACGTCCAGGAGGCATCCTAATCAGATGCCCATACCACCTCAACTGACTCCTTTCAATGTGGAGGAGCAGCGGTTCTACTCTGAGCCTCTCCCGGATGACTGAGCTCCTCACCCTATCTCTGAGGGTGAGTCCAGCAATCCTACGGAGAAAGCTCATTTCAGCCGCTTGTATCCGCGATCTCGTTCTTTCGGTCATTACCCAAAGCTCGTGACCATAGGTGAGAGTAGGAACGTAGATTGACTGGTAAATCGACAGCTTTGCCTTAGAACTAAGCTCCCTCTTCACCACAACAGACCGGTACAACGTCCGCATCACTGCAGATGCTGCTCCAATCCGTCTGTCGATCTCTCGCTCCATTTTCCCCTCACTCGTGAACAAGACCCCAAGATACTTAAACTCCTCCACTTGGGGCAGGAGCCTGTCCCCAACCCGGAGAGGACAATCCACCTTTTTCCGGCTGAGGACCATGGACTCGGACTTGGAGGTGCTGATTCTCATCCCAGCCGCTTCACACTCAGCGGCAAACCGTCCCAGCAAGAGCTGTAGGTCATTGCTGGATGAAGCCAACAGGACAACATCATCTGCAAACAACAGAGATGAGATCCTGTGGTCACCAAGCATGACACCCTCCATTCCCTGGCTGCGCCTAGAAATCCTGTCCATAAAAATTATGAATTAAAGTGAATTAAATTCATGGCACTGAATTAAATTCAGTGCCATGAATTAAAAAAAAAACCCAAAACAAAAAAAAAAAAAACAAAACACTTAACTGACCTCTACAGGAGAGTCTGGTTCATCCAGAATGTTCTTGTCACTCTGTATCTGCTGCATTGTTCCTGTAGAACTGGGCTCCATTATCAGCACGTTCTGACTACCAACTCTGCCGAACTTACAGTCACTCTTTCTGGAGTCAGTGGTCCTGCACACCTCGTAGTTATACATGTGCTGGAGAGTCCCTGTCCCCAAAGTGTCTGAGTAACGTGGTGGATAATATGGAATCACGGGGAGGCTGGAGTGATACAGGATGCGGGACTGTCTCCACCTGTGGATTTTCACTGATATAATAACCACTAAACAGGTGATGAAGAGGAAGGAGACTACAGCCAGAGCCAGCACTAAATAAAAAGTCAGGTTATCATTGTACTCCTTGTCGTGTGGAAAGTCAGTGAACTCCGACAGCACTTCAGGGAAGCTGTCCGCCACCGCCACATTAACAATGACTGTAGCTGAACGAGAGGGCTGCCCATTGTCCTCCACTATAACAGTCAGTCTTTGTTTCACAGCATCTTTATCAGTCACTTGTCGGATAGTTCTGATTTCTCCATTCTGTAAGCCCACTTCAAACAGCGCCCTGTCTGTGGCTTTCTGCAGTTTATAGGAGAGCCAGGCATTCTGTCCAGAGTCCACATCAACAGCCACCACTTTAGTGACCAGATAGCCCACATCTGCTGAACGAGGAACCATTTCCGCCACCACAGAACCACCAGTCTGGACCGGGTACAAAACCTGAGGGGGGTTATCGTTCTGGTCCTGGATCATTATTTTCACAGTCACATTGCTGCTGAGTGGAGGAGAGCCTCCATCCTGAGCTTTGACTGTGAACACCAGCTGTTTGATTTGTTCATAATCAAAGGAGCGCACCACGTGTATGACGCCACTTTCTGCGTTCACAGAAACAAATTCAGAAACAGGAGATCCACCGATATCACTGTCCTCCAGAATATAAGACACACGCGCGTTTTGGTTTTCATCTGGGTCTTTAGCCTGAAGTGTGAGAACAGAAACACCTGGTGAGTTATTCTCCGCAGTTAAAGTATTGTATATATTTTGTGAAAACACAGGGGGGTTATCATTAACGTCAGAGATTTTTAAACTAAATATTCTTCTTGATGAAAGAGGAGGTGTTCCTGCATCAGTCGCAACAACAGTAATATTATATTCCCAAACAGTTTCACGGTCTAATACAGTATCTGTGACTAATGTGTAGTAATTTCTTAAATTTGATTTAATCTTAAAAGGCGCATTGTGTTCTATTTTACAGTTTACCTGTCCGTTATCACCTGAGTCAAGATCCTTAACGTTGATGATGCCAATAGTTGTACCGGGAGGAGCGTCCTCTGACACAGGACTAGTGAATGAGGTGACGCTGATAAAAGGGGCGTTATCATTAATATCTATTACATCAATAATTACTTTGCTAGAATCTGTCAAACCTCCCTGATCTTTGGCTTCGACCCTAAGTTCGTATCTCTTCTCTTTTTCATAATCAATAAAAGCGGTTGTGAAAATTACCCCAGTTTTTTCATCAATCATAAAAACATCTTTAACTCCACTGTCAAGATCTGAAAAATAATACGTCACAATACTATTTGAACCATAATCTGCATCAGTTGCGTTAACAGTGGTAACGTAGGTGTCTCTGGGAGAATTTTCCATCACAGTGGCTTTGTACACAGATTGATTAAACACGGGGGCATTATCATTGATATCTAAAACATTGATATCTATATTTACTGTACCGGATCTCTGCGGAGTCCCACCGTCTACAGCTATTAGTTTTAGTGATAGTTTCGGGTTCGTCTCCCTGTCCAGCGACTTCTGGAGAACCATCTCTGCATATTTTTTTCCATCTGCATTTGAGCTTTGTTTGAGGGCAAAATTTTCATTCTCGTTCAGCGAATAATCTTTTAGTCCATTGACCCCCACGTCCAGGTCTTCTGCTCTCGGTAATGGAAACCGAGCGCCACTAGAAGCTGATTCACTGATTTCAAATTGGATGTTATTCCTGTTAAATGTGGGGGAGTGGTCATTTATATCGGTTACTTCAACCGTAATCTGGTGAAGCTCCATTGGATTTTCCAAAATAACCTCAAAGCTGAAACTGCAGGGCGTCGTGTCTCCGCAGAGCTCCTCCCGGTCTATTCTCTCTTTGACGACTAAAATCCCTTTGTCTGTCTTCAGCTCGGTGTACTGGACGCTCTCACCGGTCACGATACGGGCCCGACCAGAACGGAGCCTTTTCAGATCCAATCCCAGGTCCTGAGCTAAATTGCCGATCAAAGAGCCTTTCTTCATCTCCTCTGGGATTGAATATCGGATGTGTCCGGTAACCACGTGAAAAAGATAAAAGAGGAGAAACAGAAGCTGTCCGTGCTGTTTGCAGCCAAAACGCCATTTTACGCACCACTGAAGGGCTTGTATTCCACAGATCGCCATAGCAGAAAAAGATTGATCCCAGGATGATTATCCAAACGAGTCCAAGACTCTGAATAATAAAAATGAGTAATGTTGTATTTTCAATTTCCTTATATTTCCCCACTATGTGGATAGCAAGATATCTGTTGTCTTCAAGCGTCAGCTACACGATCTCCTTTCTCTCCCAGCCCAGACTGATGCATAACGTGTCCAAGAATATGTATTAGCCAACAGCGTCCCTTAGAGTCCAGAATCAGTAACATACAATATAAAAATATCAAGGTAGTAGCCTTACTTTATAGACCGAAGTCCTTTAAATGTCGAGTCGTTTAGTTTTATTACATCATGGAAAAGTCTAGCTCTAATTTCAGCAGAGAGCCGATTCATCTCACAGGCTCACAGTATTAATTAAAAGCAAAGCCAACACCACACGCGCAAACCCAAGCAAATACACATTCAACCTGCTGAAAGCGCCGGAAGTTAGATTGAGGCGAGTTTGTGTCGTGGTTTGGGCTGCGTCGGACCGGGCCACACCTTGTGATCTTCAGTGTTTATTATTTTGTCTTCATTATTATCATACTTGGGTCTTTATTTCCATCCTGGTCTCATTACTGTTATTGTTATTGTCTTTGTTTACCATTCATCTAAACTACATTTGTTTGTTTGGTTTTTCCCAGTTCATCATTTGTTTCTGGCTGGACTTTTATTTTGACAGTATTTACTTCCGTTTGAGCACAGACTATCCCTATGTCAGTTTTTATTGGTCAGGGCTGTTGCTCATTAGTCTGATTGCATAAGTTCCTATTTACTTGGTTTCACCCCCTCATTCCTGTTGGGTCCTCGTCGTGATTATGGTCTTCATTACTTCATCGTTTATCATCGTTAATATTTCCCTGTCTTTACCTCCGGTTGTGAGTATCATTGTCTCTGCCATGCTTCAGTTTCCTTTATTAAATCATGCTTAAACTTCACCCCGCGAGTGAGTCTGTGCTTCTGCCCGTGAGGGCCAATCATGAGACAGTTTGGTACAACAATTGGATCCTGAAAGGGCAGTAAAGAGGAAAATGGTGAAAGTAGAAAGGGAAAAATGGTAGCCAAATTGTCTAAAATGTTTCCTTTAATCTGAAGGGAAGAAATTTAAATTGATGCTATCCAAATAAATCTGTCATGAAAATATAAATTTTAGAGTATCATTGAAGCTAATTTCTGCTTTGGGGCAAAGTGTAATAATCCAACCCATAATCGAAGGTTTTATGAAAGACTAAATGTGTTAACAATTCAAAAATACACATCTGACAAAAATGAAGATGAATTGGCAAGATGAAACGCTGTCCGTGGTGCCGAAATTGAGGGAAATTACGCCACGATCAATCCAATATTCTAGGCCATAGAAGCAAGTGAAATGAAAGTAATGATGAAAATTAACTCAAACTAACCTCTACAGGAGAGTCTGGTTCATCCAGGATGTTCTTGTCACTCTGTATCCGCTGCATCGTCCCTGTAGAACTGGGCTCCATTATCAGCACGTTCTGACTACCGGCTCTGCCGAACTTACAGTCACTCTTTCTGGAGTCAGTGGTCCTGCACACCTCGTAGTTGTACACGTGCTGGAGAGTCCCTGTCCCCAAAGTGTCTGAGTAACGTGGTGGATAATATGGAATCACAGGGAGGTTGGAGTGATAGAGGATGCGAGACTGTCTCCACCTGTAGATTTTCACTGATATAATAACCACTAAACAGGTGATGAAGAGGAAGGAGACTACAGCCAGAGCCAGCAATAAATAAAAAGTCAGGTTATCATTGTACTCCTTGTCGTGTGTAAAGTCAGTGAACTCCGACAGCACTTCAGGGAAGCTGTCTGCCACCGCCACGTTAACAATGACTGTAGCTGAACGAGAGGGCTGCCCGTTGTCCTCCACTATAACAGTCAGTCTTTGTTTCACAGCATCTTTATCAGTCACTTGGCGGATAGTTCTGATTTCTCCATTCTGTAAGCCCACTTCAAACAGCGCCCT
Organism: Pholidichthys leucotaenia; assembly: GCA_020510985.1. NCBI lineage: Eukaryota > Metazoa > Chordata > Actinopteri > Cichliformes > Pholidichthyidae > Pholidichthys > Pholidichthys leucotaenia. The sequence continues at coordinate 37,858,360 of CM035840.1, read as the reverse complement.
GTCTGTGGCTTTCTGCAGCTTATAGGAGAGCCAGGCATTCTGTCCAGAGTCCACATCAACAGCCACCACTTTAGTGACCAGATAGCCCACATCTGCTGAACGAGGAACCATTTCCGCCACCACAGAACCACCAGTCTGGACCGGGTACAGAACCTGAGGGGGGTTATCGTTCTGGTCCTGGATCATTACTTTCACAGTCACGTTGCTGCTGAGTGGAGGAGAGCCTCCATCCTGAGCTTTGACTGTGAACACCAGCTGTTTGATTTGTTCATAATCAAAGGAGCGCACCGCGTGTATGACACCACTTTCTGCGTTCACAGAAACAAATTCAGAAACAGGAGATCCACCGATATCACTGTCCTCCAGAATATAAGACACACGTGCGTTTTGATTTTCATCTGGGTCTTTAGCCTGAAGCGTGAGAATAGAAACACCTGGTGAGTTATTCTCTGCAGTTAAAGTATTGTATACTTTTTGTGAAAACACAGGGGGGTTATCATTAACGTCAGAGATTTTTAAACTAAATATTCTTCTTGATGAAAGAGGAGGCGTTCCTGCATCAGTCGCAACAACAGTAATATTATATTCCCAAACAGTTTCACGGTCTAATACAGTATCTGTGACTAATGTATAGTAATTTCTTAAATTTGATTTAATCTTAAAAGGCGCATAGTGTTCTATTTTACAGTTTACCTGTCCGTTATCACCCGAGTCAAGATCCTTGACGTTAATGATGCCAATAGTTGTACCGGGAGGAGCGTCCTCTGACACAGGACTAGTGAATGAGGTGACGCTGATAAAAGGGGCGTTATCATTAATATCTATTACATCAATAATTACTTTGCTAGAATCTGTCAGACCTCCCTGATCTTTGGCTTCGACCATTAACTCGTACCTCTTGTCTTTTTCATAATCAATAAAACCGGTTGTTAAAATTACCCCAGTTTTTTCATCAATCACAAACACATCCCTGGCTCCACTGTTCAGATCTGAAAAATAATACGTCACAATACTATTTGAACCATAATCTGCATCAGTCGCGTTAACAGTGGTGACGTAGGTGTCCCTGGGAGAATTTTCCATTACCGTGGCTTTGTACACAGATTGATTAAACACGGGGGCATTATCATTGATATCTAAAACCTTGATGTCTATATTTACTGTACCGGATCTCTGCGGAGTCCCACTGTCTACAGCTATTAGTTTAAGTGACAAATAAGGATTTGTCTCCCTGTCCAGCGACTTTTGAAGGACCATCTCTGCGTATTTCTTCCCCTCTACATTTGCGTTTTGCTTAAGAATAAAATTTTCATTGTCTGTCAAGAAATAATCTTTTAGTCCATTAACCCCCACGTCCAGGTCTTCTGCTCTCGGTAACAGAAACCGAGCGCCACTAGAAGCTGATTCACTGATTTCAAATTGGATGTTATTCCTGTTAAATGTGGGGGAGTGGTCATTTATATCGGTTACTTCAACCGTAATCTGGTGAAGCTCCACTGGATTTTCCAAAATAATCTCAAAGCTGAAACTGCAGGGCGTCGTGTCTCCGCAGAGCTCCTCCCGGTCTATTCTCTCTTTGACGACTAAAATCCCTTTGTCTGTCTTCAGCTCGGTGTACTGGACGCTCTCACCGGTCACGATACGGGCCCGACCAGAACGGAGCCTTTTCAGATCCAATCCCAGGTCCTGAGCTAAATTGCCGATCAAAGAGCCTTTCTTCATCTCCTCTGGGATTGAATACTGGATGTGTCCGGTAACCACGTGAAAAAGATAAAAGAGGAGAAACAGAAGCTGCCCGTGCTGTTTGCAGCCAAAACGCCATTTTACGCACCACTGAAGGGCTTGTATTCCACAGATCGCCATAGCAGAAAAAGATTGATCCCAGGATGATGATCCAAACGAATCCAAGACTCTGAATAATAAAAATAAGTAATGTTGTATTTTCAATTCCCTTACATTTCCCCAATATGTGGATAGCAAGATATCTGCTGTCTTCAAATGTCAGCTACACGATCTCCTTTCTCTCCCAGCCCAGTAAAGGGAGGGACTGATGCATAGTGTCCAAGAATATGTATTAGCCAACAGCGTCCCTTAGAGTCCACAATCAGTAACATACAACACAAAAATATCAAGGTAGTATCCTCAATTTAGGTCGAAGTACGTGAAATGTCGAGTTGTTTAGTTTTGTTATGGATTTATCTAACAGGCTCAGAGATTTAATAAAAAGCAAAGCCAACACCACACGCACAAACCCAAGCATATACACATTCAACCTGCTGAAAGCGCTAGAAGTGAGACTGAGGCGAGTTTGATGCAACTATTGGATCATGAAAGGGCAGTAGAGAATGAAATTAGCAGTGAAGGAAAAAAAAAGTTAGTAAAACTGATGCTGTCCGAACAATCCCAGTCATAAAATATAAATTTTAGAGTATTATCAAAGCTGATTTCTGCTTTTCGGCAAAGTATAATTCAACCCATAATCAAAGGTTTAATGAAGACTAAAGGTGTTAACTCAAAAATATACATTTGACATAAAAATGAAGATGAATTTGCAAGGTGAAACGTTGTGTGGTGCTGAAATTGAGGGACGTCATGCCGCTATCAATTCAATATTCTAGGCCAGGGATGGGCAACTGGCGGCCGGCGGGCCGCATGCGGGCCCCGACGTCAACCACTGCGGCACGCCAGTCCATTTCCAAAAATCAATTATGTATTTATATCCCGTTTGGACGTATTTGGAAATGCATTCTTAAATGCAGTTATAGAGTCTGCCAGAAGAAGGAGCTCTAATCGAAAACTAGGTGCCACTCTGAGTGGTCCAGCAAGAGTGAGAGCGCCACAGATAGAGGGAGCATATGCCCCGGAGTATGTCTTTTAAGGTATGTATGCGTTGCATGCTGAGACGCATTAATAGGCTGTGAAGAGCAGTAAGTGTACAGGGTAGGCTGCTTTTAAACAACAATAAATTTTACAGCTCCTTACTGAGGAGAATTTACAGTAACAAGTTTTAAATGAAAGACAAATTTATAAAAGAAATGGCAAATTTACAACAGAAAAACACTAATTTAGAAAAACCCCTAGTACAACTAAAAAGTTATATTTTTTAAAATAAAATGATGCAAATTTATCAGTAGAAGCTTGCACATCTAAGACCAAAATAAATATAGACTTACAAAAAAAAAGGCTAATTTAAACAAGAAATTTAGCATATTTATTCAAAAAACTATTTTTTATTTTGATCATATTCTTCAAATATTTTCAAAACATTTTTCCCCATCGTCATTTCATTTTCTTTTTGGCTTTTTTGTTAATTATCGTGTGGAATTTCTCTTTGCTCATGATTTTAATGCAGAGTTTTAAAAATTGGGTCATAATATAATTTTATCAGTAATTTTAATTCTAATATGATGTCTGCGTGGGTTTACATGGGATTTCTCCGGTTTCCTCCCACATGCCAAAAACATGCAAGTTAGGTTAATTGGCATCAAACTGGGGATTCTAAATTGTCCTTAGGTATGACTGTGAGAGTGGATGGTTGTCTGTCTCTCTCTGTGTTGGCCCTGCGATGGACTGGCGATCTGTCCAGGGTGTACCCTGCCTCTCGCCCAAAGATGCTGGGATAGGCTCCAGCCCCCCGCGACCCGAAAAAGATTAAGCGGAAGAAGATGAATGAATGAATGATGATTAAACACTGAGTAGCTCTTATTTTCATTTTTAGTTTTAATTGTGAAACTTTTGACTTTGAAGAAAATACCCCCCCCCCCCCCCCCCCCCCCAACCAAGGTTTTCATATAAATCTGGCCCTCAGGAAGTGAGGGGAAAAAAATTGTGGCCCCCACTACCACCAAAGTTGCCCATCCTTTTATCTAGGCCATGGACGTAAGTGAAATGAAATTAATGACGCAAATTTAAAAAAAGTCAAACTAACCTCTACTGGAGAGTCTGGTTCATCTAGGATGTTCTTGTCACTCTGTATCCGCTGCATCGTCCCTGTAGAACTGGGCTCCATTATCAGCACGTTCTGACTACCAGCTCTGCCGAACTTACAGTCACTTTTTCTGGAGTCAGTGGTCCTGCACACCTCGTAGTTGTACACGTGCTGGAGAGTCCCTGTCCCCAAAGTGTCTGAGTAACGTGGTGGATAATATGGAATCACAGGGAGGTTGGAGTGATACAGGATGCGAGACTGTCTCCACCTGTAGATTTTCACTGATATAATAACCACTAAGCAGGTGATGAAGAGGAAGGAGACTACAGCCAGAGCCAACACTAAGTAAAAAGTCAGGTTATCATTGTACTCCTTGTCGTGTGTAAAGTCAGTGAACTCCGACAGAACCTCAGGGAAGCTGTCCGCCACGGCCACGTTAACAATGACTGTAGCTGAACGAGAGGGCTGCCCGTTGTCCTCCACTATAACAGTCAGTCTTTGTTTCACAGCATCTTTATCAGTCACTTGGCGGACAGTTCTGATTTCTCCATTCTGTAAGCCCACTTCAAACAGCGCCCTGTCTGTGGCTTTCTGTAGTTTATAGGAGAGCCAGGCATTCTGTCCAGAGTCCACATCAACAGCCACCACTTTAGTGACCAGATAGCCCACATCTGCTGAACGAGGAACCATTTCTGCCACCAGAGAACCACCAGTCTGGACCGGGTACAGAACCTGAGGGGGGTTATCGTTCTGGTCCTGGATCATTATTTTCACAGTCACGTTGCTGCTGAGTGGAGGAGAGCCTCCATCCTGAGCTTTGACTGCGAACACCAGCTGTTTGATTTGTTCATAATCGAAGGAGCGAACCGCACTTAGAACTCCAGTGTCAGAGTTTAAAGTCACATAAGTAGAAACTGGACCACCACTGATGTGTGTGTCCTCTAACAGATACGAAATTCTAGCATTTTGATTCCAATCAGAGTCCCGAGCACTCACAGCAAAAATGGAAACTCCCGGGGAATTATTCTCTGTGATGTAAGCAGTATAGTACTTCTTATCAAATAATGGTGCGTTGTCGTTGACGTCAGAGATTTTCAGATGTAATTTCGTTGAGCTAGAAAGAGGGGGATACCCAAAATCTGTGGCTGTTATAGTTATGTTATATTCCGAGATGGTTTCTCTATCAAACCATCCATCGGACAACAGATTGTAATAATTTGTGAGAGATGACTCGATTTTAAAGGGAAGCTTAACATCTGCTGTACATTTGATTTTCCCATTGTCTTCAGAATCGGCGTCTTTTATGTTTAAAATGGCAATTGTTGTGCCAGGAGGTGCATCTTCAGCTAAAGGAGTTGAGAATGACATTATATTTATGATTGGCACGTTGTCATTTACATCTAGAACGTCAAATACGATTTTACTTGTCCCAGTTAGACCACCCCGATCCTTTGCCTCCACTCTGACCTCGTATTTTTTGTCTTTTTCGAAATCTATTTCTCCAGATACGTAAATTGTCCCTGTATTTTTATTAATGCTGAATAAATGCGCTGCACTTCCTTTCATTTTAGACAGACTGTATTCAACGATCCCGTTTGAATCACTATCTGCATCTTTAGCAGTTACTGTAATAATACTAGTCCCTTTCTTTGTGTTTTCTACTACAGATGCTTTGTAAACTGATTGGTTAAAAACCGGCACATTATCATTTACATCTAACACAGTTATATCTATATTTACTGTACCCGATCTCTGTGGAGTGCCTCCGTCCACCGCCATTAATTTCAGTGAGAAATGTGGATTTTTCTCTCTGTCTAAAGGTTTCTGCAGCACCATTTCAATATATTTACTGCCGTCTGGATTTGCATGTTGCTTCAAAATAAAATTGTCGTTTGGCGATAAAATATAATCTTGCAATGCATTCTGTCCCACGTCGAAATCCTCAGCACTCTGCAGTGGAAACTGCACTCCAATTGCAGCTGATTCGCTAATTTCAAAGTTGATCGGTTTATCTTTGTTTGGAAAAACAGGAGCGTGATCGTTTATATCCAAAACCTCAACTGTAATTCTGTGCAGTTCCATCGGGTTTTCTAAAATCACCTCAAAGCTGAAGCTGCACGGCGTCACGTCTCCACAGAGCTGCTCCCGGTCGATTCTCTCATTCACGACCATAATTCCTTTTTCTGCCTTCAGCTCGGTGTGCTGAACGTTTTCTCCGGTCACGATGCGGGCCCGCCCTGAACGGAGCCTTTTCAGATCCAAGCCCAGATCCTGCGCCACATTACCGATCACGGAGCCTTTCTTCATCTCCTCAGGGATAGAATAACGAATCTGACCACCTGCCATGTTCACAACATGGAGCAGCAGTATCAGCAGTCCTATTGACGGTCGAAGTCCACAGAAAAATCGCCATCTTAAAGACATGCGGGTTTTGTTTCCTTCAGTCGTCGTCATAATAAAAATACAATAAAATTCAAGGAAGGGCTGTTTATAAAATAATCTCCTATACTATCTGTTCTTGTTTACCGATATTTTCTTTTCCAGGGTGCACCCAGCCTCTATACTAAAGCCTTCTTCACTGTTTGATCATCAGGGGATGGACTGAATGACGACAAAACACAGAAAACGTTTCACTGGCCAACAACATCACTTAGAGTCTAAAATGGGGAAAATCAGGCAAGACTTCCACAACAGTGTGAGACAGTATGAAACATAATGCTTATAAGATGTTGAAAAATCTATTCCATCAATGATTGCCTCTAGAAAAAAATAGAAGGCTAAATTCAATAAAATTTAATACATTTTATTTAGTTCCAAACAGATGAACATTAGTCCGCTTACCCAATCCAACTGAATCCAATTTCAACCTCCTAATGACTGTTCATTCTTTACAGGTGGTATCATTCAAACATATAGTGGGGTAAAAAAAGTATTTAGTCAGCCACCAATTGTGCAAGTTCTCCCACTTAAAAGATGAGAGAGGTCTCCAATTTTCATCATAGGTATACCTCAACTATGAGAGACAAAATGAGAAAAAAAAATCCAGAAAATCACACTGATTTTTAAAGAATTTACGTATTTGCAAATTATGGTGGAAAATAAGTATTTGGTCAATAACAAAAGTTCATCTCAATACTTTGTTATATACCCTTTGTTGGCAATGACAGAGGTCAAATGTTTTCTGTAAGTCTTCACAAGGTTTTCACACACTGTTGCTGGTATTTTGGCCCATTCCTCCATGCAGATCTCCTCTAGAGCAGTGATGTTTTGGGGCTGTCGCTGGGCAACACGGACTTTCAACTCCCTCCAAAAGATTTTCTATGGGGTTGAGATCTGGAGACTGGCTAGGCCACTCCAGGACCTTGAAATGCTTCATATGGAGCCACTCCTTCATTGCCCGGGTGGTGTTTGGGATCATTGTCATGCTGAAAGCCCCAGCCACGTTTCATCTTCAATGCCCTTGCTGATGGAAGGAGGTTTTCACTCAAAATCTCACGATACATGGCCCCATTCATTCTTTCCTTTACACGGATCAGTCGTCCTGGTCCCTTTGCACAAAAACAGCCCCAAAGCATGATGTTTCCACTCCCATGCTTCACAGTAGGTATGGTGTTCTTTCTCCTCCAAACACGACAAGTTGAGTTTTTACCAAAAAGTTGTATTTTGGTTTCATCTGACCATATGACATTCTCCCAATCCTCTTCTGGATCATCCAAATGCTCTCTAGCAAACTTCAGACGGGCCTGGACATGTACTGGCTTAAGCAGGGGGACATGTTTGGCACTGCAGGATTTGAGTCCCTGTAGGCGTAGTGTGTTACTGATGGTAGCCTTTGTTACTTTGGTCCCAGCTCTCTGCAGGTCATTCACTAGGTCCCCCCGTGTGGTTCTGGGATTTTTGCTCACCGTTCTTGTGATCATTTTGACCCCATGGGGTGACATCTTGCGTGGAGCCCCAGCTCGAGGGAGATTATCAGTGGTCTTGTATGTTTTCCATTTTCTAATAATTGCTCCCACAGTTGATTTCTTCACACCAAGCTGCTTACCTATTGCAGATTCAGTCTTCCCAGCCTGGTGCAGGTCTACAATTTTGTTTCTGGTGTCCTTTGACAGCTCTTTGGTCTTGGCCATAGTGGAGTTTGGAGTCTGACTGTTTGAGGTTATGGAAGGTGTCTTTTATACTGATAACGAGTTCAAACAGGTGCCATTAATACAGGTAACGAGTGGAGGATAGAGGAGCCTCTTAAAGAAGAAGTTACAGGTCTGTGAGAGCCAGAAATCTTGCTTGTTTGTAGGTGACCAAATACTTATTTTTCATCATAATTTACAAATAAATTCTTTAAAAATCAGACAATGTGATTTTCTGGATTTTTTTCCCTCATTTTGTCTCTCATAGTTGAGGTATACCTATGATGAAAATTGGAGACCTCTCTCATCTTTTAAGTGGGAGAACTTGCACAATTGGTGGCTGACTAAATACTTTTTTGCCCCACTGTATGCCATACCCCTAAGTATGTTCCAGTTATTTCTGTCTAAAAACTGTGTTAAATAAGCAGGAGCAAACAAGAAAACGTGACCATTATTAGCTTATAATTGACAGTAAAATAAGAAGCACAGCGTATAGTGTTCCTTGATTTTATCAGGGCAGAAAATATACACAATATGTAAATAAAGTCTGCAAGTTAATAAGAAAAACATCACTTCATCCCAACAACTTAAAAGGCACATGATGGTTTCAGGGACACTGTCGGTTTTGAAAGTGTGTCGCTGTCCATAGTTCTGAACATCACAACGCAATGCAGGAACATGTCTCAATCATCGGTGCAAGAAATCAAAGGAAATAGAGAGAAAGCACTTAACTGACCTCTACAGGGGAGTCTGGTTCATCCAGGATGTTCTTGTCACTCTGTATCCGCTGCATCATCCCTGTAGAACTGGGCTCCATTATCAGCACGTTCTGACTACCGGCTCTGCCGAACTTACAGTCACTCTTTCTGGAGTCAGTGGTCCTGCACACCTCGTAGTTGTACACGTGCTGGAGAGTCCCTGTCCGCAAAGTGTCTGAGTAACGTGGAGGATAATATGGAATCACAGGGAGGTTGGAGTGATACAGGATGCGAGACTGTCTCCACCTGTAGATTTTCACTGATATAATAACCACTGAACAGGTGATGAAGAGGAAGGAGACTACAGCCAGAGCCAGCACTAAGTAAAAAGTCAGGTTATCATTGTACTCCTTGTCGTGTGGAAAGTCAGTGAACTCTGACAGCACTTTAGGGAAGCTGTCCGCCACCGCCACGTTAATAATGACTGTAGCTGAACGAGAGGGCTGCCCGTTGTCCTCCACTATAACAGTCAGTCTTTGTTTCACAGCATCTTTATCAGTCACTTGTCGGATAGTTCTGATTTCTCCATTCTGTAAGCCCACTTCAAACAGCGCCCTGTCTGTGGCTTTCTGCAGTTTATAGGAGAGCCAGGCATTCTGTCCAGAGTCCACATCAACAGCCACCACTTTAGTGACCAGATAGCCCACATCTGCTGAACGAGGAACCATTTCCGCCACCAGAGAACCACCAGTCTGGACCGGGTACAGAACCTGAGGGGGGTTATCGTTCTGGTCCTGGATCATTATTTTCACAGTCACATTGCTGCTGAGGGGAGGAGAGCCTCCATCCTGAGCTTTAACAACTAACTCGAGCTGTTTAATCTGTTCATAATCAAAAGAGCAAACCGCACTAAGAAGCCCATTTTCAGAGTTTAAAGTCACATAAGTAGAAACTGGACTACCACTGACCTGTGTGTCCTCTAACAGATACGAGATTCTGGCATTTTGATTCCAATCAGAGTCCCGAGCACTCACAGCAAAAATGGTAACTCCCGGGGAAACGTTCTGTTATATAAGCAGTATAGTCTTTTTTATCAAATACTGGTGCATTGTCATTGATGTCAGAGATTTTAAGATGTAATTTTGTTGAGCTAGAAAGAGGTGGAGAGCCAAAGTCAGTGGCTGTTATTGTTATGTTATATTCTGGGACAGATTCTCTATCAAAGTGCTGCTGTGAGATTAAATTGTAATAATTTGTAAGAGAGGACTCTATTTTAAAGGGAAGCTTTCTGTCTATTGAACATTTTATTTCTCCATTTCTTTCAGAGTCTGCATCTTTTATGTTCAAAACAGCAATAGTTGTACCAGTAGGAGCATCCTTGAACAGCGGACTAGAGAATGACATCATATTTATAACTGGAGCATTATCATTGACATCTATAACATCAAATATAACTTTACTTGACCCTGTTAAACCACCTTGATCCTTTGCCTCTACCCTCAGCTCATGCTTTCTTTCCTTTTCATAGTCTATCAGTCCAGAGACGTAAACTGTTCCAGTGTTTTCATCAATACTAAATACATCTGCTGTGCCTGTCATTTCTGATAAACTGTAAGTAATGAGCCCGTTTGAACCACTGTCAGCGTCTGTGGCATTTACTGTAACAATACTTGCCCCTTTGTTTATATTTTCGACCACAGAAGCTTTGTAAACGGATTGATTGAACACTGGAGCATTATCATTGGCATCTAACACCGTTATATCTATATTTATGGTACCGGATCTCTCTGGTGTTCCTCCGTCTACTGCAATTAATTTCAACGAGAAATGTGGATTTTTCTCTCTGTCTAAAGACTTCTGGAGAACCATCTCAGCATATTTTCATCCATCTGGATTTACATGTTGCTTCAGTATAAAGTTGTCGTTTTGTGATAATATATAATGTTTCAAACCATTTTGTCCAACATCAAAATCCTTTGCACTCTGCAGAGGGAAACGCACTCCAGTTGCAGCTAATTCGCTGATTTCAAAGCTGATCGGTTTATCTTCATTTGGAAAAACAGGAGCATGATCATTTATATCCAAAACCTCAACTGTAATTCTGTGCAGTTCCATCGGGTTTTCTAAAATCACCTCAAAGCTGAAGCTGCACGGCGTCACGTCTCCACAGAGCTGCTCCCGGTCGATTCTCTCATTCACGACCAGAATTCCTTTGTCTGTCTTCAGCTTGATGTGCTGAACGTTTTCTCCGGTCACGATGCGGGTCCGCCCTGAACGGAGCCTTTTCAGATCCAAGCCCAGATCCTGCGCCACATTACCGATCACAGAGCCTTTCTTCATCTCCTCAGGGGTAGAATAACGAATCTGACCACCTGCCATGTTCACAACATGGAGCAGCAGTATCAGCAGTCCTATTGACGGTCAAAGTCCACAGAAAAATCGCCATCTTAAAGACATGCGGGTTTTGTTTCCTTCAGTCGTCATCATAATAAAAATACAATAAAATTCAAGGAAGGGCTGTTTATAAAATAATCTCTTATACTATCTGTTCTTGTTTTCCGATATTTTCTTTTCCAGGGTGCACCCAGCCTCTATACTAAAACCTTCTTCACTGTTTGATCATCAGGGGATGGACTGAATGACGACAAAACACAGAAAACGTTTCACTGGCCAACAGCATCACTTAGAGTCTAAAATGGGGAAAATCAGGCAAGACTTCCACAACAGTGTGAGACAGTATGAAACAATGCTTATAAGATGTTGAAAAATCTATTCCATCAATGATTGCCTCTAGAAAAAAGTAGAAGGCTAAATTCAATAAAATTTAAATACATTTTACTTAGTTCCAAACAGATGAACATTAGTCCGCTTACCCAATCCAACTGAATCCAATTTCAACCTCCTAATGACTGTTCATTCTTTACAGGTGGTATCGTTCAAACATATGCCATACCCCTAAGTATGTTCCAGTTAGTTCTGTCTAAAAACTGTGTTAAATAAGCAGGAGCGAACAAGAAAACGTGACCATTATTAGCTTATAATTGACAGTAAAATAAGAAGCACAGCATATAGTGTTCCTTGATTTTATCAGGGCAGAAAATATACACAATATGTAAATAAAGTCTGCAAGTTAATAAGAAAAACATCACTTCATCCCAACAACTTAAAAGGCACATGATGGTTTCAGGGACACTGTCGGTTTTGAAAGTGTGTCGCTGTCCATAGTTCTGAACATCACAACGCAATGCAGGAACATGTCTTAATCATCGGTGCAAGAAATCAAAGAAAATAGAGGGAAAGCACTTAACTGACCTCTACAGGGGAGTCTGGCTCATCCAGGATGTTCTTGTCACTCTGTATCCGCTGCATCGTCCCTGTAGAACTGGGGTCCATTATCAGCACGTTCTGACTACCGGCTCTGACAAACTTACAGTCACTCTTTCTGGAGTCAGTGGTCCTGCACACCTCGTAGTTGTACACGTGCTGGAGAGTCCCTGTCCCCAAAGTGTCTGAGTAACGTGGAGGATAATATGGAATCACGGGGAGGTTGGAGTGATGCAGGATGCGAGACTGTCTCCACCTGTAGATTTTCACTGATATAATAACCACTAAACAGGTGATGAAGAGGAAGGAGACTACAGCCAGAGCCAGCACTAAGTAAAAAGTCAGGTTATCATTGTACTCCTTGTCGTGTGTAAAGTCAGTGAACTCCGACAGAACTTCAGGGAAGCTGTCCGCCACCGCCACGTTAACAATGACTGTAGCTGAACGAGAGCGCTGCCCGTTGTCCTCCACTATAACAGTCAGTCTTTGTTTCACAGCATCTTTATCAGTCACTTGTCGGATAGTTCTGATTTCTCCATTCTGTAAGCCCACTTCAAACAGTGCCCTGTCTGTGGCTTTCTGCAGTTTATAGGAGAGCCAGGCATTCTGTCCAGAGTCCACATCAACAGCCACCACTTTAGTGACCAGATAGCCCACATCTGCTGAACGAGGAACCATTTCAGCCACCAGAGAACCACCAGTCTGGACCGGGTACAGAACCTGAGGGGGGTTATCGTTCTGGTCCTGGATCATTATTTTCACAGTCACATTACTACTGAGGGGAGGAGAGCCTCCATCCTGAGCTTTAACAACTAACTCGAGCTGTTTAATCTGTTCATAATCAAAAGAGCGAACCGCACTAAGAAGCCCATTTTCAGAGTTTAAAGTCACATAAGTAGAAACTGGACTACCACTGACCTGTGTGTCCTCTAACAGATATGAGATTCTGGCATTTTGATTCCAATCAGAGTCCCGAGCACTCACAGCAAAAATGGTAACTCCCGGGGAATTGTTCTCTGTTATATAAGCAGTATAGTCTTTTTTATCAAATACTGGTGCATTGTCATTGATGTCAGAGATTTTAAGATGTAATTTTGTTGAGCTAGAAAGAGGTGGAGAGCCAAAGTCAGTGGCTGTTATTGTTATGTTATATTCTGGGACAGATTCTCTATCAAAGTGCTGCTGTGAGATTAAATTGTAATAATTTGTAAGAGAGGACTCTATTTTAAAGGGAAGCTTTCTGTCTATTGAACATTTTATTTCTCCATTTCTTTCAGAGTCTGCATCTTTTATGTTCAAAACAGCAATAGTTGTACCAGTAGGAGCATCCTCGGACAGCGGACTAGAGAATGACATCATATTTATAACTGGAGCATTATCATTGACATCTATAACATCAAATATAACTTTACTTGACCCTGTTAAACCACCTTGATCTTTTGCCTCTACCCTCAGCTCATGCTTTCTTTCCTTTTCATAGTCTATCAGCCCAGAGACGTAAATTGTTCCAGTGTTTTCATCAATACTAAATACATCTGCTGTGCCTGTCATTTCTGATAAACTGTAAGTAATGAGCCCGTTTGAACCACTGTCAGCGTCTGTGGCATTTACTGTAACAATACTTGCCCCTTTATTTATATTTTCGACCACAGAAGCTTTGTAAACGGATTGATTGAACACTGGAGCATTATCATTGGCATCTAACACAGTTATATCTATATTTACGGTACCGGATCTCTCTGGTGTTCCTCCGTCTACTGCAATTAATTTCAACGAGAAATGTGGATTTTTCTCTCTGTCTAAAGACTTCTGGAGAACCATCTCAGCATATTTTCGTCCATCTGGATTTACATGTTGCTTCAGTATAAAGTTGTCGTTTTGTGATAAAATATAATCTTTCAAACCATTTTGTCCAACATCAAAATCCTTTGCACTTTGCAGAGGGAAACGCACTCCAGTTGCAGCTGATTCGCTGATTTCAAAGCTGATCGTTTTATCTTTGTTTGGAAAAACAGGAGCGTGATCGTTTATATCCAAAACCTCAACTGTAATTCTGTGCAGTTCAATCGGGTTTTCTAAAATCACCTCAAAGCTGAAGCTGCATGGCGTCACGTCTCCACAGAGCTGCTCCCGGTCGATTCTCTCATTCACGACCAGAATTCCTTTGTCTGTCTTCAGCTCGGTGTGCTGAACGTTTTCTCCGGTCACGATGCGGGCCCGCCCTGAACGGAGCCTTTTCAGGTCCAAGCCCAGATCCTGCGCCACATTACCGATCACGGAGCCTTTCTTCATCTCCTCTGGTATAGAATAACGAATCTGACCGCCTGCCATGTTCACAACATGGAGCAGAAACAGAAGCAGAGCTGATTGCCGTCGCAATCCGCAGAAACATCGCCATCTTAAAGAAATGCAGGTTTTGTTTCCTTCAGTCCCCATCGCCAAAACAACAGAATCCATAGAAGGGCTCTCTACTTTTTAAGCATTTAAACAGCTTCAAATGTATCGCCTTGCTGTTGCCATCAAAAACGTCTTTGTTCGACCGTGTACACTTAAACCCTGTCATGCATGTTGAAGCCTTCTTTGCTTAGTCTACAGGGGATGGGGCTGAATGGCGACGCAGGACAGAAAATATTCCACTGGTCAATAGCGTCACTCAGAGTCTAAAACTGGAAAATCAGGCAAAGCTTTCATAAGAACATTAATAATACTTGAGCACAAAACTTAACAAATTAGCATGACATTAAGCTGCAACTTTCAACTTGAAAACAAGGAGAAAATGATAAAAATATCCACTACATAAAAACGATGTTTTATTTCTTTCAAGACATTTGAACAATATCCCATTCTACCACAACCAGATCAATAACGTTAATTCCTTGTGTGGACCAGTTTGTCTTTTAAACTTGGAAATGACGAGAATGTCAGAAAATTGTGCAGAAAATTAGGAAGAAAACGTACCAGCACAGCCACTCATTAATCAAAAGTACAACACTAATTTGTATTTTAATAAGATGACGACGTCAGTTTTTGTTGCTGGTGGGTATAGTAGTGAAGTTAAGAAAGTATAAGGCATGTAAAAACTTTCACTTTAGATGAAAACAAGAAAAGGTTACTTATACATGGGATTTTACACCGCAATATTTGCATAAATTGTTACATGTATCAGGTGGCGTACATTGTGTTTCTATCTGTGGTGCTGAAAAATCACAACACCGCACTGCTCCTCCTGTTTAATCAGTGCAATTAAATAAGTGAAAGGAAACAAGCTATAGCATCCAATCAATGTTGAGAAGGCCAGAACTGATGGTTAAATGACTTTATTTCCTTCCGTGCCATCAACCAACATAAGAGCTATGGCAAAAACAAAATAGACAATAATTATCATATAATTGTTCAACCGTTACATAGCTCATACATTAGTAACCTTTTCTGTTAGCATAACTAATTTACAACTTTACAATAAATATTTTCTGTACAATCACTAACCTTGTTCCCTTATCCACTAAGGCTAAAATCTTTGCCGTTTTTATCCTTTTCCGTAGTCTTTTCTTCATTTTCCCCTTAACCTTTTATTACTTTTCTTTGCGTCTTTCCTTTGTCCGTCAAATTGATTTCCGTTACCTGACTTCCGCACATGAGGAAGTTACCAAAAATAAAAGCATATCTTTGCACTATAATTACTATACATGTAAATAGAGCTAACCTTACTTTGTCTACCTTTACACAAGCACTTGGGAAGCAATGGGCATAGTCTTTTTTTTAACTTGGGCGATTAAACTGAATAGTGCACTAAACTGATGTCTGCATAAACTAGTATGCTAATGACTCTTTTAATTAAGTACAAGCTACGCCAGTTTATTGGTGCATACACAAGGCTGCAAAAGAAAGTTAAACTTTTTTTTTTTTTTTTGTTACTTATTTGTACCCGTAGGTAGATTTGGTTTGCAGTCTGGTGACAAGCCACCGGCTGCTGGTCGCTGCGTGTGCGAGCGCCCTAAACCTACATGTTTTTGGTATGCGGGAGGAAACCGGAGAAATCCCGGAGTAAACCCACGCAACATGGGGAGAACATGCAAACTCCACACAGCTCACTGTTGGTCGGGGGCTGGGATCGAACCCACGATCTCATGATCCCCGCGATCCCCCGGCCGAGGGTAAAACTGTGCTGCCACAGTGGTTGCATATCTTTAAACAAAATACCATTTTCTTAAAACTACGGCATATGAAGTGAGTTGAAATTGAGTTTAAGACATTGACCGTGGGCTGGACCGTGGTGATGAAAATGATAGAATAACTGGCAGTATGAAAAAATACAGTAAAAGTCAAAAATAAGAAAAATGATAACAAATGTCAAGCTAACCTCTATAGGAGAGTCTGGCTCATCCAGGATGTTGTTGTCACTCTGTATCCGCTGCATCGTCCCTGTAGAACTGGGGTCCATTATCAGCACGTTCTGACTACTGGCTCTGACGAACTTACAGTCACTCTTTCTGGAGTCAGTGGTCCTGCACACCTCGTAGTTGTACACGTGCTGGAGAGTCCCTGTCCCCAAAGTGTCTGAGTAACGTGGTGGATAATATGGAATCACAGGGAGGTTGGAGTGATACAGGATGCGAGACTGTCTCCACCTGTAGATTTTCACTGATATAATAACCACTAAACAGGTGATGAAGAGGAAGGAGACTACAGCCAGAGCCAGCACTAAGTAAAAAGTCAGGTTATCATTGTACTCCTTGTCGTGTGTAAAGTCAGTGAACTCTGACAGCACTTCGGGGAAGCTGTCAGCCACCGCCACGTTAACAATGACTGTAGCTGAACGAGAGGGCTGCCCGTTGTCCTCCACTATAACAGTCAGTCTTTGTTTCACAGCATCTTTATCAGTCACTTGGCGGATAGTTCTGATTTCTCCGTTCTGTAAGCCCACTTCAAACAGCGCCCTGTCTGTGGCTTTCTGCAGCTTATAGGAGAGCCAGGCATTCTGTTCAGAGTCCACATCAACAGCCACCACTTTAGTGACCAGATAGCCCACATCTGCTGAACGAGGAACCATTTCCGCCACCAGAGAACCACCAGTCTGGACCGGGTACAGAACCTGAGGGGGGTTATCGTTCTGGTCCTGGATCATTATTTTCACAGTCACGTTGCTGCTGAGCGGAGGAGAGCCTCCATCCTGAGCTTTGACAATTAACTCCAGCTGTTTAATCTGTTCATAATCAAAGGAGCGAACCGCACTTAGAACTCCAGTCTCAGCGTTTAAAGTTACAAATGTAGAAACTGGACTACCACTGACCTGCATGTCCTCTAAGAGATATGAGATTCTAGCATTTTGATTCCAATCAGAGTCCCGAGCGCTCGCAGCAAATATGGAAACTCCCGGGGAATTATTCTCTGTGATGTAAGCAGTATAGTGCTTTTTATCAAATATTGGTGCGTTGTCATTGACATCAGAGATTTTTAGATGTAATTTTGTTGAGCTAGAAAGAGGCGGAGACCCAAAATCAGTGGCTGTTATAGTTATGTTATATTCTGGAATAGATTCTCTATCAAAGTGCTGCTCTGTGATCAAATTGTAATAATTAGTAAGAGATGACTCAATTTTGACGGGAAGCTGTTGTTCTATTAAACATTTTATTTCTCCGTTTCTTTCAGAATCTGCATCTTTTATGTTTAAAATGGCTAAAGTTGTACCAGGAGGCGCATTCTCAGCTACCGGACTTGAAAATGACATAATATTTATAACTGGAGCATTATCATTGACATCAAGGACATCAATTATAACTTTACTTGTGCCAGTCAGACCACCTTGATCCTTTGCCTCTACCCTCAGCTCATGCTTTCTTTCCTTTTCATAGTCTATCAGCCCAGAGACGTAAATTGTTCCAGTGTTTTCATCAATACTAAATACATCTGCTGTGCCTGTCATTTCTGATAAACTGTAAGTAATGAGCCCGTTTGAACCACTGTCTGCGTCTGTGGCATTTATTGTAATAATACTAGTTCCTTTAATTATATTTTCTACTACAGAAGCTTTGTAAACAGATTGATTGAAAACTGGAACATTATCATTGGCATCTAAGACAGTTATTTCGATATTTACTGTACCGGATCTCTGTGGCATTCCTCCGTCTACTGCAATCAATTTTAGTAAGAGATGTGGATTTTTCTCTCTGTCTAAAGACTTCTGGAGAACCATCTCAGCATATTTTCGTCCATCTGCATTCACGTGTTGCTTCAATATAAAATTATCATTTTGTGATAAAATATAATCTTTCAAACCGTTTTGTCCAACATCGAAATCCCTCGCGCTCTGCAGAGGGAAACGCACTCCAGTTGCAGCTGATTCGCCGATTTCAAAGCTGATCGGTTTATCTTTGTTTGGAAAAACAGGAGCGTGATCGTTTATATCCAAAACCTCAACTGTAATTCTGTGCAGTTCCATCGGGTTTTCTAAAATCACCTCAAAGCTGAAGCTGCATGGCGTCACGTCTCCACAGAGCTGCTCCCGGTCAATTCTCTCATTCACGACCAGAATTCCTTTGTCTGTCTTCAGCTCGGTGTGCTGAACGTTTTCTCCGGTCACGATGCGGGCCCGCCCTGAACGGAGCCTTTTCAGATCCAAGCCCAGATCCTGCGCCACATTACCGATCACGGAGCCTTTCTTCATCTCCTCTGGTATAGAATAACGAATCTGACCGCCTGCCATGTTCACAACATGTAGCAGCAGTATCAGCAGTCCTATTTGCTGTGGAAGTCCACAGAAAAATCGCCATCTTAAAGACAAGCAGGTTGTATATCCTTCCGTCGCCGTCATTATTAAAAAAAAAAAAAAAAGCATTCACGGAACGGCTCGTTTTACTAAAACAGACTCATGGCCTATCCTTTCTTAGTTTCCTAGGAAATGATCTTTTCCCGTGTGCAGCCAGCCTATATACTAAAGCCTTCTTCACTGTATGATCACAGGAGATTGACTGTGTTACGACGCAACACAGAAAATGTTTCACTGGCCAACAGCGTCACTTAGAGTCTCAAATGGGCAAGTCAAGCAAGGCTTCAAGAACAGTGAGAAAAAGCATTAAACTAGATATTTACATGTTGCAAAAAGCATTGGCATCATTGATTACACCTAGAAAAAAAGTAGAATGCTTAATTCAATAAAATTTAAATGCATACAGATGAGCATTAGTCCGCTTACCCGATCCAATTAGTTATACAACTGAAATAAATTTCAACCTCCTAATGTCATAAACTCTCCGTGCGCAGGGGACAAGCGCACGGAGGAGGAGAAGGATGGAAGGATTTAAATGCAGGCGTTCACCACACACACATTTATTGACAAACGCTGTTCACAAATACAGACGAACACGGAGTGGTTAGCACTGCGGCAGCACAGCAACTCACCCTTGGCCGGGGGATCCTGGGTTCGATCCCAGCCCCCGACCAACAGTGATCTGTGCGGAGTTTGCATGTTCTCCCCGTGTCTGCGTGGGTTTACTCCGGGATTTCTCTGGTTTCCTCCCACATGCCAAAAATATGCAAGTTAGGTTAATTGGCATCAAAACTGGGGATTCTAAATTGTCCTTAGGTATGACTGTGAGAGTGAATGGTTGTCTGTCTCTCTGTGTTGGCCCTGCGATAGATTGGCGATCTGTCCAGGGTGTACCCTGCCTCTCTCCCAAAGATGCTGGGATAGGCTGCAGCCCCCCCGCGACCCGAAAAGGATTAAGTGGAAGAAGATGAATGAATGAATAAAAATTGGTCACAATACAATATGAATGCGCTCGGAGAGCAGGGAAGACTATGGGGAGCTCAACTACTCGGGGGGAATGCAAACAGGGCAACAGCCTAAGCGTAGCAGTTATGCTGTGGGGAGAAACGCCACCAGAAGCATAGAAGAATTACTGCAAGGGGGGAAACGCTTCTGGTCCAGCATAGCAGCAACCGCACAAAGAAGTGCAAACAGTTTACTCATGAGTAGGAACAGTCCAGAAAGTCCAATTCTCTCAGCGAGCATAATCCAAGTGTCCTTTCTGACGTGACGGTCACACCATGGAGAGCGAGAGTGACTCATACAATGTCCCAGCGGTGTTTGTCTAGCAAAGAGCTGCTGAAATACAAACGCCACTGGCCACACAAATTGGGCACACCTGAGCGAGGCGCGGGAAAGATAATTACCAGGGCTGGGAACAGCTGGTGGAATTAAAGAGAGCAAGGGGGTGTGGTTGGACCGACAGACTGTCAGCAGCGTGGGAAAAAGATCACAGAAGCTGACTAACAGCTGCCAGTCAGGCAGTGGCTATGGTAATAGGATAGGTACAGAAATACACAAAATTCACAAAAACAGTGAAACCAAACCCAGAGAGAGATCGAACCCGAGCCAGGGAAAACCAAGCCGGCTTGGCTCATGACAGGGCCCCTCCCTTTAAGGGGTGGATTCCCGGACACCCCAGGTAACATCAAGGAGACCCCCCCCCCCCCCAACAGTTGCCACAACAACAAACAACACAAACCTGGGTGGGTGGTAGGGGGAACAGGAAGGAGGGAACACAATGCCCCACCCAGGGCCCATGATCAACCCCTCCAAGTCCACGGGCATTGGGGCTCAGGAGGCCGCCCAGAGCCCCAGGCCCAGCAGAAGGTCCGGTGGACCGAATCCGGTGGCCTGCCAGAAAACATGAGCCACCTGACCCGGGGAGTCAACTCTTCTGGTGGCCGGCCCTCGTTGATTAGCCACCAGGACCGAAGGCGTGAAGCAGGAGACGGCCTGCCCACCGGAAGGCTCACTGGTGGATAACAGGATCGGGGAAAGGGGACCTCCATGGTGTAGGGCAGGGATAAGGGGACCACGGTGTCCTCAGGGTGGTCTGCAACTGCACCTGTGGTGAACCCTGACCAGGCTGGCTCTGCTGCACCCGCAGTAGACCCCAACTGGGCCAGCTCCACTGCCCCCATGATGGCCTCTGACCGGGCCGGCTCCGCTGCACCCACGATAGTCTCCAGCGGGAGCCTCGCTGCACCCCGGTGACCTCTGGCTGAGGCTCAGCTGCACCCGCAGTGACCTCTGGCTGAGGCTCAGCTCCACCCACGGTGGACCCTGTTTGGGCCCAAGCTGCACCCACGACGGTCCCGGTCTGGGACGTGGCTGCTCCCACGGTGACCTCCGGCTGAGGCTCAGCTGCACCCACGATGGTCCCGGTCTGGGACGTGGCTGCACCCACGATGGGCTCCAGTTGGAGCACCGTTGCACAAGCGGTGACCCCCATGGGGGGCCTCATTGCTCCCATGGTGGCCTCCCCAGTGAGGGAGGTGATGATCCTAACCCCACCTGGCACTGGATCCCAATCCTCGGCGGCCTCTGGCGAAGTCAGCTGCTCTCCTGCGACCCTGGAAGGGGGCTCCAACCCCGGAGGGAGAGAAAAGGAGAACCGGGTCAGGGTCGCTGGCAGCGGCGGAGCCCGGTGAGACAGCCCCGAGGGCTACTATGGGCTGCCCTGGGCCCTCCTCGCCATGAGTCGGGTAGTATGACATTGACATATGAGGTTTTGACATAATGGAGCACACTTGCCTGAACTCGGGCTCCACTGCCGTCCAGGACTCCAGCGATTTAGGGTGTGTAGCCTTCATCATCGCGCCCAGTGCTGTGCCCCCGTCGACCTCGTCTGGGGCTGCCAACGTACCATCATCGTCAGTAGGCAACCCCGATGATGGTAGCTTCTCTCCGGCGACCCTAGTTAGGGGCTCAACAGGCAAGGGAGAGAAGGAGAGGTTACGGTCTCTGGCAGCGGCAGAGCCCGGTGAGGGGAGCCCAGGTGCGGCCAAGAGCCGCACCCGACTCTCCTCCCCAAGAGCCAGACAAGATCTCTAAGTCATAGGCAATTGAACTGCAGGAGAGATAACTTGAATGCGCTCGAGCTCTACCGCTGTCCAGTACTCCGACACTGTCGACGGTGACAGTCCGAATCCTGTCGGCTGGGACTCTGGTCCAGGGGATGACTCTGCTGCGGCGGTCCCTGCAGCAGGCGTGATGGTGGTTGCAGTCCTGGTCCTCTGACACTCCTCCTCGACCCGGCCGTTGACTATGGTGAGCAGACTAGCCCACTCCTCGTCTGAAGGTGAATCAAGGGCTGAGCAGGCATAGGAGGTGGAACCCTCACAGCCGGGGAAGTGCGTCCTTGGACCTCCCTCTCACGGCACTCCTCCTCAACCCGGTAGTTGACGAAGGTGAGCAGATTCACCCACTCCTCTTCCACCGGTATGACTGTGGGGAAACGCTCCCGTGCGGGCTCCTGGGCAGGATCATCCAGGGCCTCAATCTCCTCCATTGTCAGTTGGCCCGGTTCTTGGACTAGCAGGCTTTCAAAAATTAGAGGAGGAGACACGGAGAGGGGAAGGGAACAACCATTAATTGCAGCTGGAGGAGAGGACCCAGTGGACTGCTGATACTGGGCTTCTCCCTCGGGAGACAGGCAAGATTCAACATTAATGAATGATTTAGAATGGAAAAAAAAATACTTGCCTGTCACCCCGGTTGATGACATCCACATCTGTAAGTGGCAGACACTCGTCCCTCTTCGTACCAGCGATGACGCGGACCCCTACGTAGACTATTGGAGTAGCCGTCTCCCTGACGACGGAGGTGGGCGGGCCGGGGTGAATTTGATGTACCTCACCACAGCTGAAGCAATAATGGCCACTGCTGAAGAGGGAGGCTTCTCCCGGCGTTTCCTTGCGGGATGACGCTGTCCTTTGCGTTACAGAACAGACTGTGCTGGTGCGAGTGGAGGGTTGAGCAAAGTGCCATGGAGGCTGCCAGTTTGCGGGAAAACGGACCTCTGTCTTGGCGTCGCAGGGAATGCCAGACCAGGGAAGGAACGCTGGAGCGAGCAGACTGTGGAGAGCAGGTCGGCATACTGCGGGTGGGTCCATAACCCGGGATGTGCCTCCAAGATGCCTACTGCTCTGTTCAAGTTTTCCAGTGTCTCCTTAGGACCCCGGGTGGCGAGGGCGTCATTAACGAAGTCCAGAATGAACTCTGCAGCCCATTTCTCCTCTACCATAGGGATCCCCACTGCTGTTCCCTTTCCTCGGTGAGACCGGGGCATGACGAACTCCAACACAGGTTAGTCCAGAACAGAAAAACAGTTACAATGAAAAAAGGAAAATGATGTGTGGGTGAACCCACTAAATCCTTTTTTCAGGCTGGGTCATTCTATCATCAACTCTCCGTGCGCTGGGGACAAGCGCACGGAGAGTTCTATCTCTCTACGCACGGAAAGTTCTAGCTCCTTCTCCTCCTGAGAAGGATAGAAGGATACAAGGATTTAAATGCAGGAGTTCACCACATACGCATTTATTGACAAACGCTTTTCACAAATACAGACAAACAAGTTGGTCACAATACAATATGAATGCGCTCAGAGAGCGGGGAAGACTACGGGGAGCTCAACTACTCGGGGGGAATGCAAACAGGGCAACAGCCTAAGCGTAGCAGTTATGCTGCGGGGAGAAACGCCACCAGGAGCATAACAGAATTACTGCAAGGGGGGAAACGCTTCTGGTCCAGCGTAGCAGCAACCACACGAAGAAACGCAAACAGTTTACTCACGAGTAGGAACAGTCCAGAAAGTCCGATTCTCTCAGCAAGCATAATCCAAGTGTCCTTCCTGACATGACGGTTACAACCATGGAGAGCGAGAGTGACTCGTACAATGACCCAGCGGCATTTGTCTAGCGAAGAGCTGCTTAAATACAAATGCCGCTGACCACACAAATTGGGCACACCCGAGCAAGGCACGGGAAAGATAATTACCGGGGCTGGGAAAAGCTGGTGGAATTAAGGAGAGAGAGGGGGCATGGTTGGACCGACTGACTGTCAGCAGCGTGGGAAAGAGATCACAGAAGCTGACTAACATCTGCCGGTCAGACAGTGGTAATGGTAATAGGATAGGTATAGAAATACACCAAATGCACATAAACAGTGAAACCAAACCCACAGAGAGATCAAGCCTGAGCCGGGGAAAACCAAGCCAGCTCGGCTCGTGACACCTAATGGATGCTCGTTCATTCTTAACAAGTGGAAACGTTCAAACATACCGTATACCCATGAGTATCTCTCATTTAATAATTTCTGTCTAAACTATAAGTAGCAACAAACAAGAAAACCCGGCCACTGTTATCTTGGCTGTGAAATTAGAAGGTCAGCATATAATACATTTAGGTTGGGAAGTATTCACGTTTTCACCTTCCCTCCTTCTTAACAAGGGAGAAGACACACAAAATATGTAAACAAACTCCCCACTATATTAAGGAAAACATCACTTCGTTGTAACAATTTAAAAAGACATCATACACTCACCGGCCACTTTATTAGGTACACCATGCTAGTAACGGCTTGGACCCCCTTTTGCCTTCAGAACTGCCTCAATTCTTCGTGGCATAGATTCAACAAGGTGCTGGAGGCATTCCTCAGAGAGTTTGGTCCATATTGACATGATGGCATCACACAGTTGGCGCAGATTTGTCGGCTGCACATCCATGATGCGAATCTCCCGTTCCACCACATCCCAAAGATGCTCTATTGGATTGAGATCTGGTGACTGTGGAGGCCATTTGAGTACAGTGAACTCATTGTCATGTTCAAGAAACCAGTCTGAGATGATTCCAGCTTTATGACATGGCGCATTATCCTGCTGAAAGTAGCCATCAGAAGTTGGGTACATTGTGGTCATAAAGGGATGGACATGGTCAGCAACAATACTCAGGTAGGCTGTAGCGTTGCAACGATGCTCAATTGGTACCAAGGGGCCCAAAGAGTGCCAAGAAAATATTCCCCACACCATTACACCACCACCACCAGCCTGAACCATTGATACAAGGCAGGATGGATCCATGCTTTCATGTTGTTGACGCCAAATTCTGACCCTACCATCCGAATGTCGCAGCAGAAATCGAGACTCATCAGACCAGGCAACGTTTTTCCAATCTTCTATTGTCCAATTTCGATGAGCTTGTGCAAATTGTAGCCTCAGTTTCCTGTTCTTAGCTGAAAGGAGTGGCACCCGGCGTGGTCTTCTGCTGCTGTAGCCCATCTGCCTCAAAGTTCGACGTACTGTGCGTTCAGAGATGCTCTTCTGCCTACCTTGGTTGTAACGGGTGGTTATTTGAGTCACTGTTGCCTTTCTATCAGCTCGAACCAGTCTGGCCATTCTCCTCTGACCTCTGGCATCAACAAGGCATTTCCGCCCACAGAACTGCCGCTCACTGGATATTTTTTCTTTTTCGGACCATTCTCTGTAAACCCTAGAGATGGTTGTGCGTGAAAATCCCAGTAGATCAGCAGTTTCTGAAATACTCAGACCAGCCCTTCTGGCACCAACAACCATGCCACGTTCAAAGTCACTCAAATCACCTTTCTTCCCCATACTGATGCTCGGTTTGAACTGCAGGAGATTGTCTTGACCATGTCTACATGCCTAAATGCACTGAGTTGCCGCCATGTGATTGGCTGATTAGAAATTAAGTGTTAACGAGCAGTTGGACAGGTGTACCTAATAAAGTGGCCGGTGAGTGTAGATTGCACATATTGTTTTCAGAGATGCTGTAGGTGTTGCAAATTGCGTCGCTGTCCGTGGTCCTGAAAATCCCAGTGCAGTGCAGTAACTATGTCTCAGTCATCTGTACAAGAAATCATAGGAAAATAAGTGAACGAACTTAACTAACCTCTAAAGGAGAGTCTGGCTCATCCAGGATGTTCTTATCACTCTGTATCCGCTGCATCGTCCCTGTAGAACTGGGCTCCATTATCAACACATTCTGACTACCAGCTCTGCCGAACTTACAGTCACTCTTTCTGGAGTCAGTGGTCCTGCACACCTCGTAGTTGTACACGTGCTGGAGAGTCCCTGTCCCCAAAGTGTCTGAGTAACGTGGTGGATAATATGGAATCACAGGGAGGTTGGAGTGATACAGGATGCGGGACTGTCTCCACCTGTAGATTTTCACTGATATAATAACCACTAAACAGGTGATGAAGAGGAAGGAGACTACAGCCAGAGCCAGCACTAAGTAAAAAGTCAGGTTATCATTGTACTCCTTATCGTGTGTAAAGTCAGTGAACTCCGACAGAACTTCAGGGAAGCTGTCCGCCACCGCCACGTTAACAATGACTGTAGCTGAACGAGAGGGCTGCCCGTTGTCCTCCACTATAACAGTCAGTCTTTGTTTCACAGCATCTTTATCAGTCACTTGGCGGATAGTTCTGATTTCTCCATTCTGTAAGCCCACTTCAAACAGCGCCCTGTCTGTGGCTTTCTGCAGTTTATAGGAGAGCCAGGCATTCTGTCCAGAGTCCACATCAACAGCCACCACTTTAGTGACCAGATAGCCCACATCTGCTGAACGAGGCACCATTTCCGCCACGAGAGAGCCACCAGTCTGGACCGGGTACAGAACCTGAGGGGGGTTATCGTTCTGGTCCTGGATCATTATTTTCACAGTCACGTTGCTGCTGAGTGGAGGAGAGCCTCCATCCTGCGCTCTGACAATAAATGTCAGCTCCTTAATCTGTTCATAATCAAATGACCGAATTGCATGGATGACTCCATTCTCTGAGCTCACTGATACATATGTAGACACTGGAGACCCACTAATTTCACGCTCTTCCAAAACATAGGAAACACGGGCATTTTGGTTTTCATCTGAGTCTTTAGCATTTATTCTCAGGACAGAAACACCCGGAGAGTTATTCTCTGCGACTGAGGCACTATAAAGATTTTGCTGAAATGCAGGAGCATTGTCATTTACGTCTGAAATTTTCAAATTAAAAGTTTTTTTGGTGGATAGTGGAGGCGTTCCCGTATCTGATGCCACAACAGTGATGTTATAATATGACACATCTTCACGGTCTAAAACACCATCAGTTAGGAGTGCGTAGTAATTCCTCACGTTGGATTTTATCTTAAAAGGAACACCGCCGTCTATTGTGCACCTCACTTGTCCGTTTTCATTTGCATCCAGATCTTTAACATTAATTATGCCGATGGTGGTTCCGGGCGGGGAGTCTTCTGACACGGGACTCGTGAATGACATGACGTTTATTAGCGGAGCATTATCATTTACGTCCAAAACCTCAATTTCAACTTTTCTGGAATCTGTCAACCCTCCCTGGTCTTTAGCTTCGACTCTGAACTCAATCTTTTTGTCTTTTTCAAAATCGATCTCCTTTGCCACGTATATTCTTCCCGTATTCTCGTCTATTTCGAATAAGTCCGCTGTCCCTGCTTTTGATTTGGTAAAATAGTATGAGACTTGCCCGTTTGAACCGCTGTCAGCGTCGCTGGCATTCACAGTAATTACATGGGTGCCCTTTGGCGTGTTTTCCGTCACGGTAGCCTTATAAACTGATTGATTAAACACGGGAGCATTGTCGTTAACATCTAAAATACTGACATTTATATTTACTGTGCCAGATTTCCGTGGATTCCCACCGTCCACGGCTAACAGCTTCAGAGATAGGCGTGGCTGCGCCTCTCTGTCCAAAGGTTTGTGCAGCACCATTTCTGCGTATTTGCTTCCGTCCGGATTGACATGCTGCTTCAAAACAAAATTGTCGTTGGGGGTTAAAATGTAGTCCTGCAGCCCGTTTGGCCCGACGTCAGAATCGTCCGCGCTCTCCAAAGCGAAACGAGACCCGAGCGCTGCAGATTCGCTAATTTCAAATCCCAAGTGTCTGTTCTGAAATGCGGGCGCGTTGTCGTTTACATCCAACACTTCTATCGTCACAGGGTGCAGCTCCATTGGGTTTTCCAATAAAATCTCAAAGGTGAAGCTGCACGGCGTGGCGTCCCCGCAGAGCTGCTCCCGGTCTATTCTCTCGTTCACCGCTAAAGTCCCTTTGTCTGCGTTCAGCTCAGCGTACTGGATGTTTTCTCCCGTCACGATGCGGGCGCGCCCGGCACGCAGCCTTTTTAGATCCAAACCGAGGTCTTGCGCCACGTTCCCAACAAGAGATCCCGTTTTTAACTCCTCCGGAATCGAATACCGGATCTGTGCCTCAGCTTGGTAATGATGAAGAAGAAGCTGGAGAATGACAAGGTTTGCTGTCAACACGACCTGCCATCTTTTTGCATTTTCTCCCAGCAACGCCATTTAAAAATAGGATATATATTTTAAAAAGAAAAGCCGTCACTGGAGGAATATTTTATTTCTCAGTGAGGAAAATGAATTGATCCTGATCTGATTTAGCCTTAAAACATATAAAGCAGCTTCGATAAGATCCAGCTCATAGGACACAGACCAGCTCCTTTCTTTAATAGCCTATAAAAATCAGGCGAAGTGGGGGAGGAACAGTCCTGCCTCAGAGTGGTGGAATTGATTTGCCAGGCAATAGTGCCGCTTAGAGGCTAAAATGTAAAACTGAAAGAGCTGGAAATTTACCTCAGTGAAATAATGCATCTGTAATCCAGTAATATTTTACAAATGTGCATATTCGCTCATTCCAAGGCATTTAAATTACAAGTGCAGCAGAGAATTTTTTTTAAATTGCCATATTTTAAAATTACAAAGCTGAGAAAAAAGTCCAAAAATGAGTGAAGCAAAAAACAGACAAACAAACAAAAAAGAATAATAAAGGAAAACAAAGATACAAAAATCCTCTAAATTATACAGCCTATAAATTATACAAAAAGCCATAAAAATCTTTGATAAGAAAAATCCCACATATCATTGCTGTCACATTTACAAGAAATACAGTCTTCTGTCTTTTGAAAATTGTAAAACTCTTAAATTTGCCTGCTCAATCTATAAAATATTAAATGGCTATGGACCCCCCCCCCCCACCCCCGGAGAATATATTAAACTGAGAACTGTTACTGGTACAACCACCAGAGCAATCACTAGAGGAGACTGTGAGGCCCCCCACAGATGCACCACATTTGCTCAATCTGTGTTATCAGTGAGGGGTACCAAGATCTGGAATAACATACCACCTGCAATCAGAGAACGTACCACACTAAACACTTTTAAGACACATTGTAAAAACTGGCTTTTAAACAACCAAAACTGTACCCATAGCTAGTGGTTGCTCTGCGGCACACACACACACACACACACACACACACACACACACATATGTATGTGTGTGTGTGTGTGTGTGTATATATATATATATATATATATATATATATATATATATATACACACAAGGCATATATTAAGGCAGCACAACTTAACAGCCTTGAATACAACAACAAACCTATCTCAGAGCAGAACTAGCACCATTTAGCTAAGTTAATCCCTTCCACAGCATGTGGGACACCATATGGTGTATGGGGTAGCGCCTATCTACGTTCCACTGACCCTAGGCCACACAGCTACTGTGAGTAGTGAAAGCTACAGTGGGGGGTCAGTCCTCTGGTAGCACTGTGCATTAACTTTCCTCTCCCCATTCTATTATCTTGAGCACCAAGCTAGAAGGCAGAAAGTACCATTTTTATATAGCCTTTGGTATGACCCGGCCGGGATTTGAACCCACGACCTCCCGGTTGTGAGGCGAATGCTCTACCAACTAGACAACCACTCCAGTACAGCTAGCACCATGGACAGCGAAATCCTGCCTCGATTCTCATTCATACCATTGTGCTGGAGCAACTTAGGCTACAATACCAACACAAACTGAAAATAGTCACTCACTAGCAGCAGTGATAAATACATTTACAATGTACAAGTCCTATTTTTGTTTCATTTAAACTACAAATTTTATTTTGTTAGACGCATTTATAATATATGATGTGAACTTTCAGAAGTAGATTTTCATGGACATGAAAACCTCTGCATGATGAAGAAAAAGGAACAACTGAATGAATAGATAAAGCAGTGAAATACCATAATGGGATTTTGCCAATGATTCACTCAGTAAAGCAGAGTTCCAAATGCTTTATTGGAACACAAAGCAAATAATGAAAGACACAGAGATAAACAGAGATTTGCCCAACTGACCTCTACAGGAGGGTCTGGATCATCCAGGATATTCTTGTCACTGTATCCGCTGCATCGTCCCTGTAGAACTGGGCTCCATTATCAGCACGTTCTAACTACTGGCTCTGCTGAACTTACAGTCACTCTTTCTGGAGTCAGTTGTTCTGCACACCTGATAGTTGCACATGTGTTGGAGAGTCCCTGTTCCCAAAGTGTCTGAGTAACGTGGAGGATAATATGGAATCACAGGGAGGTTGGAGTGATACAGGATGCGAGACTGTCTCCACCTGTAGATTTTCACTGATATCATAACCACCAAACAGGTGATGAAGAGGAAGGAGACTACAGCCAGAGCCAGCACTAAGTAAAAAATCAGGTTAACAATGACTGTAGCTGAACGAGAGGGCTGCCCGTTGTCCTCCACTATAACAGTCAGTCTTTGTTTCACAGCACCTTTATCGGTCACTTGGCGGATAGTTCTGATTTCTCCATTCTGTAAGCCCACTTCAAACAGCACCCTGTCTGTGGCTTTCTGCATTTTATAGGAAAGCCAGGCATTCTGTCCAGAGTCCCCATCAACAGCCACCACTTTAGTGAACAGATAGCCCACATCTGCTGAACGAGGAACCATTTCCGCCACCAGAGAACCACCAGTCTGGACCAGGTACATAACCTGAGGGGGGTTATCGTTCTGGTCCTGGACGTGTACAATAGCTGTTGAGTTACTACTTTGTGGCGGAGAGCCTCCATCCTGAGCTCTGACTTGTATTTTGCACTCTTTGATTTGTTCATAGTCAAGTGAGCGCAAAGACTGAATTACTCCAGTTTCTGTATTAACAGAGAAATATGATGACACCGGATTTCCACTGATCTCAGTGTCAATAAGAAAATAAAATATGCGTGCATTCTGTCCCTGATCTGGATTTGTGGTATGGATCTGCAGCAGAGTGACTCCTGGTGAATTGTTTTCCATCACTGCAGTCCTGTACACATTTTTACTAAAGATTGGAGCGTTGGCATTAATATCAGTAATCTCTAAAAAAAAACCGTTTTTTCTGCTTGATAAGACTGGTACGCCCTCATCTGAGGCAGTCAACGTGATGTTGTACTTTGAATGTTTTTCTCTGTCAAGGTTTTGCTCCCTGACTAAAGTATAATAGTTTCTCAGGGAAGATTTAATTTTAAAGGGGAGGTTTTCATGTAAAGTCAATTGCACCTGTTCGTTTTTTCCCAAATCTTTATCTTGAACACTAATCAACGCCACAACTGTAGTGAAGAATCCTCGGAAATCTTTCCTGAATATGAAGCCATTGTGATTATTGGAGTGTTATCGTTCATATCTGCTATTCTGATAAGTAATTTGCTACCTCCCACCAAACCCCATGGATCTTTAGCTTGGAGGTTTATTTCGTACTTTGGACAAACCTCGTAATCGATATCCCCGTTGAGTTTTGTCTGCTGGGTTTGACTGCCGCAACAAGACAGGAAACCAAAATGGAGACTCTGCAGTTCCACGGAGTGCCTTTGTGCTTCAAGTTAACCATTTTTTTTTTTTTTACAAATACAATTAGATCCACAAAAATGGTTAGGCATGCAAGGAGCAAGGCAAATTCGTCTTTGCAATTAGTCTAGTCTTCTTTTAAATCCTCACAAAGTCGTCATCCACCCTTGTTCATTATGTGAGTATCCAACACAACCATCTCCTTTTCCTTCAACAACGGGTGAGGACTCTGTGTTTGACATCAGGCCGATGTTACACAGATTGTTTGCTTAGGCAACAGCATCACCATCAGTGACTAAGTAAAACAGCATGACATGAGTGCCTGCTTACCTAAGCATAATTGTCTAGTCTGCCTCGTCTCTTTCATCCCCTCTGTATGCCCTTACTGTCAAAACATAAATCTTGCAGAATTACTACAGCAAAATTCTGGGGAGAAAACCACAGCTTGAATTGACACACTCACTAAGATGTTTGTATTCTAAAAAAACACAATTGGGAGCAAATTTCTTGTGAAATATAATCTCAAGAAAATAAAAAAAACAATTGCATATGTACATGAACTACAAATTAACTGTGGATAAACACACACATGCAGCAGTCAAGACACTGCAGAGTCCATTTGTCCATCTGTCATTTGACAGATGGATATGATAGATTGCACAGATAGAACTGTAAAGGGAGAGGAAAGGACATTTAAATGTACACAGAGAAAGACCGATAGATAATCTGATCTAATCTAACTCATAAACCCTGTGACCTACATTTGAGCAATGCAATGAGCAGAGAAACTACTGCAACATCCACCCAGAAACATGTATAAACAGACAGATTTTACTGCAGAGTGCCTTTTTCTTGCAGCTAACATGTCTCACAGGTAGACAGTTTTAAATAGGTCATATCTCACATGTTCCTGCTCTGGCACATTTTTGCATTCTCTGCCGCAGAGCAAACTATTTTGGTACACCATGAATTGTGCATTATTTAGGCAGACTGCACCGCAGCAGAAAGGGTTATTAATATTTATGAAATATGTTGTAACTGGGCCTAGAATAAAGAGCACACAAATAAGGCCAAATTGGTAGTCTGTTTTTATAAAAAAATAGTGCCTAAAAATTCAGTTTTGCAGGAGTATGACTTGAAATGTAACATTTGTTTCTAGCTGGAGTCAATTTACTCTGTGTGGTGAAGGTGAGAGCCAAGAGAAAAGATACAGTGTGTTTAATATTAATTGTGCACGGTGATTGTTTCAGTACTTGCTCAAAACATATAAGAATATGCACAACTCTAAAGAGAGAAGGATGAAACTGTTCTTACCTATTGAACCATGGAAGAAGATCAATCCAGGAGGCGTACCAAGAAAAGAAAGGGAAAAAAAGAGAAAAAGAAGACAAACAGTTAGTGCGTGAATCCTGAAAAGAAATACAGTATATATATATATACATTATATATTTTTTATGGTTCTTGTTTGAAACCTTTAATTTATTATTATTTATTATTCCTGGACCAATGCTTCTGATGGTGTGTTACTGAACCACAAAATCCATAAAGTCTTTAATGTAATAGATAAGTTAATTAAAATGAATGCTTGCACAAAATAAATTATGTATCTGTAGACTTTGCTTAAATACTTTACTCTGTGTGAAGTAGAACAAAAACTGTGCTCACTCTAAAAAGGAAAGACATATTAGGTTTATTTTCATTATATATGTAAATTCAAGTTCTCTGACATGCCACTAGATTGCTGGAATAAAATACACTTAAGTATCTTTCCATAAAGTTTTACACGTAAACATCTGAATTCAAGCATTTGATTGTGCCAAATAATGCTTATTTTAAGGCTAATTTGAATTATACAGTAGTGCAATTTTCAGTGGTGATTTTCAGAATAAGAAATGAATTCAAAACTCAAGAAATGACATCATCAAACTCAATTCTGTTTAATCATACCATATAAACTGCTGTGTAAAGAATGGTGACACCATGAAGGCATCGGTCATATAAACACAAAAAAATCCCCCCCCCCGTCCCCAAATTTTGAAAATCCAAACAAAACTTCTCAGTCAAACGCTGTGAAGTGTGTGATGTGTGTTTATAGTTCCTATAAACTGATTTTTAAAAAAAATAATCTCCAGTATGCTTCAGTCATGTTATGTTCCTATTCTGTAACCTTGATAATATTAAACAAAATATTGAATATAAAAATTTATTCATTTATTTATTTTCAGCAGTGACAGCACTGCTTAAGAGCTCTGTGATATTGTACGCCTTTAACAGATAATCCTTTTACCATTAATATCAGTTAAATAGCATTAAGCTTCAGTGTAATAATTAATGAGCTATCTAGCAATATGACAAAAACTTTCAAATTATGAAATAACATGAAGATTGTCACATATGAGAAATGCATTCGTGCTATAAACAACTATTTCTCAAAAAATGTATTTCAAATTAACTGCTTAATGATGGGTGAAATAATATTCTTTTTAATTCAATAACATTATTTTCTTGTTACATGCGATTTGCAACCTATGAGAAGAAGAAGAAGCCAACTTTACTGTCATTCAATCCATACAGTTCAATCATGTACAGTAGAACAAAATTACATTTCTCCTATATACAATGTTAATCACATATAGAATCAGAGGGGCCACTGCCATGCAAGGTGCTGCCACAGACCCCATTCTATTATGCTGAGCACCAAGCTGGAAGGCGGGAAGTACCATCTCATTTTATATGGTCTTTGGTATGACCCGGCCGGGGCTTGAACCCACGACCTCCCAGCTGTGGGTGGATGCTCTAGTCCACCATTCCAGTGGAAGAAGCAACGCTAAATTTCAATTACCTGTTGGTAAAAACTCATTTTCCTATTTATCTATCTATCTATCTATCTATCTATCTATCTATCTGGCTTTATTGGCCTGGGAAATGTACATTTACCTTACCAAAGCAAGTAATAATAATAATAATAATGCATCAGATTTATATAGCGCTTTTCGTGGATACTCAAAGACGCTTTACAGTGGATACATATTCATTCACTCCACAGACAGACACTGACAGTGGTAAGCTAGTGCTGTAGCCACAGCTGCCCTGGGACAGACTGATGGAAATATGGCTGCCAATCCGCGCCAATGGCCTCTCCGACCACTACCGAACATTTATGCACATTCATACTTGGTGTCATGGACACCGGAGGCAAGGTGGATAAAATGTTTTGCCCAAGGACACAATGGCAGGATGGCATGGAGACCTAAAACAAATGTACATACAGTTAAATGTATTCTAAGTAGATGTTTAAACAGAAAATACAGGGATAAAGTAAGAAAATGTTCATTTCCCACATAGGAGCAGTCTAAACCAACCCAAAATACTGACAGAAGAATATATACAATATACAAAGTGTTTATTTCCTTTTCTTCATAAAATGCAGTACAGGTCAGCACATGCACAAAGATGCACAGAGAGTCTCATGCAAATGGTGCAAATAATGCAGGAATACCCAGGAGGAGCAGGAAGAGATCCCTGTCTTTTCTCCTGCTTGGGGCTTATGGTGGCTTTGATTCATTGGACATCCTTCTCTTGTCACAACGGTTTTCAAATCTTGCTGCTGTGTTTGCACACTTCTGTACTTCCCCCAGAAGGTATGGTAGTTTTTTTTTAGCATTGTTCATGTTCTCAGAGTCCTTTTGAGTGTTTGCAATTGTTTGGAAGTACGTGTCTCTAATGTCTTGGTATAGTGGGCAGATGGTTAGAAAATGCAGCTCGGTCTCCACCTCATGTTGTGTACAGTGGAGTGCACAGTCTGTCTTCTCTGGGGAGCCAGGTCTGTCTGTGGTGGCCTTTTTTGATGGTGAGGCTGTGCTCACTGAGTCTGTACATAGTCAAGGCTTTCCTGACCTTTGGATCAATCACAGCGCTGAAGTGAATTCGCCACAGTATATTCTCCATTTAGGGCCAAATAATATTCCAATTTGCTTTGTTTTTTGGTTGATTTTCTCCAGTGTGTCAGATACGTTTCCTTTTGTTTTCTTATAATTTGGTTTAGTCTGATGGGGTTTCTGTTTGGTGGCCCTGTTTGTGGATGAAGTCCCAGAACCTACAGCCTGTCTGTGGGTGAGGGCTTTGGTATGAAGTGTATTGGAGTCACTTTCTTTAAGATGGTCACATAATTTAATTGCTCTTTTTTGAACTTAGTGATATCATCCTAATTCTGCTCTGCATGCATTGTTTGGTGTTTTCCATTGGACATGGAGGATTGATGTGCAGAGTTCTGCATGTAAGGTTTCCATTTTGGTGTTTATCCCATTTTGCAAAATTTTTGGTTCGCAAGTAGATCCCAGACATCACAACTGTAGAGAGAAATGGGTTCTATCACTGAGTCCAATATTTTGAGTCAGATTGGAATTGGGATGTCAAATTTAATGTTCTTTTTGGTGGCATAAAAAGT
The DNA here is from genome assembly GCA_020510985.1 of Pholidichthys leucotaenia. NCBI lineage: Eukaryota > Metazoa > Chordata > Actinopteri > Cichliformes > Pholidichthyidae > Pholidichthys > Pholidichthys leucotaenia. The sequence continues at coordinate 37,822,365 of CM035840.1, read as the reverse complement.
CCTTCTTGCCTTGTCTCTCAGGTCATTCACAGCTTTGCTGAAGTTACCCGTGGTGCTGATGTTTAGGCTCAGGTAGGTGTAGTGTTTTGTATATTCTAGGGCCATCTTATTTAGGAGGAATTTGTATTTGTGATGTTGGGGGCTGGGTCCTGTTTGGAATATCACAATTTTTGTCTTAGTGGGATTTACTGTGAAGGCCCAGGTTAAGAGAAACTGTGCAGTAGAGCAAGGTGTAGTAATCCTTCTATGGTTGAGGAGAGCAATACCAGGTCATCTGCAAACAGATGCCCAGTGCTGCAGACTGTTCTAATGACTTTGCCAGTTCGTTAATGTGTATGTTGAAGAGTGTTGAGCTCAAACTGCATCCCTGTCTGACCCCTCTGCTTCGGAGAAAGAAATCTGTGCCAATTTTAATGGTGCACTTGTTTGTGTACACTGAGTTTATTCTATCTATGTCTATCTATCATCACTAGAACAACCATAAGAGTAATCTAGATATTATTAAAAGGATTTAACTTCTTCACCAAATTCTGTGAACAGTGTTGTTCATGACCTCAGGGAGAAAACAAACAAGATACAAGCTTCTATATTCATTTATTTTTCTTTAAATGCAAATACTCTGTTCACACATTATTCAATTTATGAGTAAGAAGTGCAATTTTTATTATGTCACCGTCACACAAATTCCATGTAGTTTTGTGAAAACACAATACAACATTCATAACAGCTGTTTGTTGTGCTTTTCAAGTCCAAAGAACAAACAAACAAAAAATACTATAAAAAGTAATAAACTGTTTTACACACAAGGATAAATTATACCCCAGATAAACAAGAAGACTCACAATAAACTATTGCTCATCAAGTGTATTACAGATAATTTAAAGGATGAAAAGAGTCAGAAAAATAAAAAAGCCCAGATGAAATATTGCAGCCAGAGGTGGGGAGTAACAGTTACTCAAGCGCATCTACCCAAGTAACTTTTTCACAAAATTGTGCTTTCATGAGTAGTTTTATTGCATGATATTTTTACTCTTAGTAAATTTTAAAGAAAAACTTGTGCTTTGACTCAAATCATTTGGTCATTCTAAAGTATTTTTTTGATTTCATTGATCTGAAATGAGCGCAAGTCGAGTTTTCCTTGTCAATTTATCTTGTCACAAGATTTTAAATCATTATTTTTTATTCTGTCTCAGAAAATATTTGATTTATTACTGTTTGTACTGTATATATGATTTGTACTATATTAGAGGGGGCGTGAGACTAGTTTATATTTCAATCTAAGTCATCTAGATAAAAACATCGTAAACTGCTAATTTACAATTAAAACTGTTGTAAACACGTGAAAAGGCTGTGGATTTATCAGAAAAATGCAGCAAATCTACAAAAAAGTACATTTATGAGCAAAAAGCTACAATTTTCCATGAAAAATGTCACAAATGTATCATAAAACCTTACAAATTTATCACAAAAAATTAAGAGGAAAAAGTCCCAAATTTATGAAAAAAAAAATCATTCTAAATTTAAAATAAATGTCAGCGCCATAAATTTATGAGGAAGACCTCACTTATTGGCGAGAGCGACGCTGTTGCGCAACACTCAAGTAACTTGTTTAGATACTTTCTTACTCAGGTAACTTTTGGTGTCTACTCTTATTTGTACTTGAGCATTTAAAATCATGAATTATTTTTTCTTAAGTACAATTCAGACTACCCACCTCTGACCACAACTGCTTTTGTTTACATCTTAGGCTTTACATAATCTTTTACAAAAAAACAATATATAAATACAGTAAATAGTAATAGTGTTATTCTATCTTATTATTTGTGAGCAGTATGATCTAAGATCATTACGAGTTTAAGGAGACGGACATGGGAATTCAGGTCATAAAGAAAAGTGCAATAGACAGATGCTCCGACAACATATCCATGCACAAAATATTCAATATACACCATATATCAACAGAAATTCATTATGGATTTCCAATAAATATACAGAACAAAGTCTGAACAAAAATCAAAGTACAACCTCTTTGGCTGTTTAGGAGGGCCGCATGAAATTCACAGTAGGAGATCCGCTTATTTGATCATGTAACAAGGGTGCGGTGGACCCGCCCGCACCTTGATAGTCGCTCTGTCTGCGCTGTGGCGCCTCAGCGTATTTTTCTGATAGGCAGCACTTCTTTGCTTAAGTGTGTCGGTGTCTGTGTTTGATCCGAAACGAAAGTCACCTCTCCACGAGCCCGCGGTCATGAAGGAATCATATCGGTCATCTGTCAGTAAGGTGCCACACCGGCTGAAGTCTGCAAAACTCGGGGGGCAGTAGGTTGTGGGGAAAACGGGGAGACTGGCCGCGGTGGAGCGGTAGACGTAGCTGCGCCTGCACAGCTTGAAGTAAAAAACTCCGCTGATTAAGAGAATGAGGAGAAAAGAAACGGTGGACAGGGCAATGATCAGATAGAGCGTTAAATTATCGCTCCCCTGTGACTCATCGGCAAACTCAAACAGCTCGCTCAGAACGGGCAGCCCGTCGCCGATCACTATGCTGACCGTGGCGGAGGCGGACAGCGATTCGGCTCCGTTATCCGTGACTAAAACCACAAGAGTGTGCTTTGGCTCGTCTTCCTCCATGAATGCTCGCATGGTCCTGATCTCTCCCGAATGCAGGTCTGCCATAAACAGGTTAGGTCGCGTGACTTTGATTATTCTGTAGGACAGCCAGGCGTTGTGACCAGAGTCGGCATCCACAGCCACCACCTTAGTAACCAGGTAACCTCTGGGTGCTTCAAGGGGCACCATGTCCTCAGCTATGTATCCGGGCATTTGGACGGGATAGAGAACCACGGGCGCATTGTCATTTTGGTCCTTAATGAAAACGTTTACAGTGCAGGTGGTGGAAAGTGGAGGGCGACCTCCGTCTCTAGCCGTCACCTTAATCAGGAAGTGGACGGATTGCTCGTAATCAAAAAGGCGTGATGTGAACAGCTCTCCCGTATCCGAATTGATGGTTAAGAAAGACGACACTTCTGCGTTAGTGTCTTTCGATATTTGGTACATTATCTTTGCATTAGACCCGTCGTCAATGTCTTCCGCTTTGACTTTCATCACAAACGTGCCAACCGGGTGGTTTTCCAAAATATTAGCGCTGTACTGGCTCTGCGTAAAAATCGGGGAGTTGTCATTCACGTCACTGACCACGATCGGTATAACTTTCACACTAGAGAGCGGGGGAGAGCCCGCGTCAGTGGCAGTAACAGTGATGCTATATTCAGGTTGAACTTCTCTGTCAAGTATTCCATCAGTCACTAACATGTAATAGTTTTTCACCTCAGAAACTAATTTAAACGGAACATCGTCATGGATTGCGCATGTGACACGCCCACTGCTTCCAGTGTCCATGTCATAAATATTAATCAGTGCAACCATGGTTCCTGGTTTAGAGTCTTCTGCAATGTTATCGGAGACGGACTTTATTTCTATTACAGGTTTGTTATCGTTCACGTCAGTGACGTCAATTATAAGTTTACAGTGAGAGGCCTGTCCGCCGCCATCTTTGGCCTGAACGTCCAGCTCGTGCGAGCTTGCCTCTTCATAGTCAATAACATCAGACACCCGAACTTCTCCATTCAGTGGATTGATATCAATCACTCCTCCCCGCTGGTCTGACAGGTGACTGAAGGAGTATGATATCTCCCCATAGACTCCCTCATCCAAGTCTGTGGCATTCAGCGTCGTTATGAGAGTTCCTATGGGAGAGTTCTCCAGCACAGAAGCTTTGTAAGCTCGTTGGCTAAAAACTGGCACATTATCGTTTGCGTCCAACACGCGGATATGGATAGAAGCTGTTCCTGTTCGAACTGGATTCCCCCCATCAATTCCACTGATTTTCAGTACATGTTCAGCTCGTGCCTCTCTGTCCAGGGCCTTTTTCAAAACTAGCTCTGGGTATGCGTTTCCGTTCGTCTGGCTGCTCATTTCCAGCGTAAAGTGCTCGTTAGGACTCAGTTTATATTCACGGACAGTGTTTGTGCCCAGATCTGGGTCATGCGCGCTCTCCAAGGGAAAGCGCCTCCCCAAAACAGTGGATTCTACCAAATCTAGCTTTATCTCCCCAGCAGCAAATACTGGGCTGTTGTCATTTATGTCTGCGATGTCCAAAGCAATGCTGAATGCTTGAAGGGGGTCCTCGAGTAAAAGCTGGTACTGCAGGGTGCAGACGGTGGCTTGTGCGCAGAGCTCCTCTCGGTCTATCCGTTGGCTGATCAAAAGATTCCCCGACTCAGTATCTAGTTCACAGAGTTGGCTGCTCCCCTCTGCAACTACCCGAGCTCGACGAACATCAAGCTCAGTCACCTTCAGTCCCAGATCCCGTGCAACGTTCCCGATAACCGAGCCCCTCTGCATCTCCTCTGGAAGAACATAACGAACTTCTCCAAATGAAACACCATCAAGGATGCTAAATAATAGAAAATACAGAAACCACTTCAACTTCACTCGACGCTTCATTGTTAAACATCCTTTCCCAAGCATCTGTACTGCACCCATTGCAGCTAAATCCTCTGCATAAAACCAACTGAAAATACTGCAGTAATCCAGCGATTCCCTGCTTCTCTGGCTGTGTTAATCATGCTCTATTAAGAAATCTGTCAGCCTGGATTTCTCTCTCTCTTTTCCCTCTCTCTCTGTTCCCATTTTAGCAATGCACCCCCTCCCTCTCCACAACTCCCTCAGTCACACAGACACGAAAGCATACACAGCCTCTCTACATCTCTCCTTCATACACACAAGACAGAAACACAAATGCGCATGCATTCACAGCCCTCGGCTCTAACCCAATACTTCAGTTCCACTGACACAGATAGAGCCAGGAACGAGCATCCATGAGTCAGACTTTATAAAAGAGCGTCACCAAGAGACTGACAGAATTATTACAATAGTAATACCACTCTATATCACGTAAAAAAACAAGGGCAGGTCAGGGGTCATAAACTAAATATTGTGAAAGATTAATATCTAGCAGCTAGGGATGGGCACAGTAAAATTAAAACATTAGTAATAAAATACACTGCATGTACAATCTAAAATACTGAGTCAGGCCCGCAAAATCACGTTACTTGAGCTATTTTTTTTTTAAACTGACACATGTTGTTGAGGAACAGATCATTAGACAAAACACAAAGGAGAAAAAGGTTCTTTTCAAGAATGATAGATGGTTATGAAGCCCACATCTATGCACCTAAAAACAGAACTCCATGAGAAACCAAACATTTTTTTTTAATTCTCTTTGTAACAAAAAAACACAGATATAAACGGTAAACACTAGATACACAAGTCACAAATCATAAATAAATTAGAAAAGACCCCAACAATCGAACAATCCCGTATGAGCAAGCACTAGGTGAGAGTGGGACAGAAAAACTCCCTTATAGGAAGAAACCTCCAGCAGAACCAGGCTCAGGGAGGGGCAGTCTTCTGCCATGACTGGTTGGAGTGAGGGGAGAGAGAAAAAAATACTAAAGAAGTGACATCTTTTAAAAAGAAAAGTGCAGAGTTTGACCAGGCCTGGTCATCAGTCATTCATAAAGTAACCCATGCTGCTAACTATAATTATTTGTACAATTATAACTAAATCATTTCCCTCTATCTGCATTCTGAGTTACATTCCCCCCTTTTTATTTTTTTTTGGTTTTGTCCATTCTAATAAATTTTGTTGATTTGGTCTGCTGAGAATCTTATTACTCTGTTCCATCCACATGTCATCTTCTTATCATTATAATTTCTGTGTATATCTTTGAATAGTTCTAGCTATATCTATATATGAGTGGGTGTGTACATATACTGTATATGTTTGCATATATGTGTGTGTGTGTGTGGTAATCCAAGGCAAACCTAGCCTCGACACAACACTGCATATGGTGTATCTGTACAAATGTTGTTCTACTTTTATGTTGTGTTATCTGTAAGAAACCAAACATTTTAAATGCATTACTGTATTTACTGTATGTGCATTATACAGCAGGGAAAATACATATTTGAATACGTCAACATTTTTCTCATTATACATTTCTGATGGAGCCAGTGACCTGAGATTTTCACCAGATATCAGTAACAACCCAAGTAATCCATGCATACAAAGAACTCAAGGCAACTGTGTTCACAAAACAAGTTATGCAGTATTTAATAAAGTGGAATGTCACAGGGAATAAGTATTGAACACATGAAGAAAAAGAGGGGCAAAAAAGCATAGAAAGCCAAGAAACCAGCTGAAATCCATCAGAATTTAGGAAGCTATCCTGTCCCCCATCAGCACAAATTAATTTCAGCTGGTTAAGTCCTGACTGATAGCCTTTAGAAAGGTCTGTGAATATCAGATTGTTACACCACAAAGAACTCATGATGCGTCGAAGCAAAGACTTTTGCAACCTTATTGTTGCAAAACATAATGATGGCATTGGTTACAGGTGCATTTCTAAACTGCTGAATGTTCCAGTGAGCATTGCTGGAACCATTATCCGGAAGTGGAAAGAACATCATTTTACCATAAACCAGCTACAACCAAGAGTTCCTTGCAAGACTTCTGACAGAGGAGTCAAACAACTTATTAGAAGAGTTATCCAAGAGCCAAAGACCACTCGTGGAGAGCTCCAGAAAGACCTGGAGTTAGCAGATACTACTGTTTCAAAGAAAACAATAAGTAATGCACCTAACCGATATGGGCTCTATGCCTGTTCACCTCGCAAGACTCCATTGCTGAAGAAAAAGCATGTTGAAGCTCATTTAAAGTTTGCTACACAATATTTGGGCAAGCCAGTAAAATACTGGGAAAATATAGTCTGGTCAGATGAGACCAAAATTGAACTTTTTGGATGCCACAACACACAGTATGTTTGGACAAGAAATGGCACTGCACATCCCATCATCATGTGGGGGGGGGGGGGGTTCAGCACATGGTACAGGCAGACTTCATATAATTGAAGGAAAGGTGAATGGGCAAATGCACAGAGACATCCCTGATAAGAACCTGTTGTCATCTGCCAAGATGCTGAAGATGAAATGAGGATGGACATTTCAGAAAGACAATCAGAAAGACAATGATCCCAAACACACAACCAAGGAAACTCTCACCTGGCTCAAGAGAAGGAAAATAAAGCTGCTAGAATGGCCCAGTAAGTCACCCGACCTGAATCCAACTGAAAATCTATGAAATGAACTGAAGATCAGAGTTCATAGAAGACACCGACGGAACCTTCAAGATTTGACAGTTTTTGTGGAAGAATGGGATAAAATTACTCCTGAGCAATGCCTGGGCCTAGTTTCTCCATATAGGATGAGTCTGGAAACTTAATTTCACCAAGCATGATCAATGCTTATTCCCTGTGCCATTCCATTTTATTAAATATAACTTGTTTTGTGAACACAGTTCACAGTGAATACAAAATGCACATTTTGTAGCAAGTATTTATCCTATGTGTATATTGTACAGTCTAACTGTTGTCGGGATGAAGGATCTACGGTAATATTCAGTCCTACGCAGTGGCTGTAACAGTCTACTATTAAAGGAGCTGCTCAAGGCCTCCACAGACTCATGTAGGGGGTGAGAGGTGTTGTCCATAATAGACATTAGCTTAGCTAACATTCTCCTCTCCCCCACCACCTCACTGGAGTCCAGGGGTCCAGCCAGGGCAGAACTCACACTCTTGACCAATCTGTTCAAACGTTTCCTGTCCCTCTTCGTGCACCCCAGCAAACAACTGCATAAAAAATTGCAGAGGCCACCACAGAGTTGTAATGACTTACAAACCCCAAAAGACCTCGGTCTGCCCAACAAATGGAGCTGACTTTGGCCCTTTTTGTACAGAGCTTGGGTGTTATCTAACCAGTCTAATTTATTACTAAGGAGAACACCCAGGAATTTGTAACTATCCACCACCTCAATGTCCAGACCATGGATATTTACTGGTGCATTTGTTGATGGTTTCCTCCTAAAGTCAACCACCATCTCCTTTGTCTTACTAAGATGATGTGAAGGTGGTTGAGTTCACACCAGATGATGAAGTCAGCGATGACCCTCCTGTACTCCAGATTGTTCCCCTTTGACACACATACAACAATAGATGTATTGTCGGAGAACTTCTGAAGGTGACAGCTAGTGGAGTTATATCTGAAGTCTGATGTGTAAAGAGGAAAGGGGAGAGCAACTGGGAGCAAAAAGAACCCTCCTTCCCTTTTTTATTTATATATTCCAAAAAAAGGATAACATTTTTATTTTAGATTTTGCCCAACATCTCGGGGCATTACTGATCATGTTTTGAGTCACTGTGATACAGAAAACATGTGACAATAATTAATATGTTCTTGTAAAGCTAAGTAACATACTCAGGATTAGACCAGGGACACTTATTTAATGAGTACATTAATCAGTAAAAATATTTTTACATGACAAATTCTCACTGATAATTATTAGTACAGAGTTTCTTGTAAGAACGCATCATACTTACTTTAATTTGGCAAATGATCCTTCATACATTGTGTAGTCTGGGCACCTAGTCATATATTTTCACTATTAGTGAATGTGCTATATTGTTTATGATATTGCTGTTTGCAAAAATCTTTGTACAAGTATGGGCTACTTAATTGACAAGGAATATTTTTACAGCTATGATTAATATGATTATTCTAAAAACAAAAGTCAGGGCACACTGGTACAGTCTTTGTTATTTATCCATAAATGTTGTAGTTGACACAGTGGAAATAAAGGTTTCCTCTATATGCATTTACTACAACAATACTACAAATGTTCAGTTTATGCCCCCCCCCCCAAAAAAAACAAAACAAAACAAAAAAAAAAAAACGTGCATCTTGAACTGATGTAATGCTTTTCATCTTCGTGACAAATCTAGTTGTATAGGGTTCATATTGCATCAAATGCTTCAACAGAGAATGTGCTCTGTTGAAACAACCAAAACCCAAACCAGACAAATTGCAATTTCTAAATGGAGGACGAGTAGACATTTAAAGGTGCTCTTAATAACTTTGGAATGATGATATACAAAGTGACATGTTGGTAAGAAGAATATTTTAATTTCATGTTAAATAACCCCATCATCTTTTGCTTCTTTACAACAAAAAAATCGTACAGGTCAACTTAAAACAGTATTGATTGACATTTAAGAGCTCTGATCAGTGGTTCAAATAAAACAAATAGAGTAATATTTAGTTTTTGTTTAAACAACTAGTGGACAACAACTCCCATCATCCCACATCACTAAACTGTAATCGTGTTTAGCGATGTTGGATGATGGGAGTTGTTGTCCGCTAGTCATTTAAACAAAAACTAAGTATTGCTCTGTTATTATATGACATTCGACAACTTTAATTATGTGGAAAATTATCTTTTAAATTGACAAACATATGTGTAACTCGTGGCAAAATTTGATTGGGGTCAAAAGATAATTTCGCTCTTGCCATTTATTTTAACGGAGATTTTTTTCGATTTAAGGTCCCATATGAGGAAGTAGAGGGGGTGTGACTTAGGCTCTCCACATAATGAATAGCTTGGGCCACAATACTGACACCTGGGGAACACCACAAGCAATGTCCAAACATGTTGAGCAGTGACTGTCCAGCTTCACAAACTGTTGTCGCCTATCCAAATAACTTTTGACCCATTCCAGTACAATGCCTCTTATACCTAGTTTCTTGAACTTGATGAATGATATGTCATGACTGATTGCTTCAAATGCTTTTTTTGAGGTTAATGAATATTCCAATTGCATATTTTTTTTTTATTGTCCATTGCATCTGTTATTTCCTCTATGGATTCAGTTATTGCATGTGATGTTGATCTTGTCATAAACTCTCCATGCGCTCTGCTATTGTGGACGGAGGAGGAGAAGGATGGAAGGATTTAACTGCAGGGTTTCACCAAACACACATTTGACATCAACAGTTCAGATACAGATGAACACGTTAGTCAAAATACATTGAGGATGTGCTCGGAGAGCAGGGAAGACTACAGGGCGTTAAACTACTCGGGGGAACGTAAACAGGGCAACAGCCTAAGTGTAGCAGTTTGCTGTGGGGAGAAATGCCACCAGAAGCGCAACAGAATACTGTGAGGGAAGAAGTGCTTCTGGTACAGCTCTGGTACAGTGTAGCAGCGAACCACGGAGAGAAATGCAAACAGTTTACTCACAAGTAAAAACAGTCCCGAAAGTCCAATACTCCCAGCGAGTGTAATCCAGATGTCCTTCCGACGTGACAGTCACACCATGGAGAGTAGGAGTGACTCGTACAATGACCCAGCGGCGATTGTCTAGCGACAAGCTGCTTAAATCCAAATGCCGCTGGCCACACAAATTGGGAACACCCGAGGCGCAGGAAAGATAATTACCGGGGCTGGGACAGCTGGTGGAATTATGGAGAGTGAGGGGGCGTGGTAGGACCAACAGACTGTCAGCAGTGTGGGAAAAAGATCAGAGGCTGACTAACAGCTGCCGGTCGGGCAGTGGCTAGGATGATGGAATGAATACACAAAATGCACATAAACAATTAAGCCAAAACTCACCGAGAGATCAGGGCCAAGCCGGGGAAAACCAAGCCGGCTCGGCTCATGACAGAGCCCCCCCCTCCCCTAAAGGGTGGAATCCCAGACACCCAGGGTAACATCAAGAAGGCCCCCCTCCCCCCCAACAGTTGCAACAACAACAACAAACAACATGAACCCGGGTGGGTGGAAGGGGGAACAGGAAGGAGGGAACACAAGGGATAAGGGTAAGGGCCTGTACTTATATAATGCTTTTTCTAGTCTCAAAGACCACTCAAAGCACTTCACTAGCACTAACCCTCTATTCTAAGGGCCCACAAGAGACAGATATCTAGGGACAATTTAGAACAACCAATTAACCTAACATGCATGTCTTTGGATTGTGGGAGGAAACCGGAGCCCCCGGAGTAAACCCACGCAGCACAGGGAGAACATGCAAACTCCACACAGAAAGGTTCCTACCCCTGCCAGCCTGGGGATTTGAACCTGGAACCTTCTAGCTGTAAGGTAACAGGGCTAACCACTGCACCACCGTGCTGCCCACACAATGCCCCGCACAGGGCCCTCAAGTAACCCCCCCAAGTCCACTATTGGGGATCAGGAGGCCCCCCAGAGTCCCAGGCCCAGCAGAAGGTACGGTGGACAGAGTCCGGCAGCCTGCTGGAAAACATGAGCCACCTGACCTGGGAAGTCAATTCTTCTGGCGGCCGGCCTACATTGATTAGCCACCAGGACCGAAAGGGTGAAGCAGGAGGCGGCCTGCCCACCGGAAGGCTCACCGGTGGATAACAGGACCAGTGAAAGGGGACCTCCATGGCATAGGGCAGGGGTAATGGGACCACGGCGTCCTCAGGGTGGTCCCCAACTGCACCCACAGTGGGCCCCGACTGGGCCGGCTCCACTGCACCCACGATGGCCACTGGCCAAGGCTCAGCTGCACCCACGATGGACCCCGATTGGGTTAAAACTGCACCCATGGTGAGAGGGCCAACCCGCAGAGACACCAGGCTGAGGAGGCGATCGATGGGAGGAGCCCTGACGACCTTGGCAGCAGGGGCTGAAGCAGAAACATCCTCCCTCGGCAGGGCCAGACCCTCGGTGACCTCCAGGGGTGACTCTGCAGCACCCGCGGTGGGCCCCGATTGGGCCAGAGCTGCACTCATGGCGATCCCGGTCTGGGACGTGGCTGCACCCGCGGTGACCTCCAGCTGAGGCTCAGATGCACCCGCGATGACCTCCGGGTGAGGCTCAGCTGCACCTGCGGTGGGCCCCGATTGGGCCAGAGCTGCACTCATGGCGATCCCGGTCTGGGACGTGGCTGCACCCGCGGTGACCTCCAGCTGAGGCTCAGATGCACCCGCGATGACCTCCGGGTGAGGCTCAGCTGCACCTGCGGTGGGCCCCAATTAGGCCAGAGCTGCATCCACGATGGTGCCGGTCTGGGATGTGGCTGTACCCCGATGGGCTCTGGTTGGAGCACTGTTGCACCAGCGGTGACCCCCATCGGGGGCCTCGTTGCTCCCGCGGTGGCCTCCCCAGTGAGGGAGGTGGTGCTCCTAACCCCACCTGGCCCTGGATCCCGATCCCCGACAGCCTCTGGCGAAGTCAGCTGCTCTCCGGCAACCCTGGTAGAGGGCTCCAACCCCAGAGGGAGAGAAAAAGAGACCGGGTCAGGGTTGCTGGCTGTGGCAGAGCCCAGTGAGGCAGCCCCAAGGGCTACTACAAGCTGCCCCGGGCCCTCCTCACCATGAGTCGGGCAGTGTGACATTGACAAATGAGGAATTGACATAATGGAGCACACTTGCCTGAACTCGGGCTCCACCGCCATCCAGGACTCCGGTGATTTGGGGTGGGTAGCCTCTGTCATTGCACCTGGTGCTGTGCCCCCATCGACCTCCTTTGGGGCCACCAACATCCCGTCGTCATTGGTGGGCAACCCCGGTGATGGTAGCTCCTCTCTGGCGACCCTAGTAAGAGGCTCGACAGGCATAGGAGAGGAGGAAAGGTTAGGGTCGCCGGACGGCAGAGCCCGGTGAGGGAAGCCCAGGTGCGGCCGAGAGCTGTACCCGACTCCCCTCCCAAAAAGCCAGACAAGATCTCTCAATTATTGGCAACTGAACTACAGGAGGGATAACTTGCCTGTGCTCAAGCTCCACCACCATCCAGGACTTCGACACTGTCGACGGTGAAGGTCCGGATCCTGTCGGCTGGGGTATCAGGTCCAGGGGGTGACTCTGCTGTGGCGGTCCCTGCAGCAGGCGTGATGGTGGTTGCAGTCCTGGTCCTCTGACGCTCCTCCTTGACCCGGCTGTTGACTGCGGAGAGCAGGTTCGCCCACTCCCCGTCTGATGGTGGATCCTTGGGCTGAGCAGGCCCAGAGGGTGGAACCCTCACAGCTGGGGAAGTGCGTCCTCGGACCTCCCTCTCACGGCGTTCCTCCTCAACCCGGCGGTTGATGAAGGTGAGCAGATTCGCCCACTCCTCGTCCATCGGTGTGGTTGCCGGGGAATGCCTCCGTGCGGGCTCCTGGGCAGGATCATCCAGGGCCTCAACCTCCTCCATCGTCAGTCGGCCCAGTTCTTGGTCCGGCAGACCCTCAGGGAGAATGGGAGGAGACATGGAGAGGGGAAGGAAACAATCATTAATTGCAGCTGGAGGAGAGGACCCAGTGGACTGCTGATACTGGGCCTCGCCCTCGGGAGACAGGCAAGATTCAGTGTTAATAAATGATTCAGAATGAAAAAATACTTGCCTGTCATCCCGGTTGATGACATCTGCAGCTGCAGAGGGCAGGAACTCGTCCCTCTCCGTGCCAGCAATGATTTGGACCCCTCTGCAGACTATTGGAGGAGCTGTCTCCCTGACGACAGAGGTAGGCATGGCCGGGGTGAATCCAGTGGAGCTCTCGGCGGCTGAAGCGATGATGGCCGCTGCAGAAGAGGAAGGCTTCTCCCGGCGTCCCCCTGCGGGACAACGCTGTCCTTTATGTGCCCGGACAGACCGTGCTGGAGCAAGTGGAGGGTCGAGCAACGCGCCATGGAGGCGGCCAGTTTGTGGGAAAGTGGGCCTCCATCCCGGCGTCGCGGGAAATGCCAGACCCAGGAAGGAATGCTGGAGCAAGCAGACTGTGGAGAGCAGGTCGGCGTACTGTGGGTAAGTCCATAGCCCGGGGCATGCTTCCAAAATCCCCACTGCTCCATAAATGCACCACCAATCCCTCTTGGGTCCGCTGGCAGCAAAAAACTCATCCACATAGCTTCGGGTGTAGACAGCTGCCACCTCCTCCTCCTCACTAGGAGACCCCGCGGCCGATCCTCCTCTCCTCGGATGAGGTCGACAAGCCCGGGGCATCATGCGCTCCAACACAGGTTAGTTCAAAACAAAGAAACAGTTATAATGATAAAGGGAAAAATGATGTGTGGGTGAACCCGCTAAATCCTTTTTCCTGGCTGGGTCATTCTGTCATAAACTCTCCGTGCGCTCTGCTATTGTGCACGGAGGAGGAGAAGGATGGAAGGATTTAACTGCAGGGTTTCACCAAACACACATTTATTGACATCAACAGTTCAGATACAGACGAACACGTTAGTCAAAATACATTGAGGATGCGCTCGGAGAGCAGGGAAGACTACAGGGCGTTAAACTACTTGGGGGAGCGTAAACAGGGCAACAGCCTAAGCGTAGCAGTTTGCTGCGGGGAGAAACGCCACCAGAAGCGCAACAGAATACTGCGAGGGAAGAAGTGCTTCTGGTACAGCGTAGCAGTGAACCACGGAGAGAAACGCAAACAGTTTACTCACAAGTAAAAACAGTCCTGAAAGTCCAATACTCCCAGCAAGCGTAATCCAGATGTCCTTCCAATGCGACGGTCACACCATGGAGAGTAGGAGTGACTCGTACAATGACCCAGCGGCGTTTGTCTAGCAACAAGCTGCTTAAATCCAAACACCACTGGCCACACAAACTGGGCACACCTGAGGCGCGGGAAAGATAATTACCGGAGCTGGGACAGCTGGTGGAATTATGGAGAGTGAGGAGGCGTGGTAGGACTGACAGACTGTCAGCAGTGTGGGAAAAAGATCAGAGGCTGACTAACAGCTGCCGATCGGGCAGTGGCTAAGATGATGGAATGAATACACAAAATGCACATAAACAATTAAGCCAAAACCCACCAAGAGATCAGGGCCGAGCCGGGGAAAACCAAGCTGGCTCGGCTCATGACAGATCTGTTAGATCTAAACCTGTACTGACTCTGAGAGTAATTTATATTTTTCTAAAAGTGAATCTAACCTATTGTTGAACATTTTTTTCCTAATATTTTTGAAACCTGTGGCAATGATGAGACAGGTCTGTAGTTTGTGAAGTGGTATTTTCTCCCAGTTTTATACAAAGGAATTACTTTGGCTATTTTCATTTGGTTCAGAAATATACCAGTCTAGAATGACAAGTTACTGATAAAAGTTAATGGCTTTGAGATCCCTTCAATGACCTGTTTAACTAGTGTCATGTCAATGTTGTTATAATCAGTACATGTTTTGTTTTTACCTTTCTTAGCTATTTCCAGTATTTCATTTCCCTCCACTTCTTTGAGGAACAGTGAGCAGGGATTTCTCTCGACCAATCTACTCATTGTCTCACCATAGGATCCTGGATTTGGGATTTTCTTTACCAGATCAGGGTCCACATTTATAAAGAACTGAATGAAGCCACTTCCTGCCTCCTCTATATTGTAGTTTTCAGTATAATTTACAAAAAAAAAAAAAAAATTAGATAAACAGTTTTGTTTAGTACCATCTCATAATTTTTTTTTAATATGCTCCATATCCCTTTACTATTACATTTATTTGCTTCTAATTTCTTCCTATCATAGTCTTTCTTACTGATCCTTACATTAGTAGCTTGTTTTTATATATTTTTTTGTATTTATCTTCTGCATCTCTAGTTCTCTATTGTATTTTACAGCCATTTAGTTAACCAAGGACATGTTTATATATTTTATTTGCTCTTGTCTCAGAGTGATGCTGAGAAACTAATCCACGCTTCTGTTAGCTCTAGATTAGATTATTGTAACTCTTTATTATCAGGTTGTCCTAAAACATCTCTAAAAAGTCTTCAGTTGATCCAAAATGCTGCTGCAAGAGTTTTAACAGGTACTAGAAAGAGAGATCATATCTTTCCGGTTCTGGCCTCCCTTCATTGGCTTCCCATAGAGTTTAGAATTAAGTTTAAAATCCTTCTCACTTTTAAAGCTCTAAACACTCAGGCCCCTTTTTATTTAAAAGATCTGATATTACCCTATTATCCTAACAGAGCACAACGCTCCCAAAATGCTGGATTACTTGTAATACCTAGAATCTCCAAAAGTACAATGGGAGGCAGAGCCTTCAGTTATCAAGCTCCTCTCTTGTGGAACCAGCTGCCAATCTGGATTCGGGAGTCAGACTCGATCTCTGTTTTTAAGAATAGGGTTAAAACCTTCCTTTTTGATATAGCCTACAGTTAGGGAGGGATCATGTGTTTCTGAACCCTCCCCTAGTTATGCTGCTACTAGGTTTAGACAGCCGGGGGACCTCCAATAATTGCACTGGGCTTTACTCCTTTCTTCACTCTCAATTATTATTATTTTTTTTTTGCTGGTCATTAACATCTGTTTGTTCTCTCCCATAGATTGAGTCCCCATCGTGCTGTTTGCTCTCTACATGTCTGTTCTTTTCATCTGCTCTATCCCCTCACCCCCCAGCCAGTCGCAGCAGATGACTGCCCCTCCCTGAGCCTGGTTCTGCTGGAGGTTTCTTCCTGTTAAAAGGGAGTTCTTCCTCTCCACCATCACCAAGCGCTTGCTCATAGGGGATCGCCTGATTGCTGGGGTCTTTCTGCAATTGTGGGGGTTTCCCCTACAGTTGAAAGTGCTATGAGATGACGGTTGTTGTGAAATGGTGCTATATAAATAAGGTTGAATTGAATTATTATATTGCCTGGTTGGACAATATTTATTATTAAAAATTTATTGTAAACTCTGTCCACATCTATTTAATTATAAACCACTTCCCAGTTCATTGTCATAAATTCCTCTTTAAAAGCAGTAATTGATTCACCTGTCCTTGTACATCTGTATTGTTTTTGTTATCTGTATTGCTCCTATAGTAACTGTCAAACACTGTAAATATTGGTATATGGTTGCCAGGATCACTGATTAATATCCCACTTCTGGTTTTATTTTCAGTTACATTGGTGAATATGTTATCGATGAGCATGGCACTATGAGATGTCATTTAAGCAGGAAAGAGGAATGTAAGAAAGAGGCTGAGACTGTGCATTGAACTGACAAAATCCTCAGCAGTTTTATGATTGCTGGGGTTCAGTAAATCAATATTGAAACCCCCACATATAAATACATTTTTCTTTCCTAGTTTAGAAAACATGCCTTCCATCCATTCCCTAAAGTGATCAATACTTGAACCTGGTGTTCTGTGCATAGACAACTAATAATTACATTTTTCTTATTTTCCATGCAGATCTCTATTGTGATGCATTCAAGAAGATTCCAAACCACCTGAGACATAGCTTCCACCATCAGGCTAAACACCAAACAAATGACCATAGGCCTGCCTCTTTGGACATTTGACATCCCTTCCCTTTCTGCTCTCCATTGTTCTAAGGCATGTCCATCCGTCCATCTGTCCGACACACAGACAGAGGCCTGCCTGTTTGGACACCTGACATTCCTTCCCTCCAGAAATTTTGAAAGGATCCGAGACAGGACCTGTACTTTATCTTCATCAATTGTTTCTTCATGTTTCTTGATGATATTATAGATTTGCATTTAAAAATTTCTTGGTGACCGCAAACCAGATATACAGTATTTTGCTAACTGTTTTCAAAGCAAACTTCATGCTCTTTAACTAAACAGCTAAAATTAGGTAGTCAGTGAATGATGTGGCAAGAGAACACCAAGAAGGAACAACACAAAATAATAATTCAGTATTTATTCTCCAAAACTCTGGAGCAAAACCAAAGATTTTTTTCCTTGAATAGACTTAAATATAATTTAGAAGCACAAAGTTTTCTAACATAGGTAGCTCATGATGTAACTTATCAAAGATGGGAATTCCACTAACTTTCAAGGTAGGTTTCTTATAAGTTTCTTTAAAGTAACTGTACTAAAGCTGGGTTCACACTATAGTGTTTGGATCAACTTTTACAGACATTCTGAAAAATCTCAGTAATTAGTCCAAATGTTGGTGAACTTACGTTTGTGAGCAGATTTTTTTTTAATCCAGCGCACATCAACTTTTATGAACTTTTATGAACTTTTGCTAGCATTTGCCAGCGTTGCATTCAGTGTTGGCAAACTTTTGCCAACTTAGGCTAACTTAAGCAAATGAATACTCAGTGCAGGTCAGCTGACATCAGCGTCAGGCGACGCTCATATAAAGATCACCATTTGTGGAGACTTCCTATCACTCTGGACCTGCTTTTTGGGTGGATTCACATTACAACGTTTGGACCAACTTTTACTGATGTTTTGGCAAACGTCTGGCTGTGCTGGCAAAAGTTGATAAAAGTTAATGACAGTTGGTGTTTGTGCGTAAACACTGGCAAAAGTTGTGCTCCTTGAAAATTTTCTTTGCCAATGTTTGGAAATAAACGCTGGTGAAAGTTGTGCTCAGTTTGTAAAAGTTCCTGATTGACGGGCTAAGTTATGCAGAGTTCGCCTGTCAGCCTAAGTCAAGCTCCATTGGCAAACATTGACTGAAATGCTGGTGGAAGCAGATGTTTTTAGACTGAAACTCACTTCAGACATGCAAGGACGAATGAGAAATAAAGAGAAGGAGGAATTTAAAAAAAGAATATTATATATATATATATACAGTATATATATATATATATATATATATATATACACTGTATATATATATATATATATACAGTGGGGCAAAAAAGTATTTAGTCAGTCACCAATTGTGCAAGTTCTCCCACTTAAAAGATGACAGAGGTCTCCAATTTTCATCATAGGTATACCTCAACTATGAGAGACAAAATGAGAAAAAAAATCCAGAAAATCACATTGAAGGATTTTTAATGAATTAATTGGTAAATTCCTCGGTAAAATAAGTATTTGGTCACCTACAAACAAGCAAGATTTCTGGCTCTCACAGACCTGTAACTTCTTCTTTAAGAAGCTCCTCTGTCCTCCACTTGTTACCTGTATTAATGGCACCTGTTTGAACTCGTTATCAGTATAAAAGACACCTGTCCACAACTTCAAACAGTCAGACTCCAAACTCCACTATGGCCAAGACCAAAGAGCTGTCAAAGGACACCAGAAAAAAAATTGGAGACCTGCATCAGGCTGGGAAGACTGAATCTGCAATAGGTAAGCAGCTTGGTGTGAAGAAATCACCTGTGGGCGCAATTATTAGAAAATGGAAGACATACAAGACCACTGATAATCTCCTTCGATCTGGGAATCCACGCAAGATCTCACCCCGTGGGGTCAAAATGATCACGAGAACGGTGAGCAAAAATCCCAGAACCACACGGGGGGACCTAGTGAATGACCTACAGAGAGCTGGGACCAAAGTAACAAAGGCTACCATCAGTAACACACTACGTCGCCAGGGACTCAAATCCTGCAGTGCCTGACGTGTCCCCCTGCTTAAGCCAGTACATGTCCAGGCCCGTCTGAAGTTTGCTAGAGAGCATTTGGATGATCCAGAAGAGGATTGGGAGAATGTCATATGGTCAGATGAAACCAAAATAGAACTTTTTGGTAAAAACTCAACTTGTCGTGTTTGTAGGAGAAAGAACACTATACCTACTGTGAAGCATGGGGGTGGAAACATCATGCTTTGAGGCTGTTTTTCTGTAACGGGACCAGGACGACTGATCCGTGTAAAGGAAAGAATGAATGGGGCCATGTATCGTGGGATTTTGAATGAAAACCTCCTTCCATCAGCAAGGGCATTGAAAATGAAACGTGGCTGGGTCTTTCAGCATGACAATGATCCCAAACACACCGCCCAGGCAATGAAGGAGTAGCTTCGTAAGAAGCATTTCAAGGTCCTGGAGTGGCCTAGCCAGTCTCTAGATCTCAACCCCATAGAAAATCTTTGGAGGGAGTTGAAAGTCCATGTTGCCCAGCGACAGCCCCAAAACATCACTGCTCTAGAGGAGATCTGCATGGAGGAATGGGCCAAAATACCAGCAACAGTGTATGAAAACCTTGTGAAGACTTACAGAAAACGTTTGACCTCTGTCATTGCCAACAAAGGGTATATAACAAAGTATTGAGATGAACTTTTTTTATTGACCAAATACTTATTCTACCGAGGAATTTACCAATTAATTCATTAAAAATCTGACAATGTGATTTTCTGGATTTTTTTTCCTCATTTTGTCTCTCATAGTTGAGGTATACCTATGATGAAAATTGGAGACCTCTCTCATCTTTTAAGTGGGAGAACTTGCACAGTTGGTGGCTGACTAAATACTTTTTTGCCCCACTGTATATATATATATATATGTATATATATATATATACTGTATATATATGCATGCACAGCGCTGATGTGGCATCAAAAAGTAACTGACATTTAATGAGATTTCATGTTATTTTAATGGAGAGAGCTGTAACAGTCAAAATATAATCAACTTTCATTGTATTATATGATGATACACTAAATACTTTTTTTTTTTTTTATTCCATCCAGTTCACATTTTAATTGTGGACTTACTGCTGGAGTCTATAGGCATTATTGTATTATTTTTTTTAGAGGAATGAATGAATGAATTAACAAAGAGGAGAAAAGGGCATGCAGAAGTAACTACATATGAATATAAAATGAAAATAAATACCGCCTCCAGAAACATTGATCTTTATATGAGCGTTGCCTGATGCTGATGTCAGCTGACCTGTGCTGAGTATTTCTCTGATTTTTCAAAAAGGTCTGTAAAAGTCGGTCCAGACACTATAGTGTGAACCCAGCTTTAACTTAGGCTGACTTAGGTAAACTCTGCAAAACTTAGCCCAGCATTCAAGAACTTTTACAAACTGGGCCTAATTTTCACGGACATGTATTTCCAAATGTCAAAGAACACAACTTTTGCCAGCGTTTGCCAACAAACACCAAGTATCATTAACTTTTGCCAGCAGAGCCAGACATTTGCCAAAATGTCAGTAAAAGTCGGCCCAAACGTTATAGTGTGAATCCACCTTAAGCAACTAAAGAAAACATTTTACAGTGATCCCTCGCTACTTCGCGCTTCACCTTTCGCGCCCTCAGTGCATCGCGGATTTTTCAAAAATATTCATCAAAAATTCAAAATTGAGAAAAAATGGGCGGGCGCTAGCAGAAGGCAGGGAGACTATATTAGAACATCAGGTATCAACACGGAGAGCCCGCACAACTCAAAATCCACCTCTCTGACCACCGCTCCACTCCTCTCCGCCCACCTCTTCACCGCTCGGGAATCTCGCAAGCTGATTGGCCGAGACGTTTTACCCAGCTTCTCTCCCTGCCGAGCGCCCATACCCAGCAAAGGAAGACCGCATTCATTGTTCGCTGTTCTCTTGTGCCTTTTTGTGCAAAATAGTCTTCCCGTTGAGCCACTACGCCGCCTCCTGCAGCTTCTCCAGCTCTATCGGAAGCTGCCCTCGATGATCCTGCGCCTCTAGCACCTGACGATGAGGCATCACCTGAGGAGCAGTAAAGCTCTCATTAACCTGTGCAGTAAATCATCTTCATCTTGAGTTACGCATCTTGTTATAAGAATAAAAGAGTTCTAAAAACATATTTATGTACACTTTATTTACATCTACGTATGTATGTATACTTACACACACACACACGTATCATATGAGAGAGAGAGTGAGAGAATGAACGTACGTATTATTTATGGGTGACGTCATTAGGGGTGACGCTACTTCGCGGTTTTTCACTTTTCGCGGTCGGTTCTGGAACCCATTAACCGCGATAAGTGAGGGATCACTGTATTGGATTTCAGCACTATGGACAGCGGAATGAGCAATCATTACAGTCAGAGATCAATTATTTCTCTCAGCAAAGACGGGGAGCAAATACATAAATTATGGTGAATGGAATAATATTAATCTAATGTAATTAAAGTGAGGTTAGTCACATGAAACTCTGCCTACCTCAGGAGAACCATCAGAGTCTCCAAAGACATCAGCAAAGTCTGTTGGACTTTTCCTCAGAGTCTGGTCAGCAGGCAGCGTGTTGTCATTGTAAGATGTCACAAACTTAAAGTCACTGGTTCTAGAGCCTGTTGTCAGGTAGGCGTCATAATTGTAAGTGCTGCGTAAAGTTCCTGTGCCGTCAACATCTGCATAATTAGGAGGGAGATGAGCGCTGGGGATGGCAACTGCTCCATCAAACAACAGTCTGGGTTTTCTTCTGCGACAAAACCTCAGACCCAGGATGATGATGATGAAGGTGAGAAAAAAGGTGGACACAGACACCAGCGCGATGATCAGATAAGAGGTCAGTTTAGAGTTCTTGTCATCATAGGAAATATCCTTCAGTTCTGGGACCTCCGCCAAGTTATCAGAAATCAGTAAATACATGGCACAGGTGGCAGAGAGAGAGGGCTGTCCGTTATCTTTCACTGCCACAATAAGGTTCTGTTTCATGCTGTCAGATTCTGAAATGTCCCGCTGTGTCCTGATCTCTCCGCTGTGGAGACCGATAGTAAAAAGACCCGGATCAGTGGATTTGACTATATGATAGGACAGCCAGGCGTTCTGTCCGGAGTCTGCATCCACTGCTATGACTTTGGACACCAGAGAGCCTCCATGTGCAGCTTTGGGGACCAGCTCAGTCATGAAGGAGTTTCCCTCCGGGGCGGGGTACAGTATCTGAGGAGAATTGTCATTCACATCTGATATGAACACACTGACGGTCACGTTGCTGCTGAGTGGAGGAGAACCGTTGTCTCTGGCCATAATGTGGACTTTAAAACTCTTGAACTGTTCAAAATCAAACGACCTCACAGCATGGATCACCCCCATGTCTCCGTTAACAGATAGATAGGAGGACACCGGGGCTCCGTTCACCTCACCAGGTAACAGAGAATAAATCACTGTACCGTTCTGTCTCCAGTCGGGGTCTCGGGCACTAACGGAACACAAAGTGGAGCCAGGTTTGTTATTTTCAGTCACATATGCGCTGTATGACTGTTCCTCAAACACAGGTGGGTTGTCGTTGATGTCAGCTACAGATAAGTGAACAGTTTTAGAGGAGGACAGAGGTGGAGAACCCTCGTCAGTGGCAGTGATTGTAATGTTGTAATCAGACACTAGTTCACGGTCCAGCTGTCCTGTGGTCACCAGAGAATAATAGTTTTTAATCGAAGGAAGTAACTTAAAAGGGACACCCTGCTGGATGGAGCAGCGGACCTGTCGGTTCTTCTCAGAGTCTCTGTCCTGCACGTTAATGATGCCCACCTCTGTACCAGGAGACACGTTCTCTGCTATGGGGTTAGACAGGGACTTTATATTGACTATAGGGGGGTTGTCATTCATATCGGTGACAGAAATTATTACTTTAGCATAAGATGATAATCCCAGGCCATCTCTGGCTTTTACACGTATTTCAAAGGATTTTGTAGTTTCATAATCAACAGCACTTGTTACTCGTATTTCACCTGATTTATGATCGATGCTAAATATTTTCTTCTCTTCTTCAGTCACATGTCCAAAATCATACGTCACATCTCCATTTACACCCTCATCTGCATCAGTTGCGCTCACTGTAACCACTACAGTGTCTACTGGAGAATTTTCTGGCAGACTGGCTTTATAAACAGCCTGACTGAACACTGGGGCGTTATCATTAGCATCCAGTACAGTAACGTGTATCACTACAGTACCTGATCTCTGAGGAGATCCACCATCTAGAGCTGTAAGCAGCAAATTAATTTCCTTTTGTTTTTCGCGATCAAGCTCCTTTTCGAGAACAAGCTCTATTGTGTTTCCATTTACAGCCAAAATGAAATTATCGTTCTTTTTAAGGACGTACTGCTGAACTGAATTTTGTCCTACATCCGCATCGCGTGCCTCTTCTATCACATAGCGAGCTCCTTTGTCTGCTGACTCGTGAATTTCAATGTCGATCAGTTCTTCTTTAAATTGTGGTGAATTATCATTAATATCCTGAATATGAAGACTGATTCGATGGAGCTCCAGAGGATTCTCCAGAACAAGCTCCTGTTTTAGGACGCACGTAGCCTTTCCGCCACAAAGCCCCTCTCTGTCAATCCGTTCGCCAACAATCAGCTCTCCGTTATTCAGGTTTAATTCACAGTAACGTTTATCAGTCCCATCGGTGTCAATGCGGGCTCTTCTGTTGGACAGGGCGCGGATCGTCAGCCCCAGATCCTTGGCTATATTTCCAATAACCGATCCTCGTTTCATCTCCTCCGGGGGAGAATAGCTCAGGTCTCCATATGCAGCACGGAACCAAAGCAGGAAGAAATACATCCAACACGTTTGAGACAAGAATATCTTCGAATGCATTTTTAAATATGTCTGGTGACGGAGAAAAAAAACAATAGTTAATTCCTCATAAAGCAAAATGAAAATGCACTATGAAGGCGATTGTTCCAGTCTACACATAAGAACAGTCGAATGCAAGTCCACACCTCAAGATGGTGAAAATTAAACCTCTGACAGCTGGTGTACAGCGCCACCGTGAGCTTACTTAACAAATACACACATGCTATGTCCGAGACCAATTTAGAGAGTCTAAAATATTGTGTAGATTTACGATTGATTGGCCCAAGTTAGAGTCCAAAACATGTTCATATTGTACATTAATGGTCAGACCGTACTGGGATATAAAATAGTGTTATACCATGTGTATCAAATGTCACCAGAATTTGAGTTTATAATGCACCTCCTTGTTTGGGTGAATAAAACTATGCATAATATGCGATGAAGGTCAGACTATATTATAGCCTGACCTTTATCCGTAATTATTGTCTGGAGTATGAGCTGCCATACAGCTTCTTTTCAAACAGCCCATACAGAGTGATGATAATTAGATTTTTAACAAAAAGGCTAAAATTATTTCAAATTATTATTATATTATTATAATTATCTTCTGTTGTCATTATATCTAAATGCATTGGCGAAAAGAAAAGACAATATATAATATTGGTCTGACCACTGCCAAGTTTGAAAAAAAAAAAAAGCCCAACAAACTAACAGTTGTGGCAAAAAAACACACATTCAATATTAAGTAGATAGTACTTGTCAAAACATACTCTACAAGCAGGCATACGAATTCAACTTCTTTACTTGAGTTAAAGGATTCAAACAGAACAGGCTCAGAAACACACTAAGTACAAATAAAAGTATTTATTTGAAAGCTACAGTGCTGTGAAAAAAAGTATTGCCCCCTTCCTGATTTCTTATTGCATATTTGTCAAACTCCAGTGTTTCAGATCATCAAACAAATTTTTATATCAGACAAAGATAACCTGAATAATACAAAATGCAGTTTTCAAATGATGATTTCATTTATTAAAGGAAAAAAAAACTATCCAAACCTACCTGGCACTATGTGAAAAAATAATTGCCTCCTGTGTTATATCATGAATTAATTGTGATTAACCACATTTTTTGGAAAGCTGAGTTCAATTTCAGTAGCTACACCCAAGCCTGATTACTACCAGACTTGTTGAATCAAGAAATCACTTAAATAGAACCTGTCTGACAACCTGAAGTAGACTAAAAGATCTCAAAAAGCAACACATCCCACTGTGAGCTAAATTTAAAAACAGATGAGAAACAAAAAACCAGAACAATGTCTAAAGAACTGCAGGCCTCACTTGCCTCAGTTTGGACACTGGTCCATGATCAAACAATAAGAAGGAGACTGGGCAAAAATGGCATCCATGGGAGAGATCCAAGACAAAAACTGCTGCCGGACAAAAAGAACACAAAGACTTCTCTCACATTTGCCAGAAAACATCTACATGGTCCTCAAGACTTTTGGGAAAATATTCTGGGGACTGACGAGACAAAAGTTGAACTTTTTGGAAGATGTGTCCTGTTTTATCTGGCATACAACTAACAGAATTTCATAAAGAGAGCATCGTATCAACAGTCAAACATGGTGGTGGTAGTCTCATGGTCTGGGGCTTCTTTGCTGCTTCAGGACCTGGACAACTTGCCCTAATTGACAGAACCATGAACTCTGCTCTACCAAAAAATCCTGAAGGAGAATGTCCTGCCATCAGATCATGAAGCCCTCCAATGTGACTGAATTTAAACAATTCTGCACAGAAGAGTGGGTCAAAATTCCTCAACAGCTATGTAAAAGACTCATTGGCAGTTGTTGGCACCAATGGTGGCACAACCAGTTATTAGGTTTAGGGGGCAGTTAGGGGGAAATTACTTTTTCCACACAGGGCCAGGTACGTTTGGATAGCTTTTTCCCTTAATAAATGAAGCCATCATCTAAAATCTGCATTTTGTATTTATTCAGGTTATCTTTGTCTAATATTAAAATTTGTTTGATGATCTGAAAAATTTAGGTGTAACAAATATGCAAAAATATAAGAAATCAGGAAGGGGGAAAATACTTTTTCACAGCACTGTATTTTTATGATGTTAAAAGCAAACTGAAACTTGTGGCATTAATATGAAGACACATTGCAAGGATAAAAAGCAACACTGGATTTGTTCCAAATTGCAAATCAGGCTTTAACGTCATATCTGTAAGATTATGATCAGTACAAGAACACACCTCATGCGTAACTGCGGTATAAATTAAACTATACATTTAACCGATATTATAATGCACATTTAGCAGGGCTTCTCACACATTTTGGGACCAGTGATCCACTTATATTACACATACGTGCTTACTGCCACTTGGGCTCTTTCAGTGACACTAAAAACTATTTGCAATCCAAACATCCATCCATCCATCTTCTACTGCTTAATCCTTTTCGGGTCTTGTCAGGACTGGAGCCTGTTCCAGTGTCTCTGGGCAAGAGGCAGGGTACACCCTGGATAGATCTGCAATCCAAACATTTTAAACTTAATTCAAATTCGATCAGATCACTTGAATATTTTTATTCATATTTGGACTCAATTTGACTACATGCATACTGTGGCAGCTGAAATGTGACAGATTACACAATACTATACCTTATTAGAAATGAATGTTTTAAACCAGGCCAGTGAGATGTCAACACACCCTATAAATAACTGCTTAGGCTAAAAAAAAAAAATGCAGCCATTTAATTAAAATCAAGCACAATACTGAGTTGATTTTCCATGATAGTATTTCAACACAACTCATTAAATATTGTTTGCACCTTAGAAAGTTTATCTAAATCAATAGAGTTTCTGTGTAGCAACAATGCATTTATTTAAGTGGTTGCAAAATGGCTGTGGCTGGAATTACTTTTTAGAGTGCATTCTAATTATTGGCAGAAAGCTCTGAACCAAACAGCAGTGTTTTACAGAACATTCAGAGTTTGCACGGGCCCAAAGGAAACATGGATGGGAGTGATTTACGCAGTATGCATGTGTGACCCAGGGGGCAGGCAGCAAAGCCCAACTGGTGACGTCCAACCAGGGGTTCGAACTCACAACCCACTCCGGAGTCCAGCACTGCACTTGTGTCACCAAGACGGCCAACCTGCTCGGCTAGCCAAGTAGGAATGTTTTTTGTTTAAGAAAAAAATTGACTACATTACATATTCCCCCTCTAGATTTTGACATTGTTCGGATGTCAGAGGTGCATTTAAGCTTTAAGGGTGCCCGCTTTCTGACTAGTGAGTCCTACCAGCACCACATCTCGTGGTGGGGACCAAGACCATTTGTGAGACCAACACACTGGTGGTATCTGGGGAATAGGCCCAATATGCCACCACTAAGTCCTGCCAACAAACGTCAGTTGTGACCAAGGGGATGGGCAGCAAAGCCCAACTGGTGATGTCCAACCAAAGGGTTCGAACTCACAACCTCCCACTCCAGAATCCAGCACTGCACTTGTGTCACCAAGAGAGTTGACCTGCTTGGCAAGCCAAGTAGGAATGCTTTTTTTTAATTGACTCTATGGACCTCTTGCACAATGTAGAGTGACATACTTCCGTATTCTGGTCTTCCCGCGGCTTCAGTTCCACTTTCATTATGCTTCCCATTCCCTGGTGCTTTCTCGTCAATAAATCAATTTTATCACTTTCAGTTATCACTTTACATATTGAAAATAATGTGCAGGTAGGTTGTCTTCTTTATAACGTTCATGTTTCACATTTTGATTGTTTTTGTAACCATACTGAGCCATTTAATAGTTCACCCAGTTAGCTTAGCATAACACAGCTATCATCTTGTTTAGGTTTGTGAAGTACAGACAAGCAGGTGAAAACTAAATTGCAGCATTAAGAGTGACAGAGAACAGGAATGTTAATCCAGAGAATATACCAATCCGAGCGTCTGAGGGCCTAATGAATTTATTTAAAAGACTGAAAATTTAGCACTGCTTCATCTCCTCTTAATGTTTTTTTTTCTGGTTCTTCTTCGATCGTCATGACCACCAGCGAGCTAACCAATTAGTGAGTGTTAACATCAATGAGGTGTGTTGGATTGGTATGACTGATTGGATATCGCACAGCACATATGCACTAATCACAAAAACAATATGATGGTTATACCAGTCCTCAGAATAAACTAATGAGCTTGTTTTGAAAAATGTAAGGTCTAGGAAGTAGGCTATTTGTGACAAAATGTGGAGGTTAAAAGTAGAAAGCTGTCAGTAAAATAAATGCCCAATTAAACACCACATACCTGAAAGTTCCAATTTAAGTGACACCCCAGCAAAAATATATATATATATATTTTCTGTTGTAACATGTTTTTTGTGACTGACAAGACATATCCAGAGCAAAATCTGACTGCAGTCCCAAGTCTGTGTTTTTTTGATGTGAATTTCCAGTTAAGCTCCTCCGCTGCCCCTCCTCAAACAACGATTTTGGACAGAGTGTTTCTAGCTACTAAGCATTCCTGCTTAGCCTGATTGGTTAATGTTATAACCAATCAGTTTAAGCACTTGACATGGCTGCAAACCTGAGTTCACTGCCTCTGGGGAAGAGGGAGGAGCTGAGGAGCAAGCAGGATTTGAGGCTGAGAGAGAGCGGATGAGAGGCAGAGAGGAGGAAGTGAGGGGGCGGGGGGCAGCTTGAATGAGGCCAGCGAGATAATGAGCTTAGAGGACCAACTCAAACTGTCACTCCTCTACCTACCACTGACCACGCTGACAGTCAGCATCCCTTCCTGGGGACAGCACCAAACCAACTGTGGCCAGCGTTTTCCACCGCTGGGGCAACCGTATTGCGGAGCCCCATATCACACGCGGGGCATGGTCAGCTTGGAGAGCCAGAGTCCACTGGCTGCTATGCTGGCTGCCGTAGGTGCCCACAGAGGAATGGGAGGCACACAGTCGGAAGACCTAACCAGAAAGAGGTGTTTGCTCTCAAGGGATGAAGGCGCCAAGACCGCCACCCTTTCATTTTGCATTTGTTTGACTTGGTTCAGCGGAGGGGTTTTTGGGGTGGACACAAAACCCCTTGGCCCTCCATTCCGCCCCCGCCATGGAGGACGGAGGAGGAGACATTCCCCCCCCCCCCCCCCCCGCTGCTTCTGGAGGAGGGATGCAAGATGTAAAAGCGCTTTCCAAACAATTCTACGGCACTGAAAGTTTTTTGTGAGTAAAAGGCCACAATATACTATTTTGGCCAATACATATTTGTTTTTGAGTTGGTTTTAGGTGGTTTTAGAGTCACTGGAGTGCATCTTTAAAGATGTGCTCCAGAAGCTCTAAGACCACCTAAAAAACAAATGCGTATTGCCCAAAATAGTATATTGTAGCTTTTTACCCACAAAAAACCTTTCATTGCCTTAGAATTGCTTGGAAATAGTTTTTAAACCTTTCACCTACTTAAGTATGTGCGGATCTATGAATATTCTATTTAGCGGCCTGCAGGGCTTGCACATGATTGGTCACCGCAACTCCTGGCTGCTAGTCTGTTCATGACGCTTCTGGACATTAAAGTTTTGCCTGTATCTTCCAAAGTAAAACGTGAAACACTTTTCTGAAAACGGTCGAGGCGAGAGATAAATGTGTAGTTGCCAAATATGTGCTTACTTTTTACTAACAACCAGAACCTGTCTGCCAGCGATTGAGCCGGGTGGTGGTGGGGGGACCAATTTGAATGTGGCTGCTCTCAGCGCACAGTGCAGTGAACCCTCTGCAGAAGAAATGAGCTGAGAGCAACTCATTCAAATTGGGTCCCCTCTTCACTCCTCTCTGCCCCTCTCTACTGATACCCCAACCCTCTCTGCCTCAATCCTGCTGCTCCTCGGCTCCTCCCTCTTCCTCTGATGTAGCCAAGAGTATCCGTCTGATTGGTTAATGTTATAACCAGTCAGGCTAAGCAGGGGTGCTTAGCTACTAATGGCCTGTCCAAACTCGCCTGTTTCAAGGGGGCGTTTCCAAACTGGAAATTCACGGCAGAAAAATACAGACTTCAGACTGTGATGAGATTTTACGTTTGATATGTCTTGTAAGTCACAAAAAACATGTTACAGACATGTTAACAACAGAAAAAAAATTGATTTTTGCTGGAGTGTCACTTTAAGTACAATAAAGAAGTATTGGTGCTTTGTGACACCTCTGCTACAGTGGTGATCTATCCAGGATGCTAATAGTTATTTATTCGGGTGAAAAACTCTTGCCAAAGTTGATTATTTTCATACATGTTTTAAACATTGCAGTCAATCTTAGAAAAAAAATGCAGATTAGTGCAAAAACCCGCTGAACCAATGAGGAACCAAACTGTTAATTAGATACAAATACTTATGGAGCTTAAATACAGGATAAGATAATTATCACACAAAACGTTATATGAACATTTTTCCTTGTTTCAATGGGAGCCAAGAGTCCTTAAGAATAACTATGACAAATCAGTGACACTCTTGGATTATACTACATATTTCTAAAATACATTTATTACACCTTGCCATTGCCATTTCAAGCAACATGTGAACAGAAGCAAATTTTCCACTCATCTGTTTAAACATATATAACTTTCTCTGGCTATAACATGGCTCACAAGCTGCAACAGAAATTGGGGGTGGGTGGGTGGAAGGGGGGATCATTTCACTTCATACACTACATTTGTGAAGCTAAATCTAGGCTTACTTTCAGGTAAAAGGAATCCATGAGAACATAATGTGTTGCAAGGAGCGTTGGGGGACCCATTGTGACCTAGGCATTCAGTCGCAGCACAGATTGTTGATTATTGAACCCAATCAGTTACCGAGACCATTGCAGATGCAGTAGGACTGGCAGAGAGGGTGACAAGTCCCACTTAGCAGGCATCCCCAAGCTAAAAACAATTAGAACAAATCACCTTTGCGGTCTTGTTCCTTCTTCAGTCATCCAGCAGGGAATGAAAATGAAGGAAACCAAGTGTGGTGCTCATCAGCCACAAAGAGGGTAACAGGCAACAAGTTACTTCAGTTACCAAATTATAATGACAGATCACAAAGCACAAGCTTTAATCATATCCTAAATCAGTGACAAATGAAACCTCCTGAGTTCACTCCAATCATGAGCAAAAAGTATTACATTGAGATTGACAGTGGTTATGGGTTGAGTATGCGTTTCTTTTTCTTTTTGTGTGTGAGAGAGAGAGATGGGGGGGCTTTCTAGTGATTTGAATCTAAGATTTTGTGCAACTGTGAGTGAATGTAGCTCACCTGTAGTTACTCCATAGGTGTGTTGACAAAGATAAGTTTATTTAGGTATCAAAAAAATTTCAGCAGTTTAAATGTTTTCTCCCCACAAGTATGCATCCTCCATTACATCAGAGTCACATGCAGAAATTCGCTTAAACTAAAAACTAACACGCAACAAACCAAAATATACCAATCAGGTATGAACCAAAGGGGTTACTTGAATAAACTAATCACTACCCATCAACCAAAAGTAACAATAAATAATCAGCTTCCAACATTGCCAGTAGAGAATCGAGATACATTTTCAGGATAGAAAATTTTCTTGATTTGTTTGCTTATCAAGCTTTTTAAAACAACTTTTAAAACAATACTGGCATAGGCACGATGATAATATGCTTAGGAAAAGATACAACTTCACAGAGAAAATCCAGTCTGATTTGATTAAATTTCAGGTTACTCATCAAGGTTGTCACTGCATTAGCAAAATTACAATAGAATATCAGTGGGGCAGATGTTACCCCGAGAAATTACAAAGTTCATTTAAAACGTACGTATAAACTTTTTCCCCTCTTTTGTAAAATGTAAGACTGCCAATCATTTAGGTCATTTAGGTCAGCTGAAAAACCAATCATCCATATAAAAACGAAAGAAAATATATAGTGGACTGGATTCACACATAAAATACAGTGGTGTGAAAAAGTGTTTGCCCCTTCCTGATTTCTCATTTTTTTTGTGTGTTTGTCACACTTAAATGTTTCAGATCATCAAACAAATTTAAATATTAGACAAAGATAACACAAGAAAACACAAAATGCAGTTTTTAAATGAAGGTGTTTAATATTAAGGGTAAAAAAAAATCCAAACCTACATGGCCTTGTGTGAAAAAGTGACCCCCCCCCCCGTTAAAACATAAATTAACTGTGGTTTATCACATCTTTGGAAAGCTGAGTTCAATTTCTCTAGCCACACCCAGGCCTGATTACTGCCACACCTGTTCTCAATCAAGAAATCACTTCAATACGACCTGCCTGACAAAGTGAAGTAGACCAAAAGATCCTAAAAAGCTAGACATCATGCTGCGATCCATAGAAATTCAGGAACAAATGAGGAACAAAGTAATTGAGATCTATCAGTTTGGAAAAGGTTATAAAGCCATTTCTAAAGTTTTGGGACTCCAGTGAACCACAGTGAGAGTCATTATCCACAAATAGTGAAAACATAGAACAGTGGTGAACCTTCCCAGGAGTGGCCGGCCAACAAAAATTACCCCAAGAGCACAGCGACGACTCATCCAAGAGGTCACAAAAGACCCCACAACTACATCCAAAGAACTGCAGGCCTCACTTTCCTCAGTTAAGGTCAGTGTTCATGACTCCACCATAAGAAAGAGACTGGGCAAAAATGGCCTGCATGGCAGAGTTCCAAGACGAAAGCCACTGCTGAGCAAAAACAACATAAAGACTCATCTCAGTTTTGCCAGAAAACATCCTGATGATCCCCAAGACTTTTGGAAAAATACTCTGTGGACTGACGAGACAAAAGTTGAACTTTTTGGAAGGTGTGTGTCCCATTACATCCAGCGTAAAAGTAACACAGCATTTCAGAAAACGAACATCATACCAACTGTAAAATATGGTGGTAGTAGTGTATTGGTCTGGGGCTTTCTTGCTGCTTCAGGACTTGGAAGACTTGCTGTGGCAAATGGGACCATGAATTCTGCTGTCTACCAAAAAATCCTGAAGGAGAATGTCTGGCCATCTGTTCATGACCTCAAGCTGAAGTGCACTTGAGTTCTGCAGCAGGACAATGATCCAAAACACACCAGCAAGTCCACCTCTGAATGGCTTAAGAAAAACAAAATGAAGACTTTGGAGTGGCCTAGTCAACGTCCTGACCTGAATTCTTGGCACGACCTTAAAAAGATGGTTCATGCTCAAACACCCTCCAATGTGGCTGAATTACAACAATTCTGCAAAGATGAGTGGGCCAAAATTCTTCCACAGCGCTGTAAAAGACTCATTTCCAGTTTTTGCAAATGCTTGATTGCAGTTGTTGCTGCTCAGGTTGTCCCAATCAATTATTAGGTTTAGGGGGCAATCACGTTTTCACAAAGGGCCATATAGGTTTGGATTTTTTTCCCCCTTAATAATAAACACCTTCATTTAAAAACTGCATTTTGTGTTTACTTGTGTTATCTTTGTCTAATATTTAAAAATGTTTGATGATCTGAAACATTATGGCTGCACGGTGGCGCAGTGGTTTAGCACTGTGGCAGCACAGTTTTACCCTCGGCCGGGGGACCGCGGGGATCATGAGATCGTGGGTTCGATCCCAGCCCCCGACCAACAGTGAGCTGCGTGGAGTTTGCATGTTCTCCCCGTGCTGCGCGGGTTTACTCCGGGATTTCTCCGGTTTCCTCCCGCACACCAAAAACATGTAGGTTTAGGGCGCTCACGCACGCAGCAACCAGCAGCCGGTGGCTTGTCACCAAACTGCAAACCAAGTCTACCTACGGGTACAAATAAGTAACAAAAAAAAAACAAAAAAAAAAAACAAAAAAAAAAATTTAAGTGCGACAAACATACAGAAAAAGAGAAATCAGGAAGGGGGCAAACACTTTTTCACACCACTGTACATAAAAAAGAGAACTGGTGTGTCATAAACTCTCCATGCGCTTTACCATAGCGCATGGAGAAGGAGAAGGATGGAAGGATTTAAGCACAGGGTTTTACCATACACACATTTATTGACATGAACTGCTCACAAATAAGGATGAACAAGTAGGTTGCAATATACAATGAACGCGCTCGGAGAGTGGGGAAGACCACAGGGCGCTCAATTACTCGGGGGAACGCAAACAAGGCAACAGCCTAAGTGTAGCAGTTTTGCTGCGGGGAGAAACGCCACCAGAAGCTTAGCAGAATTACTGCGAAGGGGGGAAATGCTTCTGGTCCAGTGTAGCAGCTAACCACACAGAGAAACGCTATCAGTTTACTCACAAGTAGGAGCAGTCCAAAAAGTCCAGTTCTCCCCTAGAGCATGAACAA
The DNA here is from genome assembly GCA_020510985.1 of Pholidichthys leucotaenia. Lineage (NCBI taxonomy): Eukaryota > Metazoa > Chordata > Actinopteri > Cichliformes > Pholidichthyidae > Pholidichthys > Pholidichthys leucotaenia. The sequence goes on along the minus strand of CM035840.1, from coordinate 37,788,000 downwards.
CAATCCTTCTTGACGTGACGGTCACACCATGGAGAACAGGAGTGACTTGCACAATGACCCAGTGGCGTTTGTCTAGCGAAGAGCCGCTTAAATACAAATGCCGCTGGCCACACAAATTGGAGACACCTGAACGAGGCGTGGGAAAGATAATTACCGGGGCTGGGAACAGCTGGTGGAATTAAGAAGAGCGAGGGGGCGTGGTTGGACCGACAGATTGTCAGCAGCATGGCAAAAAGATCACAGAAGCTGACTAACAGCTGCCGGTCAGGCAGTGGCAATAGAGATGGAGTGCAACCTACACAAGTACAACCTACACATAATGCACATATACAGCATAACCAAACCCACACAGAGATCAGGGCCGAGCCAGGGAAAACCAAGCTGGCTCAGCTCATGACAGAGCCCCCCCTCTAATGGGTGGATTTCCAGACACCCAAGGTAACATCAAGAAGACCCCCCCCCCCCCAACAGTTACAACAACAACAAACAACACGAACCTGGGTGGGCGGAAGGGGGAACAGGAAGGAGGGAACACAATGCCCCGCCCAGGGCCCACGATTAACCCCCTCAAGTCCATGGGCGTAGGGGCTCAGGAGGCCGCCCAGAGTCCCAGGCCCAGCAGAAGGTCCAGTGGACCAAAAACATGAGCCACCTGACCCAGGGAGTCAATTCTTCTGGCGGCCGGCCCACATTGATTAGCCACCAGTACCGAAGGGATAAAGCAGGAGGTGGCTTGCCCACCGGAAGGCTCACTGGTGGATAACAGGACCGGAGAAAGGGGACCTCCACGGTGTAGGGCAGGGATAAGGGGACCACGGCGTCCTCAGGGTGGTCCACAACTGCACCTGTGGTGGAACCCGACTGGGCCGGCTCTGCTACCCCCACCATGGCCCCCAACCGGGCTGGCTCCGCTGCACCCACGATGGACTCCAGCAGGAGCCTCGCTGCACCCGCGGTGACCTCTGGCTGAGGCTCAGCTGCACCCAAGATGGCCCCCAACTGGGCTGGCTGTGCCCCTTTGTAGGGGCGGCAGTGGCTCAGGAAGTGGCTCAGGTGGCAGAATGTAGAATTCCAAAGTAATATTCAGATGACATACTTTCTTCTTACAGATAAAGCATTATTTGTCACAAGACTCAGCTGGAAATGTGACCAATGTACACAAGTGTGTAGGTATATGAGGGGAAAGTTAAAGCAAAATTGGGATGCATTCAATTTCAATTTTTGTGTTTTTTTAAGGTAAGATGGCCATGAAGATATAGTGAATGTCTGCCAGAGTGTGAAACCCATGTGTAAGTGATACAAAACAGTCAAATATGGCTACAGTTATTCTGACTTTACAAAACTGAACATATGGTTGTGCCAAATACAATGCCTATAAAAAGTACCCCCCCATCCCCTCGGATGTTTCAACCTTTAATTGCTTTCATAAATGAAATCATGGTCAATATAATTTGGCTTTTTTGACAAAAATTTACAAAAAAGCTTCTTTCATGTCAAAGTGAAAACAAATTTTTAAATACTACTGTTAATTAATTAAAGTAATACAAGGAAAAGTAAATGATTGCGTAAGTATTCACCCCCTTTAAAGTGACTAACCTAATTCAACAGAGGTCCAGCTAGTTGATGCCTGCAGTCTTCCAATAAGTGAAATGGAGGCCACTTGAGTGCAGTTAATGTGTGTCAATTGATTGTAGTATAAAGACACCTGTGTCTGGGAGGTCCAGTCTCTGCGTCATCAATATTCCTGCGACAATTGCAACATAAAGACAAAAGAACACTCAAAGCAAATCAGAGAAAAGATCATTGAAAAGTATGTCAGGAGGTGGCTACAAGAAGATTTCCAACTCACTGGGCATCCAACAGAGTTCAGTTAACTCCAGCATTAAGAAATGGAAGCAGAATGGCACTTGTCTAAAACTGCCTAGAGCTGGCCATCCTCACAAACTGACTGATCGAGCAAGAGGAAGACTGGTGAGGGAGGCCACCGAGACACCTACAACCACACAGAAGAAGTTGAGAGCTTCAGTGGCCTAGATGACGGAGACTGTACATGCAACAACCGTTGCCTGGGTTCTTCACCACTTGAAGCTGCATGGAGAGTGGCAAAGAGAAAGCCACTGTTGAAAAAAGCTTACATGAAATCTCACCTGGAATTTGCCCAAAGGCATGTGGAAGACTCCAAGGTAAATTGGAAAAAGGTCCTTTGGTCTGATGAGACAAAAATTTAGCTTTTTGGCCATCAGACTAGATGCTATGTTTGGCAACCGCCAAAACACTGCACATCGCCACAAACACACCATCTCCACCGTGAAGCATGGTGATGGCAATGTCATGCTCTGGGAATGCTTCTCAGCAGAAGGCCCTGAAGGGCTTGTAAAGGTAGAGGGAGCACATGAATGCAGAAAAATATTGCCAAATACTGGAGGATAATCTGATTGAATCTGCAAGAGAACTACGACTTGGGAGAAGATTTATTTTCCAGCAGACAATGACCCCAAGCATGCAGCAAAAGCTACAGAGAAATGGTTCAAAGGCAACAAAGTGAATGTTCTGGAGTGGCCAAGTCAAAGCCCAGAGCTCAACCCACTCAAGAATGTGTGGCTGGACTTGAAAAGAGCTGCTCACGCCCGATCTCCAAGCAACCTGACAGAGCTTGAGCTGATTTTACAAGGAAGAATGGAGAAAAATTGCAGTGTCCAGACGTGTCAGCCTGACTGAGACATATCCACACAGACTCAGTGCTGTGATCCTACTAAATCCTGACCTGAAGAAAGTGAATACTTATGCAATAATTTACTTTACCTTATATAATTTTAATTAATTGACAGTAGTTTGTAAAAATCTGTTTTCTCTTTGACATGAAAGAAGCCTTTTTTTTGCAAAGTTTTGTAAAAAAAACAACAACAAAAAAAAAACAACACTAATTTTTAATGACCATGATTTCATTTATGAAAGCATTAAAAGGCTGAAACATCCAAGGGGGGGTGGATACTTTTTATAGGCAGTGTATATGTTAAGGTGAACTTATGAAATGTAGTTTGCAAATGAAGTCTTTCAAAAGCAGAAGCTGAACAAATGTACCCTTTGTTTTTAATTTTAGAGGTAAAATGTGAATTTTATTTATTCATAAGGGAAATTATAGTGACAATTTGATGTAATTTGAAGAGGTGATAATTCATTATTGTATATAAAAACAAAAGCGCAACAAAGGCCCAAGATAAACTAATATAAAATCTGCCAGAAATGTTGATATTTTATCTGATGGCATGGACTACTGGAGAGAAAAAAAAGTGCTTTTTACAGATTAACCCAACATTTAACTAACTACAGCAGCGTTAGAAGTGAATATGCAAATAAACCATAATCAAGACAGAAAAAGAAATCATCCAATGTGAAACAAGATCAAAACACTGGAGTTTTGCAAAGAGCTGGACATTTGCAGCAATACTCTACTGTTACCAAAGAGAAATATTCCAATCTGAAGACACAAACTGCACCACCTTATTAATATCTGAATGAACACTGCAGCATGATATTGATGTCAAATAAGATAAGAATCTTTTCAAAAACTCCTGCAGAGACCAAAACATTTGACTGCAAAATATTTCACCTTTAATATAAAAGTGCAAAAAAAAAAAATTTTTTTTAAAAATGCCGAAATGTCAGCAATCCATGAAAGAAAACTAATTGCCAGAATCTAAAATGTAACCATACATCTTACTATATAACCCTGAAAATAGTTTCTAAAAAAAAAAATTCAAAATTTGTGAACACCTTGAAAAGAATCTAATAACTAATAACTTGATGCAACCAATTAGAACAATCTACCCAAGCTTTGTAAAGCAACAAAAAGGATTTGATTAATCCTCCATCAGTCTATAAAATAGGAAAACAGACCAAAAAATATGACAACAAATAAATAATAAAACAGTAGAAAAATAATATAACCAAAAAAAGAAAGGAAAAAAAAAAAAGAAAATTTAACCTAAAACGCTGAACGCAGTTCAGAACCATGGACAGAGTAACTTTTTCTTCGACCAAGACCGGATGGACATTTTTGTCACAGATAAAAGTCCTTTTCCCTTCCACAAATTTTGACAAAACATTTGAAATTTCCAAAAACCACAAAAATAAAGCAGGAAAGGATAGACCTTAAAATATTTACCAAAAAAAATATATATATAAATAAATAAAACTTAAGACAGATGTTGCAGTAAATAATGTTACCAAGACTGAAAATGTCCCTACCTCAGGAAAATCATCAGAGTCTCCAAAGACATCAGCAAAGTCTGATGGACTTTTCCTCAGAGTCTGGTCAGCAGGCAGCGTGTTGTCATTGTAAGATGTCACAAACTTAAAGTCACTGGTTCGAGAGCCTGTTGTCAGGTAGGCGTCATAATTGTAAGTGCTGCGTAAAGTTCCTGTGCCATCAACATCTGCGTAATTAGGAGGGAGATAAGCGCTGGGGATGGCAACTGCTCCATCAAACAGCAGTCTGGGTTTTCTCCTGCGACAAAACCTCAGACCCAGGATGATGATGATGAAGGTGAGGAAAAAGGTGGACACAGACACCAGCGCGATGATCAGATAAGAGGTCAGTTTAGAGTTCTTCTCCTCATAGGAAATATCCTTCAGTTCTGGGACCTCTGCCAAGTTATCAGAAATCAGTAAATACATGGCACAGGTGGCAGAGAGAGAGGGCTGTCCGTTATCTTTCACTGCCACAATAAGGTTCTGTTTCATGCTGTCAGATTCTGAAATGTCCCGCTGCGTCCTGATCTCTTCACTGTGGAGACCAATACTAAAAAGACCCGGATCAGTGGATTTGACTATATGATAGGACAGCCAGGCGTTCTGTCCGGAGTCTGCATCCACCGCTATGACTTTGGACACCAGAGAGCCTCCATGTGCAGCTTTGGGGACCAGCTCGGTCATGAATGAATTTCCCTCCGGGGCGGGGTACAGTATCTGAGGAGAGTTGTCATTCACATCTGATATGAACACACTGACGGTCACGTTGCTGCTGAGAGGAGGAGAACCGTTGTCTCTGGCCATCACCTGGACTTTAAAACTCCTGAACTGTTCATAATCAAATGACCTTACAGCGTGGATCACCCCCGTGTCTCCGTTAACAGATAGATAAGAGGACATCGGGGATCCATTCACCTCACCAGGTAGCAGAGAGTAAATCACTGTACCGTTTTGTCTCCAGTCGGGGTCTCGGGCACTAACGGAACATAAAGTGGAGCCAGGTTTGTTATTTTCAGTCACATATGCGATGTAGGACTGTTCATCAAACACAGGTGGGTTGTCGTTGATGTCAGCTACAGATAAGTGAACAGTTTTAGAGGAGGACAGAGGTGGAGAGCCCTTGTCAGTGGCAGTGATTGTAATGTTGTAATCAGACACTAGTTCACGGTCCAGCTGTCCTGTGGTCACCAGAGAATAATAGTTTTTAATAGAAGGAATTAACTTAAAAGGGACACCCTGCTGGATGTAGCAGTGGACCTGTCGGTTCTTCTCAGAGTCTCTGTCCTGCACGTTAATGATGCCCACCTCTGTACCAGGGGACACGTTCTCTGCTATGGGGTTAGACAGGGACTTTATATTGACTACAGGAGGGTTGTCATTCATATCGGTGACAGAAATAATTACTTTTGCATAAGATGATAGACCCAGGCCATCTTTGGCTTTAACACGTATGTCAAATGATGTTTTACTTTCATAATCAACAGTGCCAATTACTCGTATCTCGCCTGATTTATGATCAATGCTAAATATCTTCTTTACTTCTTCAGTCACATGTCCAAAATCATACGTCACATCTCCATTTACACCCTCATCTGCATCAGCTGCGCTCACTTTAACCACCACAGTGTTCACAGGAGAATTTTCTAGCAGACTGGCTTTATAAACAGCCTGACTGAACACTGGGGCGTTATCATTAGCATCCAGTACAGTAACGTGTATCACTACAGTACCTGATCTCTGAGGAGATCCACCATCTAGAGCTGTAAGCAGCAAATTAATTTCTTTTTGTTTTTCACGATCAAGCTCCTTTTCGAGAACAAGCTCTAATGTGTTTCCATTTACAGCCAAAATGAAATTATCATTCTTTTTAAGGACGTACTGCTGAACTGAATTTTGTCCTATATCCTCGTCGTGTGCTTCTTCTATAACATAACGAGATTCCCTGTCTGCTAACTCGTGAATTTCAATATCGATCAGTTCTTCTTTAAATTGAGGTGAATTATCATTAATGTCCTGAATATGGAGACTGATTCGATGGAGCTCCAGCGGATTCTCAAGAACAAGCTCCTGTTTTAGGACGCACGTAGCTTTGTCTCCACAAAGCCCCTCTCTGTCAATCCGTTCGCCAACAATCAGCTCTCCGTTATTCAGATTTAATTCACAGTAACGTTCATCAGTCCCATCGATGTCAATTCGGGCTCTTCTGTTGGACAAAGCCCGGATCGTCAGCCCCAGATCCTTGGCTATATTTCCAATAACCGATCCTCGTTTCATCTCCTCCGGGAGAGAATAGCTCAGGTCTCCATATGCGCCATGCAGTAAAAGGAGGAAACAGAAGCTCCACGACTGAAGAGCGATCATTTTGTAATCCGTAATCAGTAGAAAGTGCCCAGTAAAAATCTAATTAAGAATCTAGCAAAACACATTAACGAAGCACGTTGCATGAATAGCAACAGAAATTTAGAACCATTCTAACGACTTGCAGGGCGATCTATGGGTGTGAGCACGCACAAGTTAAAAAGGACGCAACGATTCAATATTTTAAAGCTGGTCTATAGCGACATCTTGAACTTTTTTCTTTAAATTGCGCTGAAAAAACAAAACAAAAACAAAACAACCCTCCCCCCCCCCCCCGCTCATCTTTTACTGGACATGGTCTGGTTAATTAAATGCTTTACTGATTAACTTACATGATGGTAATATGTCTAAACACAAGGCAGAAGATTCAGAAGCATACTATTTTAGTGTTTGGTATTGTTAACGTTGCTCTATTTAGACAGTAAAGCAACCCGGAAAATGAAATTAAGACAACAATCCAAACGCTGCACATGTTTAAATATCATCTATACAATAAATTCTTCAAATAGTGCCACCTTAGACAACAATATTGCTTCAAGATTCAGACAGGTTACAGAGATACTCATTGGAAACACAATATACTGTACTGTATGTATACAGTATATGTGTGTGTGTGTGGGGGGGGCACGCGTGAGCGTGCATACATACACACATATGTTCATGTATATTCTAAAAAAAAAAATCTGTTTTTCTGCTTAATAAACATCTTAAAACACAAAAAGGCATGAAATTTAAAAAAAATCAATAAGAAGTAATTGCGATTCAGTACTAAAGCTGAGTCAGCAACCAAGCAACCAGTTAGCAGCTGTTTAGAGCAACGCTATCAAGTTTTTAAACAATTCTTTGAGTTGCATCCCTATTATGAAATCTTATAGGTGGTACTCTTGTATATCGAAAAGAGCATTGTTCAACTTCATAGCAGAATCTAATTTATTAAGCAGCACTGTTGTTGGGGAATATGTTACATCTGAACTTTGTCAAAGTGAATATTGTCAAACTAAGCACACAAGGGCCTTCACAGTGGAAAAATAATAAATAAATTACATATTTGGCCTGTGCCTGATGCTCGAATGCTTTTCAGAAGTCATGATGGACTTCTATTCACATCAGGATCAGGCAAACCAAAACAAATAAATACAGAAATCGATTCTTCGAGATTTGTTTCAGTGTCATAAAAGCAGCTTTATACAGAACAAATTTGCTCAAAAATATTATGATACTCTAAATAGAAGAAGTCTAATCAACAGAAAGTGAGCTGTATCATGGTCTCTGAAGCCCTTTTCAGGACAAGACTGTGTGTTTGTTGTCTATAACTGTCAGAACATTACAGTGGAGGAGTGGCCAAATGATGATGCTACAGATGAATCCAACATTTAAATATTTAACCACAGGAGCATTATGACTGTAAATGAAAAAAAAAAATAAAGGAAGAGATGGAAATTGGTTAAAGTGACACAAGAGGACAACACTGAATTTTGAGTGTATTTTGCTAACTCAGAAGTTAAACATTTGCAGCAAAACATTTCAGTTTTAAGTTGCAATCTTTGAGTGATAAACCAGCAATACCAGCTCAGCCAAATGCTGTCAAAATAAAATTTGAAGCCTATCCCAGTGTCTTTGGGCAACAGGAAGGGTACACCCTGGACAGATTACCAGTCCATCACAGGGCCAGTACAAACAGACAGACAAATATTCACTCTCACATTCATGCCTGAAGACAGCTTGTCCCTCTTTGATACCAATTAATCCAATGCACATGTCTTTGCTATGGGAGGAAACCGGAGTACCTGGGGAAATCCATGTGGACTCGGGGAGAGCATGCAAACTCCACACAGAAAGGTCACCGTTGGCCAGGGGTGGGTTCAAACCCATGACCTTCTTACTGTGAGGTGACACCATAACCACTGTCCCACCAAGCTGCCCTTTTAGTATCTTTTAAGTAACAACAACAACAACAAAAAGCGCAGTCTATATGGAAAATCATGTAGATCCCTAAATTATTGAGCTAAAAGACAAAAAAAAAATAAAAAGTTTTTTTTTTTTTTAAAGAAAGAAGGGGGCGGGGGCTGGGTAGATTTACAATTAATAGCAGAACACTGAAGTTTTGGAAAACATATGTACGGGCCAAAAATCAAGTATCTGCTTTAAATAAATAGACACAGTTCAACTCCATGGACAGCACTTTCACTGAAAGAGCAAACCCAAAAATTAATTGTGTCATACATAAAATGAACTTTCATACCTCTCTCATATAATTTTAAAGTGATCACTGAATTGCCAAGAACCATGGAAAAATGCCAATAAACAATTTTTTTTTTTTGGGGGGGGGGTGTCAACGCTTTAACTAGATATTTGGATTAAAAGGAAATGAAACATGCCTGATGCCATTTGAATACCTAACTCAAAAGAATCATTATGATCTGCAAACATCAGCAAAGGTCTGTTGGACTTATCGACATCAGAAAAGGAGAAAATAGGCATCTACACCAACCTAAGTCAATTAATTTGGGGAGAGAGACCCAGAAAGGCTTGGGATCAGTCTGCCAAGGTCTCCGCCTTTGACCGCCACCTAATCAACATAGCACCAGACCCCCATGATCCCTCCTGCAGGTGGTGAGCCCATTGGAGGGCGGACCCATGTAACTCCTTCGGGTTGAGCCCGGCCGGGTCCCATGGGTGGAAACCCGGCCACCAGGTGCTAGCCATCGAGCCCCTCCCCCAGGCCTGGCTCCAGGGTGGGGCCCTGGTAACCCCATACCGGGCAGGGTACACTGAATCCTTGATCTAGAATTTATCATGAGAGTCTGTTGGATCGTTCTTAGTCTGGCCCTTCACCCAGGACCAGTTTGTCTTGGGTGACCCTACCAGTGACAAATTGCCCCAGACAACATAGCTCCTGGGATCACTGGGGCACGCAAACCCCCCACCACGATAAGGTGACGATCCTCATGGATCGTCACCAGCCTCACTGGAAAAGTCTATGCCAAGGTACTGGAGAGGAGAGTTTGGCCGTTGGTCGAACCTCGGATTCAGGGGGAGCAATGTGGTTTTCGTCCTGGCTGTAGCACATCGGACCAGCTCTTTACCCTCTTGTGAATTCTCGAGGGTTCGTGGGAGTTTGCCCAACCAGTTTATATGTGTTTTGTGGACTTGGAGAAGGCATTTGACCGCGTCCCTTGTGGTTTTTTGTAGGGGGGGTGCTTCGGGAGTATGGGGTATTGGGCTTGTTGTTACGAGCTATTCGGTCTCTGTACGACCATTGTGAGAGTAAGATAAGATAAGATAAGCCTTTACTAGTCCCACAACGGGGAAATTCCAGGATTGCAACAGCACAGGGATAGCAACACTCAGAGCAACAATCAGAAGGCAAGAAAAAAAGCAAGCAAGCAAGAGCAGCTAATATACATATGTACATATTACTATAAAAAATATATATACACACACACAGACACACAGTGCAGAGCATTGTAGCTGGATGGAATAAATATATGAATATATAAACACACAGTGCGGAGCATTGTAGCTAGATGGAATAAATATGTAGATATATAAACACCCACAGTACGGAGCATTGCAGCTAGGTGGAATAAATATGTAAATATATAAACCCACACAGTGCGGAGCAATGTAGCTAGATGGAATAATATGTAGATATATAAACACACAGTGCGGAGCATTGTAGCTAGATGGAATAAATATATAGATATATAAATATAAACACACCCAGTGCGGAGCATTGTAGCTAGATGGAATAAATATGTAAATATATAAACACACACAGTGCAGAGCATTGTTGCTAGATGGGATGAAACAGCATAACCGTCTTTTTTATCCTTTTTTTTTTTTTTTTTTTCCCTTTTGAAAGACAAAAGTAAAATAGAAAGATGTCTTTACCTTCTTTTTTCTTTACATGTTTCAACTGCACTGCAGCCTTCATCAGAAGAGAGCAGCATCAGAAGCTCTTCTGATGAAGGCTGCAGTGCAGTTGAAACATGTAAAGAAAAAAGAAGGTAAAGACATCTTTCTATTTTACTTTTGTCTTTCAAAAGAAAAAAAAAAAAAAAAAAGGATAAATAATTGAAAGAAGACAAAATGAACCTGTTTGACGTAGCATAACCGTCTACTTAGTTATCCTACATGGTATGATTATGTGCCCATACATATTCTCACCCTCCATAGCGACCGGTATTTTCCTAGTTGTATGCCGGAGGGGACCATTGTGTAAGTCTATTGCATCTTTTGCATTCAAAAAACTATTAGTTTGTTACGTCTTTTTGCTATCTCTGCGAGCAGCCCTGCTTAGGTTGTACAGTCTGACAGCCGTTGGTAGGAAGGACCTGCGAAACCTCTCGGTTGTGCACCTGGGATGATGTAGTCTGCTGCTAAATGAGCTCCTCAGTGCATTCAGTATGTCCTGCATAGGGTGGAACTCGGACTCCAGCAGAGATGACAGTTTAGCCACTGTCCTTCTCTCTCCTATCTCCTCCACCGGATCAAGGCGCTGCCCCAGGACAGAGCTAGCTTTCTTGATCAGTTTGTTCAGTCTCTTCCTATCGGCTGCAGTAATGCCACTGCCTCAGCAGACCACTCCAAAAGTGATGGCTGATGCCACCACCGTGCTATAGAATGTCTTCAGCAGCGCCCCTTGTACACCAAAAGACCTGAGTCTCCTCAGCAGGAACAGCCTGCGCTGTCCCTTCTTGTAGAGTGCGTCGGTATTGTGTGACCAGTCTAGTTTATTGTTCAGATGAACACCCAGGTACTTATAGGATGTCACCATCTCGATGTCTGTTCCCTGTATATTTACTGGTGCTGTGAGGGGTTGTCCTTGCCTGCGGCAGTCCACCACCAGCTCCTTAGTTTTCCTCGCGTTGATCTGGAGGCAGTTCCGATGGCACCAGTCCACGAAGTCCTGGATAAGCCCTCTGTACTCAGCTTCATCTCCATAGGAGATGAGGCCAACAATCGCAGAGTCATCAGAGAACTTCTGTAGATGGCAGTGTGTTGTGTTGTGTGAGAAGTCCGCAGTATAAAGAGTGAACAGGAAGGGAGCCAGCACCGTTCCCTGGGGGGCCCCCGTGCTACCGATGATCGTGTCGGACACACAGTCCCGAGTTCTCACAAACTGAGGCCGGTTCGTGAGGTAGTCCAGGATCCATGATGACAGGTGCTGGTCCACCCCTGCGCGCAGCAGCTTGTCCTTCAGGATCATCGGTTGGATGGTGTTGAAAGCACTGGAGAAGTCAAAGAACATGATCCTCACCATATTCCCGGGCTTCTCCAGGTGGGACAGAGAACGGTGAAGGAGGAAGATCACCGCATCCTCCACCCCAATGCCATGCTGGTAGGCGAACTGAAGTGGATCCATCGCTGGTTCCACCAGGGGGCGGAGGTGAGCAAGGAGCAGTCTCTCCAGGGTCTTCATCAAGTGGGACGTCAAGGCCACCGGTCTGTAGCTGTTCAGGTCTTTGGGGTGGGAAGTTTTTGGTACAGGTACCACACAAGATGTTTTCCACAGCTGTGGTACCCTCCCCAGCTTCAGGCTCAGGTTGAAGATGTACGTCACAATCCCACACAGCTGGTCTGCACAGGACTTGAGGAGCTTTGTGCTGATGCCGTCCGGTCCCGACGCCTTCCTCGCCTTGATCTTCCTCAGCTCCGTCCTCACCTGGGTCCTGGTCAGGGTCAGGATGGGGGGCTGTGTGTTGGGAGTGGGGGGGTGTTGGTGGAGTGGGCAGCAGGACTTGATTCCTTTAGAGGCAGCAGTGGTTGTTGTGCAGTCAGGGGGGAGGGCGACTGGTCAAACCTATTGAAAAACAGATTCAGGTTGTTCGCCCACTCCCTGCCCCCCGTGGCCTGGGGGGAGGTATTCTGGAGCCCAGAGATGGTTTTGAGGTTTCTCCAGACCCCGCTGATGTTGCTCTGTTGCAGCTTGTCCTCCATCTTCTTCCTGAAGCTGTCCTTGCCTTCTCTGATCTTTCTCCTCAGCTCCCTCTGTACGGACTTCAGCATCTCCCTATTCCCCGACCTGAAGATCCTCTTCTTCTCTCTCAGAAGTGTTTTTATCTCAGGGTTGATCCAGGGTTTGTTGTTTGAGCAACACCGTATGGTCTTGGTGGGAACGGATTTGTCCACACAGAAGCTGAGGTAGTCCGTGAAGGTGTGAGTGAGGCCATCGATGTCCTCACCATGTGGATCGCAGAGCTGCTTCCAGGCGGTGGCTTCAAAACAGCCCTTTAGAGTGTCCATTGTCTCCTCAGACCATAACTCCACTGTGCGCATGGCCGGAGGTTGTCTGTGCACTAGGGGTTTGTACACCGGCCGGAGATGAACCAAGTTGTGATCCGATCTCCCGAGTGGGGGGAGTTGTGATGAGGTGTACGCCTCCTTAGTGTTTGCGTAGAATAAGTCCAGTGTTTTATTGTCTCTAGTGTGGCATGTGACATACTGGGTGAACGTGGGTAGAATGGGAGACAGTGAAACATGGTTGAAATCACCTGAGATGAGGAGAAGAGCATCTGGGTGTTCTGTCTGCAGTCTGCTGGTTACTGAATGGATGACGTCACGCGCTGTCCCAGCGTTCGCCGTCGGATTTGCATAAACAACAATGCAGATCACGTGTGAGTGTTCTCTCGGGAGATATGTAGGCCGCATGCTAACAGCTAGCAACTCAATGTCTTTGCTGCAGTGTCATTGTTTAACAGTGATATGTCCCGGTCTGCACCAGTTGTTGTTATTAACGTACATTATCACTCCACCGCCCCTTGCTTTGCCACTGTCTGGTGTTCGGTCTGCCCGTATCATGTGGAAACCCTCCAGCTCAATGTTAGCATTGAGCTTGGTTCGTATTGCCAACACTTGGTTGGACTCATTCCCAGTGAGAGTTGGACTCTGCCAGGGCTGCCCTTTGTCACCGATCCTGTTCATAATTATTATGGACAGGATTTCTAGGCACAGCCAGGGAATGGAGGGTGTCATGCTTGGTGACCACAAGATCTCATCTCTGTTGTTTGCAGATGATGTTGTCCTGTTGGCTTCACCCAACAATGACCTACAGCGCTTGCTGGGATGGTTTGCCACCGAGTGTGAAGCGGCTGAGATGAGAATCAGCACCTCCAAGTCCGAGTCCATGGTCCTCAGATGGAAAAAGGTGGATTGTCCTCTCTGGGTTGGGGACAGGCTCCTGCCCCAAGTGGAGGAGTTTAAGTATCTTGGGGTCTTATTCACGAGTGAGGGGAGAATGGAGCGAGAGATTGATGGACGGATCGGAGCAGCATCTGCAGTGATGCGGACGTTGTACCAGTCTGTTGTCGTGAAGAGGGAGCTGAGTTCTAAGGCAAAGCTGTCGATTTACCAGTCAATCTACGCTCCTACTCTCACCTATGGTCACAAGCTTTTGGTAATGACCGAAAAAACAAGATCACGGATACAAGAGGCTGAAATGAGCTTTCTCCGTAGGATTGCTGGACTCACCCTCAGAGATAGGGTGAGGAGCTCAGTCATCTGGGAGAGGCTCAGAGTAGAACCACTGCTTCTCCACATTGAAAGGAGTCAGTTGAGGGGGTTTGGGCATCTGATCAGGATGCCTCCTAGGGCCTCTTTCCACCAAACCGGTTCCAGTGCTAGTTTGGTTCTGGGGCTGGTGCTTGTGCTTAACCAGTTCTTCTGGAGTGGCTCATAAGAACCAGTTGGTTTTCCACCGATATGGAGCTAGTCGGGAATTATGTCAGGGTACGTCATTACGTAGTGTGAAGCGCCCAACCCCCGCAGAACACCAGAGAAGACGGAAGGTGGCGGTATACACCTCTCACTTGTTTGCTATCTGCCAGTAACCGAGAGAAGAAGAAGAAGTAGCAGCGTTCGCTTGTCAACATGTAGGAGTTTGTTGTCTTTGGGAGCGCTGCTTTTATTATTCCAAACCTGTATTACCATCCAAAAACAGTTTTATTCTTAATGGCAGAGAACGGCGGCTACGTTTAAGGACACCGGTAATCATCAATATTTCAGTTATCAGCCGTTGTTAGATCAAGTCTGCAGCGCGAGCATTGACTACACTTTTAAACATAATATTTATGTCATTTCTGTAATAGGTGATGTTACGGTGCATTACGAGACGGAGGTCGCCTGTTATGTCATGCCAAAAAGTGATCAGCTGTCCCAAAAAATGATCGCCAGGGGCCATATTGTTATGGGTTTATATTAGCCGGTAAATATATATTTCAACAGATAAACAGTACTTAGGTATAACAAGATATATTTAACACTTATGATGCATTTTGAACCCTAAACAAACTTGATCTGGGATTAAAAGCAATTAAAATAATGCAGTCACAAGGTTACATGGAAAAATGTATAGATTTACTGTATATATACATGAAGATACTGTATAAATGCAAATTCTATGCACCTCCAAACTACAGAGTTGTTAAAGGTATACCCTTCTGTACTTGTATGTCATCTATTCTGGTTAAAGTACTGATTCAAGTTTTTATTCATGTAGGGATAACAAAAGACAGACTGTAAAGTGTCCAAAGTTCTTTCCCCAGAAATGATCCTGTCCAGAGCTGACAGAATGTCATGTGGGACGTTGTCAAAACAAGATACTCATCATTTTTGAAGCTGGCAACTTTGAACATTTTCCACAGAAAAAGTACATAGATTTAAAGTTTGTTGCAGCTTGTTCTTTAAAAAATGTGAAAAAGTTGTCAAAAATATGAGTAAGTCCACAAATACCTGATATATTGTCCAATACCTGGAAAAATGAACTTAAGTGCAGTAATTCAGTACTTGTACTTTCACTTCCCACCACTACAAGGTTATAGTGATTTGCATTGTCCTAAATAACTTTATATTTCATGCATATGAAATGTAAAGTCTTTAACTTTTTAATATGACCCTTCTCTCTTATGTTTTTTCTCTTATCTCTTTGCCTTATGTCTTGATTGATGGAGCCTTGAGCACTTTTATCATGTCTATAGTCAGCTTCATGTGTGCCTGTGTTTGTGTTCATGTTGAATGTAACTGTAGTTTGTAAATACGGACGTCACCTGACTGCAAAACAAATCTACCTACGGGTACAAATAAAGGAACCTGAACCTGAATATGTTTGGTGTGAGGATAACAATGTAGAAGCAGAAAAACACTTAAGGAAAGAAAGCTTTTATTTCCAAAACGTGCAAAAACTTCAGACTGCTACATATGAAATATTATGTACACACAGACAAAAATATCAATGCTGTGATAGTTACTTTTTTTTACAGTCCCTCAAGCACAGACACAACACGTCCCATCAGTCCAACAAGGGTGTTGGTCTGCTTTGCAGCAAAGCGAAGTTCAGCTGCTCCTCCCTCCTGCTCTGCTCCTGCTGTCTCATCTGACCGTAATCAAGAAGGAGGTCCATGTTTGTGTCACACTTCTGTTTCCCTGTTTTAAAGTACAAAAAATAAGCAACATAAAATAACCACACACTGAAAAATGCAGGAATCGTCAATCCAAGACTGAATGTGTCTCTTCAACATCCATTTACTGTTAGGGGCATCACAACATTCAATTCAAGCGTATAATTGGTTTAATTCACTCCCTCCTTTGTGTGACTGGGTCATGATCCATCCAGGTGGATGCCCTCAATTTCCCCTATGGGGATCAATAAAGTACACAAAATCAAAATGATCTGAACATAAATTACCTAATCTGGTCTGATTAGAAGAGCAGGAGGAGGACAAGCTTGGAGCTGGACACCACAGGTCTGGCTGGTTCTCCCTCATCATCCAGCTGTGATAAATCTGTAAATATATATAAAAAAAAAGTGTTTTAGTTTGTGCAGTGAACAACTTAAGCCTTCCATTAAATGTGCAGACATAGAAGACAATTTTATTCAATATTAATGTTAGCAAAGCTTACATGTCTGATTATGGAATAGAAGAATAGGAATAGATGAAACTTCATTGTACTGTACAGTTGTACAGTACAATGAAACTGTAGGTGATCCACCAGGCTAGTGCGCAATAAAGTAAGAGAAGGATTAGATAAAATACGGTTACACAACATACAATTAAACACGAGTGAAATTTTTTTTAAAAATGGCCTAAGATTATGGAAATATTACCAAAATAGTAAAAAAGACGACGTTACTAGTGTCTGGTAGAAAAATCTCCCATAACACAATGCAAGGCACCCATTCATACACAGTATTCATACCACAAAAAACGTATTTTGCGCTGGATGTCTTTATAAAAAAAGTATTCTGTAAGAAGATTTCTGTTCTAGTTTCTCAAACGCGCATTTCTGTATTGCGAGGAAACGTTCGTGCTAAAAACAGTTAGCTTGTTAGCATAGCTAACCGAAAATACTATGGCCATAAGACTGAGTAAAAAAAAAAAAATCCGCACTTTGGCCATTACATATCAATACAAGCGATATACATTTGTCAGCAGAGACGACCTGTTCATTTCTTTATGGCGAGGAGAAACGTTTGGTCGTAGTAAAGTACTGTTAGCTTGTTAGCATAGTTAACCGAAAATACTATAACCACAAGAGTGAGTAAAAAAAAAAAATCCGCACTTTGGCCGTTACATATCAATACAAGCGGATATATATGCATACATATATTGGTTAACGTCTAGCATTTTAAAGACAATACACTTACCAGTTTGTTGTTCAGACTAATCCACGGCAGTGACGATGGTCCGGCTGGCTGGCCGATCCTCCAAAACCAGAGTGGCCCCCTCCAGCTGATCTTGTACTTCTGCTTATGTCCATAGAGCCAAGAAATATGTCTCCTCTTTGCTCTAAATCTGTTTGGTTTTGGAATCCGTTGCGTGCTCCGCTGTTTGGAAAGCAACATGGCGGTCAGTAATGTTTTGAAGCTGGTCAGTTAACCACGCCCATGGCTATGGACGTAACCAACGCAAACTGGTGCTGCCGGTGGCCCAGCTAGGAGTTGGGGCCACGATAGCCCCACTTTTGGGAGCCCGGTACTGGTGCTTTAGTCGGTGGAAAACCAAAGAACTGGTGCTAATGACACTCTGGCTCCAGTTAAGCACTGGAACCGGTTTGGTGGAAAGAGGCCCTCTAGATGCCTCCCACTTGAGGTGTTTTGGGCATGTCCCACTGGGAGGAGACCCCGGGGCAGACCCATGACTCGGTGGAGAGACTATGTCTCCCAACTGGTCTGGGAATGCCTTGGTAAAATCATACTGCTTCCCAACTTTACCTGGTAATAACAATAATATAGTTGTTTAATCAAACAACATAAAAATATTGAAGACTAAATCTGTACCTACCTCAGGAGAACCATCAGAGTCTCCAAAGATATCAGCAAAGTCTGTTGGACTTTTCCTCAGAGTCTGGTCAGCAGGCAGCGTGTTGTCATTGTAAGATGTCACAAACTTAAAGTCACTGGTTCTAGAGCCTGTTGTCAGGTAGGCGTCATAATTGTAAG
The DNA here is from genome assembly GCA_020510985.1 of Pholidichthys leucotaenia. Taxonomy (NCBI): domain Eukaryota; kingdom Metazoa; phylum Chordata; class Actinopteri; order Cichliformes; family Pholidichthyidae; genus Pholidichthys; species Pholidichthys leucotaenia. The sequence goes on along the minus strand of CM035840.1, from coordinate 37,769,951 downwards.
TGCTGCGTAAAGTTCCTGTGCCATCAACATCTGCGTAATTAGGAGGGAGATAAGCGCTGGGGATGGCAACTGCTCCATCAAACAACAGTTTGGGTTTTCTCCTGCGACAAAACCTCAGACCCAGGATGATGATGATGAAGGTGAGAAAAAAGGTGGACACAGACACCAGTGCGATGATCAGATAAGAGGTCAGTTTAGAGTTCTTCTCATCATAGGAAATATCCTTCAGTTCTGGGATCTCAGCCAAGTTATCAGAAATCAGTAAATACATGGCACAGGTGGCAGAGAGAGAGGGCTGTCCGTTATCTTTCACTGCCACAATAAGGTTCTGTTTCATGCTGTCAGATTCTGAAATGTCCCGCTGGGTCCTGATCTCTCCGCTGTGCAGACCAATACTAAAAAGACCCGGATCAGTGGATTTGACTATATGATAGGACAGCCAGGCGTTCTGTCCGGAGTCTGCGTCCACCGCTATGACTTTGGACACCAGAGAGCCTCCGTGTGCAGCTTTGGGGATCAGCTCGGTCATGAATGAATTTCCCTCTGGGGCGGGGTACAGTATCTGAGGAGAGTTGTCATTCACATCTGATATGAACACACTGATGGTCACGTTGCTGCTGAGAGGAGGAGAACCATTGTCTCTGGCCATCACGTGGACTTTAAAACTCCTGAACTGTTCATAATCAAACGACCTCACAGCGTGGATCACCCCCGTGTCTCCGTTAACAGATAGATAGGAGGACACCGGGGCTCCGTTCACCTCACCAGGTAACAGAGAATAAATCACTGTACCGTTTTGTCTCCAGTCAGGGTCTCGGGCACTAACGGAACATAAAGTGGAGCCAGGTTTGTTATTTTCAGTCACATATGCGCTGTATGACTGTTCGTCAAACACAGGTGGGTTGTCGTTGATGTCAGCTACAGATAAGTGAACAGTTTTAGAGGAGGACAGAGGTGGAGAGCCCTGGTCAGTGGCAGTGATTGTAATGTTGTAATCAGACACTAGTTCACGGTCCAGCTGTCCTGTGGTCACCAGAGAATAATAGTTTTTAATAGAAGGAATTAACTTAAAAGGGACACCCTCCTGGATGTAGCAGTGGACCTGTCGGTTCTTCTCAGAGTCTCTGTCCTGCACGTTAATGATGCCCACCTCTGTACCAGGAGACACGTTCTCTGCTATGGGGTTAGACAGGGACTTTATATTGACTACAGGAGGGTTGTCATTCATATCGGTGACAGAAATAATTACTTTTGTATAAGATGATAGACCCAGGCCATCTTTGGCTTTAACACGTATGTCAAATGATGTTTTACTTTCATAATCAACAGTGCCTATTACTCGTATCTCACCTGATTTATGATCAATGTTAAATATTTTCTTTACTTCTTCAGTCACATGTCCAAATTCATATGTCACATCTCCATTTACACCCTCATCTGCATCAGCTGCGCTCACTGTAACCACCACAGTGTTCACAGGAGAATTTTCTGGCAGACTGGCTTTATAAACAGCCTGACTGAACACTGGGGCGTTATCATTAGCATCCAGTACAGTAACGTGTATCACTACAGTACCTGATCTCTGAGGAGATCCACCATCTAGAGCTGTAAGCAGCAAATTAATTTCTTTTTGTTTTTCACGATCCAGCTCCTTTTCAAGAACAAGCTCTATTGTGTTTCCTTTAACATCCAAAATGAAATTATCATTCTTTTTAAGGACGTACTGCTGAACTGAATTTTGTCCTATATCCTCGTCGTGTGCTTCTTCTATAACATAACGAGCTTCCCTGTATGCTGACTCGCGAATTTCAATATCGATCAGTTCTTCTTTAAATTGAGGTGAATTATCATTAATGTCCTGAATATGGAGACTGATTCGATGGAGCTCCAGCGGATTCTCAAGAACAAGCTCCTGTTTTAGGACGCACGTAGCTTTGTCTCCACAAAGCCCCTCTCTGTCAATCCGTTCGCCAACAATCAGCTCACCGTTATTCAGATTTATTTCACAGTAACGTTCATCAGTCCCATCGATGTCAATTCGGGCTCTTCTGTTGGACAAAGCCCGGATCGTCAGCCCCAGATCCTTGGCTATATTTCCAATAACCGATCCTCGTTTCATCTCCTCCGGGAGAGAATAGCTCAGGTCTCCATATGCGCCATGCAGTAAAAGGAGGAAACAGAAGCTCCACGACTGAAGAGCGATCATTTTATAATCCGTAATCAGTAGAAAGTGCCCAGTAAAAATCTAATTAAGAATCTAACAAAACACATTAACGGAGCACGTTGCATGAATAGCAACAGAAATTTAGAACCATTCTAACGACTTGCAGGGCGATCTATGGGTGTGAGCACGCACAAGTTAAAAAGGACGCAACGATTTAATATTTTAAAGCTGGTCTATAGCGACATCTTGAGCTTTTTTCTTTAAATTGCGCTGAAAGAAAAACAAACAAACAACAAAAAAACCCCCAAACATTTATCAAGACCAGACACCAACATTTGAAAACTCATTATCAAAATATTACTGCTCATCTTTTACTGGACATGGTCTGGTTAATTAAATGCTTTATTGAATAACTTACATGATGGTAATATGTCTAAACATAAGGCAGAAGATTCAGAAGCATACTATTTTAATGTTTGGTATTGTTAACATTGCTCCATTTAGACAGTAAAGCAACCCGGAAAATCAAATTAAGACAACAATCCAAACGCTGCACATGTTTAAATATCATCTATACAATAAATTCTTCAAATAGTGCCACCTTAGACAACAATATTGCTTCAAGATTCAGACAGTTTACAGAGATACCTGTTGGAAACACAATATACTCTATGTGTGTGTGTGTGTGTGCGTGCGTGCGTGCGTGCGTGCATACATACAGACACATATCATATGTTCATGTATATTCTAAAAAAAATCTGTTTTTCTGCTTAATAAACATCTTAAAACGAAAGAAGACATGAAATAAAAAAAAATCAATAAGAAATAATTGCGATTCAGTACTAAAGCTGAGTCAGCAACCAAGCAACCAATTAGCAGCTTTGTAGGGCAATGCTATCAGGTTTTTTAAACAATTCTTTAAGTTGCATCCCTATTATGAAATCTTATAGGTGGTACTCTTGTATATCAGAAAAGAGCATTGTTCAATTTCATAGCAGAATCTAATTTATTGAGCAGCACTGTTGTTGGGGAATATGTTACATCTGAACTTTGTCAAAGTGAATATTGTCAAACTAAGAACACAAGGGCCTTCACAGTGGAAAAATAATAAATAAATTACATATTTGGCCTGTGCCTGATGCTCCAATGCTTTACAGAAATCATGATGGACTTCTAGTCACATCAGGATCAGGCAAATCAAAACAAATAAATACAGAAATCGATTCTTCAAAATTTGTTTCAGTGCCATAAAAACAGCTGTTATACGGAACAGATTTGCTCAAAAATATTATGATACTCTAAATAGAAGAAGTCTAATCAACAGAAAGTGAGCTGTATCATGGTCTCTGAAGCCCTTCTCAGGACAAGACCGTGTGTTTGTTGTCTAGAACTACCAGAACGTTACAGTGGAGGAGTGGCCAAATGATGATGCTACAGATGAATCCAACATTTAAATATCTAACCACAGGAGCATTATTACTGTAAATGAAAAAAGCAAAATAAAGGAAGAGAAGGAAATCGGCTTAAGTGACACAAGAGGACAACACTGAATTTTGAGTGTATTTTGCTAACACAAAAGTTGGACATTTGCAGCAAAACATTTCAGCTTTAAGTTGCAATCTTTGAGTGATAAACCAGCAATACCAGCTCAGCCAAATGCTGTCAAAATAAAATTTGAAGCCTATCCCAGTGTCTTTGGGTGACAGGAAGGGTACACCCTGGACAGATTGCCAGTTCATCACAGGGCCAGTACAAACAGACAGACAAACATTCACTCTCCCATTCATGCCTGAAGACAGCTTGTCCCTCTTTGATACCAATTAATTCAATGCGCATGGCTTTGCTATAGGAGGAAACCGGAGTACCTGGGGAAAGCCCATGTGGACATGGGGAGAACATGCAAACTCCACACAGAAAGGTCACCGTTGGCCAGGGGCGGGTTCAAACCCATGACCTTCTTACTGTGAGGTGACACCATAACCACTGTCCCACCAAGCTGCCCTTTTAGTATCTTTTAACCTCTTGCACTCCGGTGTACCGCAGGCAGGCACGTCTCTGCGTCCTAGAGCGCACGAGGGCGCTGCGTCCTAGAGCGCACTGAAAAAAAAAGCTGCATTTCCGTTCTTCCACTACAGACACAGCTGCGAACAGAAAGCCAAAGGAGTGCTTTGATTGGTTTAGATGTGACTGACCTCTCATTTGACTAATAAGAGCCTTGAATTGGGTTTATGAAACCTTGAAGAACCAATGACTGAAAACCTAGCAAGAAGGACCCGCCTACCAACAGCTGCGAATACAGCCAGCCAATTGAAGCACAGAAGTTCGAAAGCTGTTTTGTGTAAGGCTGGGTGAAGAGAGACTGACTGCTGCAGCAGATGAAAAAAGGACCTGCAGGAAGAACCGCCACAGACCCAGCAACACGGAGACCACCCACAAGTGCGACCTGTGTGACAGGGACTGCCATTCGCGCATCGGCCTGTTCAGCCACAGGCGGTGCTGTCCCAGCAGAGTAGACGTTTAGGATTCTCTTCCATGGTCATCATAGACCGACAGAGGCAGACGACGAAGGCTGGGTGACACACACGCGTTCGCCAGTCTTTTTTTCTTACTACTGTTATTTGTTTTGAAAAATCGTTCATCAAAACCGCAATCATGGAAGCGCAAAACCGCAATAATGGAATTATGGTTTGACCGGGTCGCGTGACCAGAACCACGAGTCCGTAACAAGCGGACTAGCTTCATGTTCGTCTGACAATGAGGAAGAGAAGTTCGCCAGCTACGCTGCTGTTGTGAACAGGTAAGTGTTATAAGCTAAATTATTCTTTATCCCTGAAAATTGTAATCAAAAATGACTTTTGACCGATCAGTAAATTACAACTGTGCGTAGCAGACCGCGGCGCACGAAGTCCGAAGTCCGTGTGCCGCGGTACACGGTTCGTGTGCCACGTCCGGACTGTGAACGCCCCCCCCCCCGCTACTCTTCTGTAGCGGATTGCAGATATATTGCAGATATTTCAGTACAAATGTGCGTAGTAGACCGCGGGGACTGTGCGCCGCGGTCGCCACATCGCCACATGACTGTTCCGTCATGTGGCGATGGGCGATGTCCGTCCTCTGTAGTGGGGGGGTGGGGGGTGGGAGTTGTTATCTTCTACATTACAGATATTTTAGAATAATTTTTAATGCACTGTAGGTTATTTTTTCTTCTAAAAAAAAGCCACACATTTTTTACGTGGCATGCTTCTTTGTGTGTGGGGGCTTGTTTGTTCATACATTCATGAATGAATGAATAAACAAGCCCCCCCCCCACACACACAGCCCTGAGTGTCACCTTTCATTAGAGCCCAACATCAAGCTTCTATATTGAATCATTCAAAAGTTACAGACGTTTTTCAAAATTGTGCCATTTGGCACAATTTGGCACAGTTCAAAAACGCTGGGAACAACCCAAGAAAAAAGCTGTGTAATATATTCATTTTTTGTGGTATTGTTACAAAATTTTGACCTCAGCTGGATAACACTTGGTTCTACATTTCTGTTACATTTTCCAGCCCATATCTGACAGCTGTGTGTTATTTGCAAGCATTTGTATCAAAAAAAAACATCCAGGCGAAATTTATTTTCTTCAAGTTCAGTATGTTTAGATGACTGTTACTCAGTGGCCGGAGCACTTAGAGAGATTATGACTATTTTGCCAAAAAATTCAAAGTGTTTTCTTTTAAATGAGACCAACCCCATGAAGATGCTGCAAAGGGTTGAAGAACAGCTTTTGATTTACTTTGGGTACGGGAAACTGACCAGAGTGCAAGGGGTTAATTTGGGGAGAGAAACACAGAAAGGCATTTCAGCACCATGGATAGAGTACTGCTCTACTATTAAGAACTGCAGACCACAGCTGAGGATGGGTCTAGACGACAGCAGCACTCAGGAGGAAAGCCCTGGGTGCTCTTCTATCCGGATTTAATGTGCCTGTAACGAGCCTGGCCCGAGGAGAGTCCCGTTAGCGTGCGCGCTGCTCTGCTGTCTTGTGACTGAAGGAGTTAATAACCGCCGTCTACTATTCAAAAAGTTCATAGTCAAAAGCTTGTGAATAAATCCCTTACCAACACTGAAATGGCATAGATCATAGACAAAATCACACTGCTTCCCAACTTTACCCGGTAATTACAATAATATAGTTGTTTAATCAAACAAAATAAAATTATTGAAGACTAAATCTGTACCTACCTCAGGAGAACCATCAGAGTCTCCAAAGATATCAGCAAAGTCTGTTGGACTTTTCCTCAGAGTCTGGTCAGCAGGCAGCGTGTTGTCATTGTAAGATGTCACAAACTTAAAGTCACTGGTTCTAGAGCCTGTTGTCAGGTAGGCGTCATAATTGTAAGTGCTGCGTAAAGTTCCTGTGCCATCAACATCTGCGTAATTAGGAGGGAGATAAGCGCTGGGGATGGCAACTGCTCCATCAAACAACAGTTTGGGTTTTCTCCTGCGACAAAACCTCAGACCCAGGATGATGATGATGAAGGTGAGAAAAAAGGTGGACACAGACACCAGTGCGATGATCAGATAAGAGGTCAGTTTAGAGTTCTTCTCATCATAGGAAATATCCTTCAGTTCTGGGATCTCAGCCAAGTTATCAGAAATCAGTAAATACATGGCACAGGTGGCAGAGAGAGAGGGCTGTCCGTTATCTTTCACTGCCACAATAAGGTTCTGTTTCATGCTGTCAGATTCTGAAATGTCCCGCTGGGTCCTGATCTCTCCGCTGTGCAGACCAATACTAAAAAGACCCGGATCAGTGGATTTGACTATATGATAGGACAGCCAGGCGTTCTGTCCGGAGTCTGCGTCCACCGCTATGACTTTGGACACCAGAGAGCCTCCGTGTGCAGCTTTGGGGATCAGCTCGGTCATGAATGAATTTCCCTCTGGGGCGGGGTACAGTATCTGAGGAGAGTTGTCATTCACATCTGATATGAACACACTGATGGTCACGTTGCTGCTGAGAGGAGGAGAACCATTGTCTCTGGCCATCACGTGGACTTTAAAACTCCTGAACTGTTCATAATCAAACGACCTCACAGCGTGGATCACCCCCGTGTCTCCGTTAACAGATAGATAGGAGGACACCGGGGCTCCGTTCACCTCACCAGGTAACAGAGAATAAATCACTGTACCGTTTTGTCTCCAGTCAGGGTCTCGGGCACTAACGGAACATAAAGTGGAGCCAGGTTTGTTATTTTCAGTCACATATGCGCTGTATGACTGTTCGTCAAACACAGGTGGGTTGTCGTTGATGTCAGCTACAGATAAGTGAACAGTTTTAGAGGAGGACAGAGGTGGAGAGCCCTGGTCAGTGGCAGTGATTGTAATGTTGTAATCAGACACTAGTTCACGGTCCAGCTGTCCTGTGGTCACCAGAGAATAATAGTTTTTAATAGAAGGAATTAACTTAAAAGGGACACCCTCCTGGATGTAGCAGTGGACCTGTCGGTTCTTCTCAGAGTCTCTGTCCTGCACGTTAATGATGCCCACCTCTGTACCAGGAGACACGTTCTCTGCTATGGGGTTAGACAGGGACTTTATATTGACTACAGGAGGGTTGTCATTCATATCGGTGACAGAAATAATTACTTTTGTATAAGATGATAGACCCAGGCCATCTTTGGCTTTAACACGTATGTCAAATGATGTTTTACTTTCATAATCAACAGTGCCTATTACTCGTATCTCACCTGATTTATGATCAATGTTAAATATTTTCTTTACTTCTTCAGTCACATGTCCAAATTCATATGTCACATCTCCATTTACACCCTCATCTGCATCAGCTGCGCTCACTGTAACCACCACAGTGTTCACAGGAGAATTTTCTGGCAGACTGGCTTTATAAACAGCCTGACTGAACACTGGGGCGTTATCATTAGCATCCAGTACAGTAACGTGTATCACTACAGTACCTGATCTCTGAGGAGATCCACCATCTAGAGCTGTAAGCAGCAAATTAATTTCTTTTTGTTTTTCACGATCCAGCTCCTTTTCAAGAACAAGCTCTATTGTGTTTCCTTTAACATCCAAAATGAAATTATCATTCTTTTTAAGGACGTACTGCTGAACTGAATTTTGTCCTATATCCTCGTCGTGTGCTTCTTCTATAACATAACGAGCTTCCCTGTATGCTGACTCGCGAATTTCAATATCGATCAGTTCTTCTTTAAATTGAGGTGAATTATCATTAATGTCCTGAATATGGAGACTGATTCGATGGAGCTCCAGCGGATTCTCAAGAACAAGCTCCTGTTTTAGGACGCACGTAGCTTTGTCTCCACAAAGCCCCTCTCTGTCAATCCGTTCGCCAACAATCAGCTCACCGTTATTCAGATTTATTTCACAGTAACGTTCATCAGTCCCATCGATGTCAATTCGGGCTCTTCTGTTGGACAAAGCCCGGATCGTCAGCCCCAGATCCTTGGCTATATTTCCAATAACCGATCCTCGTTTCATCTCCTCCGGGAGAGAATAGCTCAGGTCTCCATATGCGCCATGCAGTAAAAGGAGGAAACAGAAGCTCCACGACTGAAGAGCGATCATTTTATAATCCGTAATCAGTAGAAAGTGCCCAGTAAAAATCTAATTAAGAATCTAACAAAACACATTAACGGAGCACGTTGCATGAATAGCAACAGAAATTTAGAACCATTCTAACGACTTGCAGGGCGATCTATGGGTGTGAGCACGCACAAGTTAAAAAGGACGCAACGATTTAATATTTTAAAGCTGGTCTATAGCGACATCTTGAGCTTTTTTCTTTAAATTGCGCTGAAAGAAAAACAAACAAACAACAAAAAAAACCCCAAACATTTATCAAGACCAGACACCAACATTTGAAAACTCATTATCAAAATATTACTGCTCATCTTTTACTGGACATGGTCTGGTTAATTAAATGCTTTATTGAATAACTTACATGATGGTAATATGTCTAAACATAAGGCAGAAGATTCAGAAGCATACTATTTTAATGTTTGGTATTGTTAACATTGCTCCATTTAGACAGTAAAGCAACCCGGAAAATCAAATTAAGACAACAATCCAAACGCTGCACATGTTTAAATATCATCTATACAATAAATTCTTCAAATAGTGCCACCTTAGACAACAATATTGCTTCAAGATTCAGACAGTTTACAGAGATACCTGTTGGAAACACAATATACTCTATGTGTGTGTGTGTGTGTGCGTGCGTGCGTGCGTGCGTGCATACATACAGACACATATCATATGTTCATGTATATTCTAAAAAAAATCTGTTTTTCTGCTTAATAAACATCTTAAAACGAAAGAAGACATGAAATAAAAAAAAATCAATAAGAAATAATTGCGATTCAGTACTAAAGCTGAGTCAGCAACCAAGCAACCAATTAGCAGCTTTGTAGGGCAATGCTATCAGGTTTTTTAAACAATTCTTTAAGTTGCATCCCTATTATGAAATCTTATAGGTGGTACTCTTGTATATCAGAAAAGAGCATTGTTCAATTTCATAGCAGAATCTAATTTATTGAGCAGCACTGTTGTTGGGGAATATGTTACATCTGAACTTTGTCAAAGTGAATATTGTCAAACTAAGAACACAAGGGCCTTCACAGTGGAAAAATAATAAATAAATTACATATTTGGCCTGTGCCTGATGCTCCAATGCTTTACAGAAATCATGATGGACTTCTAGTCACATCAGGATCAGGCAAATCAAAACAAATAAATACAGAAATCGATTCTTCAAAATTTGTTTCAGTGCCATAAAAACAGCTGTTATACGGAACAGATTTGCTCAAAAATATTATGATACTCTAAATAGAAGAAGTCTAATCAACAGAAAGTGAGCTGTATCATGGTCTCTGAAGCCCTTCTCAGGACAAGACCGTGTGTTTGTTGTCTAGAACTACCAGAACGTTACAGTGGAGGAGTGGCCAAATGATGATGCTACAGATGAATCCAACATTTAAATATCTAACCACAGGAGCATTATTACTGTAAATGAAAAAAGCAAAATAAAGGAAGAGAAGGAAATCGGCTTAAGTGACACAAGAGGACAACACTGAATTTTGAGTGTATTTTGCTAACACAAAAGTTGGACATTTGCAGCAAAACATTTCAGCTTTAAGTTGCAATCTTTGAGTGATAAACCAGCAATACCAGCTCAGCCAAATGCTGTCAAAATAAAATTTGAAGCCTATCCCAGTGTCTTTGGGTGACAGGAAGGGTACACCCTGGACAGATTGCCAGTTCATCACAGGGCCAGTACAAACAGACAGACAAACATTCACTCTCCCATTCATGCCTGAAGACAGCTTGTCCCTCTTTGATACCAATTAATTCAATGCGCATGGCTTTGCTATAGGAGGAAACCGGAGTACCTGGGGAAAGCCCATGTGGACATGGGGAGAACATGCAAACTCCACACAGAAAGGTCACCGTTGGCCAGGGGCGGGTTCAAACCCATGACCTTCTTACTGTGAGGTGACACCATAACCACTGTCCCACCAAGCTGCCCTTTTAGTATCTTTTAACCTCTTGCACTCCGGTGTACCGCAGGCAGGCACGTCTCTGCGTCCTAGAGCGCACGAGGGCGCTGCGTCCTAGAGCGCACTGAAAAAAAAAGCTGCATTTCCGTTCTTCCACTACAGACACAGCTGCGAACAGAAAGCCAAAGGAGTGCTTTGATTGGTTTAGATGTGACTGACCTCTCATTTGACTAATAAGAGCCTTGAATTGGGTTTATGAAACCTTGAAGAACCAATGACTGAAAACCTAGCAAGAAGGACCCGCCTACCAACAGCTGCGAATACAGCCAGCCAATTGAAGCACAGAAGTTCGAAAGCTGTTTTGTGTAAGGCTGGGTGAAGAGAGACTGACTGCTGCAGCAGATGAAAAAAGGACCTGCAGGAAGAACCGCCACAGACCCAGCAACACGGAGACCACCCACAAGTGCGACCTGTGTGACAGGGACTGCCATTCGCGCATCGGCCTGTTCAGCCACAGGCGGTGCTGTCCCAGCAGAGTAGACGTTTAGGATTCTCTTCCATGGTCATCATAGACCGACAGAGGCAGACGACGAAGGCTGGGTGACACACACGCGTTCGCCAGTCTTTTTTTCTTACTACTGTTATTTGTTTTGAAAAATCGTTCATCAAAACCGCAATCATGGAAGCGCAAAACCGCAATAATGGAATTATGGTTTGACCGGGTCGCGTGACCAGAACCACGAGTCCGTAACAAGCGGACTAGCTTCATGTTCGTCTGACAATGAGGAAGAGAAGTTCGCCAGCTACGCTGCTGTTGTGAACAGGTAAGTGTTATAAGCTAAATTATTCTTTATCCCTGAAAATTGTAATCAAAAATGACTTTTGACCGATCAGTAAATTACAACTGTGCGTAGCAGACCGCGGCGCACGAAGTCCGAAGTCCGTGTGCCGCGGTACACGGTTCGTGTGCCACGTCCGGACTGTGAACGCCCCCCCCCCCGCTACTCTTCTGTAGCGGATTGCAGATATATTGCAGATATTTCAGTACAAATGTGCGTAGTAGACCGCGGGGACTGTGCGCCGCGGTCGCCACATCGCCACATGACTGTTCCGTCATGTGGCGATGGGCGATGTCCGTCCTCTGTAGTGGGGGGGTGGGGGGTGGGAGTTGTTATCTTCTACATTACAGATATTTTAGAATAATTTTTAATGCACTGTAGGTTATTTTTTCTTCTAAAAAAAAGCCACACATTTTTTACGTGGCATGCTTCTTTGTGTGTGGGGGCTTGTTTGTTCATACATTCATGAATGAATGAATAAACAAGCCCCCCCCCCACACACACAGCCCTGAGTGTCACCTTTCATTAGAGCCCAACATCAAGCTTCTATATTGAATCATTCAAAAGTTACAGACGTTTTTCAAAATTGTGCCATTTGGCACAATTTGGCACAGTTCAAAAACGCTGGGAACAACCCAAGAAAAAAGCTGTGTAATATATTCATTTTTTGTGGTATTGTTACAAAATTTTGACCTCAGCTGGATAACACTTGGTTCTACATTTCTGTTACATTTTCCAGCCCATATCTGACAGCTGTGTGTTATTTGCAAGCATTTGTATCAAAAAAAAACATCCAGGCGAAATTTATTTTCTTCAAGTTCAGTATGTTTAGATGACTGTTACTCAGTGGCCGGAGCACTTAGAGAGATTATGACTATTTTGCCAAAAAATTCAAAGTGTTTTCTTTTAAATGAGACCAACCCCATGAAGATGCTGCAAAGGGTTGAAGAACAGCTTTTGATTTACTTTGGGTACGGGAAACTGACCAGAGTGCAAGGGGTTAATTTGGGGAGAGAAACACAGAAAGGCATTTCAGCACCATGGATAGAGTACTGCTCTACTATTAAGAACTGCAGACCACAGCTGAGGATGGGTCTAGACGACAGCAGCACTCAGGAGGAAAGCCCTGGGTGCTCTTCTATCCGGATTTAATGTGCCTGTAACGAGCCTGGCCCGAGGAGAGTCCCGTTAGCGTGCGCGCTGCTCTGCTGTCTTGTGACTGAAGGAGTTAATAACCGCCGTCTACTATTCAAAAAGTTCATAGTCAAAAGCTTGTGAATAAATCCCTTACCAACACTGAAATGGCATAGATCATAGACAAAATCACACTGCTTCCCAACTTTACCCGGTAATTACAATAATATAGTTGTTTAATCAAACAAAATAAAATTATTGAAGACTAAATCTGTACCTACCTCAGGAGAACCATCAGAGTCTCCAAAGATATCAGCAAAGTCTGTTGGACTTTTCCTCAGAGTCTGGTCAGCAAGCAGCGTGTTGTCATTGTAAGATGTCACAAACTTAAAGTCACTGGTTCTAGAGCCTGTTGTCAGGTAGGCGTCATAATTGTAAGTGCTGCGTAAAGTTCCTGTGCCATCAACATCTGCATAATTAGGAGGCAGATAAGCACTGGGGATGGCAACTGCTCCATCAAACAACAGTCTGGGTTTTCTCCTGCGACAAAACCTCAGACCCAGGATGATGATAATGAAGGTGAGAAAAAAGGTGGACACAGACACCAGCGCAATGATCAGATAAGAGGTCAGTTTAGAGTTCTTCTCATCATAGGAAATATCCTTCAGTTCTGGGATCTCAGCCAAGTTATCAGAAATCAGTAAATACATGGCACAGGTAGCAGAAAGAGAGGGCTGTCCGTTATCTTTCACTGCCACAATAAGGTTCTGTTTCATGCTGTCAGATTCTGAAATGTCCCGCTGTGTCCTGATCTCTCCACTATGCAGACCGATACTAAAAAGTCCCGGGTCAGTGGATTTGACTATGTGATAGGACAGCCAGGCATTCTGTCCAGAGTCCGCATCCACCGCTATGACTTTGGACACCAGAGAGCCTCCATGTGCAGCTTTGGGGACCAGCTCGGTCATGAAGGAGTTTCCCTCCGGGGCGGGGTACAGTATCTGAGGAGAGTTGTCATTCACATCCGATATGGACACACTGACGGTCACGTTGCTGCTGAGCGGAGGAGAACCGTTGTCTCTGGCAATTACCTGGACTTTAAAACTCCTGAATTGTTCATAATCAAATGACCTCACAGCGTGGATCACCCCTGTGTCTCCGTTAACGGATAGATAGGAGGACACTGGGGCTCCGTTCACCTCACCAGGTAACAGAGAATAAATCACTGTACCGTTCTGTCTCCAGTCGGGGTCTCGGGCACTAACAGAACATAAAGTGGAGCCAGGTTTGTTATTTTCAGTCACATATGTGCTGTAGGACTGTTCGTCAAACACAGGTGGGTTGTCGTTGATATCAGCTACAGATAAGTGAACAGTTTTAGAGGAGGGCAGAGGTGGAGAGCCCTCGTCAGTGGCAATGATTGTAATGTTGTAATCAGACACTAGTTCACGGTCCAGCTGTCCTGTGGTCACCAGAGAATAATAATTTTTAATAGAAGGAAGTAACTTAAAAGGGACACCCTGCTGAATGGAGCAACTGACCTGTCGGTTCTTCTCAGAGTCTCTGTCCTGCACATTAATGATGCCCACCTCTGTACCAGGAGACACGTTCTCTGATATGGGGTTAGACAGGGACTTTAGATAGATAACTGGAGGGTTATCATTCACATCAGAGATAGCAATAATTACTTTCGCATAAGATGATAATCCCAGGCCATCTTTGGCTTTGACACTTATTTCAAAGGACTTTGTAGTTTCATAATCAACAGCACTTGTTACTCGTATTTCACCTGATTTATGATCAATGCTAAATATCTTCTTCTCTTCTTCAGTTACATGAACAAAGTCATACGTCACATCTCCATTTACACCCTCATCTGCATCAGTTGCGCTCACTGTAACCACTACAGTGTCTACTGGAGAATTTTCAGGCAGACTGGCTTTATAAACAGCCTGACTGAACACTGGGGCGTTATCATTAGCATCCAGTACAGTAACGTGTATCACTACAGTACCTGATCTCTGAGGAGATCCACCATCTAGAGCTGTAAGCAGCAAATTAATTTCCTTTTGTTTTTCGCGATCAAGCTCCTTTTCAAGAACAAGCTCTATTGTATTTCCTTTAACAGCCAAATTGAAATTATCATTCTTTTTAAGGACGTACTGCTGAACTGAATTTTTTCCTACATCCGCATCACGTGCCTCTTCTACTGCAAAACGCGCACCGCTCACAGCTGACTCGCGAATTTCCAAATCCATCGAGTCCTCGTTAAATTGTGGTGAATTATCATTAATATCCTGAATGTGAAGACTGATTCGATGGAGCGCCAGAGGATTCTCCAGAACAAGCTCCTGTTTTAGGACGCACGTAGCCTTTCCGCCACAAAGCCCCTCTCTGTCGATCCGTTCGCCAACAATCAGCTCTCCGTTATTCAGGTTTAATTCACAGTAACGTTTATCAATCCCATCGGTGTCAATGCGGGCTCTTCTGTTGGACAGGGCCCGGATCGTCAGCCCCAGATCCTTTGCTATATTTCCAATAACCGATCCTCGTTTCATCTCCTCCGGGAGAGAATAGCTCAGGTCTCCATATGCGCCATGCAGTAAAAGGAGGAAACAGAAGCTCCACGACTGAAGAGCGATCATTTTGTAACCCATCATCAATATGAAGTGCCCAGTACGGTTAGAAACCTAATTTACTGACGAAGCATATTAGATGAACAGCAACAGCAATTTAGAGTAACTGTAACGACGTGCAGGGCAGTCTGTGGGTGTGAAGAAGCTCAAGCGCACAAAGGGAGGAGGATTTGTTTCTTTTAAAGCTGGTCTATAGCGTCACCTTGAGTTTTTTTCTTTCAATGGCACTGACACGAGAATTAAAAATTTTCATTTTTATTTTTTAAGTTACTGTGGCGTTGAATCTGTGAGCAGTTTAAATAAGGAATCATAAGGTAACCTATTTCTGTAACTAAATTATTTGCAATCCATCAGACACGTGCCAGTTCCAAGCCATCTACATGTAAAATATGCTGGGATATCTCCCATCTACAGGAGCAGACCAGAGCACTGAAGCTCATTGTCATTTAAACTGGTAGATCATCATATTCCTGGTCATCTTTACTGTATGTGAGCTGGTAAACTACGCAGCATCAGGCTGAATAACTGTGAGCGTGGCTAAACACAATGCAGAAGATTCAGAAGCACAACATTACAGGGTTTGTTATTGATACTCCCACTAATTAAATACTCATGATTAACTCTAAGTCCTATCAACCTGCTGATTATTAGACCCAGAAGGACTGTCTGTGCCCCAACTTAGTCTAACTTTCAAAAACCAACTTTATTGCATATTGACATACAAAAACATCTGAGGGTGGATTGCATGACGGGTATTTAATGTAAAAGATAATATGAATGCTTGAATCCTGCCTAACAGCATCTGACGGAATCACAGACACCCCGTGTAAAATTAAAACTACACAAAAAGTGAGAGAATATGCAAACATATATACTTTTTAATCAAAAATATCATGTAGGCCTATAAACGCAATACCAAGAAGGTATAAAAAATCAAACTATCTGATTATGTATTAGTTTATTCATTCCAACTACAGCAAATAATGTAAAGTTATTCAGACCCAGAAACCATCTATGCAGCTTCAGCCACTTAATCAACAAGGACAGACATTCAGTGTTTTCTCATTAGGATCAATTGGTACACACACATGCGTGCGGGGGGGGGGGGGGGGGCCCAGTGATCTCAGTGATCCCAGAAGCTATGTTGTCCGGGGCAATTTGCCTCTGATAGGGTCTCCCAAGACAAACTGGTCCTGGGTGAAGGGCCAGACTAAGAACGATCCAACAGACTCCCATGATAAATTCTAGATCAAGGATTCAGTGTACCCCGCCCGGTATGGGGTTACCGGGGCCCCACCCTGGAGCCAGGCCTGGGGGAAGGGCTCAAAGGCTAGCGTTTGGTGGCCGGGTTTCCACCCATGGGACCCAGCCGGGCTCAGCCCGAAGGAGTTACATGGGTCCGCCCTCCAGTGGGCTCACCACCTGCAGGAGGGATCATGGGGGTCCGGTGCTATGTGGATTAGGTGGCGGTCAAAGGCGGAGACCTTGGCGGACTGATCCCAAGCTTTCTAAACTGGCTTTTGGTACGTGGAATGCCACCTCTCTGGTGGGGAAGGAGCCTGAGCTGGTGTACGAGGTTGAGAGATACCAGCTAGATACTGTATAGTCAGCCTCACCTCAACACACAGCTCCGGTTCCAGAACCAGTCTCCTGGAGAGGGGCTGGAGCTTGGCCTTTTCTGGAGTTGCCCCGGGCGAGAGGCGACGAGCAGGGGTGGGTATTCTTGTATCGCCCCACCTTGCTGCCTCTATATTGGAGTTTTCCCCGGTGGACGAAAGGGTTGCTTCCCTGCGCCTTCGGGTTGGGAAACGGGTCCTGACCATCATTTGTGCCTATGCAACAAATGATGTTTCAGAGCACCCACCCTTTTTGGAGTCTGTGACTGGGGTGCTGGAGGGTGCTCCTCTTGGAGACTCCATTGTCCTACTGGGGGACTTCAATGCGCACGTGGGCAACGACAGTGAAACCTGGAGGGGGGTGATTGGGAGGAACGGCCTGCCCGATCTGAACCCGAGTGATGTTCAGTTATTGGACTTCTGTGCTAACCACAGTTTGTCCATAACGAACACCATGTTCAAGCATAAGGGTGTCCATATGTGCACCTGGCACCAGGACACCCTAGGTCACAGGTCGATGATTGATTTTGTTATCGTATCATCAGACCTGCGACGGTATGTCTTGGACACCGGAGTAAAGAGAGGTGCAGAGCTGTCAACTGATCACCACCTGGTGGTGAGTTGGATCCGATGGCAGGGGAGGAAGCCATTCAGACCTAGTAGACCCAAACGTATAGTGAGGGTGTGCTGGGAGCGTCTGGCTGAGGCCCCTGTCCGGGAGGTCTTCAACTCCCACCTCCGGAAGAATTTCAACCACATTCCGAGGGAGTCTGGAGACATGGAGTCTGAATGGGCCATGTTCTCCACCTCTGTTGTTGAAGCGGCGGCCCAGAGCTGCGGCCGCAAGGTGGTCGGTGCATCTCGTGGTGGTGACCCCCGAACCAAGTGGTGGACACCAGTGGTGAGGGGGGCCATTAAGCTGAAGAAGGAGTCCTATCAAGCTTGGTTGGCTTGTGGGACTCCCGAAGCAGCTGAGGTGTTCTGTCAGGCCAAGCGGAGTGCAGCTCGGGTGGTTGCTGAAGCAAAAACCCGGGTATGGGAGGAGTTCGGTGAGGCCATGGAACAAGACTTTCGGTCGGTCTCAAAGAGATTCTGGCAAACTGTCCGGCGGCTCAGGAGGGGAAAGCAGCTCCCCGTCCACACTGTGTATGGTGCGGATGTGACACTGTTGACTTCGACTGGGGATATCATCGGGCGGTGGAAGGAATACTTCGAGGATCTCCTCAATCCCACTGATACGCCTTCCACAGAGGAAGCAGGGTTGGGGGACGAGGGGGATGACTCGCCTATCACAGGGGCTGAGGTCAGCAAGGTGGTTAAAAATCTCCTTGGTGGCCGGGCCCCGGGGGTGGACGAGATTTGCCCTGAGTACCTCAAGGCCCTGGATGTTGTTGGGCTGTCATGGTTGACACACCTCTGCAACATTGTGTGGAGGTCGGGGGCAGTGCCTTTGGCATGGCAAACCAGGGTGGTGGTTCCTCTCTTCAAAAAAAGGGACCGGAGGGTGTGCTCCACCTTTAGAGGGATCACACTCCTCAGCCTCCCTGGGAAGGTCTATGCCAAGGTACTGGAGAGGAGAGTCCGGCCGTTGGTCGAACCTTGGATTCAGGAGGAGCAATGTGGTTTTTGTCCTGGCTGTGGCACATCGGACCAGCTCTTTACCCTCTCGAGAATTCTTGAGGGTTCATGGGAGTTTTCCCAACCAGTTTACATGTGTTTTGTGGACTTGGAGAAGGCATTTGATCGCATCCCTCATGGATTTTTGTGGGGGGGTGCTTCGGGAGTATGGGGTATCGGGCTTGTTGTTACGAGCTATTCGGTCTCTGTACGACCGTTGTGAGAGTTTGGTTCGTATTGCCAACACTCAATTGGAGTCATTCCCAGTGAGAGTTGAACTCTGCCAGGGCTGCCCTTTGTCACCGATCCTGTTCATAATTTTTATGGACAGGATTTCTAGGCGCATCCAGGGAATGGAGGGTGTCATGCTTGGTGACCACAGGAGCTCATCTCTGTTGTTTGCAGATGATGTTGTCCTGTTGGCTTCATCCAGCAATGACCTACAGCTCTTGCTGGGACGGTTTTCTGCTGAGTGTGAAGGGGCTGGGATGAGAATCAGCATCTCCAAGTCCGAGTCCATGGTCCTCAGCCGGAAAAAGGTGGATTGTCCTCTCTGGGTTGGGGACAGGCTCCTGCCCCAAGTGGAGGAGTTGTATCTTGGGGTCTTGTTCACGAGTGAGGGGAAAATGGAGCGAGAGATCGACAGACGGATTGGAGCAGCATCTGCAGTGATGCAGACGTTGTACTGGTCTGTTGTGGTGAAGAGGGAGCTGAGTTCTAAGGCAAAGCTGTTGATTTACCAGTCAATCTACATTCCTACTCTCACCTATGGTCATGAGCTTTGGGTAATGACCGAAAGAACGGGATCGCGGATACAAGCGGCTGAAATGAGCTTTCTCCGTAGGATTGCTGGACTCACCCTCAGAGATAGGGTGAGGAGCTCAGTCATCCGGGAGAGGCTCAGAGTAGAACCGCTGCTCCTCCACATTGAAAGGAGTCAGTTGAGGTGGTATTGGCATCTGATTAGGATGCCTCCTGGACGCCTCCCACTTGAGGTGTTTCAGGCACGTCCCACTGGGAGGAGACCCCAGGGCAGACCCAGGACTCGGTGGAGAGACTATGTCTCCCAGCTGGTCTGGGAACGCCTTGGTATCCTCTCTGAAGAGCTGGAGCAGGTGGCGGGGGAGAGGGAAGTCTGGGCTTCTCTGCTTGAACTGCTGCCTCCGCGACCCGGACCTCCGGAAAAGCGGTAGAAGATGGATGGATGGATGGATGTGCGTGCGCGTGCACACACACGCCTGTATGTATATATACATATATACTGTATATAAATCTCTATTGTAATACTGTATTTACAAACCATCTTTAATTATACATATGTGGTTCAGTTTGACAGAAAACCATACTCATGAATCATTGAAACATATAAACTAAATCAAGTGCACACGTTGAATTGTGAGTTTTATAAGAAATTCTTTATACAGTGGCACCGTAGACTACAATAACAGTCTGAACTAAGTCTACAGCCAGGTAGTGGAAGTAGACAGATGTCCCAGAAGGCCAAGATCATAGTAGATGTGTCATATGTTTATGAGGACTCACAATTAAAAAAAAACAAAAAACTAAAAAACTTTGTTTAAAACCCCTTACCATTCCAGCCAGTGTTCAGCCAATGTAAAATGTCCCACGGGCGGGACACCAGAATGGTAAGAGGTTCACACTTTGTCATTCACTATAAGCTAAAACCGTGTTCAGACATGAGTAATCCATGTGGAAAATAAGTTGTAAGTTAAACAATACACAAAACTGACTAGAAAAGCACCCAGAGAGCACATACCTAAACCAAGGCTCCTTCCGTCCCTCATGGATCACCTCCAAAATGTAGTGGGATTGTGTGCATAGGCCTAGAGCCACATCTGGTGAAAACTGCATCAAAGTCTGTCCATTAATTTTGGAGTATTGTTGCTAACACTTTGTGAGAAGATAAGAGCCTTGGCTAAGGTATGCATTCTCAGATCATCACCAAACTCTAATCATCTGTTCCCTGTACCATTACGTACCATTTCATGAAAATTTCATCAAAATCCATTCATAACATTTTGAGTTATGTTGCTAACAGGCAAACCAACAAACCAACCAATGCCGGCTAAAACATTACCTCTTTCGCTGGTGGAAGCAATTATATAACCATACAAGTTAACCAAACAATGTCCGTGAATGACCCAGTCAAAGAAAAAAAATGCGAAAAAGTCTGTCTGTCTGTCTAATAGAACACTAATGTTCTGGGAAAAGAAAAAATCGTGTCAAACTGAAATGAATTAATAGGGAAAAAAAGCAGAAATTCAGCACCAGGGACAGAGCAATATTTTTATTGTATTAATTAAATTTAGAGGCTTCATGTTTAATTTGAGTTTTTCCAACTTTTTGTTTAATCACTTTGGGATGCTTATACATTATATTTTTATTTACTTTGGAGGGGGCAGACAATGATTCTCTGACGGGGAAGACAGGGGCTAAGTTGAGGGGTGGTGGATGAAGAGGCGCTGCAGAGAGGCGTGCAAGACTGCGGCTCTGCTTCCTGGTCCCAACTCTTGAGTTGTCAAGGTTTTGGAAATTTGGATAAAAATGATGCCAGATTGTTAGATAAAAGAGACGCACCATCCAAAGTGGGATGGATGCCGTCTCATCTAATAAGACCAGGTTTTCCCAAAATGAGCTCCAATTGTCTATGTAGCCCACATCGTTTGCAGGACACCACACAGACAGCCAGCAGTTGAAGGATGACATGCGGCTAAACATGTCATCACTGGTCAGATTGGGGAGGGGCCCAGAGAATACTACAGACGCAGACATCGTTTTGGCAAAGCCACACACCAATTCCACACTAAGTTTTGTGACTTCCGACTGCCAGAGTCGGATGTCGTTAATTCCAGCATGAATAACAATTGTGGAGTATTTACAGCTACTTTTAGCCAACATTTACAAATTTGACCTGATGTCACCTGCTCTGGCCCCGGGAATGCATTTGACTGTGGCCGTTGGAGTCTCTAGGTTCACTTTTCTGACTACAGAGTTGCCAGTGATCAGAGTTTTTTCCTCAGCGGGTGTGTTGCTGAGTGGGGAAAAATGATTAGAGACATGAACAGGTTGGTGGTGAACCAGGGGCTTGCGACTAAGCTTCCTTCTCACCGTCACCCACCCTTTCTCTCCTGGCTGCTCAGGAGAGGTGGAAGCCGGGGGACGGCTAACAGGCCCTATGCTAGGGTGCTCCGCTGCAGCTAAGGGGAGTCCGTCATTATTAACTGGTGCTGACGGTATTTCAATGCAGCCGGAGCTGGGATTCCAAATCACACATCCTCGCCTCAAGCGCCTCAAAAAGACAACATTTATTACATTTACCATTAGCCCTAAAAAAGGCAGAGGTGTAGCTAAACATCTGACACAGAGAGCACACCAGAGGAGAAGGGGAAGGAAAGCTAGTAGCCATAGCTAGTGGCTAACACAAACACCGATGAAAGGTGAACAGAAGGATAAAGAGGGTGATTAAATGACATTGAGTGTGCACACAGGTGCAAGAGACTTGTTAAACAGAAGTGAGAGGTGACGGTAGATGGGGAAAAAAGCAATTAAAATACAATTAAAGGCAATAATCATGAGGAGAGCTAAGTGCAGCACAAATTACACAGACAGCCAGCAACACAGGAAGTGACAATATGTTACCACAGGAAGTGTCCAATCCAATCTACACCATTTGCTCTTGCAGTCAGAATTTTTATTTTTGATCAAGATCTGTTTTTAATTCACATATTAAACTTGTTTCTAAGGCTGCCTTCATCATTTATGTAATATTGCCAAGATTAGGAGCATCTTGTCTCAGAGTGATGCTGAGAAACTAATCCAAGCTTTTGTTAGCTCTAGGTTAGATTATTGTAACTCTTTATTATCAGGTTGTCCTAAAACATATTTAAAAAATCTTCAGCTGATCCAAAATGCTACAGCAAGAGTTTTAACAGGCACTAGAAAGAGAAATATCTCTCTGGTTCTGGCCTTCCTTCATTGGCTTCCCACAGAGTTTAGAATTAAGTTTAAAATCCTTCTTCTCACTTACAAAGCTCTAAATAATCAGGCCCCTTTTTATTTAAAATATCTGATACTACCCTATTATCCTAACAGAGCACTATGCTCCCAAAATGCAGGATTACTTGTAAAATCTAGAATCTCCAAAAGTACAATGGGAGGCAGGGCCTTCAGTTATCAAGCTCCTCTCCTGTGGAATAAGCTGCCAATCTAGATTAGGGAGTCAGGCTCGATTTCTGTTTTTAAGAACATGGTTAAAACCCTCCTTTTTGATATAGCCTAAAATTGGGGTGGGATCATGTGCCCCCGAACCCTTCCTTAGTTATGCTGCTAATAGGTTTAGACAGCCGGGGGACCTCCAACAATGCACTGGTCTTCACTCCTTTCTTCACTCTCAATGAAGTATTTTTGCTCGTAATTAACATCTGTTTGTTCTCTCCCATAGATTGAGTCCCCATCATGCTGTTTGCTCTCTACATGTCTGTTCTTTTCTTCTTCTTCTCTATCCCCTCACCCCCCCAGCCAGTCGCAGCAGATGACTGCCCCTCCCTGAACCTGGTTCTGCTGGAGGTTTCTTCCTGTTAAAAGGGAGTTTTTCCTCTCCACCATCGCCAAGCGCCTGCTCACAGGGGATTGCCTGATCGCTGGGGCTTTCTGCAATTGTGAGGGTTCCCCTACAGTTGAAAGTGCTATGAGATGACTGTTGTTGTGAAATGGCGCTATATAAATAAAGTTGAATTGAATTGAATTATTTTCGCAAATACAAAAGATCTCCATTAGGAAGACTCAAGATCACTTTTATTTATAGATAAAGCCTCCTTTTTTTTTTTTTTTTTTGTTACTTATTTGTACCCATAGGTAAGACTTGGTTTACAGTCTGGTGACAAGCCACCGGCTGCTGGTCGCTGCGTGCGTGAGCGCCCTAAACCTACATGTTTTTGGTGTGCGGGAGGAAACCGGAGAAATCCCGTGCAACACGGGGAGAACATGCAAACTCCACACAGCTCACTGTTGGTCGGGGGCTGGGATCGAACCCACGATCTCATGATCCCCACGATCCCCCGGCCGAGGGTAAAACTGTGCTGCCACAGTGCTAAACCACTGCGCCACCGTGCAGCCGTATCACCTTGCCACTGCCATTCCATTTTAAAACACTTGTTGAACTTCTTCCCCTAATATCCACAACTTCAAATCATCCACACAATCATTTTCAAAGTGGCTCATAAAATACCACAACAGTGTAATATTAGATACAAAGTAATATGAAAAAGAATGTATATTAATCCAAACATCGATCAATATGGTTCAGGGGAAAACAGCAAAACTAAGATGAATTCATCCTTAAAAATTCACAAACTTCAGAATCATTGATGCCTAACCCCCCACTTAAAAAAGGGCAGTGTATGCTTGGATCCTTTTGAAACCAAGATCAGTGAATTCAAAAAATGTCTACAAAATAGAAGTAAAGAATGCTTGTCTGTTAGAAATAAACTATGTTTTAAACCCACAGAAGAAAAAAAAAACTGCTCATTTCAACAAAAAGATGTAATATCTCAAATTCTAAGGCTGCTGAGATGTCCCTAATTAGTGCAAACTAGTGCATTGCCCATAGAACGCAAGTATTCCTGTCTGAAACAGGTATCCCAATCAGGCTTTACAGGCCCAAATGTAGGTTGTGTTTGAAAGTGGAATACAAAGAGGTGTAGCCTATCTGTAGGCACATGTTAGACTTTGACAAATATAAAAGGGAGTAAATGGCACTAAGATTTATTTGATTGTTTGAATATTATTTAAAGAATACCTAAATATTGAAAATGAATGGGACATCCAGTATTGGTGACTCTTTCTGATCCCTTATTTGTTTGTCAGACCACTTATTTGTGTGATCTTTTATCCCTTACATTCAAGATAATAGTGTATCTTTCACTTTAGAAAATGGGAGTTGTTCAATCGTCATTGTAATTACTTTAGTTTATATCACTGTTCAGTGATGGAGTTGAGTGTAATACTGAATTTCTACTGTGTATCGTCAATAAACTCATGCAGTACTATAACAGGACACGTTTACAAACATTTGAGACCCATTAGCTGCTGCTTTACCCGTATGCCTCCAAAGGACTGTGATCCACCGGTTCAGCGGCTGCTCCCCCCGGCGCACCTGGTGTTCTTCATGCCAAATTCTCCATTAGACCTAAGCAATCATAGCAACTTTATGGTATAATTATTTAAGCATTAAACCTTAAGTCTGTCTTTTGTCGTAATTTGCACTATGGGTAGCAAACTGTACATGGACTGCTGTTGTTGTTTTTCCAGCCTTATTCATTTTCTTTTTTTACATTGCGCACACCACTGAAGAGAAGAGAGAGAGAAATGCTATTTCAATTCTCCTGTATGTCCTGCACGTATATCAGCTGTTCTGATAGATATGCTGTCAGAACGCTGATGGATCCAATCAACTGATCGCTTGAACTATAGAGCTCAACTGTTTTTCATGATAAATCAGACTCGGGGCAAAAGCACACTCCATGCATTGTCTTTTTTTTTTTCACTTTATTGAAAATAACTTTTCTTTTATCAAAATCAGTTAGTGTGCCTTTGAGCCAGCGTCTGGCTGCCACTTCTCCCGGCATGTTGTGTTGATTTGTCAGACCAGGTGTAACAGGCCGAATTAACCCCCGCCCAGAATAAACCCGGGTATAGTTTGGCCCAGGCCAGCCTATACCCCGGGGGATAAACTGGCCTAGGCCAAACTATATCCCGGAGTGTAAAAGAGCCTAGGCCAAACTATACCCCTCCAGGCCAGAATATACCTCTCTTGTGTAAAGAGGTTTTGATTGTATTTACACATATTTACAACACAACACGTCACCACGTCCTGATGTCACTACATTACGTTACCTAAAGTTATTTTCAGCTGATCTGACTTATGTTGGAGTTTGGGGCTCTTGTTTGTGTGGTAAGGGTGGTGGCTCCGCCTTTCTTGTTCCGCCACTACCCATGGGTATAAGAGGGCAGCGGGCATGAGGGGCAGTCTCTTGGACACTTCTCTGCCTGGCGGATGCGCTTGTATTGTGAGAAGTGCCTAATAATAAACATGTGTTCAGTCTTACACTTTGCCTTGTCCTTGGCTCCTATTACAGACATAACATTTGGCAACGAGGATAAAAGCAGATATGGACACGTGTGTGACTTCTATTAGGCCGTTTTTGGAGCTTCCCAGTGAGACACCTGTCCCTTGGTCAAGGTGGTTCATGGCGTTCCCAACATATTTGGTGGCGCGGGACCTCGGGAAGCTGGAGAAACTGAGGGCATGCGCTTTGCTGGTTCATAACCTGGGAATGGAGGAACAGCGAATTTTGAGTATGTTAGGTGATTGTAATAGTTTTGAGGAAGTGGTGGAGCTAAAGGAGCACCATTTTTGCACCCCGGAAAACGTCATCTTCTGTAGGATTCAGTTTCGACAGTGCAGCCAACGGGTTGGAGAGTCGGTGCAGCGGTGCTGCGCTCCTCCGCTCCACCCAACGGAACCGACAGTATGCGGACCGCAGGTGGCTTCCAGTGCCCAGATATACAGTTGGACAGAAGGTGTGGCTATCGGTGGACCAGGTGCCTCTAAAAACGGAATCTCGTAAGCTGTCATTTCGCTTACTGGGGCCGTTTTCCATCTCCCAAATCATCAATGATGTGACAGTCCGACTGGAGCTTCCGCCAGCTCTCCGTATTCATCCAACCTTCCACGTATCCAAGATCAAGCCCCTCTCTGCCAGTCCTCTCTGCCCCCCCCCCCCCACCGAAGCCTCCTCCTCACCCTCGGATCCTCGACAGTCAGACCACCTACACCATTCTGAGAATTCTGGATGTTCGCCGTTGGGACCAGGGGCTGCAATACTTGGTCCACTGGAAGGGCTATGGACCTGAAAGGTCATGGATTCCCCGGTCGTACTTCCATGACAAGGGGATGGTCCAGGCCTTTCACTGAGCCCAACCCAACAAGCCCGGTGGGCCACCAGGAGGCATCTCTTGGGGGGGCACTGTTATGATCTGGTGAGCGCACTCCCCCTCCCGTCCTGTGGGAGGGTCCCCGGCTCCGCAGGTAATCAAGACACCTGCGTGAGTGGACGCACCTGTCTCTTTGCTGCCAGCGCTTAAAAGGACCAGTTTGTGAACGCTCCAGCATTGGTTCGTTGGGTATACTGCCATAAAGAATTAAGTAAGTAAAGTTTTAATTATCTCGGAACCCAGTGAATAATCTGTCTCTTTCTCCTTCTCAGGTTGCTGCCATCTCTGTGGTGTGTCCCCGGGGGTTCGTTGTGCGCTCACCTGCTCCTTCATCATCGTCTTCACTCCATGTCGCCTACTCCACCCGGTCAGACATCTCACCGGCCCTACTCATCTGTAGCTTCCATCCCCATTCATCCTTGCCTTCCTGGGTTCCTCGTCGGGCTCTCTGCTCTCACTCGTAAGAGTTCTTTCTCCCTATGATTCATTATTACTTGCCTCCCTCCTCGTTCTAATCTCCCTCCTTACAGGCTGCTCTCTCCTCTGGTGAGTGAAGTGTTGTTTCCACTAATTTTGCTTCAACTCTTTTCAGTAAAATTGTGTGTAAAATTTTGCCTCTCTGTATTGTGTGCATTCTCTGGTGTAGCATCTTGCACATGGGCTGATATTTCTAGTAATCATGACAGCAGCCCCGTCCCCCCGGGTCATTTTGACAGCTCAGCTCAACATAAATAAATGCAACAACACTGTGAAACTTAGCTATAGGGCCACAAACAACACATGAAGATTTCAAGATTACACTTTATTATTTATGATAATTACACCTATTTCATATATATATTTATAATTTTATTCGTAAAGTGCAATGCATCAATATAATGTTGATGCATTGCACTTTATGTGGCAATGCTACAATATTAAAACCATATCCCAGTGCTTACATTGTCTCTCAGTGTCAAACAAACATACAGTAGTGTTTAGAATCTGCACTTTCGATTTTACTTTCCATTTCACTTTCCGTTTTTAGCTGCTGCAAATTTACACCAAACGTGATGAAAATAATCAGAAAAACATGACGGAAATTGTTCATCATAACTCTGTTTTTACTTGCCCTATACACAATTTTAAAACTGGGAAAGAGTTTTGAATTTGCACTTTCAACACAAGTTGAAATAATGATGCTGTGTCTTGCTGCCACCTTGTCCTAAAGCAGTCACGTGATTTGAATTCGGTGGCGGGACTTCTCACAATGATGGAAGACCAACTGTATGACCAGCTTTTGACTGTCTTCACTGCAACACAAAAGTACCCACCGTGGATCTACAGTATACCGCCAGAGAAACATGTAAATGCCAAGTCCCATTTCAGACAAACAGCTAAGCCCTATCGAGCACAAGAAGGGATTCTCTACCACTGGGAACAGGAGGTACTTATGAAAAGCTGACTGCCAAATGTCCTGCAGGCCTGTCATGACAACCAGGTTTCTGGTGGCCATTTTGGCAGAAATAAAACATTAGCCAAAATGTCTGACCATTATTACTGGAAGGGGATGAAGAATGACGTTCACCAACATGTCAAAGCCTGTCAAAAATGTTTTGTCATAAATCCCAAAGTAAGCAAAGAGGCTCCACCACTCAACAGTATACCAGTGCCTGGAAAAGAACGAAGCTTAGTCGGGATTGATATGATTGGTCCCCTTCAGGAAACATTGAATGGCAACAAATATATAGTTGCTGTCACTAATCATTTCTCCAAGTGGACTGAAGCAACAGCTGTCCCAAATAAGAGTGCCAAGTCAATAGCAAATTTTTTGTACTCCGTTATTTGCCGCCTTGGCTGCATGGACACTCTGATTAGCAATCAGGGACCAGAGTTTGTGAACTCAATCATCGATTACCTGATGGAGCATTTTCAAACAGATCATCACATTTCATTTGCCTGCCTCCCACAAACTAATGGCCAGCAGGAATGTGACAATTGAACATTCAAAGAATCTCTTAGTAAGCTTGTCATTGACCAAGGAAACAACTGGGACCAGCTCATCCCTGATGTGCTGTTTGCCTATCACACATCTGTGCATGCCTCAACCAAGTGCACTCCATTTGAGGTTATGTATGTACAGAAGGCCAAGCTTCCTATGGACCTCGAATCTTCAGAACATGATATTGTGGACCCTATGTCCCTTCCAGATGATGCTAACCCTGATGTGCTGGATACACTGACAACCATCCATAAAAAGCTCCACTCAACCATCAGTACCAATATCCACTCTGCCCAGGAACACCAGAAGCATGCCTTTGGTCGCCGACACAACACCGACAAAGAAATCACTGCTGGCTCCACCATTTATATCAAGAATCAGCACCATATTCATTGCATGGGTTCAAAGATGGAGCCACGCTAGATTGGACCCTACACGGTTGTGGAATCCTTGACCAACGGAAGAGTAAAACTCAAGAACAAAAAGACTGGTAAGATATTGAGGAGCATCTACCATGCCAGCAACCTTAAGATTTACCAGGATCAAGGGGCTTCACCATCACCCCAGTCCCCTGATGATTGTCCCACTGACTCTGCCAATGACAGCCCAAAGCAAAAGACACTCAAAAGACCACATGAAGAATCAGACAATGATCACATTCACATTTCACAGAAACAAGCAGACCAAAACTTTCAACCCACTACCATATTCAGGAAGGAAGTATATTAGCACTGCTCTTGACCTTATGTTTCATAAAGTTGTGTACTATGGGCACACAGGGAACCTTGGACAACCACTGCGTA
The DNA here is from genome assembly GCA_020510985.1 of Pholidichthys leucotaenia. Classification (NCBI taxonomy): domain Eukaryota; kingdom Metazoa; phylum Chordata; class Actinopteri; order Cichliformes; family Pholidichthyidae; genus Pholidichthys; species Pholidichthys leucotaenia. Next base: position 37,740,623 of record CM035840.1, on the reverse strand, counting down.
CATACAAAACCAAAGGTGATGGAAACTGCTACTTCCGGGCCATCAGCTACATCCTTACAGGATCAGAGGACAACCACTCCCTTCTCCAAGATAAAGTCATCCACCACATGAACACTGCCTTGACAGAAAAACTACAGAATTACTTGAACTAAAATGTGAATGAATATATAAACACCTCTGGCATCTGTGGCGATGGAGTCTGGGCAACTGATGCAGAGATCATGGCCACATAAGCGAATCTGTTGGGTTGTGACATCATAATCCACACAAAAGTCAGCGACTCCATGGACTGGCTGACCTACCCCGCAAGCTTCAATATTCAGTCCACAACAGAACATGTACTTTATCTTGAACAGAAGCATTGTCATTTTGATGTTGTTATCCGTGTTTAACTTTGTACATTTATATTATAGCGAGGACTTGCTAGTCTTAGAAGTTAAGTTTCAGGATGTCGTGAGTTTTATCACATTATGAGCAGTCCAGTTAATTCAACATTATGTTGCAATTGCATTATATTGTTTATGTGTTCTGTGTGTTCAGAGTTGTGGTTTTATTTCAATATTTAGCTTTCTCAATTAATTTACCTGACAAAGCTGAAACCCCAATAAAATGTTAAACAAGAGCACTCTGAGGCAAGTGCAAGATCCCCCGCCTCCCTTTTCTTTGAGGATCCCAAACTTGCAGATGGAGAGCAGGGTTCAACTTTTCAATATAATTACTGAGGCCAAATTGACAAACCTATCATCCATCAATATACAACAAAGTATAGAACCCATAGTTGTAGGGCAGGATTCCAAGGTGAACCTGTGTAGCAAATGTGGTGACCCTAGCTGTACTCCTACAGTAATAAGTCATAGGGAATGTTAACATTGACCTTTGACTTTTGATCCCAAACCCATAGCAGAGGTCAGGATCCCAAGGTGAACCTGTATACCACGTTTGGTGGCCCCAGGTTTATTTGTTTTATACTAGTATTACATTTACCATAGTGCAAATGGAATGTTAACCTTGACCTTTGGTCCCCAAATCCATAGTCAGGTCAGGGTGTAAGTCATCCAAGATGCATCTTAGATTCAACTACTGTATCGATTTGAAAAGCCTACATCATTTCTTTCAGTAGTTATTGTGTTTAGAAGATTTAGGGAAAATCTGATCTCTGACTTCAAGGTCATCTGATGAGAGTCAAATGGCAATATGTGCATCATCAGAGTATATCAAACCATGGTGCCCGGTTTCAAAACAATCAAAACAAAACTGTAGGAGAAGTTGATTTCACAAAAGTAGGACGGACAGACAGACCCATAAAATAATCCCCCTTCAGTCTTCGACCCCTTTGGGACTGGCGGGGCATAAAAAAAATAGAAAAGCACTCAGAGCGTATAACTTCACCAAGTCTCCTTCTATCCCTCATGGATCACCTGCAAAATGTAATGGGTTCGTGTGTAGGCCATGAGCTAGTTGTGGTGAAAATTGCATCAAAGTCTATCCAGTAGTTTTGGGGTATTCTTGCTAACACACTGTGCGAAGATAAGAGCCTTGGCGCAGGTATGCATTCTCAAATCATCACCAAAATGGTATGGGTTCCTCTCTAGGCCAAGGACAACCTCTGATAAAAAGTTAATCCAAATCCATCCAGTAGTTTTTGTGTAATCCTGCTGCACAAATACAAACAAGGTCCTTGGTGGAGGTATGCACTCTCAGATCATCACCAAAAGTTAACGGGTTCATCATTGGCCCAAGGGCTACCTTTGGTGAAATTTTCACCTAAATCTGTCCAGTAGTTTTTGCGTACTCCTGGGAAGGGGAGGGGGGTATAAATTGGCCCAGGGGGTATGAATTAGCCTAGGCCAATTCATACCCCGGAATATGAATTGGCCTAGGCCATAATATACCCGGGATATAATCTAGCCTAGGCCGCTTTAACCCCGGGTATAGTCTGGACTGGGGGTATACTGTGACCTGTTACACCGGTCCCCGCTGATGCCCAGCCCAGTCTGCTCGCGCACCTCATTTTCCACATATGGTGAATTATCCTTTAGACCTACACAATCACGGCAACTCTATGGTATAATTTTTTAAGCATTAAAGCTTCAGTATTATCTTGTTCTATCGTTCTAACTTTCATTTCCTTGTTTTGTCCTGGGAACACTATGGTGACAGGTTGTGATGCTGTGTGTTATCAAATCAGCATGGTTGTGATGGTGCATATTGTCCAATAAACATGGCCAGGATACTGCATATTGTCCAATAAGCATGGCCGTGATGCTGCGTACTGTCCAGTCAGCACGGAGTCAATCTGAAACCCTGCCCACACTTCTTGAAGCCAGCTCATGAAGAGACACAGAGCGGTGGCTGAAACTTTTATTGATAAAAATTACAAATTTTGACTGAGCAACTCCATATTTGGGGATGCACACCCTCATAACCTCAGGAAACTTGTCATGAATGCCCCTATGGGGCAGGAAGACAGACCCAGGCGCTGAATCACATTGGTGACATTTATTAACAGAAAAAAACATAAGGGTCCAAAATAGTGCTGACAAATAAAAAAAAGGTAACAAATAATAACTTAGAACAGTGATCCTCAGAGCAGACAGCGCTCTGGAGAAGTGAACATACTTCAGAGGCTGGGAGAAGTCCAGTGACAAGAAGAATATCCAATGTAGTCGCAACAAGACAGGGAAAAGGCAGTGCTTAAATACCATACAGTTTAATAAGGCTCAGGTGCAGGCAGGCTGAGTGAGCCGGTAACCTAATTAGGCCAAATGCCCACAGCTGAGATGAACGGGAGATAACCTGTGGGCAGTAGTGGGAGTGTCTGGGAAGAAGAGGCACAAAAGTAAACAACCCACAAAGCAAATACAGAAATAGACAAAAATCAACTAAAAGACAAACAATACTTAGAAATAAAGTGAGAGTCTAAGCTCAGTAAAAACATGAGCTCAGACACATGACAGAGCCCCCCCCCCCTTAAGTGGTGGACACCAGACACCCCCAGGTAACACCCAAAGGACCCCTCCCCCTCCCCCCCCCCCAAGAGAAAAAGGTACAGCAAAACCACCCTGGGAGGGAGGTGGGGGAAACAGGCTAGCAGCGAAGGCACAATTCCACTCATGAACCACACCTGCACCAGGTCAGACCCTAGGACCCCAAGGTCCCAGAGCTTCAGAGTTCAGGTGGCCAGCCAAAGTCCCAGGCCAGCTGGATGGCCAGGTGGAATAAGTCAGGTGGCCTGCCAGAGAAAATGGACCACCCGATCCAGCGACCCAGTCTTTCAGGCGGCCGGCCAGCATTCTTGAGCCACCAGGATGGGAGGGGTGATCCAGGAGGTGGCTCCTCCACGGGAAGGCACGATGGTGGGAAGCAGGGCCGGAGGAGGGGGACCACAATGGTATCTGGTAGCGGAGGAGGAAGGGGGACCCCGACGGCATCTGGCAGAGGAGGAAGGGGGACCATGACGCCTTCAGTGGTCTTGGCCTGAAATAACGTAGCACAAGCGGTGGCTCCGGGGTGGAGCTCTGCAGCACCCGTGGTGGCTAGGGCTGGAGCTCTGCAGCATCCACGGTGGTTCAGAGCTGGAGCTCTGTAGCACCGATGGTGGCTCCGGGCTGGAGCGCTGTAGCACCCACGGTGGACCAGGGCTGTGCCAACGCTGCACACTCGGCGGACTCAGGTTGGGCCAATGCTATACCCTCGGTGGGCCAAGGCTGTGTGCAGGCTGGGCCCGGGCTGGGCCAATGCTGCACCCTTGGTGGGTCTGGGCTAGGCCAATGCTGCATCCACGGTGGAACCTGGCTGGGGGGTAGCGCCCATGGCGGGCCCATGCTGTAGCACACACACCCATGTTGGGTTAATGCTGGGGCGCAGCACCCACGAAGATTCGGTCCATGGAGGAGGAACCCAGACGACGGCCTTGGGCAGAGGAGGAGCTGGACCCACAATGTCCTCAGTGGGGGGAGCTGGACCCACAACGTCATCAGGTGGTGAGCCTGGATCCACGGAGGCATCTCGCAGTGGTGGATCTTCTCCGGTGACCCTTGGAGAAGGCTCAGGAAAGACAGATAGAAAAACGTGGTTAGGTTCGCCGGCAGCGGCAAGGTGAGCCAAGGCGCAGCTTATGGCTGCACCCGACTCTCCTCACCAAGAGCCAGGCAAGATTTCTCCAACACAGACATGAGGAAAACAAAGGAGATCACTTGCCTGAGCTCAAGCTTCACCACCGTCCAGGACTCTGTCGATCCAAACGATGATGCCTCGGGCCCAGTCTCTAGGAGGTCCAGCTCTGGTTCCTATTCTGCTGCAGTGGCCTCCATAGCAGGCATGATGGCTGGTTCAGTCTCGTCTTCCCCAGGCAAAGGAGCCCACGCTGGTGACTTGTTCGGTGTGGCAGCTGGGGGTTGGCTCACCGCTCATGCCGGGATATGGTTCTCCCAGACCTCTGGCTCCTCCTGCATCAGGTGGCCCAATCCCAGGGCCCACGGAAAAGAAGGAGACACGGAGAGGGCTGGTGAGCAATTGGAGGCTGCAGCAGGTTGTGAAAGCTCAGGGGGCTGCACACCCTGAGCCTCAATACCAGGAATCAGGCAAGGCATGTCATCATATGTTGAATGAGAATAAAATGACACTTGCTGTAATCCCAGTCTTCGGTGTTGCCTGCTGCAGCCGGTGTAGTATCCTCTCTCTCTGTGGCTGTGGCAGCAGTGGGCCCCTCAGAGGATTGTAGAGGAACCACCCCTGCTGGCACGGAGATGGACTGAGCCGGGGAAAAAATGGATAAGCCCTCGGCAGCGGGAGCGGGTGCCGAAGTAGCACAGGAATTGTCAGCTACAGCACAGGAAGGGGCTGCGGATCCAGCTGAGAGAGAGAGCGAGAGGATGGGTGTACAGCCGAGGGGGGCTGCTGTTTCAATGTAGGAAAAATGACTGCCAGAGAGGCGGGAGGATTCCTCTGGCTATCCGATGCCGGAGAACGTTGTTGTGGTGTTGCTGAAGTTGGTGAGCCAGGAGAGGGGATGGACTTCTGCCGGGTTGGGCGCCTCCGCAGCAGCTTCGGTCCAGCGGGAGGTGACCCATTGTCAGTCCGGGGAACGAGTGTTGAAGCGTGGAGACTGTAGACAGCAGGTCTGCATATTGGGGACCGGGATGAGCCTCCAGAATCCCCACCACTCCATATAGGCTCCACCAGGCCTTCTTGGATCTGCTGGCGGCGAGAGCGTCATCCATGCAACTTTGGATGAAATCCGCAGCCCATTCGTCCTCCAAGCTTGGAGACCCTGCTGCCATTCTCCGTTTACTCGAGTGAGGCCAGCGAGCTGGGGACATCATGAGCTCCAAGACAGGTGAGTGAGAAAAAACACCAAAAAAGGACAAAATATACAAAATGCAACAGCTGGGTATTACTCTGGTGACTACATTCTATCATGAATGCCCCTATGGGACAGAAAGACAGACCCAGGTGCTGAATTGCACTGGTGACATTTTAACAGAAAAAACATAAGAGTCCAAAATAGTGCTGACAAATAGAAAAAGGTAACAAATAATAACTTAGAACAGTGCGCCTCAGAGCAGAGAGCACTCTGGAGAAGTGAACATACTTCAGAGGCTGGGAGAAGTCCAGTAACGAGAAGAATATCCAATGTAGTCGCAACAAGACAGGGAAAAGGCAGTGCTTAAATACCATACAGTTTAACAAGGCACAGGTGCGGGCAGGCTGTGCGAGCCGGTAACTTAATAAGGCCAACTGTCCACAGCTGAGATGACCGGGAGATAACCTGTGGGCAGTAGTGGGAGTGTCTGGGAAGAAGAGGCACAAAAGTAAACAACCCACAAAGCAAATACAGAAATAAACAAAAATCAACTAAAAGACAAACAATACTTAGAAATAAAGTGAGAGTCTGAGCTCAGTAAAAACGTGAGCTCAGACACATGACAAAACCACGTCTAAAATCTTAAGCCAGTCTGACAAACGGTTCAAGAGATATGTGTTGAACACACAAACACACACACACGCACACACGCAATCACTCACATGCTTTTTGTGACTTTATAGATAGATGTATGTACTCATATCTCAGGAAAACTATGCATTATCCAAAAACATCAGCATACTCTGGTTAACTTTTCTTCAGAAATGTACATCTAATTCATAATAGAAAGATACATGGCAATGTCAAAGCAAACAAAATGTAAAAAGGCATCATGAAAGGCAGGGCAAACAAAAGCAGTATAGCATCATGGAGAGAGTAATATTTTGAGTAAAATAGAATACTGGCAATTTTGTGATAACATCTTTACCAAACAATGGAATCCCATGTATCACAGTCATAAACACAATGCTTCATTTCCTATGTCCAATTAAACAATTAATTAAAAGTACAATTTCAGAAAACTTAATCAGAATGAGTGAAAAACAGCAATAATAAAAAAAACATGTTTTTTTAGTTAAACTAAAGGGGATTAATCAAAAATGTGTGCCTACCTCAGGAGAACCATCAGAGTCTCCAAAGACATCAACAAAGTCTGTTGGACTTTTCCTCAGAGTCTGGTCAGCAGGCAGCGTGTTGTCATTGTAAGATGTCACAAACTTAAAGTCACTGGTTCTAGATCCTGTTGTCAGGTAGGTGTCATAATTGTAAGTGCTGCGTAAAGTTCCTGTGCTGTCAACATCTGCATAATTCGGAGGGAGATAAGCGCTGGGGATGGCAACTGCTCCATCAAACAACAGTCTGGGTTTTCTCCTGCGACAAAACCTCAGACCCAGGATGATGATGATGAAGGTGAGAAAAAAGGTGGACACAGACACCAGCGCAATGATCAGATAAGAGGTCAGTTTAGAGTTCTTCTCCTCATAGGAAATATCCTTCAGTTCTGGGACCTCCGCCAAGTTATCAGAAATCAGTAAATACATGGCACAGGTGGCAGAGAGAGAGGGCTGTCCGTTATCTTTCACTGCCACAATAAGGTTCTGTTTCATGCTGTCAGATTCTGAAATGTCCCGCTGTGTCCTGATCTCTCCACTGTGGAGACCAATAGCAAAAAGTCCCGAATCAGTGGATTTGACTATATGATAGGACAGCCAGGCGTTCTGTCCGGAGTCCGTGTCCACCGCTATGACTTTGGACACCAGAGAACCTCCGTGTGCAGCTTTGGGGACCAGCTCGGTCATGAAGGAGTTTCCCTCCGGGGCGGGGTACAGTATCTGAGGAGAGTTGTCATTCACATCTGATATGAACACACTGACGGTCACGTTACTGCTGAGTGGAGGAGAACCGTTGTCTCTGGCCATCACCTGGACTTTAAAACTCCTGAACTGCTCATAATCAAACGACCTCACAGCATGGATCACCCCTGTGTCTCCGTTAACAGATAGATAGGACGACACCGGGGCTCCGTTCACCTCACCGGGTAACAGAGAATAAATCACTGTACCGTTCTGTCTCCAGTCGGGGTCTTGGGCACTAACGGAACACAAAGTGGAGCCAGGTTTGTTATTTTCAGTCACATATGCGCTGTAGGACTGTTCGTCAAACACAGGTGGGTTGTCGTTGATGTCAGCTACAGATAAGTGAACAGTTTTAGAGGAGGACAGAGGTGGAGAGCCCTGGTCAGTGGCAGTGATTGTAATGTTGTAATCAGACACTAGTTCACGGTCCAGCTGTCCTGTGGTCACCAGAGAATAATAGTTTTTAATCGAAGGAAGTAACTTAAAAGGGACACCCTCCTGGATGGAGCAGCGGACCTGTCGGTTCTTCTCAGAGTCTCTGTCCTGCACGTTAATGATGCCCACCTCTGTACCAGGAGACACGTTCTCTGCTATGGGGTTAGACAGGGACTTTATATTGACTATAGGGGGGTTGTCGTTCACATCAGAGATAGAAATAATTACATTTGCATAAGATGATAATCCCAGGCGGTCTTTGGCTTTGACACTAATTTCAAATGACTTTGTAGTTTCATAATCAACAGCACTTGTTACTCGTATTTCACCTGATTTATGATCAATGCTAAATATCTTCTTCTCTTCCTCAGTTACATGAACAAAGTCATATGTCACATCTCCATTTACACCCTCATCTGCATCAGTTGCGCTCACTGTAACCACTACAGTGTCTACTGGAGAATTTTCTGGCAGACTGGCTTTATAAACAGCCTGACTGAACACTGGGGCGTTATCATTAGCATCCAGTACAGTAACGTGTATCACTACAGTACCTGATCTCTGAGGAGATCCACCATCTAGAGCTGTAAGCAGCAAATTAATTTCCTTTTGTTTTTCGCGGTCCAACTCCTTTTCAAGAACAAGCTCTATTGTGTTTCCTTTAACAGCCAAAATGAAATTATCATTCTTTTTAAGGACGTACTGCTGAACTGAATTTTGTCCTACATCTGCGTCGCGTGCCTCCTCCACCACAAATCGAGCTCCCCTGTCTGCCGACTCCTGGATCTCCAAATCCATCGAATCCTCATTAAATTGTGGTGAATTATCATTAATATCCTGAATGTGAAGACTGATTCGATGGAGCGCCAGAGGATTCTCCAGAACAAGCTCCTGTTTTAGGACGCACGTAGCCTTTCCGCCACAAAGCCCCTCTCTGTCAATCCGTTCACCAACAATCAGCTCTCCGTTATTCAGGTTTAATTCACAGTAACGTTTATCAGTTTCATCGGTGTCAATGCGGGCTCTTCTGTTGGACAGGGAGCGGATCGTCAGCCCCAGATCCTTGGCTATATTTCCAATAACCGATCCTCGTTTCATCTCCTCCGGGAGAGAATAGCTCAGGTCTCCATATGCGCCATGCAGTAAAAGGAGGAAACAGAAGCTCCACGACTGAAGAGCGATCATTTTGTAATCCATCAAGTTCCCAGCACGATTAAGAATTTAGAATACCAAACGGACAAAGCACGCTACAGTAACAGCAATTTCGTGCGCCTGTAACAACGTACAAGGCAGTCTATGGGTGTGAAGAAGCGTCAATGCGCAAAGGGTGGAGGATCAGTCTTTTTAAAGCTGGTCTATAACGACACCTTGAGGTTTTTTTCTTCAATAGCAATGAATCCACAAAACACAAGCGGGACCTCAGGTTTGTTATGTTGTTAATTTACCCTGTTGTTGAAACTTGAACAGAAAGTTGCCATGACCTGCCTAAATCAGGATGCTATCATTTATTTCAATGACTAAATTCCTTTCAGTCAATCGAAGGTGTCCATTCAAAGCCTTCTGCAATGTAAAATACAGTAAATGTCTACCATGGACCAAGACCAAACAAGAGCACTGAAGCTCGTTATATAAACCATTAGATCACGAGATCCCTGCTCATCCTTACTGTATGGTATATGTTCAATTAAGCTGCATCAGGCTGAATAACTCTGATGGTACAATCACGGCTAAACACAGTGCAGAAGATTCTGAAGCACAGTACTACTGGGTTTGTCACTCATGCTGCTACAAATTACACACACATTAATTATATCCATGGCTCCAAGTCTTAGAAATTAGGACACCACCATGCTGATTATTAGACCCAGAAGGAAGGACTGTCTGTGCCCCCATTTAGTATGGTTTTGAAAAATCAACTTTTTTGTGTGTTGACAAACAAAAACTGATTTGATTGGATGGCATTTAGAATGAACAGGATAAAATGAATGCTTGAATCCTGCCTAAGAACATCTGATTAAATCACAGAAAATCTGTATAAAGTAAAAAATTGTAAAATGCGTTCATGTATATGTAGCACTTTTTTTTCTCATCCCTGGATGATCAAAACTTACAGATTCGGCTAACTATCCATTCACACACTTATGGCGGCAGAGCTGCCATGCAAGGTGCTCTCCTGACCTACTAGGAGCAACTCGGAGTTCAGTGTCTTGGTCAAGGACAGTTTGACACGCAGATACAGAGAGAGCAGCAATCAAACCAGGATCAGCGGTCTACCACACACTACACCTGTGCCCCAACTGCCCCCAAAACCTATACAAGGAGTAAGAGGTGATGCAAATGTAAAGATTTTTTTTTCCCAAAAAATTACAAACACAGACAAACTTCAAACACAGCACTAAAATGGTATAACAACATCAAATTAATTTAAATGTGCTGCTTATTCATCGCGGGGCAGAACGGTGGGGCAGTGGTTAGCACTGTGGCAGCACAGCAAGAAGGTCACAAGATCGATTCCACCCTTGACCATCGTGGGTTCAATCCCACCCCCAGACCATTGGTGACCCTTCTGTGCGGAGTTTTCATGTTCTCCCTGTTTCTGCGTGGGTTTACTCCATGTACTCCAGTTTCCTCCCACAGGCCAAAGACATGCAAGTTAGGTTAATTTGCATCAACTGGGGATTCTAAATTGTCCTTTGGTATGAATGTGAGAGTGAATGGTTGTCTGTTTCTCTGTGTTAGCCCTGCAATGGACTGGCGATCTGTCCAGGGTGTACCCTGCCTCTCGCCCAAAGATGCTGGGATAAGCTCCAGCCTCCCCCGCAACCCAAAAAGGATTAAGTGGTCTGAGATGGATGGATAGATGGATGACTGGATGGATGATTATTCATTTTATTTACAACACACATAATGAAAAGTTGTTCAGGTCAAGAAACCCATTCTGTTAATTAATCAGACTAGAGATAGATATTTATTTCTAACTGAGTTACTATGACATATTGATTCCCAGTATATTCACTTAAAACAAGTTTCTAAGGACCTTCAGAATCTTCTCATTAGGATCAATACATTGTCTCGCACACCCACTAAAGTATCTTGATCATTATACTCTACTACAAACCAAATGTGTCATGTATTGCCGACCAGGCAGTTAGGGTGAAGAGAGGACTCAAGGGTGCAGGCAGGCTCAAGTGCAAACATTAAAACTCAAAAACAAAGCAAAGCAGCACATGGGGTGAAAACTAAGCAGGGCAAAAACACAGACACTCAGGGAACATGGCATAGATCAGAGCAGGAACATACAGTGGGGCAAAAAAGTATTTAGTCAGCCACCAATTGTGCAAGTTCTCCCACTTAAAAGATGAGAGAGGTCTCCAATTTTCATCATAGGTATACCTCAATTATGAGAGACAAAATGAGAAAAAAAATCCAGAAAGTCACATTGAAGGATTTTTAATGAATTAATTAGTAAATTCTTTGGTAAAATAAGTATTTGGTCACCTACAAACAAGCAAGATTTCTGGCTCTCACAGACCTGTAACTTCTTCTTTAAGAGGCTCCTCTGTCCTCCACTTGTTACCTGTATCAGTGGCACCTGTTTGAACTCATTATCAGTATAAAAAACACCTGTCCACAACCTCAAACAGTCAGACTCCAAACTCCACTATGGCCAAGACCAAAGAGCTGTCAAAGGACATCAGAAACAAAATTGTAGACCTGCACCAGGCTGGGAAGACTGAATCTGCAATAGGTAAGCAGCTTGGTGTGAAGAAATCAACTGTGGGAGCAATTATTAGAAAATGGAAGACATACAAGACCACTGATAATCTCCCTCGATCTGGGGCTCCACTCAAGATCTCACCCAGTGAGGTCAAAATGATCACGAGAACGGTGAGGAAAAATCCCAGAACCACATGGGGGGACCTAGTGAATGACCTGCAGAGAGCTGGGACCAAAATAACAAAGGCTACATCAGTAACACACTACGCCGTCAGGGACTCAAATCCTACAGTGCCAGACATGTCCCCCTGCTTAAGCCAGTACATGTCCAGGCCCGTCTGAAGTTTGCTAGAGAGCATTTGGATGATCCAGAAGAGGATTGGGAGAATGTCATATGGTCAGATGAAACCAAAATAGAACTTTTTGGTAAAAACTCAACTTGTCGTGTTTGGAGGAGAAAGAACACCATACCTACTGTGAAGCATGGGGATGAAAACATTATAGTTTGGGGCTGTTTTTCTGCAAAGGGACCAGGATGACTGATCCGTGTAAAGGAAAGAATGAATGGGGCCATGTATCGTGAGATTTTGAGTGAAAACCTCCTTCCATCAGCAAGGGCATTGAAGATGAAACGTGGCTGGATCTTATAGCATGACAATGATCCCAAACACACCGCCCGGGCAATGAAGGAGTGGCTTTGTAAGAAGCATTTCAAGGTCCTGGAGTGGCCTAGCCATTCTCCAGATCTCAACCCCATAGAAAATCTTTGGAGGGAGTTGAAAGTCCGTGTTGCCCAGCGACAGCCCCAAAACATCACTGCTCTAGAGGAGATCTGCATGGCGGAATGGGCCAAAATACCAGCAACAGTGTGTGAAAACCTTGTGAAGACTTACAGAAAACGTTTGACCTCTGTCATTGCCAACAAAGGGTATATAACGAAGTATTGAGATGAACTTTTGTTATTGACCAAATACTTATTTTACCAAGGAATTTACCAATTCATTAAAAATCCTTCAATGTTATTTTCTGGATTTTTTTTCTCATTTTGTCTCTCATAGTTGAGGTATACCTATGATGAAAATTGGAGACCTCTCTCATCTTTTAAGTGGGAGAACTTGTACAATTGGTGGCTGACTAAATACTTTTTTTCCCCCCACTGTAGATGTGGAGACACAGCAGGATAACTGACACAAAAAATGACGCAATGACCTCTCACAGAACAGAGCATGGAGACACACATCTATAAGGGCGGGAACAATTAACCAGACACAGGAGAGCTGAGAACAATCAGGAGCTAAACAGGAGCACACATGAGGGAGAGTGGCTATGGATATTGAAATTTGAGGAGCTGAGGACAGTAGGTGAACAGGCACACACACAACCATGAACTTAGACAGGGGCTGACCCAACATGACTAAAGACAACAAGGACAGCAACACTGACAGTAAAAATAAACAAAGATCATACAATGTAACTAAAATGCAAAAAGACCATAAAACACAGACAACAGGGGATGACATGACATGACAGACAATGATCAGGGAACACAGGGACACGTAGTAATAATAATAATAATAATAATGTGGAAAAGCAAAGACCAAAATGAACATAAAGCATGGACACAGTCCCTGGCTTTGCCCCAATTATGACAAAATGCATACTTCTGTCTTAACTGTGAAGTCCAGTTTTACAGCAAATCAATTCTATCAAGTCATTTGAGGACAGCAAAGTACATATACACATGTTGAAATATGACTGACAGTAAATTCCTGTACAGCAACACCTCATACGAGAGAAGTCAACTATTATATTATAGGCCCTTTTCCACTAGTACCCACTCAGCCCTACTCTACTCGACTCGATTCGACTCGACTCACTTTGCTTCTGTTTCCATTGCAGCTGGGTACCCCTGGGGTACCAGCCAGGTAATGGAAATACACAGAGGGCCTTAAAAGGCCGAAATCACAGTTGATGCTATGTCATATGTTTATGCACACTCTTAAAAGAAGGAAAAAAAATGATACCACTTTCTCATTCACTTTTTTTTTTCCACAATATCTTTATTGAACCTTTTTTTTTTTTAACAAACATGATACAAACAATCAAACACTAACACTAAAGTACTACAAAAAAAAAAAAATGCACTAAAAACACCAACAACCACCAACAAAATCAAATCTTCAACAATGCTCCTCTGTTTAGTCTAGACAATCCAATACATAAGTATACTTATTATGTTCACCAGTTTGGAATTTACAAGGTCCACACACATCATTCACCTTCTTCTTCAAGAGTTATGTTTAAATTTTTTACATAATCAATAAAAGGTCTCCATATATTCTCAAACACAATTTCCTTTGATTTTAGTATATATGTTATTCTTTCTAATGGAAGGTTTGTTAACATCTGTCTTAACCACTGAGTCACATCTGGTCTATGAGTCTTTTTCCATAATAGTGCAATACATTTTTTGGCATTAAGCAAACTGAGGTCTATGAATGTTCTTTCACTTTTATTAAAATTATGCTTTTCTGGGTACAGACCCAACAAAAACAGTTTAGGATTCAATATGATTTGTTTTGAGATTATTTTTTCAATTGTTACCCTCACCTCTTCCCAAAACATTCTTATTAATCTACATTCCCATAAACAATGAAATAGGGTTCCTTTACTTTCCATGCATTTTGTGCATGTATCTGGTATATTTTTGTTATATCTATTTAACTCCTCCGGTGTAACATACATCCACATTAACCATTTGAAATGTATCAATTTAAGGCGTGCATTTATTGATTTGGTTTGAGCTTCTGTACAAGCCAATTCCCATTGTTCCTCTGAAATTTCAATTTGCAGATCTTCTTTCCAGTAGTTTAATCTTTTCAGTGAATTTTCACTTGAAGATAGTGTCAATGAGTTATAAAACTCTGAAATAATACCCTTTCTTTTACTATCTTTCATCATCATTTTTTCCAAGGATGAATAAATAGGTCGAGTGAGAGCTTTATTTTGATTTGATCGAATAAAGTTTCTAAGTTGAAGATATTTAAAAAAATGTGTTCTATTGAGATTAAATTTGATCCTCAGCTCTTCAAAAGACATTATGTTGTCTGCACCTGGCAAATATAAATCCTGAATCTTTTGTATCCCTTTTAAATTCCATACTTTAAATACAGCGTCCGCTCTCCCTGGTTTAAAATATTGATTACCCCATATTGGGCTAAATTGTGACAATAACTGTGGTTCTTTTAAATAGTTTTTAGCTTCACACCATATTTTGATCATATGCTTTACAAATGGATTTTTAACTTGTTTTTGTAATTTTTTTGCCGAATCTGAGTATATGAATATGGGAAGAGGTAAAGGTAAATTGTATGATTCCATTTCAGTCCAGTGAGGGAGATCATTTGATGAAAAATAATATGTCATAGACCTCAGTTGTGCCGACCAATAATACAACATAAAATTTGGACATTTCAGACCTCCACGATCAAATGGTAAATATAATAAAGACAAACGTAATCTAGCCCTCCTGTTGTTCCATATAAATTCCACTAACTTTTTTTTTATTCTTGAGAATAGATCTAAAGGTGGTGATAAGGGAATGTATTGAAATAAATAAAGTATTTTAGGTAAAATATTACTTTTAAGTATATTGATTCTCCCGATCATCGACATTGGTAGTGACATCCATCTCTGAGTTAACTCATTGATATCTGACATTAAGGCTTCATAGTTGACACTGGCGACTGATTCTAGCTTAGGCATAATTTGGATTCCTAAATATTTAAACTGATTTACAACATTGAATTGATTTACCTCAGGGGCTGGGTAATTTCTCTGGGTCTCATTTAGCATTAATATTGAAGATTTAGTTTTATTTATTTTATATCCTGATATTTCCCCAAAATTCTTTATTAAATTCAACAAGGTTGGAATTGATTTTTTTAGATTCGACATAAACAAAATTATATCATCGGCGTACAGGGAGATTTTATGTTCTGTTGGTCCAACTTTAATTCCATATATTTGTGAATGTAAACATATCGCTATCGCTAAAGGTTCAATTGCCATAGTAAACAGTAAAGGTGAAAGTGGACAGCCTTGTCGACATCCTCTATTGATTTTTATTGGTTTTGAAATATTGTTATTTGTTAGGATTTCTGCTGTAGCATTATTGTATATTATTTGAACCCATTTTATGAAATTATTTCCAAGTCCAAACCTTTGTAGGACTTCAAAAAGAAAGGGCCATTCAACTCTATCAAAGGCCTTTTCGGCGTCCAATGATAGGAGAGCTGTATCCGGTGCTTCTTTATTAAAATAAATAATATTAAATAGTCTTCTTACATTATGGAAGCCTTGTCTACCCTTTATAAAGCCATTCTGATCTCGATTAATAATATTTGGTAAAATTTCTTGTATTCGTCTTGCTAAAATTTTACAGATTATCTTAAGGTCGGCGTTTAATAGGCTTATTGGTCTCATATTTTCACATTTATTAGAGGGCTTACCTGGTTTTGGCAGCAGTATAATTAAGGCATTATTTATGTATGATGGTAAATTATTATTTTGAAATGCTTCTAAAACCATTTCCAAAAAAGGTTTTATTAATTTATTCTTAAATTTTTTATAAAGGTCAACTGGAAGACCATCTGGTCCTGCACTTTTTCCTGATTTCATATTATCAATGGCTAGCCCAACTTCTTCTTGACTAATTTTAGACTCCAATATCTCCCTGTTTTCATTTGGAATACACGGTATAGATAGTTCGTTCAAAAACCCATTTAGTTTTGTTAAATCAGGTTCATTTTTGGTATCATATAATTTTTCATAGTAATCTCTAAAGGCTCTATTAATTTCTAAAGGATCTATAACTACCTGTCCATTACTTATAATACTGGTAATTGGTGTTTTAATTTCCAATTGTTTAATCTGCCATGCTAATAATTTTCCTGATTTTTCACCTTGTTCATAAAAAGATTGTTTCAATCTTAGAAGACTCGAGGCAGCTCTATTCGCTGATTTTTTGTCGTATTCAGCTCTCAAAATCAGTAATTCATTCTCCAACCTTGGGTCACTTCCTGCATACACTTTTTCCTGAAGACTTTTTATTTTATGTTCCAATTTAGCTCTCTCCTCTCGAGTCTTCTTAGATTTTGATCCTGTATAACTAATAATATGCCCCCTAATAAAAGCTTTGAAAGCCTCCCACTTTACACATGCTGATGTTTGTGTAGTATTGATGTCAAAGAACTCGTCTATCTGTTTTTCTATATACTTGACAAATTCCTCATCCTGAAGCCATTTATGCTGAAATTGCCATCTACCTGATTCCTTTGTCAATTTTTTATCTACATATATTAGACAACAGGGTGCATGATCAGAGATCACGATGTTATCATAAAAGCAGTTTTGAATCTTGGACCTTAATTCTGTGGAAATCAAAAAATAATCAATACGTGAGAATGTCTTGTAGGTACTGGAATAACAAGAATAGGCTTTAACTTGTGGTTTCATTTCTCTCCATATATCTAACAATCTCAATTCTTTCATAAAATGATTAATAGTCATCCTACATCCAATGTGCGTACAGTCCAGTCCTGTTGATCTATCCACACCTGGATTCAATGTACAATTAAAATCCCCTGCTATTATATGTTGCCCTGTAAGTGATGATAAGATGAGAAATAAATTAGCAAAGAACTTCTGATCATCTATATTGGGACCATATAAGTTCACAAGATTTATATTTTCTAATAGCAAAGAACCTTGAATGATTACATATCTTCCAAATTTGTCTCCAATTACATTTTTCACTTGAAAAGGAACTGATTTATGTATGAGAGTCATAACTCCCCTGGCTCGGGATGAAAATGAAGAGGTGAATACACTTCCCTGCCATCTACACCTAATTCTTTTAACATCCTCCTCTATCAGATGAGTTTCTTGTAAAAACACAATTCTTGAACCCATGTCCTTTATTTTATTCATAACTTGTTTAAGTTTTTTTAAATTTTGTAGACCTCTGCAATTCCATGAAGTTAAATTAAGATTAACACTTTGGTCCATGATCAATAGAGAGTTTGGGATTACCTTGCAGTGTAAACATGCTCAAACAGAGAAGCAAAAACATGAGTGGTTGAACATTCATCCTACAAACTACACACAAACAAATTCCCCCTTCCCACACTTGTGGCAAACCCCCCAAAATCAAAAGAAAAATTCTGTCTCCCGATATAGCCATCGACCGTTCCACACCCACGGGGAACAGCCTAAGCCACTCCTTCTTCATCCTCCCAATCACCCTAACTCTACTACTTTTAATGACGTAACATTAACTCTCCTCTGTAGTTTTCCAACTTAACTCCAAAATTTTTAACAACTTTGTACATCATAGTTTTTTTTTTTTTTTGTTTGTTTTGTTTTTGTTTTGTTTTTTTAATATATAATACAATCTATATTTTGTAAACTTACTATTTACTTCAAGTCAGTCAGATGCCTGTGCAAATGCTTAATTATTCTACCTTATATTTTGTTCATGCTTAGCTCCCACCAGTCTCTTCTTCTTCTTTGATCTTCTTGATGAACTCCTGCGCCTCCTCTGGGGTCTTGAAGATGTGGGTTCTGCCCTCATACGTGGTCAGCAGTCTCGCAGGATAGATTACACCATGACGAATCCCAAGGTTGCGCAGCTCCTTACGTACGGGATCAAACTGCTTCCTCAATTGCTGGATTCCTGTGGCCAAATCTGGGTAGAACCGCACCTGCTGGTCCTGGTGTTTAATCTCTCCTTTAGCACGTGCAGCGTTGAAGATCTTCATCCTGTCTCTGTTGCTAAGAAACTTCATAATTAAGGTCCTCGGCGGTCCCTTATCTCTCCGTGGGCCAATACGATGTGCTTTTTCCAGAACCACTGCTGATTGCAACTCCTCGCTGCCCAGCACCTCCGGAATCCACTTTTCCAGAAAGGAACATACGTCCCGACCTTCTGATTCCTCTGGAAGACCCACCAGCCTCAAATTATTCTGTCTCGACCGAGATTCCAAATCCAAAATATTATCTTCCAGAGATTTATTTTTTTTTTCCAAAGTGCGCACCTTTAATTGAAGACGGGTGACGTCATCTTCAGCACTAGCGAGACGGAGCTCCATCTGCGCCGTTCGTTCTACACAGTCACCCAATTCCTTTCTTATTCCTTCCAACGCTGTCATAATCCCATCAAATCTAGAGGAAAAGTCCGCTCTCATTGAACTCATGGCAGCCATCAGCGCATCTGCGCCATTCCCCGCAGAAATCGCACCGCCGCCAGCTTCCTCCGCCATATATGGAGCCTTGTTTGCTGCGTCACAGACCTGAAAGTCCGTTAATTTGGACTGTTTCGGCGGCTCGCTTTTTCCTTTTCCTGGTTTTCCAGCCTTAGGCTTCGCCGACATATCCTCGCTCAAATGCTGGGATACGTTCTGTCCCAAATGAGAGAGTTATTTGCCGATTTTTTTCTCCAGGAGCAGAGCAGAGCGAGACACGTCCGTCCTACGTGGCAGCCATAACCGGAAGTCTTCTCATTCACTTTTAATATCATAAACACACAAAAAAAAAATCCTCAAACGTGAGTAATCCAAGAAAAAGTAAAGTTGATGGGAGATAAAGCTTAAATACAGTATATCTGATGATGTAGCCATTAAAGTTAATCCAGCAATGTAAATATACCACTGAGACCTAAAACCATTTCACTTGACAAGAATATTCTATGACACCTTTGAGAGGACAAGATATTTGTATCTTTAACATACAAAAAATAAAAAAAAAACCCCACTTTGAATGATCATGTCCATGAACAAACCAGTAATAAAAGTTAAGAATTTAAATAAATGACTGAATAAATAAATCCATTCATTCATTTATCATTAAAAATAGGACACTAAAGTTTTGACAAAATTAAAATATGAAATAAACAGAAGTAAATTCAGCACCATGAACTTAACATTTTTGCAAAATGAACATTATCTCCTTTAGTTAAAGTCAAGATGATTTAAAGCCTCCTTGCCTCTGTCATCTATTTTTAAAACATTTGTTGAACTTCTTTCCCCAATATGCACAACTTTATTTCACCCATTCACTTTTCAAGAAGCTCACAAATATTTCACGACTAGGATGATAGAAATATTTGTCAGTAAGGTGAAAAACAACACAAGGCACAAACTGATCCTTTATAAATAAGCAAAGTTCAGTCCCACAGACAGATTTTCTTTTATTAAGGGCAAAAATGTGCTTAGTAAATCTTTCTTCAACCAAGATGCTCAATATATCCAAATAAAGTAAATATTAAAATTAATCTTGCTACCAATATTCCATTTGAAATAAACAGAAGTTTCAAAAAGCAGTGAAGTCAAAATTCCTCAAAAGCAACAGAGGAACTAATGGAAATGTAGTCCTTCCTCAGAAAAAAAAAAAATCAGCAAGGCCTGATGAACTTTTCTTCAGAAACATACATCTCATTTCAGATTAGAAATATGCATGTGGCTATCAAAGCAAGTAAGTAAAAAAGCAGAAAGGCAGCAAAAAAACATCACAAAAACTGGAGGCAATTCAGCACAATAGACAGAGAGCAATATTTACACTCAAAGTCTTTAGTGGAAATTATGTGAGCAGGTCCATATTACCAAGCAAGGAAATCGGTTTTAATTGATATAAAAATTACAAACTCACTAACCCATACTTAAAATATTCCTTAATGTTTTCGTGGCCTGAGAAAACTGCAATAATAAAAGTTGAACAAATATTGGAAGATGAGGACTGAACAGTGCCTACCTCAGGAGAACCATCAGAGTCTCCAAAGACATCAGCAAAGTCTGTTGGACTTTTCCTCAGAGTCTGGTCAGCAAGCAGCGTGTTGTCATTGTAAGATGTCACAAACTTAAAGTCACTGGTTCTAGAGCCTGTTGTCAGGTAGGTGTCATAATTGTAAGTGCTGCGTAAAGTTCCTGTGCCGTCCACATCTGCATAATTCGGAGGGAGATAAGCGCTGGGGATGGCAACCGCTCCATCAAACAACAGTCTGGGTTTTCTCCTGCGACAAAACCTCAGACCCAGGATGATGATGATGAAGGTGAGAAAAAAGGTGGACACAGACACCAGAGCGATGATCAGATAAGAGGTCAGTTTAGAGTTCTTCTCCTCATAGGAAATATCCTTCAGTTCTGGGACCTCAGCCAAGTTATCAGAAATCAGTAAATACATGGCACAGGTGGCAGAGAGAGAGGGCTGTCCGTTATCTTTCACTGCCACAATAAGGTTCTGTTTCATGTTGTCAGATTCTGAAATGTCCCGCTGTGTCCTGATTTCTCCGCTGTGGAGACCGATAGTAAAAAGTCCCAGATCAGTGGATTTGACTATATGATAGGACAGCCAGGCGTTCTGTCCGGAGTCCGCGTCCACCGCTATGACTTTGGACACCAGAGAGCCTTCATGTGCAGCTTTAGGGACCAGCTCGGTCATGAAGGAGATTCCCTCCGGGGCGGGGTACAGTATCTGAGGAGTGTTGTCATTCACATCTGATATGAACACACTGACGGTCACGTTGCTGCTGAGCGGAGGAGAACCGTTGTCTCTGGCCATCACGTGGACTTTAAAACTCCTGAACTGTTCATAATCAAACGACCTCACAGCGTGGATCACCCCCGTGTCTCCGTTAACAGATAGATAGGAGGACACCAGGGCTCCGTTCACCTCACCGGGTAACAGAGAATAAATCACTGTACCGTTTTGTCTCCAGTCGGGGTCTCGGGCACTAACAGAACATAAAGTGGAGCCAGGTTTGTTATTTTCAGTCACATATGCACTGTAGGACTGTTCGTCAAACACAGGTGGGTTGTCGTTGATGTCAGCTACAGATAAGTGAACAGTTTTAGAGGAGGACAGAGGTGGAGAGCCCTCGTCGGTGGCAGTGATTGTAATGTTGTAATCAGACACTAGTTCACGGTCCAGCTGTCCCGTGGTCACCAGAGAATAATAGTTTTTAATCGAAGGAAGTAACTTAAAAGGGACACCCTCCTGGATGGAGCAGCGGACCTGTCGGTTTTTCTCAGAGTCTCTGTCCAGCACGTTAATGATGCCCACCTCTGTACCAGGAGACACGTTCTCTGCTATGGGGTTAGACAGGGACTTTATATTGACTATAGGGGGGTTATCATTCATATCGGTGACAGAAATAACTACCTTAGCATAAGATGATAGACCCAGGCCATCTTTGGCTTTAATTCGTAATTCAAATGATTTTGTAGTTTCATAATCAACAGTACTCATTACTTGTATTTCACCTGATTTATGATCAATGCTAAATGTCTTCTTTACATCCTCATTTGCATGAACAAAGTCATACGTTACATCTCCATTTACACCCTCATCTGCATCAGTTGCCCTTACTGTAACCACTACAGTGTTCATTGGAGAATTTTCTGGCAGACTGGCTTTATAAACAGCCTGACTGAACACTGGGGCGTTATCATTAGCATCCAGTACAGTAACATGTATCACTACAGTACCTGATCTCTGAGGAGATCCACCATCTAGAGCTGTAAGCAGCAAATTAATTTCTCTTTGGTTTTCACGATCCAGCTCCTTTTCAAGAACAAGGTCTATTGTGTTTCCTTTAACAGCCAAAATGAAATTGTCATTCTTTTTAAGGACGTACTGCTGAACTGAATTGTGTCCTACATCCGCATCATGCGCCTCTTCTAACGCAAAACGAGCTCCCCTGTCTGCCGACTCACCAATCTCCAAATCCATCGAGTCCTCATTAAATTGTGGTGAATTATCATTAATATCCTGAATGTGAAGACTGATTCGATGGAGCTCCAGCGGATTCTCCAGAACAAGCTCCTGTTTTAGGACGCACGTAGCTTTGTCTCCACAAAGCCCCTCTCTATCAATCCGTTCACCAACAATCAGCTCTCCGTTATTCAGGTTTAATTCACAGTAACGTTTATCAGTTTCATCGGTGTCAGTGCGGGCTCTTCTGTTGGACAGGGCCCGGATCGTCAGCCCCAGATCCTTGGCTATATTTCCAATAACCGATCCTCGTTTCATCTCCTCCGGGAGAGAATAGCTCAGGTCTCCATATGCGCCATGCAGTAAAAGGAGGAAACAGAAGCTCCACGACTGAAGAGCGATCATTTTGTAATCCATCATCAATAATGAGTGCCCTACACCGTTAAAAAGCTAGCATACTACACCAACGAAATACATTATACGAATAGTAACAGCAATTTTGTGCAACAGTAACGACGTGCGGGATGATCTCTGGGTGTGAAGAAGCACAAGAGCACAATGGTGGAGAGATCAATCTTTTTAAAGCTGGTCTATAACGACACCTTGAGGTTTTTTCTTACAATAGCAATGATTCCACAAAACACCAGGAGGACCTAAATTTGTTATATTCTTAATTTATGGAGTTTTTGAAACTTTGAACCACGAGCGGTCTGAATCAGGACACCATCTGCTATTTCTATGACTAAATTCCTTTCGTTTCATTAAAGACAGGTGCCAGTTATAAGCTATCCACAATGTAAAATATAGCCGATATAGCATGGACCTTGCAAGACAAGAACACTGAAGCTCATGATCATATAAGCAGGTGCATCATGAGATCCCTGCTCATTTTTTCTGTATTGTTTCTGTTCAATTAAGCTGCACTATGGCTTAGTAACTATGATGGTAAAATCATGGCTAAACTCTTTGTGGAAGAATCAGAAGAACAGAGTTTGTCATTGATGCTGTCACTAATTGAATATACGCTAATAAAATCCATGATTCTAAGTCCTGAAAATAATGAACTACCATGCTGATTATTAGACCCAGAAGAAATGTCTGCTGTCCCACTTAGTCTGACTTTCAAAAATCAGCTTTATTGTGTGTTGACAAACAAAAACATTCCCAAGTTGATTGCATTGCATGTGTTTATTTAACAGGTTAATATGAATGCTTGAATCAGGCCCAAGAATATCTAAGTAAGTCACAGATAACCTGCCAATTTAAAAACTAGAGTGTGAGGTGATGCAAATGTATCTAAATATTTCTCTTTTTTCAAAAACTAAAAAAACATCTAACTTAAAACACGACACTATGAAGTTATAACACAAGATTATCTGATAATATGTTCAGTTATTCATTCCAAATGCAGCAGTTATTATTCATTATTCATATCCAAAAACCAATTTTGTTAATATCATAATAACAATATGAGATATAATATTAGACATTAATTTTCTCCTGAATCAGTATGGCATATGGAATCCCAATATATCCATCCATCCATCCACCCATCTTTTACCACTTTTCCAGAGGTCCGGGTTGCGGAGGCAGCAGTTTAAGCAGAGAAGCCCAGACTTCCCTCTCCCCAGCCACCTGCTCCAGCTCTTCAGAGAGGATACCAAGGCATTCCCAGACCAATTGGGAGACAGTCTCTCCAGCGAGTCCTAGGTCTGCCCCGGGGTCTCCTCCCAGTAGGATGTGCCCGAAACACCTTAAGTGGGAGGCATCCAGGAGGCATCCTGATCAGACGCCCATATCACCTCAACTGGCTCCTTTCAATGTGGAGGAGCGGCGGTTCTACTCTGAGCTTCTCCTGGATGACTGAGCTCCTCACCGTGTCTCTATGGGTGAGTCAAGCAATCCTGCAAAGAAAGCTCATTTAAGCCACTTGTATCCGCAATGTCATTCTTTCGGTCATTACCCAAAGCTCGTAACCATAGGTGAGGGTAGGAACGTAGACTGACTGGTAAATCGACAGCTTTGCCTTAGAGCTTAGTTCCCTCTTCACCACAATAGACCGGTACAACATCCGTATCACTGCAGATGCAGCTCCGATCCATCTGTTGATTTGTCGATCTCTCGCTCCATTCTCCCCTCACTTGTGAATAAGACCCCGAGATACTTAAGCTCCTCCACTTGGGGCAGGAGCTTGTCTCCAATCCGGAGAGGAAAATCCACCTTTTTTCAGCTGAGGACCATGGACTCAGACTTGGAGGTGTCATTTCTCATCCCAGCCACTTCACACTCCACAGCAAACTATCCCAGTAAGACCTGTAGGTCACTGCTGGATGAAGCCAACAGGACAACATCATCTGCAAACAATAGAGATGAGATCCTGTGGTCACCAAGAATGACACTGTCCATTCCCTGTCTGCTCCTAGAAATCCTGTCCATAACAATTATGAACACGATCTGTGACAAAGTGCAGCCCTGGCAGAGTCCAACGCTCACTGGGAATGAGTCCGACCAAGTGTTGGCAATTCAAACCAAACTCTCACAATGGTCATATACAGAGACATGATAGCTCATAACAACAAGCCTGATGCCCTGTACCCCCAAAGCACCCCCCAGAAAAAACCACGAGGGACACAGTTGAATGCCTTCTTCAAGTCAACAAAACACATGTAAACTGGTTGGGCAAACTCCCATAAACCCTCGAGGATTCTTGAAAGGGTAAAGAGCTGGTCTGATGTGCCATGGCCAGGACGAAAACCACATTGCTCCTCCTGAATCCAAGGTTCGACCAACGGCTGGACTCTCTTCTCCAGTACCCTGGCATAGACCTTCCCAGGGAAGCTGAGGAGTGTGATCCCTCTAAAGTTGGAGCACACCCTCCGGTCCCCTTTCTTGAAGAGAGGATCCACCACCCCAGTTTGCCATTCCAAAGGCACTGTCCCCGGCCTCCATGCAATGTTGCAGAGGCGTGTCAACCATGGCAGCCCTACAACATCCAGGGCCTTGAGGTACTCAGGGCAAATCTCCGTCCACCCCCAGGGCTGGCCACCAAGGAGCTTTTTAACCACCTTGGCAACCTCAGCGTCTGTGATGGGCGAGTCAGCCCCATCGTCCACAAGCCCTGCTTCCTCTGTGGAAGGCGTGTCGCTGGGATTGAGGAGATCCTCGAAGTATTCCTTCCACCACCCGACGAAATCCCCATTCAAAGTCAGCAGCGCCCCATCCGCACCATACACAGTGTGGACAGGAAGCTGCTCCCCCCTCCTGAGCCACTAAACACTTAGCCAGAATGTCTTCGAGGCTGACCGAAAGTCTTGTTCCATGGCCTCACTGAATTCCTCCCACACTCGAGTTTTTGCTTCAGCAACCACCCAAGCTGCACTCCGCTTGGCCTGCCGGTACACCTCAGCTGCTTTTGGAGTCCCACAAGCCAACCAAGCTCGATAGGACTCCTTCTTCAGCTTCATGGTCCCCCTCACCACTGGTTTCCACCACTTGGTTTGGGGGTTGCCACCATGAGATGCACCAGTGACCTTGCGGCCACAGCTCTGGGCAGCCACTTCAACAATGGAGGTGGAGAACATGCCCCATTCAGACTCCATGTCTCCAGACTCCCTCGGAATGTGGTTGAAGTTCTTCCGGAGGTGGGAGTTGAAGCCCTCCCGGACAGAGGCCTCAGCCAGATGTTCCCAGCACACCCTCACTATACATTTGGGTCTACCAGGTCTGAATGGCTTCCTCCCCTGCCATCGGATCCAACTCACCACCAGGTGTTGATCAGTTGACAGCTCTGCACCTTGCTTTACCCGGGTGTCCAAGACATACGGTCACAGGTCTGATGACAAGAAAACAAAATCGATCATCGACCTGCAATCTAGGGTGTCCTGGTGCCAGGTGCACATATGGACACCCTTATGCTTGAACATGGTGTTCATTATGGACAAACTGTTGTTAGTACAGAAGTCCAATAACTGAACACCACTCTGGTTCAGATCGGGCAGGCCGTTCCTCCCAATCACCCCCCTCCAGGTTTCACTGTTGTTGCCCACGTGCAGATTGAAGTCCCCCAGTAGGACAATGAAGTCTCCAAGAGGACCACTTTCCAGCACCCCAGTCAGAGACTCCAAAAAGGGTGGGTACTCTGAACCATCTTTTGGTGCATAGGCACAAATGACGGTCAGGTCCGGGTCCTGACCCAATATATATTAATTTAAAGTAAGTTGCTAAGTAATTTCAGAGTCTTCTCATTAGGATCAGTAAGTTGTTTCACACACACTAAAATACCTCTATTATCATGCTCAACTACAAACCAAATACACAGTGCTCTGTCTTTGTCCAGTTTTAGAGTGAACCAACTCAATAAAATAATTCAAGGATAGAAAACACTTTGAAACATGACTTAAAAAAATATTAAAGCAGTGGCACTCTATACAACAAGAGCAGTCACCCAAGTTTTCAGCCATGTCATGGAAATACACACAGGATCCCATAAGGCCAAGATCACAGCAGATGTCATGTGGTTATGTATACTTTCAAAGAAAAGATTTATAACACTTTTCCATTCACTTTTACTATCATAAATGCAAAATATATCCTCAAATGTGAATAATCAATGAAAAAACAAAGTTGATGGAAGATAAAGTATACATATACAGAATATCTGATTATGTAGCCATTAAAGTTAATCCAACAATGTGATTATACCTACAAGACCTACGGTGCATCTGGAAGTATTCACAGTGCTTCACTTTTCCCACATTTTGTTATGTTAAAGCCTTATTCCAAAAGGGATTAAATTCATTTTCCCCCCTCAAAATTCTACACACAATACCCCATAATGACAATGTGATTTTTTTTTTTGAGATTTTTGCAAATTTATTAAAAATAAAAAAAACTAAGAAATCACATGTACATAAGTATTCACAGCCTTTGCCATGAAGCTCAAAACTGAGACTTAGGTGCATCTTGTTTCCACTGATCATCTTTGAGATGTTTCTACAGCTTAATTGGAGTCCACCTGTGGTAAATTCAGTTGATTGGACATGATTTGGAAAGGCACACACCTGTCTATATAAGGTCCCACAGTTGACAGTGCATGTCAGAGCACAAACCAAGCATGAAGTCAAAGAAATTGTCTCGAGGCACAAATCTGGGGAAGTGTACAGAAAAATTTCTGCTGCTTTGAAGGTCCCAGTGAGCACAGTGACCTCCATCATCCATAAATGGAAGAAGTTTGGAACTACCAGGACTCTTCCTAAAGCTGGCCGGCCGTCTAAACTGAGCAATCAGGGGAGAAGGGCCTTAGTCAGGAAGGTGACCAAGAACCCAATGGTCACTCTGTCAGAGCTTCGGTGTTCCTCTGTGGGGAGAGGAGAATCTTCCAGAAGGACAACCATCTCTGCAGCAATCCACCAATCAGGTCTGTCTGGTATAGTGGCCAGATGGAAGCCCCTCCTCAGTAAAAGACACATGGCAGCCCACCTGGAGTTTACCAAAAGGCACCTGAAGGACTCTCAGACTATGAGAAACAAAATTCTCTGGTCTGATGAGACTAAGATTAAACTCTTTGGAGTGAATGCCAGGCATCATGTTTGGGGGAAACAAGGCACCGCTCATCACCAGGCCAATGGTGGTGGCAGCATCACACTGTGGGGATGTTTTTCAGCAGCAGGAACTGGAAGACTAGTCAGGATAGAGGGAAAGATGAATGCAGCAATGTACAGAGACATCCTGGGTGAAAACCTGCTCTGGAGCGCTCTTGACCTCAGACTGGGGTGATGGTTCATCTTTCAGCAGGACAACGACCCTAAGCAGACAGCAAATATATTGAAGGAGTGGCTTCAGAACAACTCTGTGAATGTCCTTGAGTGGCCCAGCCAAAGCCCAGATGTGAATCCAATTGAACATCTCTGGAGAGATGTAAAAATGGCTGTGCACCGGCGCTTCCCATCCAACCTGATGGAGCTTGAGAGGTGCTGCAAAGAGGAATGGGTGAAACTGCCCAAAGATAGGTGTGCCAAGCTTGTGGCATCATATTCAAAAAGACTTGAGGCTGCAATTGCTGCCAAAGGTGCATCAACAAAGTATTGAGCAAAGGCTGTGAATACTTATGTACATGTGATTTATTTTTTTATTTTTAATAAATTTTAAAAAATCTCAAACTTTTTTCACGTTGTCGTTATAGGGTATTGTGTGTAGAATTTTGAGGAAAAAATGAATTTAATCTCTTTTAGAATAAGGCTGTAACATAACAAAATGTGGAAAAAGTGAAGCACTGTGAATACTTTACGGATGCACTGTAAAACCATTTTTACTTACAAGAATATTCCATGTGTGACACCTTTAAGAGGACAATACAATTGTATCTTTAACTTGCAACAAAAAATCAGTTTGGATAAGATAAGATGATAAGCCTTTCTTAGTCCCACAATGGGGAAATTCCAGGATTCCAACAGCACAGGGATAGCAACACTTAGAGCAATAATTCAAAAGATAAGATAATAAGAGCAGTGAATATACATATGTACACTGAAATATACATGTAAAACATGTAAAAACATGTTTTTACATATGGGCGGTGCGGTGACGCAGTGGTTAGCACTGCACCAGCACAGCAACTCACCCTTGGCCATGGGATCCCTGGTTCAATCCCAGCCCCTGACCAACAGTGATCTGTGTGGAGTTTGCATGTTCTCCCCGTGTCTGCGTGGGTTTACTCCCGGATTTCTCCGGTTTCCTCCCACAGGCCAAAAACATCCAGGTTAGGTTAATTGGAGACTCTAAAGTGGCCCTAGGTGTGAATGTGTGTGTGAATGGTTAAGGGATAGCGCCGTACCATGTCTGCTTCATCCATCCAGGTGGATACCCTCAATTTCCCCTCTGGGGATCAATAAAGTATACAAAATCAAAAAATCAAAATCAAAATATACACCGTGTACATTGTAGCTAGATGGAATAAACAGCAGAATGGTCTAGCTATCCCGCATAGTATGAATATGTACCCAGACAGTGTATTTCGTATTTGAATCAGCCTAGTTGTCACCCTCTGTAGCGACTGATATTGTCCTAGTTGTTTCATGGAGGGGACCATTATTGTGCAAGTTTGTTACATTTTGTGCATTCAATATGACCTCTACAAGCAGCCCTTGTTAGATTATAAAGTCTGACAGCCGTCGGTAGGAAGGAACTGCGAAACCTCTCAGTTGTGCACCTAGGATGGTACAGCTTACTGCTAAATGAGCTCCTCAGTGCGTTCAGCATGTCCTGCATGGGGTCGGACTTGGACCCAAGCAGAGATGACAGCTTAGCCACCATCAAGACTTCAAGACCAACCTGCGCTTCCAGAGCTCCGCCGTCATGGCTCTGCAGGAGGCCAGTGAGGCCTACCTGGTGGGTCTCTTCGAGGACACCAATCTGTGCGCCATCCATGCCAAGAGGGTCACTATCATGCCCAAAGACATCCAGCTGGCCCTCCGCATCTGCGGAGAGAGAGCTTAGACTTTCTGCTGCACATCCACCAACCACAATGCTCCGCATTGTGTGTCTATATATAGTAATATGTACATATGTATACTAGCTGCTCTTGTTTTTTCTTGCCTTCTGATTGTTGCTCTGAGTGTTGCTGTCCCTGTGCTGTTGCAATTCTGGAATTTCCCCATTGTGGGACTAGTAAAGGCTTATCTTATCCTCCTCTCGCCTATCTCCTCCAGTGGGTCGAGGCACCGCCCCAGAACAGAGCTGGCATTTTTAATCTGTCTATTCAGTCTCTTCCTGTCGGCTACCGTGATGCCATTGCCCCAGCAGACCACTACAAATGTGATGGCTGATGCCACCACCGAATCATAGAAGGTCTTCAGGAGTGCCCCTTGTACACTAAAAGACCTGAGCATCCTCAGGAGGAACAGCCTGCGCTGTCCCTTCTTGTAGAGCACGTCAGTATTGTGTGACGAATCCAGTTTATTGTTCAGATGAACACCCAGGTACTTGTAGGATGTCACCATCTCAGTGTCTGTTCCCTGGATGTTTACTGGTGCTGTGGGGGGTATGATCATGTCCCTGAATGAACCAGTCAAAATTAAAGACAGTTAAGAATTCAATTAACGTCATTCATTCATTCATTCATCATTAAAAGAATGATACTAAAATTTTGGCAAAAGTAAAACATGTACCAAACTGAAGTTAATTTAGCACCATGAACTGAACAACATTTTTCATTTAACAACCTCATGTCCTTGATTTAAAGTCAAGATGACTTATTTCACACCCAACACCTCCTTGCCTCTGACGTCTATTTTTTCAGAACCATGTTAAACTTCTTCCCCCAATATCCACAACTTCAAATCATTCACACAATCAATTTTCAAGAGGCTCATAAAAATATCGCAACTGCAACACAGGACAATACAAATATGGCAAAGAAGGTAAAAAAGCAGCATAAAAACTAAATCTTACCATCAACATCCCATTTGAAAAAAAAAAGAGGTTTTAAAAAAACAGTGAAGTAAAAATTCCCCCAAAACAACGCAGAGACAATATATATAATTCAAAGACAAGATGTTCCCAATAACTGAAAATATATTCCTACCTCAGGAAAAATATCAGCAAGGTCTGGTGAATTTTTCTTCAGAAACACACAACTCATTTAAGTTAGAAATGTATAGTATGTCACTATAAAAGCAAGCAAGTGAAAAGGGATAAAGGCAGCATAAAAAGCGTTACAAAAACGGGAGGCAGTTCAGCACCATGGACAGAGCAATATTTTTGCCCAAACGTTTTTGTGTCAATTATGTGAGCTGGTAAAGAAATCTGTTTTATCGGAGCAAAAAGTCATGAAACTCCCTAATCCAAGTTTTAAATATTCCTTGAGGTTTTCATAGCCTGAGAAAACTGCAATTTTAAAAGTTTAACAAATACCAGAAGACAATTGAACACATGCCTACCTCAGGAGAACCATCAGAGTCTCCAAAGACATCAACAAAGTCTGTTGGACTTTTCCTCAGAGTCTGGTCAGCAGGCAGCGTGTTGTCGTTGTAAGATGTCACAAATTTAAAGTCACTGGTTCTAGAGCCTGTTGTCAGGTAGGCATCATAATTGTAAGTGCTGCATAAAGTTCCTGTGCCGTCAACATCTGCGTAATTAGGAGGGAGATAAGCACTGGGGATGGCAACTGCTCCATCAAACAACAGTCTGGGTTTTCTCCTGCGACAAAACCTCAGACACAGGATGATGATGATGAAGGTGAGAAAAAAGGTGGACACAGACACCAGTGCGATGATCAGATAAGAGGTTAGTTTAGAGCTCTTGTCATCATAGGAAATATCCTTCAGTTCTGGGACCTCAGCCAAGTTATCAGAAATCAGTAAATACATGGCACAGGTGGCAGAGAGAGAGGGCTGTCCGTTATCTTTCACTGCCACAATAAGGTTCTGTTTCATGCTGTCAGATTCTGAAATGTCCCGCTGTGTCCTGATCTCTCCGCTGTGGAGATCTATAGCAAAAAGTCCCGGATCAGTGGATTTGACTATATGATAGGACAACCAGGCGTTCTGTCCGGAGTCTGCGTCCACCGCTATGACTTTGGACACCAGAGAGCCTCCGTGTGCAGCTTTGGGGACCAGCTCGGTCATGAAGGAGTTTCCCTCCGGGGCGGGGTACAGTATCTGAGGAGAGTTGTCATTCACATCCGATATGAACACACTGACGGTCACGTTGCTGCTGAGCGGAGGAGAACCGTTGTCTCTGGCCATCACCTGGACTTTAAAACTCCTGAACTGTTCATAATCAAACAACCTCACAGCATGGATCACCCCCGTGTCTCCGTTAACAGATAGATAGGAGGACACCGGGGCTCCGTTCACCTCACCGGGTAACAGAGAATAAATCACTGTACCGTTCTGTCTCCAGTCAGGATCTCGGGCACTAACGGAACATAAAGAGGAGCCAGGTTTGTTATTTTCAGTCACATGTGCGCTGTAGGACTGTTCCTCAAACACAGGTGGGTTGTCGTTGATGTCAGCTACAGATAAGTGAACAGTTTTAGAGGAGGACAGAGGTGGAGAGCCCTCGTCGGTGGCAATGATTGTAATGTTGTAATCAGACACTAGTTCACGGTCCAGCTGTCCTGTGGTCACCAGAGAATAATAGTTTTTAATAGAAGGAAGTAACTTAAAAGGGACACCCTCCTGGATGGAGCAGCGGACCTGTCGGTTCTTCTCAGAGTCTCTGTCCTGCACGTTAATGATGCCCACCTCTGTACCAGGAGACACGTTCTCTGCTATGAGGTTAGACAGGGACTTTATATTGACTATAGGGGGGTTGTCATTCATATCAGTGACTGAAATAATTACCTTAGCATAAGATGATAGACCCAAGCCATCTTTGGCTTTAATTCGTAATTCAAATGACTTTGTAGCTTCATAATCAACAGCACTCATTACTTGTATTTCACCTGATTTATGATCAATGCTAAATGTCTTCTTTACATCCTCATTTGCATGAACAAAGTCATACGTCACATCGCCATTTACACCCTCATCTGCATCAGTTGCGCTCACTGTAACCACTACAGTGTCTACTGGAGAATTTTCTGGCAGACTGGCTTTATAAACAGCCTGACTGAACACTGGGGCGTTATCATTAGCATCCAGTACAGTAACGTGTATCACTACAGTACCTGATCTCTGAGGAGATCCACCATCTAGAGCTGTAAGCAGCAAATTAATTTCTCTTTGGTTTTCACGATCCAGCTCCTTTTCAAGAACAAGCTCTATTGTGTTTCCTTTAACAGCCAAAATGAAATTGTCATTCTTTTTAAGGACGTACTGCTGAACTGAATTTTGTCCAACATCCGCATCATGGGCCTCTTCTAACACAAAATGAGCTCCCCTGGCTGCCGACTCACGAATCTCCAAATCCATCGAGTCCTCATTAAACTGTGGTGAATTATCATTAATATCCTGAATGTGAAGACTGATTCGATGGAGCTCCAGCGGATTCTCCAGAACAAGCTCCTGTTTTAGGACGCACGTAGCTTTGTCTCCACAAAGCCCCTCTCTATCAATCCGTTCACCAACAATCAGCTCTCCGTTATTCAGGTTTAATTCACAGTAATGTTTATCAGTTTCATCGGTGTCAGTGCGGGCTCTTCTGTTGGACAGGGCCCGGATCGTCAGCCCCAGATCCTTGGCTATATTTCCAATAACCGATCCTCGTTTCATCTCCTCCGGGAGAGAATAGCTCAGGTCGCCATATGCGCCATGCAGTAAAAGGAGGAAACAGAAGCTCCACGACTGATGAGCGATCATTTTATAATCCATCATCAATAATGAGTGCCCTACACCGTTAAAAAGCTAGCATACCACACCAACGAAATACATTAAATGAATAGTAACAGCAATTTTGTGCAACAGTAACGACGTGCAGGGTGATCTGGGTGTGAAGAAGCACAAGAGCACAATGGTGTAGAGATCAATCTTTTTAAAGCTGGTCTATAGTGACACCTTGAGGTTTTTTCTTACAATAGCAATGATTCCACAAAACACCAGGAGGCCCTAAATTTGTCATATTCTTAATTTATGGAGTCTTTGAAACTTTGAACCACGAGCGGTCTGAATCAGGACACCATCTGTTATTTCTATGACTAAATTCCTTTCATTTCATTAAAGACAGGTGCCAGTTATAAGCTATCCACAATGTAAAATATAGCCGATATAGCATGGACCTTGCAAGACAAGAATACTGAAGTTCATGATCATATAAGCAGGTACATCATGAGATTCCTGCTCATTTTTTCTGTATTGTTTCTGTTCAATTAAGCTGCACTATGGCTTAGTAACTATGATGGTAAAATTATGGCTAAACTCTTTGTGGAAGAGTCAGAAGCACAGAGTTTGTCATTGATGCTGTCACTAATTCAATATATGCCAATAAAATCCATGATTCTAAGTCCTGAAAATAATGAGCCACCATGCTGATTATTAGACCCAGAAGAAATGTCTGCTGTCCCACGTAGTCAGACTTTCAAAAATCAGTTTTATTGTGTGCTGACAAACAAAAACATTCCCAAGTTGATTGTATTGCATGTGTTTATTTAACAGGTTAATATGAATGCTTGAATCAGGCCGAAGAATATCTAAGTAAGTCACAGATAACCTGCCAATTTAAAAACTAGAGTGTAAGGTGATGCAAATGTATCTAAATATTTCTCTTTTTTTCAAAAACTAAAAAAAAAATCTAACTTAAAACATGACACTATGAAGTTATAACAACACCAGATTATCTGATAATATGTTCAGTTATTCATTCCAAATGCAGCAGTTATTATTCATTATTCATATCCAGAAACCAATTTTGTTAATATCATAATAGCAATATGAGATATTAATTTTCTCCTGAATCAATTTGGCATATGGAATCCCAATATATCCATCCATCCATCCATCTTTTACCACTTTTCCAGAGGTCCGGGTTGCGGAGGCAGTAGTTCAAGCAGAGAAGCCCAGACTTCCCTCTCCCCAGCCACCTGCTCCAGCTCTTCAGAGAGGATACCAAGGCATTCCCAGACCAATTGAGAGACAGTCTCTCCAGCGAGTCCTAGGTCTGCCCCGGGGTCTCCTCCCAGTAGGACGTGCCCGAAACACCTCAAGTGGGAGGCATCCAGGAGGCATCCTGATCAGATGCCCATATCACCTCAACTGGCTCCTTTCAATGTGGAGGAGCGGCGGTTCTTCTCTGAGCTTCTCCTGGATGACTGAGCTCCTCACCGTGTCTCTATGGGTGAGTCAAGCAATCCTACAAAGAAAGCTCATGTAAGCCACTTGTATCTGCAATGTCATTCTTTCGGTCATTACCCAAAGTTCGTAACCATAGGTGAGGGTAGGAACGTAGACTGACTGGTAAATCAACAGCTTTGCCTTAGAGCTTAGCTCCCTCTTCACCACAATAGACCGGTACAACATCCGCATCACTGCAGATGCAGCTCCGATCCATCTGTTGATTTGTCGATCTCTTGCTCCATTCTCTTCACTTCCGCTCTTCAAGGAGAGTAGACGCTTCTCTCTTTTCTCTCTGCTCTAGCTCCCCACTTCCCTAACTAACTGGATCCCAGCTTGCTGTTGTCTGTCTGCGTCTACTGCTGATTATCGAAAAGAAATTATGGAATTGATAAGCTGGGCTTTGAACGCAATTGACACTATTTTTTCAACAAGGAATAGTGCTCCGGGGGAAGCTGTTTGCCCTGCAGGGACGGCTCCAGCGGGCTATTTACGGGTGACAAGTGTTTGGAGGATCTTGTGCCTGAGTAATCTCTCTATCGAAGATATTGAAGATTTGTATATCTTTGTAATAATGGTGACTGGGATCGTTCTGATTGGAACTGGGATTGTCCTGGTGTACCGCAAATTGCTGAAGATGGATACAACCTATCAAAATGCTGGCCACGCGAGGTGCATCCATCAAATTGGAAAAATGGAGGAGACTTTGATAGCGACAAATGGAGAACTGTCTCGGAAGGTGGATTACATCTACGCTTAAGTCTATCCACGACGGACTCAAAGCCCTCGCAATGAAGGATTAAACACTGAATCTGCAGAAGAAAATACAGTTCTTTCTCTGTGTTCAGTCTATTTGGCTCAATTTCCCTTACAAAAATCCTCCTGATAATCCCCAGTCTTTGTTTTTCAAAACACTGAGCACACGGCCTCTGGACAGTAGCTGCTTGGGACAATTGCCAAGGACAATTGCTGCAGCCAGACAAAACATCTTCTGCCAAAGTGTCCTTGTGCTCATATTGATACAACATTGCTTCAACACTACATCCACACTGACCCAGAAACTGACAACAAGATAACATTCACTGCTCTCCTTGTGTCCTGTGGACTCTGGTCTTGAATGTGCATCGTGGGCTTTTTTTTTTTGTC
The DNA here is from genome assembly GCA_020510985.1 of Pholidichthys leucotaenia. Taxonomy (NCBI): domain Eukaryota; kingdom Metazoa; phylum Chordata; class Actinopteri; order Cichliformes; family Pholidichthyidae; genus Pholidichthys; species Pholidichthys leucotaenia. Next base: position 37,704,570 of record CM035840.1, on the reverse strand, counting down.
TTTGTAATCATAATATTGATTACTTATGGTCAATATTCTGAATTCAATGATTTTTTTGCTCCTTCCTATTGTATGATTTCTTATCTGTACCATCCTATTGGCAGGCGCGTCCCCGATGCAGCCGTGTCACTGGAAATGCAGGTTCATTTTCTGTGTCAAGTCAAATTCTCTCGTATGTTATCAGTGATCTGTTAATGTACTTGGCAATAAATCTTTTTCTGATTCTGATTCTGATTCTGATTCTCCCCTCACTTGTGAATAAGACCCCGAGATACTTAAGCTCCTCCACTTGGGGCAGGGGCTTGTCTCCATCCCGGAGAGGAAAATCCACCTTTTTTCAGCTGAGGACCATGGACTCAGACTTGGAAGTGTCATTTCTCATCCCAGCCACTTCACACTCAGCAGCAAACTATCCCAGTAAGACCTGTAGGTCACTGCTGGATGAAGCCAACAGGACAACATCATCTGCAAACAATAGAGATGAGATCCTGTGGTCACCAAGAATGACACTGTCCATTCCCTGTCTGCTCCTAGAAATCCTGTCCATAAAAATTATGAACACGATCGGTGACAAAGTGCAGCCCTGGCAGAGTCCAAAGCTCACTGGGAATGAGTCCGACCAAGTGTTGGCAATTCAAACCAAACTCTCACAACGGTCATATAGAGAGACATGATAGCTCATAACAACAAGCCTGATACCCCGTACCCCCAAAGCACCCCCCAGAAAAAACCATGAGGGACACAGTCGAATGCCTTCTCCAAGTCAACAAAACACATGTAAACTGGTTGGGCAAACTCCCATAAACCCTCGAGGATTCTTGAAAGGGTAAAGAGCTGGTCTGATGTGCCACGGCCAGGACAAAAACCACATTGCTCCTCCTGAATCCAAGGTTCGACCAACGGCTGGACTCTCTTCTCCAGTACCCTGGCATAGACCTTCCCAGGGAAGCTGAGGAGTGTGATCCCTCTAAAGTTGGAGCACACCCTCCGGTCCCCTTTCTTGAAGAGATGATCCACCACCCCAGTTTGCCATTCCAAAGGCACTGTCCCCGGCCTCCATGCAATGTTGCAGAGGCGTGTCAACCATGGCAGCCCTACAACATCCAGGGCCTTGAGGTACTCCGGGCAAATCTCCGTCCACCCCCAGGGCTGGCCACCAAGGAGCTTTTTAACCACCTTGGCAACCTCAGCGTCTGTGATGGGCGAGTCAGCCCCCTCGTCCACAAGCCCTGCTTTCTCTGTGGAAGGTGTGTCACTGGGATTGAGGAGATCCTCGAAGTATTCCTTCCACCGCCCGACGATATCCCCATTCAAAGTCAGCAGCGCCCCATCCGCACCATACACAGTGTGGACAGGAAGCTGCTTCCCCCTCCTGAGCCACCGAACACTTAGCCAGAATGTCTTCGAGGCTGACCGAAAGTCTTGTTCCATGGCCTCACTGAACTCCTCCCACACTCGAGTTTTTGCTTCAGCAACCACCCAAGCTGCACTCCGCTTGGCCTGCCGGTACACCTCAGCTGCTTTTGGAGTCCCACAAGCCAACCAAGCTCGATAGGACTCCTTCTTCAGCTTCATGGTCCCCTCACCACTGGTTTCCACCACTTGGTTTGGGGGTTGCCACCATGAGATGCACCAATGACCTTGCGGCCACAGCTCTGGGCAGCCGCTTCAACAATGGAGGTGGAGAACATGCCCCATTCAGACTCCATGTCTCCAGACTCCCTCGGAATGTGGTTGAAGTTCTTCCGGAGGTGGGAGTTGAAGACCTCCGGGACAGAGGCCTCAGCCAGATGTTCCCAGCACACCCTCACTATACATTTGGGTCTACCAGGTCTGAATGGCATCCTCCCCTGTCATCGGATCCAACTCACCACCAGGTGTTGATCAGTTGACAGCTCTGCACCTCGCTTTACCCGGGTGTCCAAGACATACGGTCACAGGTCTGATGACAAGAAAACAAAATCGATCATCGACCTGCAATCTAGGGTGTCCTGGTGCCAGGTGCACATATGGACACCCTTATGCTTGAACATGGTGTTCGTTATGGACAAACTGTTGTTAGCACAGAAGTCCAATAACTGAACACCACTCTGGTTCAGATCGGGCAGGCCGTTCCTCCCAATCACCCCCCTCCAGGTTTCACTGTTGTTGCCCACGAGCAGATTGAAGTCCCCCAGTAGGACAATGAAGTCTCCAAGAGGAGCACCCTCCAGGACCCCAGTCAGAGACTCCAAAAAGGGTGGGTACTCTGAACCATCTTTTGGTGCATAGGCACAAATGACGGTCAGGTCCGGGTCCTGACCCAATATATATTAATTTAAAGTAAGTTGCTAAGTAATTTCAGAGTCTTCTCATTAGGATCAATAAGTTGTTTCACACACACTAAAATACCTCTATTATCATGCTCAACTACAAACCAAATACACAGTGTTCTGTCTTTGTCCAGTTTTAGAGTGAACCAACTCAATAAAATAATTCAAGGATAGAAAACACTTTGAAACAGGACTTAAAAAAAAAATATTAAAGCAGTGGCACTCTGTACAACAAGAGCAGTCACCCAAGTTTTCAGCCATGTCATGGAAATACACACAGGATCCCAAAAGGCCAAGATCACAGCAGATGTCATGTGGTTATGCATACTTTCAAAGAAAAGATTTATAACACTTTTCCATTCACTTTTACTATCATAAATGCAAAATATATCCTCAAATGTGAATAATCAATGAAAAAACAAAGTTGATGGAAGATAAAGTATACATATACAGAATATCTGATTATGTAGCCATTAAAGTTAATCCAACAATGTGATTATACAGTGGGGCAAAAAAGTATTTAGCCAGCCACCAATTGTGCAAAGTTCTCCCACTTAAAAGGTGAGAGAGGTCTCCAATTTTCATCATAGGTATACCTCAACTATGAGAGACAAAATGAGAAAAAAAAAATCCAGAAAATCACATTGAAGGATTTTTAATGAATTAAATGGTAAATTCCTCGGTAAAATAAGTATTTGGTCACCTACAAACAAGCAAGATTTCTGGCTCTCACAGACCTGTAACTATTTCTTTAAGAGGCTCCTCTGTCCTCCACTCATTACCTGTATTAATGGCACCTGTTTGAACTCGTTATCAGTATAAAAGACACCTGTCCACAACCTCAAACAGTCAGACTCCAAACTCCACTATGGCCAAGACCAAAGAGCTGTCAAAGGACACCAGAAACAAAATTGTAGACCTGCACCAGGCTGGGAAGACTGAATCTGCAATAGGTAAGCAGCTTGGTGTGAAGAAATCAGCTGTGGGAGCAATTATTAGAAAATGGAAGACATACAAGACCACTGATAATCTCCCTCGATCTGGGGCTCCATGCAAGATCTCACCCCGTGGGGTCAAAATTATCACGAGAACGGTGAGCAAAAATCCCAGAACCACATGGGGGGACCTAGTGAATGACCTGCAGAGAGCTGGCACCAAAGTAACAAAAGCTACATCAGAAACACATTACGCCACCAGGGACTCGAATCCTGCAGTGCCAGACATGTCCCCCTGCTTAAGCCAGTACATGTCCAGGCCCGTCTGAAGTTTGCTAGAGAGCATTTGGATGATCCAGAAGAGGATTGGGAGAATGTCATATGGTCAGATGAAACCAAAATAGAACTTTTTATTAAAAACTCAACTTGTCGTGTTTGGAGGAGAAAGAACAGCATACCTACTGTGAAGCATGGGAGTGGAAACATCATACTTTGGGGCTGTTTTTCTGCAAAGGGACCAGGACGACTGATCCGTGTAAAGGAAAGAATGAATGGGGCCATGTATTGTGAGATTTTGAGTGAAAACCTCCTTCCACCAGCAAGGGTATTGAAGATGAAACGTCGCTGGGTCTTTCAGCATGACAATGATCCCAAACACACTGCCCGGGTAACGAAGGAGTGGCTTTGTAAGAAGCATTTCAAGGTCCTGGAGTGGCCTAGCCAGTCTCCAGATCTCAACCCCATAGAAAATCTTTGGAGGGAGTTGAAAGTCTGTGTTGCCCGGTGACAGCCCCAAAACACACTGCTCTAGAGGAGATCTGCATGGAGGAATGGGCCAAAATACCAGCAACAGTGTGTGAAAACTTACAGAAAACGTTTGACCTCTGTCATTGCCAACAAAGGGTATATAACAAAGTATTGAGATGAACTTTTGTTATTGACCAAATACTTACTTTACCGAGGAATTTACCAATTAATTCATTAAAAATCCTTCAATGTGATTTTCTGGATTTTTTTTTTCTCTTATTTTGTCTCTCATAGTTGAAGTATACCTATGATGAAAATTGGAGACCTCTCTCATCTTTTAAGTGGGAGAACTTGCACAATTGGTGGCTGACTAAATACTTTTTTTGCCCCACTGTACCTACAAGACCTACGGTGCATCTGGGAAGTATTCACAGTGCTTCACTTTTTCCACATTTTGTTATGTTAAAGCCTTATTCCAAAAGGGATTAAATTCATTTTTCCCCCCTCAAAATTCTACACACAATACCCCATAATGACAATGTGATTTTTTTTTTTTTTAGATTTTTGCAAATTCATTAAAAATAAAAAACTAAGAAATCACATGTACATAAGTATTCACAGCCTTTGCCATGAAGCTCAAAACTGAGCTCAGGTGCATCCTGTTTCCACTGATCATCTTTGAGATGTTTCTACAGCTTAATTGGAGTCCACCTGTGGTAAATTCAGTTGATTGGACATGATTTGGAAAGGCACACACCTGTCTATTCTACAGTTGACAGTGCATGTCAGAGCACAAACCAAGCATGAAGTCAAAGAAATTGTCTCTAGACCTCCGAGACAGGATTGTCTCGAGGCACAAATCTGGGGAAGGGTACAGAAAAATTTCTGCTGCTTTGAAGGTCCCAATGAGCACAGTGCCCTCCATCATCCATAAATGGAAGAAGTTTGGAACTACCAGGACTCTTTCTAAAGCTGGCCGACCGTCTAAACTGAGCAATCAGGGGAGAAGGGCCTTAGTCAGGGAGGTGACCAAGAACCCAATGGTCACTCTGTCAGAGCTTCAGTGTTCCTCTGTGGGGAGAGGAGAATCTTCCAGAAGGACAACCATCTCTGCAGCAATCCACCAATCAGGTCTGTCTGGTATAGTGGCCAGATGGAAGCCCCTCCTCAGTAAAAGACACATGGTAGCCCACCTGGAGTTTACCAAAAGGCACCTGAAGGACTCTCAGACTTTTGAGAAACAAAATTCTCTGGTCTGATGAGACTAAGATTAAACTCATTGGCGTGAATGCCAGGCGTCATGTTTGGGGGAAACAAGGCACCGCTCATCACCAGGCCAATGGTGGTGGCAGCATCACACTGTGGGGATGTTTTTTTCAGCAGCAGGAACTGGGAGACTTGTCAGGATAGAGGGAAAGATGAATGCAGCAATGTACAGAGACATCCTGGGTGAAAACCTGCTCTGGAGCGCTCTTGACCTCAGACTGGGGTGATGGTTCATCTTTCAGCAGGACAACGACCCTAAGCAGACAGCAAATATATTGAAGGAGTGGCTTCAGAACAACTCTGTGAATGTCCTTGAGTGGCCCAGCCAAAGCCCAGACGTGAATCCAATTGAACATCTCTGGAGAGATGTAAAAATGGCTGTGCACCGGCGCTTCCCATCCAACCTGATGGAGCTTGAGAGGTGCTGCAAAGAGGAATGGGTGAAACTGCCCAAAGATAGGTGTGCCAAGCTTGTGGCATCATATTCAAAAAGACTTGAGGCTGCAATTGCTGCCAAAGGTGCATCAACAAAGTACTGAGCAAAGGCTGTGAATACTTATGTACATGTGATTTTAGTTTTTTATTTTTAGTATACTTAAAAAAATCTCAAAAAACTTTTTTTACGTCGTCATTATGGGGTATTGTGTGTAGAATTTTGAGGAAAAAATGAATTTAATCTCTTTTGGAATAAGGCTGTAACATAACAAAATGTGGAAAAAGTGAAGCACTGAATACTTTCCGGATGCACTGTAAAACCATTTCTACTTAATATTCCATTTGTGACACATTTGAGAGGACAATATAATTGTATCTTTAACTTACAACAAAAAATCAGTTTGGATAAGTTAAGATGATAAGATGAGCCTTTCTTAGTCCCATAATGGGGAAATTCCAGGATTGCAACAGCACAGGGATAGCAACACTCAGAACAATAATTCAAAAGAAAAGACAATAAGAGCAGTCAATATACATGTGTACACTGAAATATACACAGTGTACATTGTAGCTAGATGGAATAAACAGCAGAACGGTCTAGTTATCCCGCATAGTATGAATATGTACCCAGACAGTGTTTTTCGTATTTGTATCAGCCTAGTTGTCACCCTCTGTAGCGATTGATATTGTCCTAGTTGTTTCATGGAGGGGACCATTATTGTGCAAGTTTGTTACGTTTTGTGAATTCAGTACGACCTCTACGAGCAGCCCTTGTTAGATTATAAAGTCTGACAGCCGTAGGTAGGAAGGACCTGCAAAACCTCTCGGTTGCGCACCTAGGATGGTACAGCCTACTGCTAAATGAGCTCCTCAGTGCATTCAACATGTTCTGCATGGGGTGGGACTTGGACTCCAGCAGAGATGACAGCTTAGCCACCATCCTCCTCTCGCCTATCTCCTCCAGTGGGTCGAGGCGCTGCCCCAGGACAGAGCTGGCTTTTTTGATCACTTTATTCAGTCTCTTCCTGTTGGCTGCCGTGATGCCATTGCCCCAGCAGACCACTACAAATGTGATGGCTGATGCCACCACCGAATCATAGAAGGTCTTCAGGAGTGCCCCTTGTACACTAAAAGACCTGAGCCTCCTGAGGAGGACAAGCCTGTGCTGTCCCTTCTTGCACAGCACATCAGTATTGTGTGATGAATCCAGTTTATTGTTCAGATGAACACCCAGATAATTGTAGGATGTCACCATCTCAATATCTGTTCCCTGGATGTTTACTGGTGCCTTGGGGGGTATGATCATGTCCCTGAATGAACCAGTCAAAATTAAAGACAGTTAAGAAATCAATTAACGTCATTCATTCATTCATCATTAAAAGTATGATACTAAAGTTTAGGCAAAAGTATAATATGTACCAAACTGAAGTTAATTTAGCACCATGAACTGAACATTTTTCATTAAACAACCACATGTCCTTGATTTAAAGTCAAGATGACATATTTCACACCTAACACCTCCTTGCCTCTGACGTTTATTTTTTCAGAACCATGTTAAACTTCTTCCCCCAATATCCACAACTTCAAATCATTCACACAATCAATTTTCAAGAGGCTCATAAAAATATCACAACTGCAACATAAGTAGGATGATGTAAATATGGCTCAGGAACGTGAAAAAGCAGCACAAAAAACTAAATCTTACCATCAATATTCCATTTGAAATAAATAGAGATTTTAAAAACCAGGGAAGTAACCCCCCCCCCCCCCCAAAAAAAAAAACCAACAACAACAACACAGAGACAATATATATAATTGATAGACAAGATGTTCCCAACCACTGAAAATCTATTCCTACCTTAGGAAAAGTAAAACGTTTGCCCAAACGTTTTCGTGGCAATTATTTGAGCTGGTCTCTGTTACCAAGAAAAGAAATTGGTTTTATCGGAGCGAAAAGTCATGAAACTCCCTAATCCAAATTTTAAATATTCCTTGAGGTTTTCATAGCCTGAGATAACTGCAATTTTTAAAAGTTTAACAAATACCAGAAGACAATTGAACACATGCCTACCTCAGGAGAGCCATCAGAGTGTCCAAAGACATCAGCAAAGTCTGTTGGACTTTTCCTCAAAGTCTGGTCAGCAGGCAGCGTGTTGTCATTGTAAGATGTCACAAACTTAAAGTCACTGGTTCGAGAGCCTGTTGTCAGGTAGGCATCATAATTGTAAGTGCTGCGTAAAGTTCCTGTGCCGTCAACATCTGCGTAATTAGGAGGGAGATAAGCGCCGGGGATGGCAACTGCTCCATCAAACAACAGTCTGGGTTTTCTCCTGCGACAAAACCTCAGACCCAGGATGATGATAATGAAGGTGAGAAAGAAGGTGGACACAGACACCAGTGCGATGATCAGAAAAGAGGTCAGCTTAGAGTTCTTCTCCTCATAGGAAATATCCTTCAGTTCTGGGACCTCCACCAAGTTATCAGAAATCAGTAAATACATGGCACAGGTGGCAGAGAGAGAGGGCTGTCCGTTATCTTTCACTGCC